>OX387184.1:49056094-50256094 GCA_947561395.2 Buxus sempervirens | reverse complement strand
AGCTCGAGCTCGAAGTCATACTCAACCCAATCCAATTCCGTTTGATTATATAGTTCATAAGTGGTTTGGACCTTTTTGAAAAATTTATCTTTTCTGTAAAAAATTTTAAAATCTTTTTGTGTTTTTGAGAGCCTTCTACAAAATCTTTCCCGGAAGACGAAGGCTCATTAAAACCTTGAGGAAAAGGGCATTCCACTAATGGAGTTTTTTTTGGAAGCCATGTCTGTTTGCCAAACAAACGCAGCTTCAAAAGTACGGGGAGTTTCCTCCCAATTGTTCAGAATAAAAGAATCTGGGGCAGGGATACAAGCCTGCTCCTCAAGCTCAGGGTCCGCATCCAAAATCACCAATACTGGGTGAGTTGCATTGCCTGCTTCTTCTGTAGGGCTTGTCCCAAATGGAACTTCTACTGCAGCCCAATCAATAAAAGGTAGCTCCTCTGCTACTTCTTCTTGGTTGCCTTCTGTCATGGCAAAAAAAGCTCCGACGTCCTCAGAGAAATACTGCTCTTGTTCTGTATGTGGCTCAGGCCCGCCCAATGCTTGTGGAGGTGGGGGTGGAACATATGGTTGCACGGTTGAGGACTTGGGTTTCTGGAATGGGTTGATGTTATAGTATGGGGGTTTGGACTGATCCTCAGGAGGAGATAGTTGAATCATGTGGGCAAGCTTAGGAAAAGTTTCCCTGATGTGAGGGAATTTCATGTCTTCCATTTCCTTCTGACTTCTCCATTTCCTTGGCTTAGACTCCAATCCTGCTCTGTGGATCATCTTTTTAACCTTTATCGGTTCTATCCTTCCTTGCAGGTTAACCCCCAGACCTTTTCCAGGGTGAAAGTTGTACTTTTCCAGCACATTCTTGACCATTTTCTCAGCACAGGTCAATTTTCCTTTTTTTTCCTGATACCCCTCAGGTATAAAATTCACAGTTTCAAATTGGAAAGAGTGAAATGCCATCTTGTCAGAAGTTATTTCCATGTTTATGTAGGGTACATCAGGGGACCACATGGGAGGAACCAAATTTTCGGCCAGGACCGTAATCACCTTTTGCCCTCTAATATATTTGACTCTTTGGTGGAGGGTAGATGGTATAGCCCTAGCCGTATGAATCCATGGCCTTCCTAGGAGTAAGTTGAAGACTGCGGGTATATCCATCACTTCAAATGTGATGTTAAAAATATACGGTCCAATTGTAACCGGCAGTTCAACCTCCCCTAGGGAGTGTGTTTTGGAGCTGTCAAATGCTCTTATGATTCTTCCATTTTGTTTGATTTTGTTTTGCTCCAGGCCGAGCTTAACAAAGGTTATTAATGGGCAGACATTCAGAGCCGACCCATTATCAATCAAGACCCAGGCTATCATGCAACCCTTACTGAGCACAGCTATGTGCAAAGGGTCAACATGATGGTACCCTGCTGAGCTGATCTCTGTTTCAGAAAAAGTTATGACATTATGAGATAATATTTGCCTAACCATCCGGCCTAGTTGGTCTGGTTCAATGTCTTTAGGCACATGGGCCCCCTGAAGTATCCTTAACAAGGAGTCCCTGTGTTTTTCAGAATTTAACAATAGGCCCAGTGTTGAGATCTGGGCAGGGACTTTGTTCAACTGCTCGACAATGTTGAACTCACTCTTTTTTATTAACTTAATGAGGTCAGCAGCCTCACTGTTAGTTACCTGAGGGGCAACTTCCCCTACCTTGGCATTTCCTTTATTTTTCTCTTCTTCCTTTTTTTTTTTCTGTCTCCTTTTGCTTTTCTTCCACCCCTACACATTTTCCTGACCTCATCATGAGGTTCACTTCTTTCTTGTTTTCTGCCTTAGCTGTAGGGAATGTAGTGGTGTAGCCTTCAATGTAGTTCCATGGTACAGCCGATTCAGAGTAGGAAGGCTTAGGGACATTTATCACCAAGGGAGGAAGTTTGGACTTGGATGATGAAGTTTGAGTAAGAGGAATATCAACAACCAATGGTGGACACTATTTTGGTTGAGGGGTTGCAGAAGTGATTGATGCATTAAGGTGGTCACAATTTATGACCAGTGGTGGTTTTGATAGAGTGGGTGAAAAATGGGTGGATGTACTGCAATTGATAACCAAAGGCGGCTTTGCAATGTTTAATTGGGCCATGAGGGAGGAGGCCTGGTCCAAAGCAGAGCTAATGCTCTCAGCAGCACGATCATTTCCTTTTGAAACCATATTTATTTATGTTTCCTTATTTATTCTATCAAAATAAACCTTGACCGTTGTCCCTATAGGAGCAATTAACTGGGATGAATCAAAAGTTATTTTATCAGAGGAAATTACCCCTATGACATTAGAGGGGCCTGCCCCATGATGCTGAGGCAACGGGTTTTGGCCACTGTCTGTTCTGGGAGGATTGGGAGCCCTTGTATTGAAAGACAGGGTATTCTGGTCCAGTAAATCCTGAATTGCATGTTTCAAAGGCCAGCACTTGTCAGTAGGGTGCCTAGGTGCACCCATGTGGTAATCAAAAGCGGTGGAGGGGTCAAAATTTCTCCCCTTGGATGCATTTGGATTGGGTTCTCTTAAAGTGATATACCCTGCATGCAATAAGGTGGAAAGCAACTGAGAAGGAGTCATTGGAATAGGGGTGAAGACCCTATTTCTCCTTGCTGCGAAATAGGCATCCTTTTCCTCTTTAGTAAAAACCCTCTTTTGGTCTGAGGGTGCTGCTGAAACATTAAGCCTCATGAGGGCCTGGGTAGATGGAGTAGGTGGAGTAGGAAAATGAGCGGGTATGTTGATTTGTATGGGCTTGTTAGGGCCCGTTGGTGGCTGTACCATGTTCACCTCCCCTTCTTTCTTGTTCCCATTCTTCTTTATCCCGTTTCCATTCTTCAGATTGGGGTCTTGCTGACTGACCATGGTAGAGTGGTCAATTATTTTACCTGACCTTATCCCATCTTTAATTCGGTCGGCCACTTGTACCAAAGCCGCAAAATTAGTGGTGGTCTGACCCACCACGTGGCTATAGAATAGTTGACCCAGAGTATTAATGAAAGTGGAAATCATTTCCTGCTCTAGCATGGGTGGCCTGACCTGAGAGGCAGTCTCCCTCCATCTCTTGGCATACTGTCTCATGGATTCATCCCTTCCCTTATTCATCCTCATTACATCGTACCTATCTGGCACGATCTCTAAATTGAACCGGTACTGAGCTAGGAAGGCATCTGCTAGGTCCTTCCATCTTTTGATCTTTCCGTGGTCTAAAGTGGCGAACCACCTCAAAGCCGTTCCAGTTAAGTTCCTTTGGAAGAGCTGAATCAAAACACCCTCATCCCGCCCGAACTGGCATAGGGCACCGCAATACAACTTCAGATGGCTCATGGGGCAGCCAATGCCATCATATTTGTCTAGGTTTGGGCACTTGAACTTAGCTGGCAGGTTAACAATAGGGTACAGGCACAAGTCTTCAAAATTGGTGCCCCCAAAGTTGTTCACCCCTTTTACCTCCCTAAGTTCGTCTTGGATCATCTCTAGTCTGTGCATGAATTTCCTTTCAGCTTCTTCCCTAATCCTTTCCTTTTCCTTTGCTTTGTCTGATTCCACTGTCTCATCCCTGATCAATATAGGTTTAGGGGTGGGTTCATAGATGGGTTCAGGAATAGGTTGAACTGGAGGTGGAATATTGATTTGGGGTGGAGGTGCTGGGTTGGAAGTGGATGCTTGGTTCTGGGATTGCACTTGTTGGGCCTGCACCGACAGTATGTTTTCTAGCATTCGGGCTAGTCCTGCCACCGGCTCCAGAAGCAGGACAATATCTGGGTGAGGAGCATCAGCTTCAGTCTCAATGGGGTTCATGGCGCGATCTCTTGATCTGGTTACAGGAGCTATGATTGCAAGTGTATTAGTACCTGGCAAAAAGATAAAGGAAAAATATCAGTGTCCATTTAATCTCATTCACATGCCTAGGAATGCCTATGTGAAAGTTGGGTGAACACGATGTAAGCACCTCATTTTTGCATCTCCCAAAATGCAGAACATGAAATTTTAATTGAAAAGTCAAACTTGAGAAAGTCAAACTTAAAAAAGTCAAACTTGAGAAAGTCAAAAAGTTGACTTTTAATCTGGTGCAAATCAGTTGCCATGCTTCCTACCATTGGAAAGAGGATTCCGATACGATTCTAATGGAACAGAGTTTGCTCAAATCGGAGTCCAGATGAAGAAGTTATGGACTGGTCAAATCTGAGAAAAGCAGAAATTGACTTTCTGCTAAACCCCAGATCAGCTGCCTCATTTGATATCAGCAGAAAGAGCGTCTCGACACGACTCCAACGCAACTGAGTTTGCTGGAATCGGAGCCCCGGATAAGAAAATATGAGCAAAACCGGCTCCCGGACGCGGCCCGGCACTTCTGCTAAAAAACTCGAATTTGCTGCTAAACTGAAATTCAGTGGATTGGGAATCTCGAACTGATTCCAACGCCACTAAGTTCGCTAAAATCGGATATCAGATGAGTGAGTTGTGGGCAGTTGAAGTTTCTGAAAAAACTGCACACGTGGCAAATAGTGAAGAAAGAGCAGCAAAATGAAAAGTTTTGAATTAAAAAATAATATTTTGCTAAATATCTAATCAAAGTATTTAAAATAAAAGAAAAAGAAAAAAATTAAAAGATGCATGTGCATCCAAAATTTAAAACAAAAAATCCTAATATAATAATAATAAAAGTACATAAAGAAAAAAGAAAATAAAAAAAATATGTGGTTGGATGAATTCTCCATGTGGAGAATTCGTCCAAGCCTTGCCAAGCAAGACTTAGCCTCCAAGTTTACTTGGAGGCTAAGTCTTGAAGCAATGATTCACCATCATTGCTTATTTTTAAAAAAAGGGCACAAATGGAAAAGGGGTAGGGTTTTGGTGAAAAGAAGGAAAGTAATTAAAGTTTGGTCATTGCTTATAAAAAGAAAAAACCCTAGCAAAGGAAGAGGTCGGCTGAATTTTTTGGTGGGTTCTCCCATCTCTCCCAAGCTCCTCCATTCTCTCTCCCAAGCTTCTCCATCCCTCCTTGCCTTCCAAGCCCTCCAAACATCACTTGAAGGCTCTTCCACTCCGGTTTCTCTTCTTCTTCTCCACTCTCACCCAAGCAAAGGAGGAGACTTGCTGCGGTTGGTGGCCAAAGGAGGAGCTCCAGCCACTTCATTTGCCTCAAGGAGACTCAAGTACCTCCCCAAAGAGGATTCCAACCTCAAGGTATTGCTTCTCGTTATGTTTTACGTCATATATATAAGAATGAGTGCATTTCTTGGTCTTTCATGAGTTCGGTTCTCCCGTGCCCCAAATCAATTCGTCCCAAAGGGTTTGTATGTATTTTGTTTTGGTTTTCATGGCATGAGGATCCTTAAAGATAAGGGAGACCAAGTATGGTCTTGAGTGAGGAAGAGGAGGTTCTTGGTTGATAAAAAAAAAGGGTCTAAAGGCTGTGATAAGTTGCTATATTTTTCTGTTTTTTTTACATTGGTTTCCCCCATTAAAAGAGGAGAGTGTTCCTCTTATCATACCTCTTTTGTATCCCATATTATCCCCCACATTCCCTTTCTTGGAGTTGGTTCTTTTTCTCATTCTTGTTATCTTTATTTGGTTGGTTCTTTGAATGTTTGTATGCCCCCCATCTTCCATGTTTTGAAGCTTGAGCATGTGAGTATGCATCTTCATGATAGTGTAGGTGTGTGTGTGTGATCCCACGGCCATGCTCCCCCACCCCATTTTCCATTATTTCCAGCCTATAGGTAGCATGCTTACCCCTTTTTAGGTGCTGCCATGTGTATCTGCAGCATGTACTTTGCAAGTGCTAGTGTACATCATTTTGGTTTAGGGTATCTTTCGAATGCATGCTTGGGTTCCCTACTCTAGGATCATGCTAGATCGCTTTAATGGTTTCACTATCGTCCTTTAACATGAGCTAGATGCGTATATTGCTGATGTACATGCATGGTATATGGAAATGTGCATGTTGAGTGTTTAGGCTCTAAGCATGCTACTAATCCTTGTTTTGTTTTCATTCTTCCCCCCATATGGAGCTTGCTATCTTGTGCGAAATCAGAAGCCAAAACAGGGGCTCCTTGGTCCCTGTTTAGTCCTTGCATGAGGCAGAAGTGGGAGAGATGCCATCTCCCACATCCTACCTCCTCCCTTTGCTGTAAAATACCCCGTAAAAGACCAAAAGTGTGGTCTTCCTCCTCCCTGAACCATTGTGGGCTCACACAGGAGCCCACACGATCACTAGAGAACCCTAGAAGGTCCAGAAAACCAACCCCAAAGCAAGAATCTAAAAATTTAGCTTCTGTAGGTTGATCTGGCAACTCAGGCCGGATCAACATAGGCCCATGTGTAGCCGGCAATAGATGCCGGATACACAGTGACTTGTGTGTAACCGGCATCTCAGGCCGGCTACACTGCCAGAATTCTTCTTTTGCTATTTTTGTGATTTTGTGCAATATCTTGAATTGTTTGATCAAATCCGGGCGAACCAGAAGGGTTTCCGGGTCACCCGGAAACCCAAAATGGGCCATGGACCAACCCGGTCCAAATTGATTTACGGTGGGCCTTCCAACGGGGCCCACCAAGCCCGACCAACCCATTCATGCTTAAATAAGATAAATAAGAGATTTGAGTGGGCCAGACCAATTGAGGCCCACCCAAGCCCTAATTGGGCCATGCATGATTAAAGTAGGATGTGGTTTGGCCGAGACCAAGGGCAGGGCCTATCGGGCCCACCAAGCCCATTAACCAACCAAGGTTAGGGTTCCAAAACCCTAACTCGGGAAGTCTTGGGCTTTCAAGCCCAAGCCCAGGTAAAGGGCCCCAAGCCCAATGCTTGGCCCATCTTTGCAAAAGCTAAATCAAGATAATCTGAAACCACTTGGCAACCAATTATGTGGCCCACTCAAGGGCCCACGAACAATCCCGGCCCACTTGTGCATAGAAATTAAATTTAATCAAACTTGGAATTTAAATAAAATCAATTTACTTAAACCAAAGCCCAAAGGGCCTCTCAGGTTTAGACTGAGGCCCACCAGGGGACATGTAGACTCAACCAAGCCCACCAAGGAATCCGCGGGCCTTCCAATGGGGCCCGCCCAATCAGACTCACATCAGTTTAATAATAAGAAGATAAAATCAAGTAAAGGGACCCACACCACTTTGGCGGTCCCGCCAGACTTAACCAAAATTGAATGCTGGATTAGACATCGGGTGAGTGAGAGACCAACTAAGTTGACTCAAAACCAGGGAAACTTATGGGACCCGTCACTTGACGGGGTGGACTGGGGTGTCTACGGACTTCCCCAGACCACAACCGAGCCCCTACTTAGAATCTCAAAGCCGCAGACCAAAAGCCTTAGTAGAAGAACTTAGGCACCCAGGTGTCTGCCTGCACCCCATCAGGCAGTGGCGACTCCAAACAAATCCCGAGGCACGCATCGTTTTGCGTGCGCCTCGTCGTGCGACCGAAATCGGGTGCGCACACACGAGTTTGGATTTTGTTTCTTTATTTGCTTCTTTTTTTTTTTGAATTGAATTGTTGGAATATTCTAGGGCTTCGAACAGGTCCTACAAAAAGAGAAAATGATCTGAAATTCAAAGGCTTTCAGAGGCCCAGGGGTATTTTTGGAAAAGGTCTGAAATTCAAAGGCTTTCAGAGGCCCGAGGAAATTTTTGCAAAAGGTCTGAAATTCAAAGGCTTTCAGAGGCCCGAAGATTTTTTATAAAGGTATGAAATTCAAAGGCTTTCAGAGGCCCAAAAGAAAAAAGATCTGAATTTCAAAGGCTTTCAGAGGCCCAAAAGGTCTAAAATTCAAAGGCTTTCAGAGGCCCAAAAGAAAAAGATCTGAAATTCAAAGGCTTTCAGAGGCCCAAGGAAAAAGATCTGAAATTCAAAGGCTTTCTGGGGCCCAAAAGATCTGAAATTCAAAGGCTTTCAGAGGCCCAAAAGAAAAAGATTTGAAATTCAAAGGCTTTCAGAGGCCCAAGGAAAAATCTGAAATTCAAAGGCTTTCAGAGGCCCAAGGAAAAATTTGAAATGCAAAGGCTTTCAGAGGCCCAAAAGATCTGAAATTCAAAGGCTTTCAGAAGCCCAAAGAGTTTTGAGGAAAAGTCTGAAATTCAAAGGCTTTCAGAGGCCCAAGGAGTTTTGAGGAAAATTCTGAAAGTCAAAGGCTTTCAGAGGCCCAAGTAGTTTTGAAGAAAAGTCTGAAATTCAAAGGCTTTCAGAGGCCCAAGGAGTTTTGAGGAAAAGTCTGAAATTCAAAGGCTTTCAGAGGCCCAAGGAGTTTTGAAGAAAAGTATGAAATTCAAAGGCTTTCAGAGGCCCAAAGGAGTTTTGAAGGAAAGTCTGAAATTCAAAGGCTTTCAGAGGCCCAAAGGATTTTCTCTCACATTTTATTTATTTATTTATTTATTTATTTTTTGAAGCATTTTATTCAAACTCAATTCCCTTTATCATTATTTAAATGTTAAAGGAATAGGATTTAGTGGGAAAAACTGATTAAAATTGAATTTTCCGAGAAAACCGTATACACAGTAAGGTCCAGCCCTGCCCGTATTCAAATTACGAGCAAGCCGTGACCGTATGGAAAACACGGGCGAGCCCAGCCCATATAATCAATACGGGCGAGCCCAGCCCGTGTACTAAATGCGGTTTTACGGAGCTCTTTTAGGTTTTCCCAGTTTTTATCTGATTTGATCATTTTGATTGCTCATCCAAACATACGGTTCACCCATTGCAAAGCTTCTAAACTGTCCCAAAGTGGACTTTGGCCTTTTTACAAAAACACATGTTTAGGAGGGCACATGTACCCTCCAAATTGACACCATACTCAAGAATTTGGTACCCTTTTGTTGCCTCTTGTATGAACATTGGGTAGGGTTGATTCTAAACAGAGTTAGAAACTCTTCCTATAGGCTACACCAATTTTAGGAAACATGCATATTTTGGGACCAATTTTATCCCGAACCAATCGGCACCATGACACCCCTATGACATGAAAACAATGTAGAAAAATAGGATTACCTTGTTACCTTGTTTACCTTTAATATGGCATCCGCATTATGCCCTGGTTTGTAAGCCATGCAAACAGCATTCCCACAATTACAAGCCCATATCTCCACGTAATTGTGTACTTCAGCCAAAAACGTGTAACTCCGCCTTCAAGCGTAGGGGTTTTGGGTTTTGGCTTAATGGCAACTTATCACTCAAGCTTAGTGATGACCAAAATCACAGATCCACGTTATCATCACATCATTAGCCCAAAGTTCTAAGGTGAATGTTTTCACTTTTGCTTTCCGAAGTATTGACCTCGTTGCGCCAAGCTACACACATTCGAGTTCAACTTCCTATAGGTTATATGTAGGCTGTGTAAAAAAAATAAAATGTGTACAGTGCATTTGTAAAAATTGGGTGCATTCACAACGTCCCAAACCCTTGCCACTCTTTTCGTAGCCATGCATATACAAACCAGGGCATAATAGGAAAGCATATATAAAGTAAACAAATACACAAAGCAGTCCCTATAGCACCTATAACATGCTCATAAAAATCATCCAATCATGCAAACATCTGATCATGTTATACACCAAAAAATCATCATGGAGATCATGCTGAAAATTAAAACATGCTATTATAAAAATATAGCAAGAAATCAATATGGTTTAGAAAAACGAACCTCCCCTATGCATGTTTCTAGGAACAATCCTATAAATCAAAATTAAGCATGTTTCTACCCCCATGAATTCTTAAGCAATAATTTAGATTTAAAACATACTGAACATGCTTAAGAACACAAAATAGCAAGCAAATCAAAAACATGAACAAACACCAAAAGGCTCAAATCCTCAAGTCCCCAGCAGAGTCGCCAGTTGTGAGACATGGAAAATCAATCCAATGACTTCTTGATCATCACACGGGATTCAATAAAACAAAGAGTCGCCACCATTCAATTTAGGTGTGAATGGACACCAAAATATTAAATAAGCTCAAAAAGGCAATTTTAGGGTAAAAATAACCCTCCTTTAGAAACAACCAGAGATGGGTAAGGGGATTAGTTTATGAATAGGGGAAGGTGTTAGGCACCCCTATTCATCCACACAAGGTGGTTGCCATGTATTGTCATGTTAAAATAAAGGAACAAAGGCTTGCCATAAAAACCATGAAAAATCATAGAAAGACAACACTGTATGGTTTTTTCATACGAATAGTCTGATTGATCCAGAACTTTCAAATATGATCATATCATTCCTAGCGTTTCATGATCAAAACAAAATTAAGATAAAACCAATTTGAAGTGAAAAATCCAAAAATCTGGTTTCAAGTTAAATTCTAGAAATCTAGAAAAATATGATTTTTATAAAATATTTCAAAATTGAACTTGAATAGTCCAGGATATAGGTAGAGACCAAATTTCACATTAAATCAAGAAATCAAAACAAAAAATACCCACGTTGATGAAGAACATCAAAAGGGGAGAACTTAGACCGTAGGGTCTTCTCTCAATAATGAAAAAGGACTCAAAAACCACATCATGAAACCCTAGAATTTACTTTCAGGCTTCTGGATCCAGATCTAGTATATTGATCATGATAAATCTAGGATCTTAGCCTAAAATCACAAAAATCACGAAAACAGTGCTGTAGGTGCAAATATGTGGAAAATCCAAATTTTATAAAAAAAAGTGGGGATCTCATGCTATAAACATCATGGATTCATGTGATTCATTCAGATTCATCATAAAAACAATTAAAACATGATCAGGATATCCAAAGTAGCCACATCTCACAGATTAGAGCACATGGGGGTCTACCCTACGGATCCACCTGTTCTCTTTTCCCCTAACTCTCTCTTCACGTTTTATGGCTAGAGAGGATTCTGGAGGTACTTGGAGATAGGTTTGTTTATACAAACACAATTATAGGCTTTATTCTAGAAAAAAGGAGAAAAACAGATATGGGGTTCTATTCTAGGGATCCACCTGTTCTCTTTTCCCCTAGCTCTCTCTTCACGTTTTACGGCTAGAGAGACTCTTGAGGTACTTAGAGAAAAGTTTAGGAATACAAGTACAAAAGATGGCCTTATTCTACAGCAAAAGAGAAGATCCTATTATCTCTAGAGTTGAAGACTGAAAATAAAAGGGAAAAGGGACTTACCTGGATTGAGCAAGCAAGGCAGTAGGGATTCCTCTCTTCTCTTGGAGCTTCTTAGACTTCAAATTTTCGTGGCCTTTTGCTTGAGGAAAGGCCCTCTATTTATAGGCAAACACAGGGGTATGGTTGGTCCAAGGTTTGGCAAGATAGAGTTTTAGTTTGAGTTAAACACAAGATTATGTCAATCCTTTATCCACAAAGATATTTCGCACGAATAAAATATATAATTCGCTCATTTAAAGGGATATTGGACTAAAGATAAGGCTCAGAAATCGAGAGAAGAATAAAACTCGCACGAGTCTAATGTGCCCGTAAATGGTTTACGGTCCAATGGTGTCCGTATATGTATAACACGCGCTGTGTGCCCGTATATAAAATTCGGGCGCGCTTTGCCCGTAGATACAATACGGGCAAGGCTTAAATTATTCATTTTCATGTATTTTTGGCCTGTTTTAACTTCCAATTAATGTTTTCATTATTTTCTCATTTTGTAGTGTAACTTGGGGTGTCTACAGGGACAAAACGAAGGCTTGGTGTTAGTTTAGAAAGAAAAGGAATTAAAGGCTCAAATACCCTATGATCAAATGGGTTAACTGAAATTGTAATTTGTAAGGCATTTCTTCCCTTGGAATGAATACAAAAATGCCCCAGTAATGAAGTTCTTCCCTCAATTTGATTTCTTCATTTGAAACTTATTCTCCAGTATTGAACTTCTTTTTTCCATTCTTTTCTTCACAATTTTGAAGACATTCTCCAAATAGCATTTGATTATATTTTTTTCTTCCTCTTTTTTTTTTCTTTTTCTTCTTTTTTTTTTCATTTCTTTGCCCCATTTTCTGAAAACATATTCAAAATCCCTTTTGAACTTCAATAATTGTCCCTTCATTCCCTTTTTTTTATGCCTTAATAAATTTGCCCCAGTGTGGGGTTACAATTCTCAGTTTAGGTTACTTGGAAAAATGTATCAAGCTCAAAGGGTCTAACTAGGGATTTCAAAATTTTTCGGGATATAAGAAAGAAAGGCCTCTTATCATTTTAAGAAAAATTTGAATTTTAGACTTGGTAGAGTTGCACTACATGACTGGCTCAGGATTTTTTCTTCTCTTTTTTTCTTCTTCTTAATCACCTTCTGTCAGCATGAAAGCCTCTTCAAATATAACTTCTATTATGAACAAGTTCTTCACCTTTTGATCAATCTTATGAATTTGGATGATGCCCAATTCTATTTCCAACGAAAAGGTCAAATTCTCCCATATTTTCAAATGCAAAGGCCCAAAATTTCTTCAAACAATATTATCAACTTCCCTTTGAACGAATCAGCAAATGGTGCGATCCTTTCTGTATTCTAATGAAGAAACTTCAAATCTTCTTTTATCTTTTCTGTTGAAGACTGTGGGTCATCTTTGGTTCTAAAGGCCATAAAATTGGTCACTTCATAATTTTGCAGAATATTCTTCTTATGACACTTAAAAAGATTTGAATTTTCATATAAAATGCCTTTTTCTTCGATTTTGGTCTCAAAATTGAGCCCAATGTCAAAGTCATATTCAACTCAATGAAATTGGATAAGATATATGATTCATATGTAAAAGGACCTTGCTGAAAACTTTAATTTTTCTAGAAAAATGTTAAAGGGAAAAATCTTTTTTTTTTGAAGAGCCTTTATTGAAATCACTTCCTGAGAACAAGGCTCTTTAAGATCCTCTGAAATGTGCATTCTTTTTATGGGGGTTTCTTTTCAAAGAACATGGGAGTTCGAAAAGTACCCCTGTTCTCAAAGGCAAAAGTTGACTTTTCTCCCTTTTTCTGATAATTTATTTCTCCTGCTGAGTGAGGTAAGTCTTCCTGCTCATAACCAGGAGCATTTCTTTCAAGATAAACCCTGACTGTTGGACCAATAAGAGCGATAAGCTGAGAAGGATCAAATCTTTTTTCTCCAGAGAAAATTGCCCCTATTGCCCCTAGCGCCAATTACGGTTTTCACTAAGGCCGACTTCTGCATTCCGTCATCACCAATCTTACTCTGAAAGTTGAATGAATATACTAAAATCACCGAGGGCTTAAGAATAGGATGAAACAAAGGCTAAGCTCGGTTTATGACAAAAAAGGCATTAAAGGCTCAAAATTTTCTAAGTGTGAAAATGGGTCAACCAAACTTACAGTCATGATGAATTCAATCCCATTCCCCTTCTTTTGTATTTGGCTTTCATTTGCCCCTATTTTTTTCTCTCTTTCTTTTTTCTATTTTTTTCTCTTTTTGCCCCTATTGGCTTTGCCCCTATTGGCCTTGCCCCAGTATAAGACTGTGAGTCCAATTTAGGTTTAACAAAGAAGACAAACAGGCTCAAATTGGCTTGACTAGGGATGAAATTTTTGGGATATAAGGAAAAATGGCCTCAGATCATTTCCTAGTAATATTCATTCAAGGAAAATATCTCTTTACTGCATCAGAGTTAATTGGCTCAGGAAAATCCTTCCCATCCATTTCTGTTAAGATGAAAGCACCCCCTGACAGGACCTTTTTGACAATATAAGGCCCTTCCAAATTTGGTTTGAATTTTCCATGAGGGTCTTCCAAAAAGGGTAAAATTTTCTTCAATATTAAATTTCCTTCTTGGAAAGTCCTGGGCTTCACCTTCTTATTGTAAGCCCTGGCCATTCTCTTCTGATATAATTGGCCATGACAAAGCGCCTTCAAACGCTTTTCCTCTATTAGATTGAGTTGATCATATCTTGACTGTATCCATTCAGCTTCCTCTAATTTAGCTTCCATTAGCATTCTTAATGAAGGTATTTCTACTTCCACTGGTAAAACCGCTTCCATTCCATATACTAAAGAATATGGGGTTGCCCCTGTAGAAGTCCGAATTGAGGTTCTGTAAGCATGTAGAGCAAGTGGCAGCATTTCATGCCAATCTTTGAAACTCACTACCATCTTCTGAATGATCTTCTTTATGTTCTTATTTCCTGCTTCCACTGCCCCATTCATCTTTGGTCTGTACTGAGCTGACTTGTGGTCGGTGATCTGAAACTGTTCACACATCTTCCTCATGTCCTTGTTCTTAAGGTTTGAAGCATTGTCTGATACTATGGTATTTAGCAAACCGTAGCGACAAATGATATTGTGCTTCAAGAATTTCAAAACGTGGCTACTTGTGATGTTTGCATATGAAGCTGCCTCTACCCACTTGGTGAAGTAATCAATTGCTACAAGTATAAACCTGTGTCCATTTGATGCCTTTGGAGAGATCATTCCAATGACGTCTATACCCCACATGGAGAAAGGCCATGGAGATGTCATGTTATGCAATTCACTTGGGGGTGCATTTTTATTATCAGCATACACTTGGCATAAATGACACCTTTTGACATGTATATAGCAATCGTGCTCCATTGTCGACCAGTAATATCCCAATCGCAGAATCTTCTTGGGAAGCATGTGCCCGTTCATATGGGGTCCACACTCTCCTCCATGTACAGTTTCAACTAACCTTTCTGACTCGGTCTTGGCCACACATCTAAGTAGGATATCGTTATTTGATCTTTTGTACAACTACCCACCACTTAATAAGAATTGTCCTGCCAATCTCTGTATTGTTCTTTTCTCTTCAGAAGTGACATTTTCTGGCAAACTCCGATCATTTAGGAAGTTCTTAATATCTTGAAACCATGGTACTTCTTCTTCTGGGGTTTCTTCTAAACAAGGCAATAAGCTGGTTCATCTTTGAATTCAATTTCCAGTGGTCTAATATCAACACCTTCTGACATACTGACCATTGAAGCCAATGTTGCTAGAGCATCTGCAAACTGATTTTTGGCCCTTGGCATATAATTGAAAGAAATTTGAGTGAATTTGGTGCTTATTTCTTCCAAATACTGGTGATAGGGGATCAATTTGTGATCCTCGGTTTTCCATTCACCAGTTGTTTGGAAGATGATAAGACTCGAATCTCCATATACGTCAAGTTCCTCTACTTCATGGTCTAAGGCAGCTTGCAACCCAATTATGCATGCTTCATACTCTGCAATATTGTTTGTGCACTGGAACCTTAACTTCATTGCGATTGGGATGTGTGCTCCATCTGGCTTGATCAAAACAGCCCCTATTCCATTTCCATTCATATTGGCGGCCCCATAAAAAAACATTTGCCAAGGGCTTTCACCTTCTTCTTTTTCAGTGAAAAGGATTGCCTCATTAGGGAAATTAGTCTTCAAAGGTTGGTATTCTAGTAAAGGGTGTGCAGCTAAGTGATCAGCATTGGCTTGACCCTTAATGGCTTTCTGTGTGATATAGGTGAGGTCAAATTCAGAGAGTAACAACTGCCACTTTGCTGTTCTACCAGTTAAAGCCGGTTTCTCAAATAGATACTTCAAAGGGTCCATTCGAGATATCAGTAAGGTGGAATGACTAAGGAAATAATGCCTCAGTCTCTGAGTTGCCCACACTAAAGCACCACAAGTTTTTTCCAAAGGAGAGTACTTTGCTTAATATTCTGTAAATTTCTTGCTTAGGTAATAAATCGCCCTTTCCTTTCTGCCTGTATCGTCATGCTATCCCAAGACACACCCCATTGACGTCTCCAAAACTGATAAGTATAAGATCAATGGTCTTCCTGGAGTTGGTGGTACTAACACAGGTGGGTTCAATAAATATTCCTTTATTGTATCAAAGGCTTCTTGGCAATCGTCATTCCAGACCGTTGGGTTATTCTTTCTTAGAAGCTTGAAAATTGGTTCACAGATAGCGGTGAGCTGTGCTATGAACCGGCTTATGTACTGAATCCTTCCGAGAAAGCCACGAACTTCCTTCTCCGTTCTAGGTGATGGACTGTCAATGATTGCTTTAGCTTTAGCTGGGTCAATCTCAATTCCCTTCCTGCTTACTATAAAGCCAAATAATTTTCCTGATGTAGCCCCGAAGACACATTTCGCAGGGTTAAGCCTTAGACTATATTTTCTGAGCCGGTCAAACACCTTCTTCAAGTTGATCAAATGGTCTTCTTCTTCACATGATTTGGCTATCATATCATCCACATAGACCTCCATCTCCTTATGGATCATATCATGAAATAAGGCTGTC
The DNA here is from genome assembly GCA_947561395.2 of Buxus sempervirens. Taxonomy (NCBI): domain Eukaryota; kingdom Viridiplantae; phylum Streptophyta; class Magnoliopsida; order Buxales; family Buxaceae; genus Buxus; species Buxus sempervirens. The sequence goes on along the minus strand of OX387184.1, from coordinate 50,239,860 downwards.
ATGGCCCATTGGTACGTTGCCCCGGTGTTCTTAAGTCCAAATGGAATGACAGTGTAATGGAAGGTACCCCAAGGTGTAATGAAGGCTGTTTTTTCTTGATCTTCCTTAGCCATCTTAATTTGATTGTACCCAGAAAACCCGTCCGTGAATGAGAACAGGCTATGTACAGCAGTGTTGTCCATCAAGATGTCGATGTGCGGAAGTGGAAAATCATCCTTTGGCTTACTGTAACGCCCCGAACCCGGGTCAGTGCAAACCGGCACCCGACCCGAACCCGGTTCGCTACTGTAACAACCCGCATTTAGTTCAACAACCAAATCCGAGGTGTTACTATCCCATATCAAATAAATCATCAATAATATACCAGACCAAAGAATTAAAATCCATTCAACTTATTATACTATCAGAGTTGCGGAAACAAGTATGTGTGGAAGCGTAGTTTAAAATCCTCAAATAAACATATAGTTTGATCATCAATCATAATATCAAAGTCTGGTAAAGTAAACTGGTCACTATCTCTCTCTCATCTCTCTAATACATCAAATCCAAATGAATAATAATAATCTAATCAAAAGTGCTAAGTCTATGTCATTCATCAACCTCAAACAAGATCCGGATAATAGTAATCCTCTGGTGTATACTCAACTATATCTCCCTAGAAATCACTAAGATCCCCCTCTCGCGTATCAACTGAAAAATGAAATAAAATTAGGGTGAGATATGAATATCCCAGTAGGTAACACATGCATGATTAAATAGTTCATATAAGTAAAGTAACAGTTCATGCACGATTAAGCAATATCGACTAATCAAGCTTGTATAATCATTCATATCATTCATGAATACAAAACAGTTTGATAAACAGTTCTAGAAATGAATTTCAGAAAGTTTTAATATAAGAATCCAATATCAAGATCAATAACATGATTCACACTTTGCTAGGATGCACTAAGCAGTAACATCCGATCAATATCCCAATCACATGCCTCCAACATGTATTCAATAATAATATCAAGTATTGTGATTTCAATGTCATTGTAGGACTCACAAAGATAGATAAACCTTTTGAGATGATTCTCAACCAATTGCTATACCACTGTGCGACTTAGGAGCAATGCTACTAATGATACTCAAGTCCCATGCAGCGCAGCTTAGACAAGAGTCGTAGTTACTGACTTATTGCACATGTACCCATCAGAGTTGGCATGTACCACCAGCATGCAGCACCAGAATCAATACATGGAGATGGTCGCTTATCCACATGTACAGGGAATCACCAGCGGCTCACCGGGGTGTCCCTCCAGACATAGGACCTTCCCAGACAAACTAACTTGCAAAGGAAGCGCGTCGCATATAGGAGTAACTCAACCCAAATGACATATCCCTCCGCTATCTAGCTACAACTATGGATCCGTAACCAGCTATGCCCACTAAACTCCAAAATTCCCTAAAATATAATATTTCTATAAGGGTTGGTGCCTAGCGGCATATAAAGGTTAAATCTGTCAATTACTTCAATATTCGGTCATCTGAGTTCTGAATTCTCTATATACAGTTTTTTGGTTTATAGTGTCATTTAGAAGATGTTCTAGTAATTAAATACAAGTTAGGTTTTCCAAAAACTAGGTTTCTCCATTTCTTTCAAATTTTTGCAACTAATGTCCTAAATACCTCCCTAATTTATTTTTCTGTAAAACAGGGAATTAGATAGTTTATTTTGGTCTTAAAACATCTGATTTAATCATTAAAATTGTCTAAAAATAGTTTGGAATTGAATCAAGGTGTGAAATTATGAAAATTTGCAAAATCTGAACAAAGCGCCTAGGATCGCCCCAGCGGTCTGTGGTTGGCGGTAGTTCAAAATCGAACGCCGACGATATGTCTTCAAGCAGTCTACGGCGGTCTGAAATTTATAATGAGCGCCTAAGATCGCCGATGATCGCCGAGAACAGTCGAGGTCAGCGGTCGTTCGAAAACTATCAGAATCAGTTCCAAATCATGATTTTTCTCGTCTAAACTCATTCTAACATATATATAAGATGATTATCAACATATATACATCATTATATATCATAAAAACATGCTTTTGTCGATTAATCACATGTAAATACAAAAACGAAGGTAAACGGTGTCACCTACCTCTTGAACGAACGTTCCCCTTGCTCTCTTCTCTCAACAACGATTCTCTATCACCTAGCAACACTCTGGGCGATGAAGAACTCAAAACCAGACCTTTCCTCCTCCTCTTCTTCTTCTTCACCTTCAGTCGGGTTTGTCGCTTGCGGCTGTCGAAGACAAACGAAATACGAGCGTATATGATTTAGGTTATTAAACTAATACTTATACTCTCCGATCCCATGTATCTCACATACACCAAATTCCATACATACGCCCAATCAGAATACATACCTCGATATCTCATGATCGGACGGTCAGATCTGTGTCTAATTCTGGATCTCCACTAATTAGATCATCCCCTACAAAAATAAATTATTTCTATCAATTATAACTCTCACTAATATCATTTATTAATTTAATTTATTATTTAAGGAAAATTCGGGGTTTTACATCCTCCCCTCCGTAAAGAAAAATTTCGTCCTCGAAATTTACCTTGTGGTTCTGGAAATAGGTTGGGATACTTTCTCTGCATTTCCGATTTCAATTCCCAAGTGGCTTCCTCCATTTTATGATTCTGCCAAATTACTTTCACAAGTTGAATCACCTTAGTACGAAGAACTTGCTCCTTCCTGTCCAAAATCTCAACTGGATGCTCCTCATAAGTCAAGTCCCCTCGCACTACTATCGGCTCATGCTGAATGATATGAGTAGGGTCATGCACGTACTTCCTCAACATAGAAACATGGAATACGTCATGAACTCCTTCCAGCTGTGTAGGCAAAGCCAATCTGTATGCTTCTGGTCCCACTATACCCTTAATCTCAAACGGACCTATATATCTTGGAGCCAACTTGCCTTTCTTTCCAAATCTCTTAATCCCACGAGATGGTGATATCTTCAGAAATACCAAATCACCAACTTCAAAATGCAAGTCTCTTCTTCTGGTATCTGCATAGCTCTTCTAACGACTCTAGGCTGTAAGCATATTCTGCCTAATCTGATTCACCCTTTCAATGATATCCTGTATAATCTGCGGACCAATAAGTTGTCTTTCTCCAACTTTCACCCAGCACACTGGGGATCTACACGGTCTGCCATAAAGTGCCTCGAATGGTGCCATCTGAATACTCGCCTGATAGCTGTTATTATAGGCGAACTCCACCAAGGGTAGGTGCTGATTCCAACTACCTCCCCAATCCATAACATAACATCTCAGCATGTCTTCCAACGTCTAAATGGTACGCTCAGACTGTTCATCTGTCTGAGGATGATAGCTAGTGCGGAAATTAAGCTTAGTTCCTAAAGCTGCCTGAAATGCAAGCCAAAATCGTGCCGTGAATCGTGCATCTCTGTCAGACACTATAGAAATTGGTACTCCATGAAGTCTCACTATCTCCTTGACATATAACTCAGCTAAAGACTTCAACTACTACGTAGTGCTTATACACAAGAAATGTACTGACTTAGTCAGTCTATCCACGACAACCCAAATAGCATCTTCTTTCTTTGCTGTCAATGGTAACCCAGATACAAAATCCATAGTCACATGCTTCCACTTCCATTCTGGAATAGGAAGTGACTGAAGTAAACCAGGTGGTTTCCGATGTTCAGCCTTCACTTGCTGGCATATCAAACACTTTGCCACATACTCTGCAATCTCTCTCTTCATTCCTGACCACCAATAGATTTCTTTCAAATTCTTGTACATCTTCGTACTTCCTGGGTGAACTGCATACCTCGATCTATGACCCTCTGTCAATATTTTCTCCTTAATCTCCTCATCAGCTGGAACACAAATACGGCCTCTATATCTCAATAGCCCATCTCTATCTGAAAAATCTACAGCTGCCTCAGATCCTCTACTCATCATCTCCCTAGTCTGAATCAACTGTGGGTCAATCAATTGTTTCTCCCGAATCAACTGAACCAAATCTGGCTCAATCTGAACACGAGCAACTCGGATCAGTCCATCCTGTGGCATGCTAAACTCTCCCTGCCAATCTCTGACTGAATCAACCAATCTACACTGACTCATCATGAAAGCTGCTAAAGTAGCTACCTGATCATCAACTGCACTTTTTCTACTCAAAGCATCCGCCACTACGTTTGCTTTACCAGGGTGGTATTGTAAAGTGAACTTGAAATCCTTTAGCAGATCCATCCACCTTCGTTGCCTCATATTCAAGTCTCTCTGTGAAAACAGATATCTCAAGCTCTTATGATCAGAAAAGATCTCAAACTCTACCCCATAAAGGTAATGCCTCCATAGCTTCAGTGCAAAGACTATGGCTGCTAGCTTTAGATCGTGGGTAGGGTAGTTCTTCTCATGCGGCCTAAACAATCTCAAAGCATACACTATAACTCTACCCTATTGCATCAATACACATCCCAAACCTATCCTAGAAGCATCACAATATACTGCAAATGCCTCATCCATGGATGGCACAATCAAAACTGGTGCAGTAGTCAATCTCTACTTCAATTCTAGGAAACTCTGCTCACATTTCTCATCCCATTGGAACTTCACTGCCTTCTTGGTTAGATTAGACAAAGGTGCAGCTATACCTGAAAATCCTGCGATGAATCTCCTATAGTAACCTGCCATACCAAGGAAACTCCTGACCTCTGTCACTGTAGTAAGTCTAGGCTATTCTGCCACTGCCTTAACGTTCTCAGGGTCCACAGATATACCCTCTTCTGAGATAACATGACCTAAGAAAGAAATCTGCCTTAGCCAAAACTGACACTTGTTGAATTTCCCATACAATCCGTGGTCTCTCAAAGTGTGCAACACTGCCTTCAAATGCCCTATATGTGCTTCACGGATCTTAGAGTATACTAGGACGTCATCAATGAACACCACTACAAAGCTATCCAAGTATGAATGAAAAATCCTGTTCATGAGGTCCATGAAAACAGCTGGGGCATTGGTCAACCCAAAAGGCATAACCAAGAACTCATAATGCCCATAGCGTGTACGAAAAGCTGTCTTCTCTATATCCTCCTCTGCCACTCTCAACTGATGATATCCTGACCTCAAGTCTATCTTGGAGAACCAAGATGCTCCTCCTAACTGGTCAAACAGGTAATCAATCCTAGGCAACGGATACTTGTTCTTCACTGTCACTTGATTCAGTTGCCTATAATCAATGCACATCCTCATACTACCATCCTTCTTCTGCACAAATAGAACTGGCGCGCCCCATGGCGATATACTTGGTTTGATGAAACCTTTTTCCTGAAGCTCATCTAACTGCTTCTCAAGTTCCTCCTGTTCTAGTTTCACAAGCCTATAGGGTGGCTTTGAAACTGGAGCCGTACCAGGCATCAACTAAATCCTGAACTCTACTCCTCTAGCAGGTGGTAATCCAGGTAAATCCTCTGGAAACACATCCGCAAACTCCTGTACTACAGGTACATCGGAGATGACAAGGGTGTCACTCCTAAGCTCCCCTGCTATCACAGATGCTACCAGACCAATCCGTGCCTTCAACCCTTCACATTTGAAACAATGAGTGGTTTGATCCGGTCTTCTAACTATCACTGTCCCCGCATAGCAATCCAATGTCACATGGTGTCTATATAGCCAATCCATCCCCAATATCACATCAAAACCTCCAATGTCTAAGGCAATCAAATCGCCAGACAACTCCAATCTACACAATCTAATCATGCAGTCTCTATACATATACTCCACTTTAGTAGACTCTCCCAAAGTTGTGTGCACAGACAATGCAATATCCAATTCAGTGGGTGACAAACCAATCCGTCGTGCACAATCAGGTGATATAAATGAATGGGATGCACCAGAATCAAACAAAACACATGCTGATCTACCACAGATGAAAAGAATACCTCCAATCAGCTCAGGTGCCTCGTGATAAACCTCGATATCCTCCATACGATCAGGCTCACGCTCCTCATGTCCATCCATTGCATATACTCTCGTTGGCTGCGGCTGCTGAGCAGGTACTGCCTGCCTCTGGCCTCCTCTCTGAACTGGTCCCCTGCCTTGGGGCTTCTGCCCAACCGGTGCTCTCTGAGCTGGTTGCTGAAACTGTGGCCTTTGTGGGAAAGCAGGCGCGGTCTCTGGCTGTGGTAATGCTGGTCGTGGCACTGCTAACGGCTGATAACTAGGTGAGAACCGACAATCTGTGATTCTGTGACCTGCCTTTCCGCATCTGTAACAGGTGCCCGGTGCTGTGACACACGGTCCAGGTACATGGTATCTACCACAACTGGCACATATCTTCAGAGCTGGCCTGTACTGTCCTCCTGCAGGCTCCGCCCTAGTCCAGTCTCTGGGTCTTTTGTTTCCACCAAGGAAACCTCTCTGATCTGCCGGCCTCATGGGTGGTCTAGCTCTGCTCTGGCTCACTCTAGCCTCTAAGTCACTCTCAGCTCTGGTGGCTCTACATACCACATCCTTCAGTTCGGTGCACAAGAGTACTGTCAGCATACTCTTAATCTCGGGCTTCAGACCTCGCTCAAAGTGTGAAGTCAGCCTCCTCTCATCCTATGTCATGTGTGGTGCAAATCGGGACAAGGCTGCAAATCTAGCCTCGTACTGAGCCACTGTCTGGCTTCCCTAAGTAATCTCCATGAATTCCCGCTCCTTCTTGAGCCGAACTTCCTCAGAAAAGTACTGGTCATAGAAGACCTCTAGGAATCTGTCCCATGTCATGTACGTAGCCTGTGGATCCTGCCTCTTCCTGGCTGTCCACCAGTGAACTGCCTCTCCCTCAAACAAGAATGCTGCCAAGCGCACTCTCCGATCTATTGGGCATCCCATAGCCTCAAAAATCAACTCGAATCGCATCAGCCATCTCTCAGCTTCCATAGGATCTGGACGTCCACTGAAGATAGGTGGATCTAATTTCCTGAACTGCTCAAGATCCTTGGCCGTATGTATGGCCCTCTCATGTACAGGCTCATCTCCGTGACCATTGCCACCATTTCCACCATTGCCATGCTGGCTCAGTCTCTCCTCCCTCTCCTTGGCAAGAAGCTCTGCCAAGCTGCTAACAACAGTCCATATGTCACCCCCTGGAGGTGGTGGAGGTAACAGAACATCCTGCTGCTCCTCCTCAATAGGATCAGCTCTAGCACGTCTTCCTCTACCAGCCATCTGCAAAATACAAATTCACTTGTTAGAATCCAATAATTCTAGGGGTTCTATCTAGCGTACTTACAATTCCATTCCCCTACAGCTGGCTAATCTAAGGTTAGGACCATTGCTTTGATACCATCTCTATAACGCCCCGAACTTGGGTCAGTGCAAACCGGCACCCGAACCGAACCCGATTCGCTACTGTAACAACCCGCATTTAGTTCAACAACCAAATCCGAGGTGTTACTGGCCCATATCAAATACATCATCAATAATATATCAGACCAAAGAATTAAAATCCATTCAACTTATTATACTATCAGAGTTGTGGAAACAAGTATGTGCGGAAGTGTAGTTTAAAATCCTCAAATAAACATATAGTTTGATCATCAATCATTAATATCAAAGTCTGGTAAAGTAAACTGGTCACTATCTCTCTCTCATCTCTCTAATACATCAAATCCAAATGAATAATAATAATCTAATCAAAAGTGCTAAGTCTATGTCATTCATCCACCTCAAACAAGATCCGGATAATATTAATCCTCCGGTGTATACTTAGCTATCTCTCCCTGGAAATCACTAAGATCCCCCTCTCGCGTATCAACTGAAAAATGAAATAAAAGTAGGGAGAGATACAAATATCCAAGTAGGTAACACATGCATGATTAAACAGTTCATATAAGTAAAGTAACAGTTCATGCACGATTAAGCAATATCGACTAATCAGGCTCGTATAATCATTCATATCATTCATGAATACAAAACAGTTTGTTAACAGTTCTAGAAATGAATTTCAGCAAGTTTTAATATAAGAATCCAACATCAAGATCAATAACATGATTCACACTTTGCTAGGATGCAGTAAGCAGTAACATCTGATCAATATCCCAATCACATGCCTTCAGCATGTATTCAATAATAATATCAAGTATTGTGATTTCAGTGTCATTGTAGGACTCACAAAGATAGATGAACATTTAGCGATGATTCTCAACCAATTGCTATACCACCGTGCTACTTAGGAGCAATGCTACTAATGATACTCAAGTCCCATGCAGCGCAGCTTAGACAAGAGCTGTAGTCACTGACTTATTGCACACGTACCCATCAGAGTTGGCATGTATCACCAGCATGCAGTACCAGAATCAATACATGGAGATGGTCGCTTATCCACATGTACAGGGAATCACCAGCGGCTCACCGAGGTGTCCCTCCAGACATAGGACCTTCCCAGACAAACTAACTAGCAAAGGAAGCGCGTCGCATATAGGAGTAACTCAACCCAAATGACATATCCCTCCGCTATCTAGCTACAACTATGGATCCGTAACCAGCTATGCCCACTAGACTCCAAAATTCCCTAAAATATAATATTTCTATAAGGGTTGGTGCCTAGCGGCATATAAAGGTTAAATCTGTCAATTACTTCAATATTCGGTCATCTGAGTTCTGAATTCTCTATATACAGTTTTTTGGTTTATAGTGTCATTTAGAAGATGTTCTAGTAATTAAATACAAGTTAGGTTTTCCAAAAACTAGGTTTCTCCATTTCTTTCAAAGTTTGACAACTAATGTCCTAAATACCTCCCTAATTTATATTTCTGTAAAACAGGGAATTAGATAGTTTATTTTGGTATTAAAACATCTTATTTAATCATTAAAATTGTCTAAAAATAGTTTGGAATTGAATCAGGGTGTGAAATTATGAAAATCTGCAAAATCTGAACAGAATGCCTAGGATCGCCTCGGCGATCTGTGGTCGGCGGTAGTTCAAAATCGAACGCTGACGATACGTCTTCAAGCAGTCTACGGCGGTCTGAAATTTATAACGAGCGCCTAAGATCACCGATGATCGCCGAGAACAGTCGAGGTCAGCGGTCGTTCGAAAACGATTAGAATCAGTTCCAAATCATGATTTTTCTCGTCTAAACTCATTTTAACATATATATAACATGATTATCAACATATATACATCATTATATATCATAAAAACATGCCCTTGTCGATTAATCACATGTAAATACAAAAACAAAGGTAAACGGTGTCACCTTCCTCTTGAACGAACTTTCCTCTTCCTCTCTTCTCTCAACAACGATTCTCTATCACCCAGCAACACTCTGGACGATGAAGAACTAAAAACCAGACCTTTCCTCCTCCTCTTCTTCTTCTTCTCCTTCAGTCGGGTTTGTCGCTTGCGGCTGTCGAAGACAAACGAAGTACGAGCGTATATGATTTAGGTTATTAAACTAATACTTATACTCTCCAATCCCATGTATCTTACATACACCAAATTCCATACACACGCCCAATCAGAATACATACCTCGATATCTCATGATCGGACGGTCAGATCTGCGTCTAATTCTAGATCTCCACTAATTAGATCATCCCCTACAAAAATAAATTATTTCTATCAATTATAACTCTCATTAATATCATTTATTAATTTAATTTATTATTTAAGGAAAATTCGGGGTTTTACACTTGCCTTATTCAAGTCTCTGTAGTCTACACACATTCGGACCTTTCCATCCTTCTTTGGTACTGGCACTATATTTGCAAGCCATTCAGGGTAAGTGGAGACCGCTAAGAACCCAGCTTGAAATTGCTTAACCACTTCATCTTTGACCTTCAATGTCCATTCAGGTTTCAACCTTCTCAGTTTCTGTTTAACTGGCTTAACACCTGGTAGAATGGGTAGCCTATGCACAACCATGTCCGTGTCTAACCCTGGCATATCCCGATACGACCATGCAAATACATCTTCATAATCAGCCAAAAATTGTATCATTTCATCACGCTGTACCTCACATAGGCATTCCCCAATCTTTACTATTTTGGGTCATCTTCGGTCCCTAGGTTTATTGCTATGGTCTCTTCAATATTGGGTTGGACCCCCTTTTCATGACGCTCCAATTGATATGTGATTTCTTTTGGAGGGTCGTCTTCTTCGTCCTTGGTCTCTTCTTCAACCCCCATTAGGTCAAAGTCGAGCTCGAGATCGAAGTCATACTCAACCTGATCCAATTCCGTTTGCTTATATGGTTCATAAGTGGTTTGGACCTTTTTGAAAAATTTATCTTTTCTATAAAAAAATGAAAAATCTTTTTGTGTTTTTTGAGAGCCTTCTACAAAATCTTTCCCTGAAGACGAAGGCTCATTAAAACCTTCAGGAAAAGGGCATTCCACTAATGGAATTTTTTTTTGGAAGCCATGTCTGTTTGCCAAACAAACACGGCTTCAAAAGTAAGCGGAGTTTCCTTCCAATTGTTCAGAATAAAAGAATCTGGGGCAAGGATACAAGCCTGCTCCTCAAGCTCAGGGTCCGCATCCAAAATCACCAGTACTGGGTGAGTTGCATTGCCTGCTTCTTCTGAAGGGCCTGTCCCAGATGGAACTTCTACTGCAGCCCAATCAATAAAAGGTACCTCCTCTACTACTTCTTCTTGGTTGCCTTCAGTCATGGCAAAAAAGGCTCCAATGTCCCCAGAAACATCATACTCTTGTTCTGTCTGTGGCCCAGGCCCACCCAATGCTTGTGGAGGTGAAAGTGGAACATATGGTTGCACGGTTGAGGACTTGGGTTTCTGGAATGGGTTGATGTTATAGTATGGGGGTTTGGACTGATCCTCGGGAGGAGATAGCTGAATCATGTGGGAAAGCTTAGGAAAAGTTTCCCTGATGTGAGGGAATTTCATGTCTTCCATTTCCTTCTGACTTCTCCATTTCCTTGGCTTAGACTCCAATCCTGCTCTGTGGATCATCTTTTTAACCTTTATCGGTTCTATCCTTCCTTGCAGGTTAACCCCCAGACCTTTTCCAGGGTGAAAGTTGTACTTTTCCAGCACATTCTTGACCATTTTCTCAGCACAGGTCAATTTTCCTTCTTTTTCCTGATACCCCCCAGGTATAAAATTCACAGTTTCAAACTGGAAAGAGTGAAATGCCATCTTTTCAGCAGTTATTTCCATGTTTATGTAGGGTACATCAGGGGACCGCATGGGAGGAACCAAATTTTTGGCTAGGACAGTAATCACCTTTTGCCCTCTAATATATTTGACTCTTTGGTGGAGGGTAGATGTATAGCCCTAGCTGTATGAATCCACGGCCTTCCTAGGAGTAAGTTGAAGGCTGCAGGTATATCTATCACTTCAAATGTGATGTTAAAAATATACGGTCCAATTGTGACCGGCAGTTCAACCTCCCCTAGGGAGTGTGTTTTAGAATTGTCAAATGCTCTTATGATTCTTCCATTTTGTTTTATTTTATTTTGCTCCAGACCGAGCTTAACAAATGTTATTAACGGGCAGACATTCAGAGCCAACCCATTATCAATCAAGACTCGGGCTATCATGCAACTCTTACTGAGCACAACTATGTGCAAAGGATCCACATGATGGTACCCTGATGGGCTGATTTCAGTCTCAGAAAAGGTTATAACATTATGAGATAAAATCTGTCCCACCATCTTGCCTAGTTGGTCTGGTTCAATATTTTTAGGCACATGAGCCCCCTAAAGTATCCTTAACAAGGAGTCCTTATGTTTTTCAGAATTTAACAATAGGCCCAGTGTTGAGATCTGGGTAGGGACTTTGTTCAACTGCTCGACAATGTTGAACTCACTCTTTTTTATTAACTTAATGAGGTCAGCGACCTCACTGTTAGTTACCTAAGGGGCAACTTCCCCTACCTTGGCATTTCCTTTATTTTTCTCTTCTTCCTTTTTTTTCTGTCTCCTTTTGCTTTTCTTCCACCCCTACACATTTTCCTGACCTCATCATGAGGTTCACTTCTTTCTTGCTTTCTACCTCAGCTGTAGGGAATGTAGTGGTGTAGCCTTCACTGTAGTTCCATGGTACAGCCGATTCAGAGTAGGAAGGCTTAGGGACATTTATCACCAAGGGAGAAAGTTTGGACTTGTATGATGAAGTCTGAGTAAGAGAAACGTCTACTACCAATGTCGGACATTGTTTTGGTTGAGGGGTTGCAGAAGTGACTGATGCATTAAGATGGTCACAGTTTATGACCAATGGTGGTTTTGATTGAATGGGTGAAGTAAAGGTGGATGGACTGCAATTAATAAATAAAAGGCGGTTTGGCTATATTCATTTGGGCCATGAGAGATGAGACCCGGTCCAGAGAGGAGCTAATGCTCTTAGCAGCACTCTCATTTCCTTTTGAAATCACATTTATTTCTTTATCCTCGTTTCTTCTGTCAAAATACACTTTGACCGTTGATCCTATAGGAGCAATTAACTGGGATGGGTCAAAGGTTATTTTATCAGAAGAGATAACACCTATAACATTAGATGGGCCTGCCCTATGATGCTGGAGCAAAGGGTTTTGTCCAATATCTGTTCTAGGAGGATTGGGAGCCCCTGTATTAAAAGATAGGGTATTCTGGTCAAACATATCTTGAATGGCATGTTTCAACGGCCAACACTTGTCAGTAGAGTGCCCAGGTGCACCCATGTGGAAATCACAAGTGGTGGAAGGGTCATAATTTCTCCCTTTGGATGCATTTGGATTGGGTTCTCTTAAAATGATATACCCTGCTTTCAATAAAGTGGGAAGCAATTGAGAAGGAGTCATTGGAATAGGCGTGAAAACCCTGTTTCTCCTTGTTGCGAAATAGGCATCCTTTTCCTCTTTAGTAAAAACCCTCTTTTGGTCTGAGGGTGCTGCTGGAACATTAACCCTCATGGGGGCCTGGGTAGATGGAGCAGAAGGAGTAGGAAAATGAGCAGGTATGTTGATTTGTATGGGCTTGTTAGGGCCCGATGGTGGCTGCACCATGTTCACCTCCCCTTCTTTCTTGTTCCCATTCTTCTTTATCTCGCTTCCTTTCTTCAGATTGGGGTCCTCCTGCCTGACCATAGCAGAGTGGTCAATTATTTTACCTGACCTGATTCCATCTTCGATTCGGTCGGCCACTTGTACCAAAGCCGCAAAATTAGTGGTGGTCTGACCCACTAGGTGGCTGTAGAAAGGTTGACCCAGTGTACTGATGAAAGTGGAAATCATTTCCTGTTCTAGCATGGGTGGCCTGTCCTGAGAGGCCATCTCCCTCCATCTCTTGGCATACTATCTCACGGATTCATCCCTAGCCTTACTCATCCTCATTACATCGTACCTGTCTGGCACGATTTCTGAATTAAACCGGTACTGAGCTAAGAAGGCATTTGCTAGGTCCTTCCATCTTTTGATCTTTCCGTGGTCTAAAGTGGCGAACCATCTCAATGTAGTTCCAGTCAAGCTCCTTTGGAAGAGCTAAATCAAGACGCCCTAATCCCGCCCGAACTGGCATAGGGCACAGCAGTACAGCTTCAGATGGCTCATGGGGCAGCCAGTGCCATCATATTTGTCTAGGTCTGGGCACTTGAACTTAGCTGACAGGTTAACGTTGGGGTATAGGCACAAGTCTTCAAAATTGGTGCCCCCGAAGTTGTTCACCCCTTTTACTTCTCTTAGTTCATCTTGGATCATTTCCAGTCTGTGCATGAACTTCCTTTCAACTTCTTCCCTCATCCTTTCTTTTTCCTTAGCTTTGTCTGACTCAACTGTCTCATCCCTGATCAGTATAGGTTCAGGGGTGGGTTCATAGATGGGTTCAGGAATAGGTTGAACCGGAGGTGGAATATTGATCTGGGGTGGAGGTGCTGGATTGGAAGTGGATGCTTGATTTTGGGCTTGCACTTGTTGGGCCTGCATCGACAGTATGTTTTCTAGCATTCGGGCTAGTCCTGCCACCTGCTCCTGAAGCAAGACAATATCTGGGTGAGGAGCATCAGCTTCAGTCTCAATGGGATTCATGGCGCGAGCTCTTGATCTGGTTACAGGAGCTATGATTGCAAGTGTATTGGTACCTGGCAAAAAGATAAAGGAAAAATATCAGTGTCCATTTAATCTCATTCACATGCCTAGGAATGCCTATGTGCAAGCTGGGTGAACACGAGTTTGGATTTTGTTTCTTTATTTGCTTCCTTTTGTTTTTTTTAGAATTGTTGGAATATTCTAGGGCTTCCAACAGGTCCCACAAAAAGAGAAAATGATCTGAAATTCAAAGGCTTTCAGAGGCCCAGGCATTTTTGGAAAAGGTCTGAATTTCAAAGGCTTTCAGAGGCCCAGGGATATTTTTGGAAAAGGTCTGAAATTCAAAGGCTTTCAGAGGCCCAAGGATTTTTGATAAAGGTTTGAAATTCAAAGGCTTTCAAAGGCCCGAGGATTTTTGATAAATGTCTGAAATTTAAAGGCTTTCAGAGGCCCGAGGAAAAAGATCTGAAATTCAAAGGCTTTCAGAGGCCCAAAAGGAAAAAGATCTGAAATTCAAAGGCTTTCAGAGGCCCAGAGGAAAAAGATCTAAAATTCAAAGGCTTTCAGAGGCCCAAAAGAAAAAGATTTGAAATTCAAAGGCTTTCAGAGGCCCAAAAGGTCTGAAATTTAAAGGCTTTCAGAGGCCCAGGGAAAAAGATATGAAATTCAAAGGCTTTCAAAGGCTCGAGGAAAAAGATCTGAAATTCAAAGGCTTTCAGAGGCCCAGGGATATTTTTGGAAAAGGTCTGAAATTCAAAGGCTTTCAGAGGCCCAAGGATTTTTGAGAAAAAGTCTGAAATTCAAAAGCTTTCAGAGGCCTAGGGAGTTTTGTGGAAAAGTCTGAAATTCAAAGGCTTTCAGAGACCCAAAAGATTTTTGAGGAAAAGTCTGAAATTCAAAGGCTTTCAGAGGCCCAAGGAGTTTTGAGAAAAAGTCTGAAATTCAAAGGGAAACCCAAAGGATTTTCTCTCACATTATTTATTTATTTTTTGAAGCATTTTACTCAAACTCATTTCCCTTTATCATTATTTAAAGGTTAAAAGGAACAAGATTTAGTGGGAAAAACTGATTAAAATTGAATTTTCCGCTAAGACCGCAAACACAGTACGGTCCGGCCTTGCCCGTATTTAAATTGCGAGCAAGCCGTGACCGTATAGTTAACACGGGTGAGCCCAGCCCATATAACCAATACGGGCGAGCCCAGCCCGTATAACCAATACGGGCGAGCCCAGCCCGTATACTAAATGCGGTTTTACGGAGCTCTTTTATGTTTCCCAGTTTTTACATGATTTGATCACTTTGATTGTTCATCCAAACATACGGTTCACCCATTGCAAAGCTTCTAAACTGTCTGAAAGTGGACCTTGGCCTTTTTGCAAAAACACATGTTTAGAAGGGCACATGTACCCTCCGAATTGACACCATATTTAAGAATTTAGTACCCTTTTTTTGATTCTAAACAGAGTTAGAAACTCTTCCTATGGGCTACACCAATTTTAGAAAACATGCATATTTGGGACAAATTTTATCCCAAATTGATTGACACCATGCAACCCCTATGATATGAAAATAATGCAAAAATTAAGGTTACCTTGTTACCTTGTTTACCTTCAATATGGCATCCGCATTATGCCTTGGCTTGCGAACCATGCAAACGGCCTTCCCACAATTACAAACCCATATCCCCACGTAATTGTGTACTTTAGCCAAAAACGTGTATCTCCACCTTCAAGCGTAGGGGCTTTGGGTTTTGGCTTAATGGCAACTTAGCACTCAAGCCTAGTGATGACCAGAACCGAATCACAGATCCACGTTATGATTACATCATTGGCTCAAAGTTCTAAGGTGAATGTTTTCACTTTCGCTTTCCGAAGTATCGACCTCGTTGCGCCAAGCTATACACATTCGGGTTCAACTTCCTATAGGTTAGGAGTAGGCTGTGTAAAATAAAATGTGCACAGTGCATTGTAAAAATTGGGTGCATTCACAACGTCCTAAACCCTTGCCACTCTTTTCGTAGCCATGCATAAACAAACCAAGGCATAATAGGAAAGCATATATATAAAGTAAACAAATACACAAAGCAGTCCTTATAGCACCTAAAACATGCTCATAAAAATCATCCAATCATGCAAACATATGATCATGTTATACAACCCAAAAAACACATCATGGAGATCATGCTGAAAATTAAAATATGCTATTATAAAAATATAGCAAGAAATAAACATGGTTCAGCAAAACGAACCTCCCCTACGCATGATTCTAGAAACAATCCTATAAATAAGAATTAAGCATGTTTCTACCCCCATGATCTCTTAAGCAATAAATCAGATTTAAAACATACCAAACATGCTTAAGAGCACCAAATAGCAAGCAAAACAAAAACATGCTAAAAACACAAAATAGCAAGCGAATCATAAACACCAAAAACATGAACAAACACCAAAAGGCTGAAATCCTCAAGTCCCCAGCAGAGTCGCCAGTTGTTAGACATGAGAAAAAAATCAAATTCATTGACTTCCTCAATCATCACACGGGTTTGAATAAAACAAAGAGTCGCCACCATTCAATTTAGGTGTGAATGGACACCAAAATATCAAATAAGCTCAAAAGGCAATTTTAGGGTAAAAATAACCCTCCTAAAAAAAACAACCAGAGATGGGTAAGGGGATTAGGTTATGAACATGGGAAGGTGTTAGGCACCCCTATTCATCCACACAAGGTGGTTGCCAGGTATTGTTCATGTTTTTCAAAGGAAAAAAATACTCGCTATAAAATTCATGAAAAATCACAAAAAGACAAAATTGTATGTTTTTTTTCATATGAATAGTCTGATTGATCCAGAACTTTCAAATATGATCATACCATTCCTAGCGTTTCATGATCAAAATAAAATTGAGATAAAATCAAATAAAATCAATTTAAAGTGAAAAATCCAAAAATCTGGCTTCAAGTTAAATTCTAGAAATCTAGAAAAATATGATTTTTATAAAATATTTCAAAATTGAACTTGAACATTCCAGGACATAGGTATAGCCCAAATTTCACATTAACTCAAAAAATCAAAACAAAAAATACCCACATTGATGAAAAACATCAAAAGGGGAGAACTTAGACCGTAGGGTCTTCTCTCTATAATGAAAAACGACTCAAAAACCACATCATGAAACCTTAGAATTTAATTTCAGGCTTCTGGATCCAGATCTACCATATTGATCATGATAAATCCAAGATCTTAGCCTAATATCACAAAAATCACGAAAATAGTGCTGTAGGTGCAAAAGTGATAAATCCAATTTTAGGAGAAAAAGAGGATTTCATGCTATAAACATCATAATCATCATAGATTCATAGCATTCATTCAGATTCAATCACTAGATCATTAAAACATTAGCAGGATATCCAAAGCAACCACATCTCACAAATTAGAGTACATGGGGGTCTACCCTACGGATCCACCTGTTCTCTTTTCCCCTAACTCTCTCTTCACATTTTACAGCTAGAGAGAATTCTTGAGGTACTTGGAGATAGGTTTGGTATACAAACACAATCAAAGGCTTTATTCAATAAAAAAGGAGAAAAACAAATATGGGGTTCTATTCTAGGGATCTACCTGTTCTCTTTTCCCCTAGCTCTCTCTTCACGTTTTACGGCTCGAGAGACTCTTGAGGTACTTAGAGACAAGTTTAGGAATACAAGTACAAAAGATGGCTTTATTCTACAGCAATGGAGAAAATCCTATTACTTCTAGAATTGAAGATAGAAAATAAAAGGGAAAAGGGACTTACCTGGATTGAGCAAGCAGGGCAGCAGGGATTCCTCTCTTCTCTTGGAGCTTCTTAGACTTCAAATTTTCGTGGCCTTTTGCTTGAGGAAAGACCCTCTATTTATAGGCAAACCTAGGGGCATGGTTGGTCCAAGGTTTGGCAAGATAGAGTTTCAGATTGAGTTAAACACAAGGATAATGCCCATCCTTTATCTACAAAGATATTTCGCATGAATAAAATATATAATTCACTCATTTAAAGGGATATTGGACTAAAGATAAGGCTCAGAAATCGAGAGAAGAATAAAACTCACACGAGTCTAATGTACCCGTAAATGATTTACGGTCCAGTGGTTTCCATATATGTATTACGGGCGCTGCGTGCCCGTATATAAAATTTGGGCGTGCTTAGCCCGTAGATACAATACGGTCCAGGCTCGAGTTATTGATTTTCATGCATTTTTGGCCTGTTTTAAATTCCAATTAATGTTTTCATTATTTTCTCATTTTGTAGTGCAATTTGGGGTGTCTACACCAAGTAGGTAATATGCAATACATCTCTGCCACCAAGCAGGTTATTAAAAAAATTGGCCACCAAGCCATTGTACAAATCATACACATTCTAATATTTTTTATAATCATAGTTCTTTCATGTTCAATTGGTAATCCAAAGTCTTGTTCCAACATCAGTTCATTAGTGTATACTCATAATGACGGGATCTTCTTATGTGATTATTATAGTAATAGAAGACTCAAGTTGTTAAGGGTAATTGTAAAACCCCGAATTTTCCTTAAATAATGAATTAAATTAGTAAATAATATTACTGAGAGTTATGATTGATGGAAATATTTTATTATTGTAGGGGGTGATCAATTTAGCGGAGATCCAGAATTAGACGCAGATCTGACCGTCCAATCATGAGATATCGAGGTATGCATTCTAATTGGGCAGAGTGTATAGGAGAGTTTGCATGAGAGATAATGGGATCAAGAAGTATATATAGGTATAAAATAACCTAAGTATGTCGTTCGTATTGAATAGCCGCACACGACCAAACCAAAGCCGAGAAGAGAAGAAGAAGAAGAAGAAGGGTGAACGACCAGGGTTTGTCTTGCTCTGAGAGTTGTTTTGCAACTGTAGAGAGATTGGAGTGTTGTTGTACAGAAGAGAAGAAGAGGAACGCGTGTATAAGAGGTAGGTGACATCGTTTTGTTTTCAGAAATTGGATTTGCCTTCGTTTAATCGCAAACGCATGTTTCTATTATATGTAATGGTGTATTTAGTTAGATAAGCATATTATAAATACATTAGAATGAGTTTAAATGAGAAAAACCATGATTTAGAACTGTTTCTGCTCGATTTTGTATGACCGCCGACCTCGACTGTGGTTGGCAATCATCGGCACTCCGAGGCGCTAGTTATAAAATTGAGGACACCGGAGACCGCGGGACGACGGACCGTAGGCGCTCGAAAATGAACTACCACTGACTAGGGACCGCCAGGGCGATCCTGAGCGATCCTAGGCGCTCTAAGCAGAAATTTCAGATTTTCATAATTTCGAACCTAATTCAACTCTAAACTATTTTTAGACAATTTTAATGACTAATTAAGGTATTTTAAGACCAAAATAAACTATCTAATTCCCTGTTTTATAGAAAAATAAATTAGAGAGATAATTAGGACATTAGTTGCCAAGTTTTAAAGGTAATTGAGAAATGTGATTTTGGAAAAACCTAACTACCATTTGATTATCAAAACACCTCTAAATGGCATTATAAATCAGAAGACATTATAAAGAGAATCCAGAATTCAGATGACCGAATATTGAAGTAAATGTACAGATATAACCATTATATGCCGCTAGGCACCAACCCTTATAGAAATATGATACTTTAGGGAATTTTGGAGTCTAGTGGGCATAGCTGGTTATGGATTCATAGTCGTGGCTAGATAGTTGAGGGATATGTCATTTGGGTTGAGTTACTCCTATATGCGACGCGCTTCCTTTGCAAGTTAGTTTGTCTGGGAAGGTCCTATGTCTGGAGGGACACCCCGGTGAGCCGCTGGTGATTCCCTGTACATGTGGATAAGCGACCATCTCCATGTATTGATTCTGGTGCTGCATGCTGGTGGTACATGCCAACTCTGATGGGTACGTGTGCAATAAGTCAATGACTACGGCTCTTGTCTAAGCTGCACTGCATGGGACTTGAGTATCATTAGTAGCATTGCTCCTAAGTCGCACGGTGGTATAGCAATTGGTTGAGAATCATCTGAAAAGGTTTATCTATCTTTGTGAGTCCTACAATGACACTGAAATCACAACACTTGTTATTATTATTGTACACATGCAAGAGGCATGTGATTGAGATATTGGTCGGATGTGACTGTTTAGTACATCCTGGCAATGTGTGGATTATGTTACTGTTTTGGCTATTTGATTCTTATATTAAAACTTGCGGAAATTCATTTCTAGAACTGTTTATCAAACTGTTTTGTGTTCATGAATGGTATAAATGATTATGCGAGCCTGATTAGTCGATGTTGCTTAATCGTGCATGAATTGTTACTTTACTTATATTAACTGTTTAGTCATGCATGTGTTACCTACTGGGATATTCGTATCTCACCCTACTTTTATTCCATTTTTTTTCAGTTGATACGCGAGAGGGGGATCTCTTAAACTTCCAGGGAGAGACAGTTGAGTATTCACCGGAGGATTACTATTATCCAGATCTTGTTTGATTAATGTTATAGACTTAGCACTTTTGATTGGACTATTATTATTCATTGGGCTGATGTATTGAGAGAAGAGAGAGATAGTACCCAGTTTATTTTACCAGACTTTGATATTACTGACTGATGGTCAAGCTTTATGTTTAGTTGAGGATTTCGAACTACACTTCTGCACATACTTGTTTCCGCAACTCTGATAGTATAATAAAGTGAATGGATTTTGATTCTTTGGTATGGTATGTTGTTGATGTTGTATTTGATATGGGCCAATAACACCTTGGATTTGGTTGTTGAACTAAATTCGGGTTGTTATAGTAGCGAACCGGGTTCGGGTCGGGTGCCGGTTTGCACTGACCCGGGTTCGGGGCGTTACAGTAATGGTGAGATTGATTTAAGTAATTTAAAGTTTAGAAGTAGTCACATAAAGTAATATGGTGCTTGTTATTTAGTTGAAGGAAGTTAGGGTAAACCGATTTAATTAACTAATGAGGCCTAGAGGTATATAGGGTTCTTTCTCCAAATTCTATAAGTTATTTTCTGGTTTAAAGTTTCCATCTGTAAAAATCTGGTTAATACTGTATAATATAATGTCTCATAATTAATTAACCCAATTTATAAAGTTGGTTTGTTATAAAACTTTTAATTTCCTATCATTTACAATTTCGGCAACTAATATCCTAAAATACTCCCTATTTTAATTTTTCTGTAAAACAGATATTTTGTAATTTGTTTTGGTCTTAAAACATTTTAATTAATGATTAAAATTGGTCAAAAAAAGTTTAGAATTGAGTCAGGGATTGAATTTGCAAAAATTGGATTTTTCTGCATTGAGCGCTCAAGATCGCCTAGGAACGCTTAGGTGGTCTAGGGTCAGCGGTAGTTGAAAATAGAGTGCCAGCGGTAGTTGAAAATAGAGCGCCAACTACTCGTTAGTAAGCGGTCGATGGCGGTCTATGATTTTGTACGAGCCGAACAGTGCCCATGAGCGCTGAGCATAGTGAGCTCGATGGTCTACCAAAATTGGCAAAACAGTGTATAGAAATCTGATTTTTCATGTTATAATCTACTATAATATACATATAAGAGCACTATCATGCTAAATACATATAAATACAATGCTAAAACATGTAACACGAATCGATTAATCTCAAGAACACAAAACGAATGTCAAAATCGGTGTTACCTACCTCTATTCACGCGAGATCACCTCTTCCTCCTCTTTCCAGCAATCGTTTCCTCTCTTCACAGATGCAAAACACTCCTGGGATACTGAGAAACCAGGGATCACGCTCTCCTCTCCCTCCTTCTTCCTCTTCTCTTCTCGGTCTCTCTCTTTTTCTCTCGTTCTTCTTTTTCGGCCGTTGAATACCCAAACAAATGATTACAATAGCAAATACTAAAATGTATTCTCTAGGGTATAAACCCTATTCTCTTATATCCCATGATCCTACGCAATGCACATGCATCACCTATTACACAACCGTCCAATTAGAACACAGTTTCATAATTATTGAATTCTCACCTTGATCTATCACGATCCAACGGTCAAATCTACGCCAAACTCTTGATCTCCACTATCAGTGTGATCATCTATATTTACAATTAATATCCTTCAATAAAATTCTCATCTTCTCGACTTAAGGCTTCGAATCAAACATAATTATCAATATGCCATTATTCCATTTATTAAGCTTTAAATATCATTATTAATAGGCAATCTAAACCCAACTTAAGTCTATCATCATTTCTCAAGTCTAATAATAATTTAATTAATGTATTTAATTATCTATTGGTAATTAATATGAATTAACCAAAATACTCCTCTCTTGATAATTTTACATCTACGCACTCGATTTCTTCCGAAATTTCTAAGTTTATTCTCTAATTTATTTTGAAAAATTTATTGACATACCAAATATTCATAATTAGTTATTATTTATTTATTTGCTGAAAATTTGGGGTTTTACAACACACACGACATGGAGATGATAATTGGGTTACCCATATAGGGGATAGATGTTGATACATCTAAATCAAAAATCCCCGATATGACAAAGTGGTATAGCTTTTATGGGGTAGAAAATAGAAGCATCCCTATTGAGAATGTTGAGAAGAGCTTGGAAAGCCCAGAGAACGATCATGAGTGGATCCGTTCTTTTGTATTGTATTTGTTGTCGACCTTAGTAAATCCATCTTCAAAGATTGACGTGAGTGTATCCTATCTTCCCTTGTTGGTCGATGTAGAGAGGATAGGAAGTTACAATTGGAGAAAGTATCCTTTAGGTGCATTGATGCATCACATAACCGAGTTTCAAAAGGGCAAACAAAAATGCATCAATGGCTGCTTATTATTTTTATAGGTATGTATAGTATTTAATACATGCATTGGCCTGTTTACTCTAGCTTATATCCATTGAACGGAGTGTTCTAATTTAATTCTCTGCTGCTTAGTTTTTGTATTACGATTGGATGATTGTTGGTGAAGCAACACCTCCAACTACTCCACATATGGCAGCGTGGACGAATGCATTGATTATCCAAAGGGAGAAGGATGAAATGACGCTCAGTGGTTATGGAAATGGGTCGGTATAGATATATATATTTGATTTGAATTGATTATTGTAGGTTTTGTTGTAAAATTTTCAAATAACGCAGTATGTACTCACTAATATACACATTAAATATTGTAGGTGGTTGAGCACCATGCCAAATGCCGTGTGGAAGATGAGGCATCAGGCGAAGCACATGAACTAAATTTCATTGATTTTCGGCAATTTCGTAGAGATCTAGATCCTGTAAGATTGTCTTTTTTCCTTCATTTCTCGAGTTTTCTTATTAAGAACAAATCAGCATGGTTTACGATTGTGTGTTGTGTATTCTAAGTTATTCAAGGTCATCTCACGAAGATATTGGACATGTATAGCGAGATGCTAAATCACGTGAAGTCAAGGGCAACTGTCGACCCCTCTAAGATCCACGTGCCATGCGAGAGCCCTGATCATACGGATGCTCCCGAATCTTCCATGCTCGATGTGCCCGATGAAGCAAGGATTGCACCCTTCCATCATAGCACCCATGAGAGCGGTGATCATACCGATGCTCCCGAATCATCAAATATTACGGAGATACAGGGAGATCAAATGCAAATGGATGAGGTGGCTACAATTCTCGCTTGAAGCGGCACTGGAACCGAGGTAACCAAACCGCGAAGGGGGTCATGCAAGAAGCAGCGTGCGAGACATTGTCGCACTCCATATGTTGCCCATTGTAGGCATCCTCGACTGGGTCCAGAAGGACGCCTAGTCGTAAAATACGTTTGCCGAAACAAACATTCTGACTAAGATAATATTTCTAAACTAACTTGTAAATGTTATTTATGTATTTTAATTCGTAGTGAATAATTCTTCTTCGTTTTTTCAGAGAAATTATATTCAAGTTTGATTCCATTCATGTGTGGCATATGAATTGGCAAGTTTATTTGACAACAAACATGTTAATAGTGTTGTGGTATGCGAAGCCTATCTTGTGAATAATATATTGGTTGTTCAATTTTACATGTCATCTCTCATAGTATTTTTTTTATAGGCTATCAATGCTTTAGAAGCGTGTCTTATAAAGAGGCAACAATTGTCGAGTAGCCGCACAGTCAGCAAGCATTATTGGCCGACATATGTTTGCGTAAGCACTTTTGTGATAGCACTAGTAGTCATTATCATATTTCCAATTGTTGTTTTTCAAGGCCACACTAATGAATAAAATTTCCTTCCATATATTATGTAGGATTGGATAATGAATAATAATCGTGGTTCCATCGAAGCCTTGCGCCCTTACTTCGATCCGCAACGACTAGGGTATTCAGTGGTTAAATGCAATCTCGTAAGTTTCTTGGGATGCAATGTGCCACCTTCACAAGCCATTTGTTTCAGATCTTTTATGCTTTTATCCTTACTTTAGCAGTCTGTAATGGGTTTTTCCTTATAAGGTTGTCTTACGTGTATGTAGATTTTTGCTCCTATGCATCTCCGCAATCATTGGTTTCTTTTAGTTGTAAATCTAGTAGAGCCTAGTGTAACGCCCCGGATCCAAGTCACGAAATAACACCGTAACTCATCCCCGGAGGTTAATTTAAAACACAGGATCGCAATATTAGAGTGAAGGAAAAACATGAATACAACAATAGCTATATAACAAAGTGCGCTAAAATAATCCCAAACTAAAATAAAACTCACATGTCCAAGTAACTACCCGCAAGTATCAAGCTCTCCGAGAGTATCTGAAAACAAAACGGAAGCAACGGGGTGAGATACGCATATCCCAGTGAGCAGTACATGCATGCACAAATACATTTAGTTCAATTCTAAAACATGCCACGATTACAAACCATATACAACGATGATAACACATATAACCCAACAAAACTTCAACGATCCAATTTACATCCGTGAGGAAAACCATTGTATAAACCAAGCAATAAAGACGATATCAATCATGCATATAGCCGTAAAGTCACGTATAACCAGGTAGCAACATATCGAAGAAAACATAGTTCAACAACTCAAAAGATATAACTCGGGTCCCAACCCGTATCAACAATAAAGTCACATCATAACCAATGCCCACGTCTCTCAATGTATATCCGGCCTACTCAGGGTTTCGGATATTGAAATGATAACGTCATTCAATGCCGGCCTACTCTGGGTATCGGCATTGACAACACCATACCACTCAGGGTCATGATGCTACTCTACATTGGCGGACAAGATACTAATACCAGATAACCGATAAACCACATTCAGTGAATCATAAATACCAATAAACAAGCGGATAAAACATATGGTGCCAAATAAACAAATCCCCACAGTGGTCAATGTCATGTAGTTGCTTATATTGGTTAATCAACATGCCAGAGCAACATCCACACCTCCATCTACGCAGTTCCGGCCTACTCAGGGTATCGGACACTCTGAAATGACGGCCTACTCAGGGTATCGTCATCCAATGCCGGCCTACTCCGGGTATCGGCATCGACAACCAGGCCTACTCAGGGTTTCTGGCTGCTCTACACCGGTCGTGGCAACACTCCATGGCCATGCCATTACACCAATAAAACAAAATACATCACATTACTAAGCTTAGACTCTGGATCCAGGACAAGCTAAACCAAAACCGATAAGTCACCAATTAAAACTCCGCATTCAGTAGACACATCACTAGTTGTTCCAACCAGAACATCAACTCACACCATTGTTCCAACCAGAACATCAACTCACACCAGTGTTCCAACCAAAACAGTAATTCTTCACAAGTGTTCCAAGCAGAACAGTAATTCTTCACAAGTGTTCCAACCAGAACAGTAATTCTTCACAAGTAAACAAGTAAATAATCTTTGCAACATAATTCAAAACTTGCCATCAAGAAAATAGGGTTTAATAAAATCTCAATCAAGTACAGTATTTAACCAAAAGAACTAAAAGTAAATCTCTAGTGGTATCCAGAACTTCACCTACAATTTGCCCTATATTTACATTGGAAGCTCTTAAGAAATTCCAGAATCTATCTTTAATGTTCTCCTAAGTAATTTTTTCTCTAAAGTCCTAAACAAGTAACTTGTTAAGTGATCGAAGACCTCCTATCATCAAAATCTACATTGGTGTACTCAATTATGCAATTCAGTAAGAAAAATGAACTATGCGCTCACCTCCTGAGGTGGGCGCGAGGTGGGCGGATAGTAAATTACCTAAAATTGGGGTATGCGCCTACTCGATAGTAAGTGGGCACGAGAAGGGTGCGGAATAGGCGCGAGAAAGGCGCATCGAATTTTAGTGCGCGCAAGCTGAGCGCCAAGTGGGCGCGAGCTCGGCGCCAAACGAAATTTCACCTTGCGCTTACTTCCCGAAGTGGGCGCAAGTGGGCGCCAAGTGGGCGAATATCCACTGTGTTTTTCAGTTCTCTGTTAAATCCAAATCTTCAACTCTGGCCAAAATTTTTCAGTCTGTAACCACTCCTCTAGTCTCCTAATACCCCCAGAACACATTCGAACCTATTTTGAAATTAATCTAACACACTTTTCATTTATCCCCAATTTGCTATACCGAAAATCCTTCGGACTATCTCCGCCCAGAAACCCAGTGAATAACTCATTCCACAACCATATGCATTTGAATTAAAAACTACGAATAACACAAAACCAGGTTTTAAAACAGTGCCACTCACTTGATCTGCAAATCCCCTGGCTCAGCAACTCTAAGGTCTCCGCTGATCCCCAACGGCAGCAGTTCCAAGTTACCATTTGTTCGTGGATCCCTTGATCTGCTGCTAATCTAGATGAGCTCTTCATAGCAACCCAGCCGCTTATTTCACCGACCGCCTCCAGACACTCCCAAGCAGCACTTCTGCAACTCCGCTTTAGGGTTTTTGCGATTTGGAGAACTCTCCTTCTATTTATAAGTTTCCGATGCCCTAAAAATCACCCAACCTCATGATCTGTTGCGTGCTCATCCACCGCAACATCCTACCTAGGCAACCACCTACTCTTTAATTTTCGCCACTCCACCAAGACCCTACATTAGCACCTTCCAATTTATAATAAATTTCAAACACACTATTATCAATTTATTTAAACCAATATTTGATGCCTGTTTCACTTAATTTAAAATCTTCATAATTTAGGCTTGGGAAATTCCGAGATTACCCTCACTTGTTCCAACACCGAACCGCCAAAATCCAAATCCATGGAAGTCCAATAACCAAATTTTCTCATTTTAACAATTCATCCTATTTTAAATTTTGAAAATTAACTCTAATTAATTTCCTTTTTCTCTGTTTCTAAAGTTCTCCACTAATTAAATAAGTTTTAAAAACATAAAATCCTAAATTTTAATGTTATTAAAATTCAGGATTTTACACCTAGAGTGGAGGTGCTTGACTCATACGATGGGGCACGTCATGTGGGACATCAATCTATAATTGCAACACAGGTAATTTTCATATTAATGAAATTTTCTCATAACATTTACAACACTTATCATATTGACACCCACTTCGTCACTTGTAGACCAAGATGTTGGATAACATCTTACGTTCCTTCGGAGGTGGTGATGACTTTCCAGTTTTAAAGTGGGAGTTGCGTCATGTTAACATCCCAAACCAAAGCAACGGGTAAGCCGTCAGGTTTGTTTCGCTAATTACCTATGTTAGCTTCTTACATTCATGTGATTATATACCGTTAGGTATGACTGTGGTGTCTTCATGATGAAATTCATAGAGGTGTGGGATGGCAGCAACTTGTCTACAGCATTTGATCAAGTGCGTATATAACTTAAATGTTTTTTTATAATTATAGTTAGCAAGTACGTGTCTAGTAACACAAAAGTACGGCTTCTATGAATTCAAAGTAATATTGCACACTTTAGGGATAAGTGCCTTGTTGACTTGGTTATGCACCTTTCAAACCAAGTACGGGACATCGTTCTATCTAAGGCAGCAAACACAAATGAGGACGAGACTGAGGAAGACGATGAATAACTTTTGCTATTGGTCGGCCACAGATTAGGGGAAGAAGCTGAAGAGGTAAGACCTATCTGTCACATGTTCAATAACAAGGTTCTTTGAAATTAATAACATTATAATGCCTTGTAAATCATATTTTGCATTGTTTATAGGTACAATTCACTACTCTGGCATTCCTGGCTTGAAAGAAAGGTGAAGAAGCCGAAGGCCATCTTAAACATCCAAGTATAATGGAAGATTGTCTGCAGAAAACTTGTACATTAAATTGTTTGTAAATTTCTTTAGCTAACGAGTGAAGATGGTTGTAAATTTGGGTCTCTACCTGTGAAAGGAAGACGAATGTAAATTTGCAATGTTAGTAATCTCTTTTTTTTAGTTATTTCCTTGTAATTCCATGGAAATACTTTTGTATTATACGACTTTGTCTTTTTCTATTAACATCGCTATATTTGTATGTAATTTTAGGCTATAAAGTTAGTTTCAGATATCTTTCACACGAAGATTGTCTATGCCTTATGAGCACGTGGAGGAGTCAATTTTCTTCCTATTCCCATTTTTAGGCTATAAAATGAAGGAAAATCAAAATTATCATTATGGAGAAAAAGAAAAATTACTAAAATTATGTCACAAGAAAATTTTATATAGGTTAAAATTAATCATTTAGGCCTTTTAACTATGGCAAAGTATATAGTTACTGACAGTAATAATAACCGGATATACAGATTTAAATTCTCAAGAATTTAAGAGCTTTGTCTTTTCCTATTATGCCTGGTTACAAGTCCTACCATGCCTGGTTACAAGTCTTACCATGCCTGGTTACAAGTCCCACGATGCCTGGTTACAAGTCCTATCATGCTTGGTTACAAGTCCCACCATGTTAGGTTACAAGTCCCACAATGCTTGATTACAAGTCACACCATGCCTGGTTACAAGTCCTACCATGCCTCATTACATGTCCTACCATGCCTGGTTACAAGTACCACTATGCCTGGTTATAAGTCCCACCACAAGTCCCACAATGCTTGGTTACAAATCCTATCATGCCTGGTTATAAGTCCTATCATGCCTAGTTACAAGTCCTAACATGCTTGGTTACAAGTCCTACCATGCCTAGTTACAAGTCCCACCATGTTTGGTTACAAGTCCTATCATCTGTGGTTACAAGTCCTATCATGTGTGGTTACAAGTCCTACCATGCCTGGTTACAAGTCCCACCATGCTTGGTTACAAGTCCTACCATGCCTGGTTACAAGTCCAAGTCCTACCATGCCTGGTTACAAGTCCTATCATGCCTGGTTACAAGTCCTATCATGCCTGGTTACAAGTCCCACCATGCCTGGTCCTTACATTTGTAAAGATTGCAAAAAAACACTAAGTGTGACGATTTCGGGACGATTTGCACACGCTTGAGCGGGAGGTTCCAATTATAAGGATGTTTCGAGCGCTTTTGGGAAGATTTGCGCACACTCGAGCGTCAAGCCATATTTGCATAAACATAGAAAACTCAAGAGTGACGCTTTCTATGCGATTTCCGTGCACTCGAGCGTCAAGGCAAAAACTCAAAAAACTCATAAAATCCAAGAGTGACACTTTCTACACGATTTCTTGACGCTCGAGCATCAAGGCGAAAATTGAAAAAAAATACCCCAAACCTAAAAACGTTCGCACGGCGCGTTTTATTCGCATCGTGTCGGTATAGTTCCATTCATCTACCATCGTTGCCTTCCACTATTTGAAGCCGTATCGCCAGGCATTATTCTTCCACGTCCTACAGCTCTCAATGAATTTCTTCGAAGTTCTACTTGGGATTGGATCTAGGGCATTTTCGCATTCGTCCAATATATGTGGAGATATATCTTTTAATATTTCTTCTATGTTTTAGGATTTGATTTAATTATGTTCATATCTTGAAGAAGATGAGTATTATTGTCATTTTTTCTTTGAAATTTATATCTAGTTTTGCTGTGTCAATAGTCACCAACAAATGTAGTTTGGATTGGATCAATACCGATGACCTTGATGTCTTTTTCCTTTAATAGATCTGATCAAAAGAATCTCCAAATACCTTCAAATTATTCCATTTTTTTTTTGGAGTCTATAGTTATCATGTTGCCTAAATGCATTGATTGATTATAAACCATTTCATCTTTTTTATTTTATTTTTGTTATATTTCCTTTCTCCTTGTTCCATTGATTGATTATGTGCTTCTCAACATTTCTTTAGTTGGAGATCTAATACTATATTGTTAATGAAGAATGTTTCAATGCATAAGTGGCAATAGGATATGCCTGGTCGATTGTGGTCCTAAGGTCCACCATCTTCATCCCTTATCGAAGAAATCCCTCAAATATATTACTGTCATTTGATTATTAATAGGATCTTGTTCTATACTTTTTTTTGCAGATGCCTAAAAGACGCAAAACCACCAGAGGGTCTACGTCTAACACACAACCTACTCCAGTAGATGAGTCATTGTTTTTAGACTGCCAAGCGCAGAATACTTTTCGTCAACACCTTCATAACCAGACTCTTCAATTAGAGCGGGAGGTAATAATCAATAGGCTTGATCCCAATATTACTTCAGTTTTTACTTCTAGGGGTTGGCAACCTTTGCTCAAAGATTTTACACCTCCCCAACCCATCGTAGTTCGGGACTTCTATGCAAACATGTATGGTTGGTCCAATATCCCTCCAACATTCAACGTGTATTTTCGTGATCAGACAATTTCGATCACCCCTGATGTCATCTCCCAGATATTAGGGTTACCTAGAGTGCTTGAGCCTAGAGATCCTTATGATGAAGCCGACACCCTTTCACCTAATCATATGGCATCTTTTGTACACAACAGTACTACGTATTTCCATGGAACCCATCTAGTGGTTGATAATCTTCCAACTCCTCGGTTGGTTATTCTTCGGATTATGAGCACCAACATATCCCTGGTGGGTCATTTACATACCCTCCCACTCCGGAGACTTCAGTTCTTTTATGCATTACTCCAAGGTCATTCGATAGACCACCCTTCGCATATAATTTCTTCCATGCTATGCATTGTATTGAACATCAATAGGAAGCGAAAACCTATATTCGGTTGCCTCATTACCCAACTCCTACAAGGGCTTAGTGTAGTAATCCCAGATATTGAGTGACCTCTAGTGCTTCCACCTCCTATTGGGCCTACCATCGTAGCACAGAGTGTATTTTAGTGATAAATAAAAACCAATTATTAAATAGACTAATTAGGTTAATAATATGCAGGAGTTGAGATATTAGGTCAACCCGGAGGAGTTAAAGGTGCACTGGAGGAGAACTTGGAAAGCTAATTTAAGGTGAGAATTTTAAGTTTAAAATAGGTAGAAATTTAGCTATTATTATTATTCAGATTTTATTAGTAAGAGCTAATTAAATAAAATAAAATAAATAAGGAATTAAGGGAGTTGGTCGAACCCAAAGAGGAAGTGGGTTGACCCGGAATTAGGTTGATTAAGATTAAAGGCTTGATTGTAATTGGTTTAATGAAGGGAGGGCAATATGGTAAAAGAGAATAAATAATAAACAAAACCTAGTATGCATGGGATTATTCACGTTAAGCTTAAAACACCAAAATAGTAGCCGCACATTCCTTCTTTTGCCTCTATTCTTCTCGTTGCCTCCTTGTGATCAAACCCTAATACTCAAGCACCCGTTGGAGTTGTCTTAGAGAAGGAAAAGAGAGGATTTTTTTTTGCACAAAAACTCAGGTAAGAGCAAACCAAAAGGAAGTTTTGTTTTTGAGAGGTAGATGTGTTGTTAGATTTCTAAAAAGAATGACTTTTGAACCAGACGACTTCAAAGCTTTCTGAGATTTGTTGGAGCATATTTGGGGTGATATCTTAAAGCTTTTAGGAGAGGTTTTAGTTGGTAAGTAGTCCCTTTCAACTTGCACAAAAATATTTTCGTTTTTCTTCGATATCCATATTTATACGGAAGTTTGACAAGTTGTTTGAATGATTTATGAAGATTTAATTGCTAGAAATTGTTCTAGCATGTTTTTAAGGTGTTTTAGAATGATTTAGAATGGATTTGATGCATTGAATATTGAGTTGTGGAATTTTTATTGAATTTTGTAAATTTGCGGATTTTCTTCGTATCGGGCCGCCTGAGCAGTCGCTTGAGCACCCTTTGTATGGTTTTGAAACCCGAGAGCAATTTTTCCAGATTGAACTGTTGCCTGAACAGTTGCTCGAGCGATCCATCAAGCGACCAACCCTGAAATGACCTATTGTGTAAGGCCATTCGAGCGCTCTTGGCCACTCAAGCGCCCTGTCTGTCAGATTTTTGGAAACTTGTCGTTCAATCTAGTTTTTTACTAAAGAAGTCTTTTTTTCCAATTCTAACCTATATACCATCAAGATTGGCATATTTTGGGGATTTTTTTGCATTGCGGATGTTTAAAATTCAATTTTATAAAGATTTTGGGTATATGTTTCTAAAGAGGCACTATTACTTGATTCCATTGCTCCAAAGGATTTTACTTTTAACCAAAGTTGGTTTTGTGAGTTCATATACCTGTATTTGGGTGATATGAAGGTATTTTATGCATTGATGGAATCTATACACATTCGGGACATATTCGCCTGTTGAAACCTAGAGTTTTGGACATATGACTTGGTACATTCTGTTTTGGTTTTTGGGTCACTGTTGTGACAAGGCTGGTGTCTGATTTATTATTTCCGCAGGGCGAATTTGGTTATACAGATAAGGTTCTGTATTGGTGGGTGTTATTGAGAAGTATGTTCATTCCCTGGTTTGTTTTCTCACTGTTGAGTGGGCTTAGCAGTTATATGGATCCATAGAATAGCTAGCAAGTGAAACGTTTATTAGATGGGTTTGATTTCTGTGTCTGAGGCATTCTATCTGTGCGCGCGTGGGAAACGCGGCACGTGGGAATTCGAAGTCGCCACCGCCTGATGGGGTGCAGGCGGACACCTGGGTGCCTAATTTTGCCTATTAGGGCTTTTTGGTCTGCGGCTTGAGATTCTAAGTCTGTTCTCGGTTGTGGTTCGGGGAAGTCCGTAGACATCCCGGTCCACCCCGTCGGATGATGGGTCCCGTGGGTTCCCTGGTTTGAGTCAGCTTACATTGGTCTCACCTGATTCCTCATCCGATATGTAATTTGGTTAAGTCTGGCGGGACCACCTGAGTGGTGTGGGTCCCTTTAGTTGCTTTTATCTTGATTACTTAGGTGATCTGAGTCTGGTTGGGTGGGCCCCGTTGGAAGGCCCACGGTATCCTTGGTGGGCTTAGTCAAGCCCGTGTGCCCTTGTGGGCCTTGGCCTATCCTAGGAGGCCCTTTGGGCCTTGGGTTGGTGCATTGATTTTACTTTAGATTCAGATTTGAAGGTTAAGTGTTTTTTATGCGCAAGTGGGCTGGACTGGTTTGTGGGCCCCTTAGGTGGGCCCACGTGGTGGCCAAGTATTTTTTATTGGATTTGTCTTTTTAATGTTGCCAAAGTGATTCGGACACTGGGCTTGGGGCCCGCAGTCCAAATCTGGGCTTGTAAGCCCAAGTTACCGGAAGTTAGGGTTTGCACCCTTCCTTGGTTCGGTGGGTGGGCTTTGGCGGGCCCGGTAGGCCCTTGCCCTTGGTCTCGGCCAAACCACGCAATTCATGCATCAATTTCACATAACAAGGCTCGGGTGGGCCGCATTGGGTTTGGCCCGCCCGGTTCAAATTGCTCATTTTACTTAAGTTATTTTAATGGCATGCTTTGGTGTTTATTGGGCTTGGTGGGCCCCGTTGGAAGGCCCACTGGAAGTCAAGTTGGACCGGGAGTCCAAGTCCCATGTCGGGTTTCCGGGTGACCCAGAAACCCTATTGGTTTATCCGGTTCGGAAATATCATTCACATCTAGCAATAATCACACGAAAAACACAAGATAGACACTCTGTCAGAGAAGAAAAAAAACTGGCTCATTGTACTAGGTCCAAGGGGAGGGATTTATCAAGGTAAAGGGCATTTTTGGGATTTTTCAGGGTAAAGGGCATTTTCGGGATTTTATTTAAGGCAAAGGGCATTTTCGGGATTTTTTAAGGGTAAAGGGCATTTTCGGGATTTTTCAGGGTAAAGGGCATTTTCGGGATTTTATTTAAGGCAAAGGGCATTTTCGGGATTTTTTAAGGGTAAAGGGCATTTTCGGGATTTTTCAGGGTAAAGGGCATTTTCGGGATTTTATTTAAGGTAAAGGGCATTTTCGGGATTTTTCAGGGTAAAGGGCATTTTCGGGATTTTATTTAAGGCAAAGGGCATTTTCGGGATTTTTTAAGGGTAAAGGGGATTTTCGGGATTTTTCAGGGTAAAGGGCATTTTCGGGATTTTATTTAAGGCAAACGGCATTTTCGGGATTTTTCAGGGTAAAGGGCATTTTCGGGATTTTATTTAAGGTAAAGGGCATTTTCGGGATTTTTCAGGGTAAAGGGCATTTTCGGGATTTTTCAGGGTAAAGGGCATTTTCGGGATTTTATTTAAGGTAAAGGGCATTTTCGGGATTTTTCAGGGTAAAGGGCATTTTCGGGATTTTATTTAAGGCAGAGGGCATTTTCGGGATTTTTCAGGGTAAAGGGCATTTTCCGGATTTTATTTAAGGTAGAGGGCATTTTCGGGATTTTTCAAGACAAAGGGTATTTTCGGGATTTTTCAGGGTAAAGGGCATTTTCGGGATTTTATTTAAGGTAAATGAATCCGAAGCAGGCAAAAGACCAGATCTGGTCCCAGGAGAGACTTATCTTTCTAAACATGGCCAAATGAATCTAATCTTAGATATGCTGTGTAAAAAATACAAGAGAGAACATTACCTTGAATGTTTCGAGACCCTAGAGGGGGGGGGGGGGGGGGGGGGGGAGCATCTCCTTGAAGCACAAATGGTTGCCGGAGCAGTTACTCTCCACACCCACAGCGAGGTCTCCTTCGGGTTTGATGAGGAAGAAGAGGAAGAGAGGAACGGGTCTTCAAAAGCCGAACAAAGAATGCCAAAAAAGAAACAGGCAACCTTAAGAACTGCCCGGCAAAAAGAAGGTCTCCAACCACAAGAAGGTCGAGCCAAAAAAAAATTGCAGAACCCCTGCAAATGAAGGCTGCTGGAGCTTTTATAGAAGGAAAAATGGGCATCCGCCCACCTTGACGCCCAGCTCGCGCCGAGCTCCTGTCGCTCGGCGCGAGCGACAAAATCATTAAAACATTAAATGCCGCCGCGGGTTTGTTTAAAAAATCCGAAAATTAAGATATGGTCCCTGGGATATTTTTGTTTAATATTATTTTATTCAGATATTTTCAAATATTTTCAGATTGGTCCCTAGGATATTTCGTATGTTTGGATATTTACGGATTTAATCCCCGAGATATTTCCCTGCGCAACTCACCACGTGTGCAGCTTTTTGCCACGTGCGCAGATTGCCGGTTTTGCTGCACGGGAATTTCATCAGCTCATATTTCCTTCATCTGGACTCCGATCTGGGCAAACTTAGTTTCATTAGAATCGTATCGGAGCCCTCCATCCCATGACCTAGGGGTAGGCCTCCGGATCGGATTTTAGCAAAAAGTCAACTTTTGGCTCTGCTCAAGTTTGACCGCCCGCAGAACCTTCATCCGGACCCCGATTCCTGCAAACTTAGTTGCGTTGGAACCGTGTCGAGATTCTCTATCCAATGACCCAGGGGTAAGCCTCTGGATCGGATTTTAGCAGAAAGTCAACTTTTGGCTCTGCTCAAGTTTGACCGCCCGCAGAACCTTCATCGGACCCCGATTCCTGCAAACTCAGTTGCGTTGGAACCGTGTCGAGATTCTCTATCCAATGATATAAAGCAAGGTACTTGGCACGGAATTCAAGGAAAAGTCAACTCTCGGCTTTTCCTTAAGTTTGACCGCCCGCAGAACCTTCATCCGGACCCCGATTCCTGCAAACCCAGTTGCGTTGGACTCGTGTCGGGATTCTCTATCCAATGGTATAAAGCAAGGTGGCCAATTTCACTTGATCAAAAAGTCAACTTTTCACGCTTTAGGGTTTCACTTTCTGTCCAGGGTTTGTATTTTTTTTTTTTTGGGAGCGCAAAAATGAGGTGCTTACACTATCATCTCGAGGATGGTACCGTTCCTGGATTGGTCGGTCGCTACGTTATCCACTCCTGGATAGGTTGGGCCGTACATGCTAACTCATGGTTGGGTTCTTCCATTGGTGTTGAATAGCTAGACTATAAGGCGGCTGGTCCATCGTAATTCGGTTAGGTAGCATACTGGCACATGTCTACTCTCTTTCTCTGGTATTCTATTGCATGATTCCCATGAGGTGGACAATTGTATTTCATTGTTGTTTTGTATCTTATTGTGGTTATCCTGATTAAACGTTACATATTTTATTCTGGTCAACTATTTGCATGACTGCTTACTAAGATGTTGTTTCTGACATTATTGTTTTATCGGTTTTGTTTTCAGATATTTCTGGAGAGGACGTTGCTGGGGTAGAGACTCTGGGGATTACTGTGATTACGAGGAAGAAGAATATTTCATTCCTGTGTAGGTCCAGGAGGACATATAGAGATGATTAGATTTATTTTGGTGGATTGACTTTAGTTATTATATATTGAGGATTTTGATGTTAATTAAAGGATTATTGGTATCTTAATTACATTACATTTGTGAATGTAACTTATTTTATCAAGTTGAACCCCTTCCAGACTTTAGAGATGTAACGCCCAAGATCCGAGTCACATGGAAAACCCGTAACTCGTCTCCAGAGGTTATTATAAATAACAGGATCGCACTACCAGAGTAAGGAAAACATGAATTTAATAGTACTATGAAACAGAGTGCGCTAAAATAACCCCAAAATAAAACTCACATGACCCAATTACACAACCTGCAATTATCGGCTCTCCATATGTATCTGAAGAACAAACAGAACAAAAGAGTGAGATACGAATATCTCAGCGAGTAGCACATGCATGCAGCAATACAATTTTTCTAGTTGTAAATTTATGATCGAATAATCACACGAGAAAACAGGAAATAACCCAGTGAAGTCTGCGTAAACCCTTAGAAAATTTATTGGACACAAGGGTCTAGAAAACAAGTTAAACTGTACATAATTTAACATCGGAAATATCTTCGTCAACAAAATTCCGATCAGTTTCAAAAACTATATCATTATATCCATGCTCCAAGAAAAGACAAATTCCACTACAATTCCATAGTATCTAAACAGATAAATAAATAATAAATCCACACTGGTCAATGTCATGCAAATATTTGATTGGTTAATCAACATGCCAGAGCGACCTCCACACCTCCATGTGCACAGTTCCGGCCTACTAAGGGTTTCGGATACTCTGAAATGACGGCCTACTCAGGGTTTCGTCATCCAATGCTGGCCTACTTAGGGTTTCGACATTGACAACCAGGCCTACTCAGGGTTTCTGGCTGCTCTACACCAGTCGTGGCAACACTCCATGGCCATGCCATTACTCCAATAAAATAAAAGCATCACATTACTAAGCTTAGACTCTGGATCCAGGACAAGCTAAACCAAAACAGTAAATCATCGTATAATCTCAATTCCAACATCAAAATAAAACCATTCATTCCACATCATGTATAACTCATCACAGTTCATCACCTGTCCCTCTGGACCAAGCAGTACCTCAAGTACTTTCAGTATTTTCTCATTTCCGTAACACATGCCATTTGGAAATAAAACTCAATCATTCATACCAAGAAAATCTTTACAATACATTCAGAATTATCCAAACAAGTGAAACCAGAATTTAATAATTTCTCAATCAAAACAGTGTATAAAACAGAGGGAAACTAACTAGGAACTCCTAGTGTTTTGGTATCCGGCACAACACTTACAAATAACCTAAACTCAACCTTGGAAGCTTTTAAGAATTTCACTAAATTTTCCTCTAATAATTGCATAGGCAAATTAGGTTCCAAAGTCCCCCAAACAAGTGAATAGTTAAGTGGGTTAACCCTCAAGTCATCAAAACCCCTTGGTTTAATCAAAATTCCAATTCGGTAAGTGTATTGGACTATACGCTCACCTCCTGAAATGAGCGGATAGAATTTAGGTTAAAATTTGACTATGCGTTCACTCGATATCAAGTGAGCGCCAGGTGGGCGGGAAGTGGGCGCGAGGTCAGCGCCAGCTTCATGCGAGATTCGCGTATCTTTTTGAGTGAGCGCGAGCTGAGTGCCAAGTGGGCGCCAGCTCGGCGGATGGTATATTTTTAAAAGGGCGCCTACTTCAAAGTGAGCGCAAGTAAGCGCCAAGTCGGCGGATACTCACTGCGATTTCCGACTCTCTGTTATTTCCAGATCTCCAAATCTGGCCGATCTTTTTCGGTCTGTAATTGTTCTAATAGTCTCATAATATCCCGAGAATACTTCCCAACCAGTGTTGAATTTAATATAAACACATTTCTATCCAAGTTGTAAGTCACTCTCATGCTCGGACTCATGCTATTCCAGAAAAACTCAGAAAACTCAGAAGACAACCATGCATCAGAATACATTCACGAATAAACTTAAACCTCAGTTGTAAATCAATGCTACTCACCGGTATTGAAGATCTTCTTCAAGCTTCCAGCCATCTTTGATGGAGTTCTCTCGAGACCCAAATTGCTCGGCTGCCGCCCTAATTTCAGAGGGGCAACCTTTTCCCCAATCCCAAAAATTTTATATGAGTTACCTATTTATAGACATCGCCAAGGTTTAACCTAATTCACCCTTGATGTTTAATTAACCCTCGGAATCCCCTTTCTACCCCTCATTCAACTTGGGCTTTCCCGGATTTACTTATTGGCTAATTCCTATTTACTACCATATCTTTAAGTTCGAATATTAATTACGTATTAATAGTCCACCTCATTCTCTTCGACAACTAATGCCCACAAATTTCTAGCAATAAATAAATTTTTGATTTAACCTTTCCATAAATCCATGTGTTCATACTTTTGCATATTTTTTTTTCTACTCAAAACTGGGGTCTTACAAGAGATGAAATATTAATGGATTATTTGGTGGTTAAATTCCGCGCTTCTTGAAAGATGTCTTTTATTTCCATACTCTGATATAATAAATGAACTTGTTTAAGTTTGGATTAGTTGTTTGGGCCATTTTCCCTGACGAACCAGATTTGGGTTTATGTTTTTGAATAAACCTGGATCCGAGACGTTGCACAGAGTGTTGCTCATACTACTGCTGCTACTTGGGGTGGTGCTCCTCGTCAACCTCGTGAATCATCTTCCCGAGCAGGAACCTCCCATTCTGGTTCATCTTCGGCTGCTCCTTCATTTGATCCAGCTACTGTTATGGATTATTTGTCAGGGATTTATGAAATCCAGCAACAATAACGCGCAAAACTGGCGCTGATCCGGTCTACTCAAGAGATGCAAAGCCAATAGCTTGCAGAGGTACAGGAAGCAGTGTCACAACTTCAATTGCGCTATGCCAGGATCAAGAAGATGAAGACGAGGATGATTGTCGCAACCTCTTTTTTTATATGTATTTAATCAAGGAGGGGAGCAGTGGCTTGTACTCTTGCAAATTTAGCACACTAATCTTGGTTCTTAAAAAAAATTGTTTTGGAGTTACAATTTATATTTTGCTTACTTTCTTGGAAATGCATATGGTGTTTCAGTTAACTTACCTTGACTTAGGGAAATTAGTGCTTCTTCTTTCCAATCTCAAAATCATTACACGTCGACATTGACTAAGACATTGATTCGTAATATTCAAAAGTATTAATCATTTGCTATAACTTCTCATTTTGAATTTTAAGTGAATCACAAACTATTGTTAAAAAAAAATAATTCCACAAAGTTGAAGTACAATGAAGACCACCCTAACCATAAGATATAAAAAAGAATCAATTAACTAAAGAAAATTAATAGTTTCTCACTTAAATAATAAAGATCCGCCCAATTAAGACATTGCCCAGACGAGTTGAGAAGTCATGTATTGTCCACTTTTGGAATGTGAATGTTTTCAAAGCTGCACTTGTGCTTCTCCCTGTGCTTGGTATGTCCAACACCTCCCATGTTCCTCCCATCAGTCACCATGATGCTGAGATAACTGCTGTGAGAAGTCCATGCAGGTGAAATAATTTCTGATAAAAGAATTCAATATGTCAATGTTTAATGAGTATGCACTATGGAATTAGCAGTGATCGACCGACAAAACTTTGCGTTTGGTTGAGCTCCAAAAGGAAATAAATATAGTTGAAGATAAAAATGTTGCGTTAAATACACGTGATATTATGATATAAACTCAACAACTTACAGTATTCACACCTTCAAAAATTGAGTAAAAGGTTGATCACTTTGGCCAAGGGAATCCTGGCTGCATTGAGATGAGTCATACGTGCTTTGTGTCGAGCCATTACAGTGTTCATCCATACTGCTTTGTAACCCACACATATATCCTAATGTATACTGTATAGTGCACAAACTGTCCAACATAAATGATCCGCCATAATTATAGAAAGTAAATAAAAAATTAAAGACAACAAATACTTGAATGCAAGGAGTATATGGATTCAAATGGACATCAGACGGGATCATCAATAGCTCATTTCCAAATGGAGCCGATGGAACAGTATGATTGACAGTAGGAGTTGCATTGGAACTGGTACCAACTTCCAAATTCGAACGTTTA
Organism: Buxus sempervirens; assembly: GCA_947561395.2. Lineage (NCBI taxonomy): Eukaryota > Viridiplantae > Streptophyta > Magnoliopsida > Buxales > Buxaceae > Buxus > Buxus sempervirens. The sequence goes on along the minus strand of OX387184.1, from coordinate 50,199,112 downwards.
CCTTTTGTTCCCCTTTTGTGGTTGTGTTTGATAGCATCTATATGCAACGACTCCCAAAATATTCTGATCTTTTGGATCTCTTCCTGATGGCTTTATTGATTGCTCCTGAAATTCGACGCACACTTGTTCCTGCACAACCACCCTTATCCTTCCTCCGAATACCTTTCACTTTAGAAAGTATATCTTCTATCAAAGCTCCGTTGCTAGAAGTATGATTCTCAATTTCACCGTCCGTGCATGCTCCTTCAGTGCCACCTACAACATTGTGAGTGGATGTATTTTGGGAGCCGACTGTATTATTTTTTGCATTGGGATTGTTTTGAGATTGATTTTCCAATGTCTTGCAAATTGCAATCGTACAGACTCCGTCTTTTAACTTCTTTGCCCATTCCACAGCATGCTCAGACGACTCCTCGTATTGTGCAGCTTGCTTTATTATTTGCATAAACATGTAACACAAATCTTTCTATCTTTTAACTGATTCGACTTTAGGATCATTCTCCTCCATTGATCCCTCGATTCTTGGCAAAAAATCCCAGTTCTTTGCATCCCTTGTCCATCTTTTCATAATGTAATGCTTCGAGATATGTGTGATTCCATTCACTAATAACACAGTAAGGACATGGCAACAAAGCATTCTCGTGTACTCATATTTCTTACAACTACACCTGACGGTGAAAGTGGAAGATTCAAATGTAACTCTGTGCTCTCTACACCGACGCTCAAAAGTATTAAGAGCATTATACTCCAAAAGCACACCAATCTCAACACATTTGCAAGAGACATATTTCATGACATTGTATGCCTCTTTCTTAACCTTCTAAAAAATAGCCATTGTGTATACCATCTTGACACCATCTAACATCATACTTGGTGCCTCAATAACTGGAACACTATTAAGCATTTTGCAATCTGCTTTCAATTCCTCATATCTCCTATCCTCTAGTAGTCTGTCAAAATGCCATAGGAACCGCATAAATTCTTTCTGACTTTGCAGATGCTTCTTCAAGTTTGGATTCATGCTTTCAGACCTTTGCGTGGTGCTCATCTCAACAGAAAACGTATTCCTACCGTATGCCAATGACCAATTTTCTCTCTCATCAAATCTTGCCTGCAACCAACAATTGTCAGACAGATTATATTTGGTAATCATTGCATTCTATGCATCCACAAACTCATCTTCATTCTCATACTCGTACACACATCGTGAAAATTCATTTGCAAAGGATTTCTTACGATTAAACACATCACTTAGATGTTTTGCCACGTTCTGAAACATGTGCCACACACAAAAACGATGATACGTTCTTGGTAATACATAAGCAATTGCACTTGTAATTGCTTGATTGTGATCAGTGAGAATTATTTTTGGTTCTTTCCTAGACATAGCTGTAACAAATGTTTTGAAGAGCCAGCAAAATGTCGGTATTGTTTCATCATAAATTAAGGCTGCTCCAAAGACAATACTTTGTCTATGATGATTTATCCCCACAAATAATCCAAAAATATAGCCCTCCTTATTCGTTTTATACGTTGTATCAAAAAATACAACGTCACCAAAAGAATTATAATCTTCTATCATTCCTGCATCCGCACAAAAAAGACTTGTTATCAGATCTTCGATGTCGAGCTGAATCGAATAGAAAAATGTTCGATCCTCTACCTGCCTCTTAACAAAATATTGAATCAAGGCCCCTGTCTGCCCAGCTTCTATGCCAGTCTTACGCTTCGAACACAAATAGTTTTGACAATCTGTATGCATAAATCCAAGAGTATCAACACCGCCAGCTTCTCTCCGCATAAGTTCTACAATTGCTTTTGGAGCAATTCCTATTTTATCGGCTAAATCGATTTCCGTAGCCTGGATCTCACTTACCTACCTATGAGATCTTAACATATGAGCCATCTTAGGCAAAACTAGCTGATGATTATACTTTGGCTTCAATTGCGACACCACATATTTTCCCTCACCGTTCATCAAAATCCTCAATCATGCCATACAACCAATCCTGGTCTCAGCACGGTACTTTTGGAATTCCCTATCTCTTTTACCACGTCGACGATGACCTTCTCTTGAACAGTAAAAAATTCTATCAATAATGACCCCCGTATCCTTTCTTCTATGAACCGTATCTCCTCTAACACCAAACCCATTGCCTCTGGCATATTCATTATAAAACCTAAAAACGTCCTTTTCAGTAACAAAAACCATGCCAACCATTGGTATCAACTCACTTTCACTGGTTTCTTCTACAACGTCATAATGGTCAACCAAATGAGCATTGATGTCTGCAATGCCATTTATTGGCTCAGACACCATTTGACTCCTACTTTCCATATATGAGGAAAATTGGTTTCGTATCAACACACGGAGGCATTCACAGAATTTAAATATATATTGGTTTCGTATCAACACACGGAGGCATTCACAGAATTTAAATATATATGCAGCAGAAGGGATTACATTTGTAGCTCAAAAGAAGCAAATTACCAGGAAATTTAATAGAGCATTCAATACATTCAATAATCAATAATTTTAGTTGTCCCCCATTTATTCATGACATTGACCATCACTACAATTAACAAAATGTAAAGACATGTCACTAATTTTTAAAAAACATCAAATAAAACATTTGATGTTCATCAAACCCAAAGATAGTCTATATAATATAAAAATTTTAGTAACGATTTCTAAAACCAGATTCACCATTCGAAAATCAAATTCACCATCAATCCACATATTCGTCAATTCAAAAATTATATAACTTATTTTACAAACAAATGATTTTGAAAATTTTCAGCGGCACATATACGCCCAATCCACATTGTACGATATGAAATGTGGATTCAAGAATAAAATAAAACAAAATAAAAAAGGGAAAACGAGTACTGGTAGGATGAACTTACCACGATTTGTAAAAACACGCAGAGGTAGAAGAAGGCTTAGAAATCTTCATCCCGATTCAAATTAGTTATGCAAGAACAGATGCCTCTTCAAATCTCCTACCAATCCACAATGAAGTGCCAATGAAACAGTAGAGGAAATGGGTTGCTCCACTGTTTTGTTGCTCCAAGAAAAAGTGCCAACGAAATGGTAGGTGGGAAACTTTTTGCAAAGTTGGGTGCTTCAACGTTGAGACGAAGGCCTTTGTCGAGCCATTCGTTCTAGGAAGACCGGTTGTCGATCTGTTTTGGGTTGGACGATCAGTTGGTCTTTGTCGACCTCTTTAAAAAATGAACAAAGGTCTCGTGAGATGCATGAGACCTTCATAATCCACGCGTCCGTTTCTCATTCATGCCGTAAAAACGCCGTAGGTAATAACGTCGTAGACGATTTCGGTTGGACGAAGGTGGAAGAGACTTCATCCAAGAGAACCAAATGGGAGAAGATAGCTCTACATTTCTGAACAAAGAGGTAAAAGTAGTAGAGGAGGCTACTTCTGATAAAGAAATTGAAGCAAAAGAGACATCTTCCCAGGATGCCAAGGTTGGAGAAGAGACTTCTTCGAATACAGAGGTCAAGGTGGGAGGAGAGATCACTGCCAAAGGTCTAGTAGATAATGGCAGCCATAAGGAGAGCCGAGAGGAGACCATGCCCGTGGAGAAGCGGCAATGATCGCTCTATCTTGCCATCCCAATACAAACAGCCCTTGTCTTCGGTCAAGCGATAACCATCGCCGGAATACAAACCCAACAACATGTTGGATTGAGTGATGGCATTTTGTGAGACATGGGAAAAAATCAATTCAATGACTTCTTCAATCATCACGTGGGATTGGTTAAAAACACAGACTCGCCACCATTCTGTTTAGGTGTGAATGGACACCAAAATATCAAATAATCACAAAAAGGCAAATTTAGGGTAAAAATAACCCTATTAAAAAAAACAACCAGAGATGGGCAAGGGGATTAGGTTATGAACAGGGGAAGGTGTTAGGCACCCCTATTCATCCACACAAGGTGGTTGCCAGGCATTGTTTATGTTAAAATAAAGGAAAAAGGGCTTGCTATAAAAATCATGAAAAATTATAAAAAAGACAAAAGTGTATGGTTTTTTCATACGAATAGCCTGATTGATCCAGAACTTTCAAATATGATCATACCATTCCTAGGGTTTCATGATCAAAACAAAATTGAGATAAAATCAATCTAAAGTGAAAACTTAAAAAATCTGGCTTTAAGTTAAATTCCAGAAATCTAGAAAAATATGATTTTTATAAAATATTGTAGAATTGAACTTGAATAGTCCAAGACATAGATATAGCCCAAATTTCACCTTAAATCAAAAAATCAAAACCAAAAATACCCACGTTGATGAAGAACATCAAAATGGGAGAACTTAGACCGTAGGGTCTTCTCTCAATAATGAAAAACGATTCAAAAATCATATCATGAAACCCTAGAAGTTACTTTCAGGCTTTTGAATCTAGATCTATCATACTGATCATGATAGATCCAGGATCTTAGCCTAATATCACAAAAATCACGAAAACAGTGCTGTAGGTACAAAGATGTGAAAATCTCAATTTTAGGAGAAAAAGAGGATTTCATGATATGAACATCATAAACTCATAGATTCATAGGATTCAACATAAAAACCATTAAAACATGAACAAGATATCCAAAGCAGCCACATCTCACAGATTAGAGCACATGGGGGTCTACCCTACGGATCCACCTGTTCTCTTTTCCCCTAGCTCTCTCTTCACGTTTTACGGCTAGAGAGACTCTTGAGGTACTTAGAGACAACTTTAGGAATACAGAATAAAATATGGTCTTATTCTACAGCAATAGAGAAGATCCTATTACTTCTAGAATTGAAGACAGAAAATAAAAAGGGAAAAGGGACTTACCTGGATTGAGCAAGTAGAGCAGCAGGGATTCCTCTCTTCTCTTGGAGCTCCTTGGACTTCAAATTTTCCTGGCCCTTTGCTTGAGGAGAAGCCCTCTATTTATAGGCAAACCCAGGGGCATGGCTGGTCCAGAAGGATATACCAGGATCTCCCCAGATTGGGTTAAAAATAAGGATAATGCCAATCCATTGCCAAATAGGATAAATAAGAGATTTAGAAGGGATAATTGAGAGAATTCGAATCTCTCAGAGAGATATTTGGGTGCAGATAAGGCTCCAAAATCGAGAAAGGATAAATTCGTACAAAAACCCCCGTGCCTGTATATATATTACGGGCTCGCCCTGCCCGTATATCAACTGCGGGCATGACTAGACCGTAAACAAAATACGGGCATGACCAGTTTGGCCAGATTTTATACTTTTTTGACTTGTTTCAAATCCTAATTAATATTTTCAATTATTTTCTCATTGTTTAGTGCATTTTGGGGTGTCTACAGCTGCCCCCTCTGTAAAATCCCAAATTTTAATGAAATTAAAATTTATTATTTTAGTAATTAATTAATGCTAAATTGGAAAATTTTGCAAAGTTAGAGATCGAAAGGGTTCGATCGGACCCTCGAGTGAACCGGATGGAGATAATTATAATTAATTATGTATGAGAAATTGTTAAAAATTTAAATTAAATGAATTGTGGTGGTTACAAATGGGGCTCCATGAGTTACTAAATAAATAAGGTGCTGGTATAGGGTATTCGGTGGAGTGTAGCAATAGGTGATCAAGATTTAGGTTGCTGAAAGCAGCAACTATTTAAGTAACTGCCGTTTAGCTATTTAGTTTTTTTTTGGCATTTGAGCAACCACCGAGAGATCTCAGAGAGGAGGAGAAGAAGACCTATGGTGTGTGAGATAGATATGAGAAATTGGTGGTGATCAGAAGGAGTTTATTGTGATAGTTTAATCCCTGTTCAAGCGAAGTTGAAGATGCCTACAGCAGCAGTTCAATTCGTCCAAGAGCTGCTAATCTTAGCTAAGTTGATCTGGAATTCAGAAAATTGGTTCGATCAGATCTTGAGTGGAGATTCCAGAGCTTCAATTAATAATTTGAGATTTCAGCAATCCGAAATCAGTATTAAGAGTTGCTGGTTGAGGTGATGAAGTTTTTCAATCTGCGGCAGTGACTTAGGGCATCAAATCTAAATTTCGGTGAAGGAATGGTAGCTGAGGTGCTGTTGGATTAATGGAGGTTTCAGATTTGTGATGAACATCATTACAGGTAAGTGCATTATAATTAATGAAGAATCTGTGGAGGTTATAGTTCAAATTCGAACTATAAGTCAGATCTGGAAGGATCTGAACAATCTCTCTCTTTTGCAGAGAAAGGGCGAGTAGTTCATTAGGAAATTACTGCAGATTTTTCCTTTGAATAAATATATCTCCAGCAACTTGAAAATTTTGTTTCAGGTAAGTAGCTGTCCTCATTTTGAATTTGAATGTGTAAAACTAGAAGGAAAATGAACTGTGATATAATAATGAATATGCAAAAGAAAATCCGAACTCTGTTTTTCTGCTGTTGTAGGCGATCATGTTTATTTAGATATGATGGTTGTTGTGATTAGATTTTAATGACAGATCTGTAGTGGTAGAACTTCTATGGTTATGCTAAAGATGAATTCTAGCAAAAATTATCACGTATGGCATATGTGGAGTAAGAAATTCATGTTGCTGTAACAGGATTTTAATTTGGAAAACTTGGCCTAAATGACTAACGTATGTGGTTTGATTAGTGATTAAGAAAATTTCAATTGAGTGGTTAAAGATGCATAGGTAGTTAAGATGGTTCTAGGTTAAACTTGAATGACAAATGGATATTAGTATTGTTGAGTTTTACTAGTTGTGAATGAGTTGGAGGAAAGGAAGATCTGGAGCTGAGTACAAAAAAAAAATTCTGATGTTGAATATAAGAGGTCCTGGCGCTGAGCACAAGGGACCTGGTGCTGAGTACAATGTGTTGCTGCATTGGTGGTTTTTTAGAGTATTTATTTATCTACACTTTGGTGAGTCATGTGGGAGAAGGTCTTAGGGATGATGAGTGAGAGCAATCAAGAAATTATGTGTTAAACTCAGTAGAGTAAGTCATGCATAACAGAACTCAGCAACAGTTTCACTTTCTCTATTTTTTCCTTGGTTGCTCTAGTAGAAGATATGTATGCTATTTGGTATTAATATTTACTTTAGGTGGTTTGAATATGAGGAAAGAGATTATTAACAGAAAAGATAGAACAAATTATTTAATATGTGATAACATAGTCATGGATGTATAATAATCTCAACAATTAGATTGGGGCTGTTAAGGTTATACGAGTGGTCTGGGGTTTCGTAAATTAAATTCGAAACAATCTAGTAGCATTAACAAGAGGGTTACATTTCTGTAGAAACAAGTGTGAAGACTAAAGATTAGATCAGGGTTCAGTAATTTTGCAGGTTTAGTATTGATGGTTACAATATTAAGGAATGTGAGTGCTGCTGGAAAAATGTTTTCTGCAGCAATAGTGTATAGAACCTTCGTTTAGGCACTATTGATCCTACTTAGTAAGGTAAATTGGAAGTTATTTTGAAGCTTACTCCAGAAATTTTTGTAGAATATTGATGCAAGGAAATAGTAGATTATGGGCATAGAAAATTCTGTTGACAAACAGGGAGCAGCTATGATAATTTCTGATGCATGAGTTAATGTTAACTCTAAATTAATTGTATCTAGGAGCTTATTGCTGGTATCAAGTAAAGCAAACAGTACCTGTTTAGTATATGTATGTTGGGCATTTTATTAGAATGCTGAGACCCTTTCCAATGCATACAATTTATTGCAAGGTGGTAATCAAAGGTTCAATCCTAGTCGAAGGGGTGGGGTTTATGCTGAATTATGAGCTGGAGCCAACTTTCCCAGAGGTTAGTTCCAGCATCATAACCACAAATGTTGGCAGCTGTGGAGTAAGCCAACAACCAATATTCTACTGTCAAAGTTGGTAGTTATGTAGTTAAATCCATGGTATTTGATAATATAAAATGGTCAATGATGATTAGGTGCAGCATTTGGTAGAAAGGCATCGTAAGTGGAATTTGTTCCTTGTGTAGAGTGCTGCCACCTTTATAGAGGTTGATGGCCAGCTCCCTTTTTGCTACCTTAAATCAGAAATGGTAGTAACTATAAGGAAAGGAAACTTAGGAATTGGTTAAGAACTCCAAAAAGTGTAAACTAGGTAAGTGGGAGCTAAGCATAGGTGCTGGAGCTGAGGTTTATATGGGTAAGTATGTTAAGTAGGAAAGGATATTTAATCATGGTCTTGGGAAAGATGTTAGGAAAATTGAATTATGATCAACTTTTATACTTGGAAACTGTAGAATACATGGGAACTTGCTGATAGTAATAAATAAGAATAATTACAGGAGGTGGAGTGGAGTAAAGAGCACAAATTAGATACCTATTAGGAATTGTCACTGCTGAACAAGATTTTGGTTAAATAAACATACTATTTTATATTTCGGCATGTAAATTTCTGTTTTGAACTAAAAGAAAGTAATAACAGTTTGTTCAATAATAACAATTAAATTCAGATTTAGACACTCAATTTTGTCGGTTTAACCGAGATTGAGCAGTTTTATCAATTTTTTTTTACAACCAAGGAACTTTGTGCAATATTTCGGAAAAAGAGAACTTTAAAACAAATCGTTTTGGGAAATAAATCTGTTTATTGGTCTATCATTTCAAATGAGAAGATGTTACTTAATTTCTGTGTATCTCAGAATGAGATGGGACCTATCCAGGTATCTTGAATTGAGAATTTGTGTTCTTCCATGTATCTTGGAGGGTGATGATGATTGATTAGCACTACTGAAATATGTCAGTTATTTTATTGTTGATTTGAGTCTAGATGGCATAGCTCGATGTGGATCCACATTTGTCAATTTAAGAGCTAGGTAGTGGAATAGATTGATCTTTGCTAGCTGTAATACCTTGTTCGCGCACGCGTTTCCATCGTGTAGCTCGATGAGGCCTTCTCTGTATCTGGTTGGCTGCGGCTATGTTAGGATAGTACATGCCAACCCATTTCTGTATTTGAATGGGTTCTCCCGCAATAAGTCGATGACCGTGTAGCTCGGCTTCGCACATAAGCCGAGAGGTGGCATAGTGAGCTTGGTTTTTACACTAGTTAAAGGCGGTTTATTTCATGAGTCCACCGGGGACTTACTTCTAATGATTACACATTTTTGATTTTGGATACAGTGGTTGTAATATTTTCCTTTTATCAGTACATTGTGGTTTTGGATTATTCGGTTTAACCGATAAGGTGAGTTATCGTTATGTAAGCATGTTTAATTCGGAAGCATGTTTTAAAACTGTTAATAAATATTTTATGCATGACTATGCTACTTACTGGGATATTCGTATCTTATTATGTTTTGTTTTGTTTTCAGATTCTGGTAAAGACGACACCAGTGGGTATATGCTTGGTTCATGTGAGTTAGTCTTGGTTATAGTTTTTTTTTTTGTTGAGCTTGGGTTATAGTGCACTCTGATTATCTAGTTATTGATTTATTCATGTCTTCCTTCACTCTGATATTGCTATCCTGGGTTATATATTAACCTTCGGAGATAAGTTACGGTTTTTTTCTACGTAACTTGGATCTGGGGGCGTTTTTGCTGGTAATTGGAACTAATTACAAGCAGAGAGCAAAAAGACCCACCAATTGCACTTTTTGAGATCTTTGTCTAACTAATTGCATTTTGCAAGGATTAAATGGATGATTTTGGAAAAAGAATTTGTATGGAAGATTTGCTGAAAAGTCCCTAACCTTAAGAGCCAAATCCTCCTCTCTAGTCTCACTGAGCACTCATGGCTATGAAGTGAGATTTGAGACAAATTTTAAAACAAAAGTGGGTAAGGTGGCAATCCTTGCAACTTACAACTAATCTAAACATTAATCTTCTGAAAAGTATGGAGAAAATGATGAAAAATGAATTTTTCTGGGTGGCCTGTAGTTGTAGCACAATGAACAGCAAAGAACAGACACAACTCAAAATTGCACATTTGGAAGACATCTCATTAATTGAACTTGCTTTGGTCAAACAAAGAAATGATAAAAACATGGATTCGAAGATAGTCAATGAAACCCCTGCTTGAAGTCTGATGGGGTGGCATCTCTTCCTTATCTCAGATTTCTTGGAGCTCTCGTGGCTATGAAAAGAAATCTGAGACAAGCAAATTTTGAAAAGAATGTGGATTTAAAATTGACCATTGCAAACTCAATTGATTTTGATGTTTTTCACTTTTTGAATTTTCCTGATTGACTTTCTTATTTGATATACCTGGGTGTCATTTGATGCCCGAACCTGTGCTTGAATCTTCTGCAACTTAATTTTGCTTCTTTATCTTCTTGCTCTCTCAATAACGATGTATGTGCCCTTACTGCCCATAACCTGTCTTCATGCTTTTTAATTGCCCAAGCGAATGCCCTCATCTTGATTGATGGATCATGATCTGTTGATCTAACCTCATGCCTTTACAACCCATGATCTGTCTTTTATGCCTTCTTGCTGCCCCAGTAAAATCCTTCTTCATGATTGAAGAATTGGGAACCCTTGTTTAACGAAAAAAACATGCCATTGCTTCGAAGCCTTTTTTTTCTTTCAAATTCGAAGACTAAAGCTTGATTGTTTCTTCCAGATGTTGGAATTCATTCCAATGAAAACCCAGAGGGAAAGACGCTGAGCATGCCCCGGTTTTCGTTGCTTGAAGAAATATTTGCCCCTCAGCAGAGATGATCCTCTTTTTTCCTTTTTCTCTTTTTTTTCTTTTTTTCTTTTTTTTTCTTTTTTTTTTAACCTTTGCCAAAAAGAAACCCTAATAGAAGAATGCAAATGCAAACATGAGAAAATATGTTTTATACTAGTGGCCTCAGAATTCTCTAATGCTTGCAAAACCAATGTTTTATGAAAAGATATAGATGCTCATCATAGGCCAAAATATATTTTTTTGCTTTTTTGTGTTTTTATATTTTTTTGAAAAAATGATCCAATCACTTATTAGCATATAGTCCAAAAGAATTAAAATCAAATTGAATAATGAGAAGATTATTTTAGAAAATGAAGAAAGACCAAAATAAGCCTTCGGGACCTTTAGAATCATTCCCATGACTATCGGCTTATCAATTGATGCTCAAGATATGATGACTCTTTCAATCTGACTATTTTGCCCCAGTCTAGAAAGACATTTTCCTTCATCCAATTGAAGAGCAATTGTTTCTCCATTGTATCCAAGATATGAGAATTTATGACTTCAACTTCAGCAATAATTTCCTAATGGCAATTTTGATGGCCATCAACTTGTTCACAGATGATTCATATCATAGTTATGATTATGTTGCTTCAGTCTTGAAAAGAGAATTTTCTCAATCACTTGAAGAGTGGATGTATTTCAAAATAACCACCAACATGAAGACTTCACTTGGATCTATGCCCATTTTGGGCTTTCTTCTCTGACGATTTCCTTCTTGTAGATAGCTGATTATTTGCCATGTAGAGCCCTTCCGGGTTTTCACTAAATTTCCTTCATTTTTTTTTATCCTTCATCACCAGCAACTATGTAGTCCAAGCTACCTTAATTCAAAATTTCTTAATCAAAGAGGACTTATGAATGGGACGAAACGAAGGCTTGGTGTTAGTTTAGAAAGAAAAGGAATAAAAGGCTTAAATACCCTATGATCAAATGGTTAACTGAAATTGTAATTTTTAAGGCATTTCTTCCCTTGGAATGAATACAAAATTGCCCCAGTAATGAAGTTCTTCCCTCAATTTGATTTCTTCATTTGAAACTTATTCTCCAGTATTGAACTTCTTTTTTCCATTCTTTTCTTCACAATTTTGAAGACATTCTCCAAATAGCATTTGATTATCTTTTTTTCTTTTTTTTCTTCTTTTTTTTTCATTTCTTTGCCCCATTTTTTGAAAACATATTCAAAATCCCTTTTGAACTTCAATAATTGTCCCTTCATTCCTTTTTTTTATGCCTTAATAAATTTGCCCCAATGTGGGGTTACAATTCTCAGTTTAGGTTATTTGGAAAAATGTATCAAGCTCAAAGGGTCTAACTAGGGATTTCAAAATTTTTGGGGATATAAGAAAGAAAGGCCTCTTATCATTTTAAGAAAAGTTTGAATTTCAGACTCGATAGAGTTGTACTACATGACTGGCTCAAGATTTTTTCTTCTCTTTTTTTTTTCTTCTTAATCACCTTCTATCAAGATAAAAGCTTATTCAAATAGAACCTCTGCTATGAACAAATTCTTTACCTTTTGATCAATCTTATGAATTTGGATTCTTTCCATCAAATGATGCCCAATTCTATTTCCAACGAAATGTCAAATCTTCTCCCATATTTTCAAGTGCAAAGCCTCAAAATTTCTTCAAACAATATTATCAACTTCCCTTTGAACGAATCAGCAAATGGTGTGATCCTTTCTGTATTCTAATGAAGAAACTTCAAATCTTCTTCTATCTTTTCTGTTGAAGACTGTGGGTCATCTTTAGTTCCAAAGGCCATAAAATTGGTCATTTCATAATTTTGCAGAATATTCTTCTCATGACACTTAAAAAGATTTGAATTTTCATATAAAATGTATTTTTCTTCGATTGTGGTCTCAAAAAATTGAGCCCAATGTCGAAGTCATATTCAACTTAATAAAATTCAATAGAAGATATGACTCATAAGTAAAAAGGACCTTGTAGAAAACTTTTTTTCTTTTTTCAAGAAAAATGTTAAAGGGGAAAATTTTTTTTTTTTTAAGAGCCTTTATTAAAATCACTTCCTAAGAACAAGGCTCCTTAGGATCGTCAGGAAATGTGCATTTTTTTATGGGGTTTCTTTTCAAAGAACGTGGGAGTTCAAAAACTGCCCATTTTCTCAAAGGCAAAAGTTGAATTTTCTCCCTTTTTCAGATAATTTCTTTCTCCTGCTAAGTGAGGCAAGCCTTCCTGCTCATAACCAGGAGCATTTCTTTCAAGATAAACCCTGACTGTTGGACCAATAAGAGCGATAAGCTGAGAAGGATCAAATCTTCTTTCTCCAGAGAAAATTGCCCCTATTGCATTTGAGCTGCCTGCCCCATTGTTATCTGTAGGTGGGATGGGAGTGACTGAATTGAATGATAAGGAGTTATTATCCAACAAATCCTGGATTGCATGCTTTAGGGCCAAACAATGATCAGTGGTATGCCGTGGAGTGCTCATATGATAATCACAGATTGCAGATGAATCATAATTCTTCCCCTTGCTTGCATGAGGATTTGGCAACCTCAAAGTCACATAACCCTTCTGAAGTAAGGTAGGCAAAAGTTCAGATGGTCTCATAGGTAGTTTAGAAAATTCCTTTCTCTTCCTTACTTCTGTTTCCTCCTTCACAGGCTGTGCAGAAGGGACATTAATTTGGATAGGCAGAAAAGGAACTTGATGGGTTGGCTTGATAGGAGGTGGATGGACATTGATTTGAAAGGGTTCCCTGGGAAGTTGTAGCATATTCACTTCTTCTTCTCTCCTTTCTTCATTCTTTATTCTTTCATTACCATTCTCCTTTTTTTGTGCAGAGAAAGTGGTGGAAGCTTCCTGGTTCAACACTGCAGAGTAATCAGCTATTTTCCCAGACTTGATCCCATCTTCAATTCTGTCTGCCACTTGCACTAGGGCAGCAAAGTTGGTGGTAGTTTGACCCACCAAGTGACTATAAAATGGTTGCCCCAATGTCATGATGAAAGTTGGAATCATTTCTGGTTCTGCCACGAGTGGCCTGACTTGTGCAGCCAACTCCCTCCACCTTTTAGCATATTGCCTTATGGTCTCATCATTTCTCTTGCTCATCCTCATCATGTTGTACCGGTCTGGCACGATCTCCGAGTTAAACTTGTATTGAGACAAGAAGGTGTCTGTCAGGTCCTTCCATCCTCTAATCTTCCCATGGTCAACTGTGGCAAACCACCTCAAAGCAGCTCCAGTCAAACTCCTTTGGAAGAGCTAGATCAGTATGCCATCATCTCGACCGAATTAGCAAAGGGCCCCACAGTACAACTTCAAATGGCTTATGGGGTAGCTCGTGCCATCATACTTGTCAAAGTCCGGACACTTGAATTTGGCCGGTAAGTGTGAGACACGGGAAAAATCACCGGGATGATTTCCCCTCCGTCAACACACGGGGCTCATCGTAAATGTGGGAGAGTCGCCACCATTCAGAATTATAGGGTGAGAATGGACACCAAAAGATTCAAAGATATGCAAAAGGGGCTAAAAAGCAAATTCTAGGTAAAAATAACCCTACTTAAAAATCAAATCCAGAGATGGGTAAGGGGATTAGATTATGAACAGGGGAAGGTGTTAGGCACCCCCATTCACCCACACAAGGTGGTTGCCAAGTGTTTGTTCATGCAAAAAAGTAAGAAAGCTTGCTAAATCATTAAAAACCTTGAAAAAGGACAAATGTATGATATCTTCACATGAAGATCCAAATGGATTCCAGATCCTCTTTTATGTCAATATCATTTCTGGAATATCAACAAAAATGGAAATCCAAAGCAAAAGTTGCACAAAACTAAGTTGAGTTAAATCCGGAAAATTCGATGAAAAGTAATGTCATTTGTCTTGAAATTATTCAAAATTAATCTTAAATTGAATCAAACCAAATCCATTTGAAAGATCATGGTAAATAAGAGACTCATGCAAAATTTCAAATAAATCCGGTTGAAATCCTAGGAGTTGTGCTCCTTTAAAGTTGCTGCTGGGGAAAATCAAAAGTGATAAGCTTGCAAGTTTGGAAAATCACCTAGACAAATCCCCTCAATAAAAATCCACGAAATTTGGTGTGATTGAAGTTTGTATGTCCATCTTTCGAATGAAACTAGCCTCATACAAAAATTCATTCGGATGTGCCTTGGGTGGTCTCCCGAACAGGCCCCGAAGATCACAGATTTACCCAGAAAAGTACTAATGAGCAGTTTTGAGTAAATCTGTTACCAATAATACAAATGGAGTCAAACAATTATGAAACAAACTGGATTTGAAAATAAACTCATAAAGGAGTGCCCAGAAATAAAAATCACTCGGATCGGATTTAAAACGAACACATGGCGCTCCGTCGAAGTGACAAGTTCCGTATTTAAACCTGAACTGTCCAATCAACTTCGACAGAGTGGTGTCAAAACTCCGCTTGATAGAAATTAATGAAATTTGGTAGGTATAAACTAGACAACCTCACATTTCCCATGGTTCTAGAATCACTCCAAAATTCATCTGGATGATCAAGTTATGAGTATCCAAAGTAGGGGTACAGTTGCTGTCAAGTTAAGCCTTTTTTGAACAAAACGAACTCAAAACTGTGATGAAGTGTGGGGATTCGTGCAAGATGAATCCAAATCTTCTATAAACCTTTTAAAAACATTCCAGAATTGAGTGAAACCATTTATTTCAGATTTATCACAATAAATGTAATAAACCCAAAATATGAGCCTATCCCGCCAAAACTAGTGCAATGTATGTGTAAGTGAAAATCATTCAAGAAATCATAGCATGCATTCTCATTCATTTAAAATAGGGTTCTAAAAGCAACCTAGGGTTCCATTCCATTATTGTTTCCCTTAGTTCTCTCTCCCCGTTAAACACGGTTCTTCAAGATAATCTTGAGGTACTTTGAATATGAAACGGGCTTCAAAGATTCAAAAGGCTTTATTCTAAATAGGTTCTAGTACTAGGGTCAATCCCCAGTCTCGTTTCTCCTAGATCCCGCCTTCACGTTTTACGGTTAGGGGGAGTCTTGAGATACTTTGAGCCAGGGAAGGATTTTCATACACACAAAAAGGCCTTATTCTACAGAAAGGTAGAAAAAGAGATCTAGATCTAGAAATGTAAAATAAAAAATAAAAGATAAGTTTGAGGCTTACCTGAGTTCTGGAAGCAATTCTGCAGCGGTTTCCCTCTTCACTCGGAGCTCTTCTTGGCAGAGATTCTTGGCAAGAATTATTGGCAAACCCTAATTTTGAGGGATATGATGGTAAAAGGTGAACGCTCTCAGAAAACCCTAATTTTGAGCAAAACTTATGTATCCGGCATGTCAGGCCGGATACACGAGTGCCTTAATGTATCCGGCCTATGATGCCGGATACACTGAGGTCTGCTTGTATTCGGCCTGTTCCATCGGATACGAAGAAAAACACTTGTATCCGTAATGAGTTGCTGGATACAAGGAAAAAACTCATTTTCTCAAATTCTGTGCTGGCCTTTAAGGAGATAATGATTTTTGATGATTATTGATCATTTTGACAGTGCAATTTGGGGTGTCTACAGTAAGCATACATTGGGGTATAGACACAAATCTTCGAAATTGGTGCCTCCAAAGTTATTCACCCCTTTTACCTCCCTCAGTTCATCCTGAATCATCTCCAGCCTATGCATGAACTTCTTTTCCATCTCATCCCTCATTCTCTCTTTTTCCTTTTCTTTCTCAGACTCAACTGTTTCTTCCTTGATCAGTATAGGTTCAGGGGTAGGTTCAGAAATGGGTTCAGGAATAGGTTAAACAGGAGGTGGAATGTTGGTTTGAGGTGGAGGTGCTTGGTTGGAAGTGGAGGCTTGGTTCTGTGCTTCGACTTGCTGGATTTGAACCGCTAGTAAATTTTCTAGCATTTGGGCAATTCTTGCCACTTGCTTTTGCAGCAGGGCAATGTCTTGACTAGGACCATTAACTTCGTTCTCAATGGGATTCATGGTGCGATCTGGTTACAGGAGCTATGGTTGCAAGTGTATTGGTACCTGGAAAAAGAATAAAAAAGAAATATCAATACCAATTCAATTTCAGTTACCTACCTATAAATGCATGTATGCAGGTTAGGTGAACACGAGCTTGGATTTTTTCCCCCTTTTTTGTCTTATTATTTTTTTTGAGTTATTGGAATATTCTAAGGCTTTCAACATATCCCACAAGGTATGAAATAATTGGTACGAAAAAGACCAACCAAAGAGTTGTTGGAATATTTTAGGGCTTCCAACAGGTCCCACAAAGAATAAGAAATGTCAAAAATTCAGAGGCTTTTAGACGGCCTAAAAAGGATATGTGTCTATAATTCAGAGGCTTATAGATGGCCCAAAAAAATGATTTGTCTAAAATTCAGAGGCTTTTAGACGCCCCAAAGGATATGTGTCTATAATTCAGAGGCTTATAAACGGCCCAGGGATATTTTGAAAAAGGTTTGAAATTCAAAGGCTTTCAGAGGCCCAGGGATATTTTTGCAAAAGGTCTGAAATTCAAAGGCTTTCAGAGGCCCGAGGAAAAAGATCTGAAATTCAAAGGCTTTCAGAGGCCCAAAGATCTAAAATTCAAAGGCTTTCAGAGGCCCAAAAGATAAAGATCGATCTGAAATTCAAAGGCTTTCAGAGGCCCAAAGGAAAAAGGTCTGAAATTCAAAGGCTTTCAGAGGCCCAAAGAAAAAGATCTGAAATTCAAAGGCTTTCAGAGGCCCAAAGAAAAAGGTCTGAAATTCAAAGGCTTTCAGAGGCTCGGAGATTTTTTGAGAAAAAGTCTGAAATTCAAAGGCTTTCAGAGGTCTAAAAGATTTTCTTTTACATATTTTTTTTAATTAATTTATTTATATTTTTTTAAACCATTTTATTCAAACTCATTTCCCTTTATCATCATTTAAAGGTTAAAGGAACAGGATTTAGTAGGAAAAACTGATTAAAATTGAATTTTCTGCCAAGACTGCATATATAGTACGGTCCGGCCTTGCCCATATTTAAATTACGAGCAAGCCATGACCGTATGGAAAACACGGGCGAGCCCAGCCCGTATAACCAATACGGGCGAGCCCAGCTCGTGTAAAAAATGCGGTTTACGGAGCCCTTTTCTGTTTTTTCAGCTTTTTACATGATTTGATCACTTTGATTGCTTATCCAAACATACGGTTCACCCTCGCTAGGCTTCTAAACTGTCCCAAAGTGGACTTTGGACCTATTTGCAAAATACATGTTTAGGATGGCACATGTTCCCTCCAAATTGACACCATATTCAGGGGTATGGTACCCTTTGGTTGCCTCTTGTATGAACATTGGGTGGGCTTGATCCTGAATAGAGTTAAAAACTCTTCTTATGGGCTACACCAATTTTAGGATACATGCCTATTTGGGACCAATTTTATCCCAAACCGATGGACACCATGACACCCCTATGACATGAAAATAATGCAAAAATTAAGGTTACCGTGTTAGCTTGTTTATCTTTAATATGGCATCCGCATTATGCCTTGGCTTGAGAACCATGCAAACAGCCTTCTCATAATTATAAATCTATATCCCCACGTGATTGTGTACTTGAGCCAAAAACGTGTATCTCCACCTTCATGCGTAGGGGTTTTGGGGTTTGGCTTAATGGCAACTTAGCACTCAAGCCTAGTGATGACCAGAATCGAATCACAAATCCACGTTATCATCACATCATTGGCCCAAAGTTCTAAGGTGAATGTTTTCACTTTCGTTTTCTGAATTCTCGACCTCGTTGCGCCAAGCTACACACATTCGGGTTCAACTTCCTATAGGTTATGGGTAGGCTGTGTAAAAAATAAAATGTGCACAGTGCATTGTAAAAATTGGGTGCATTCATAACGTCCTAAACCCTTGCCACTCTTTTCGTAGCCATGCATATACAAACCAAGGCATAATAGGAAAGCATATATAAAGTAAACAAATACACAAAGCAGTCCCTATAGCACCTAAAACATGCTCATAAAAATCATCCAATCATGCAAACATCTGATCATGTTATACAACCCAAAAACACATCATGGAGATAATGCTGAAAATTAAAACATGCTATTATAAAAATATAGCAAGAAATAAACATGGTTCAGCAAAACGAACCTCCCCAACGCATGTTTCTAGAAACAATCCTATAAATCAAAACTAAGCATGTTTCTACCCCCATGAATTCTTAAGCAATAATTCAAATTTAAAACATACCCAACAAGCTTAAGAACACAAAATAGCAAGCAAATCTAAAAATATCAAAAACATGAACAAACACCAAAAGGCTGAAATCCTCAAGTCCCCAGCAGAGTCGCCAGTTGTGAGACATGGGAAAAAATCAATTCAATGACTTCTTCAATCATCACGCGGGATTGGTTAAAAACACAGAGTCGCCACCATTCTGTTTAGGTGTGAATGGACACCAAAATATCAAATAATCACAAAAAGGCAAATTTAGGGTAAAAATAACCCTATTAAAAAAAACAACCAGAGATGGGTAAGGGGATTAGGTTATGAACAGGGGAAGGTGTTAGGCACCCCTATTCATCCACACAAGGTGGTTTCCACACATTGTTCATGTTAAAATAAAGGAAAAAGGGCTTGTTATAAAAATCATGAAAAATCATAAAAAAAGACAAAAGTGTATGGTTTTTTCATACGAATAGCCTGATTGATCCAGAACTTTCAAATATGATCATACCATTTCTAGGGTTTCAGGATCAAAACAAAATTGAGATAAAATCAAATAAAACCAATCTAAAGTGAAAACTTAAAAAATCTGGCTTTAAGTTAAATTCCGGAAATCTAGAAAAATATGATTTTTATAAAATATTGCAGAATTGAACTTGAACAGTCCAGGACATAGATATAGCCCAAATTTCACCTTAAATCAAAAAATCAAAAAATCAAAACCAAAAATACCCACGTTGATGAAGAACATCAAAAGGAGAGAACATAGACCGTAGGGTCTTCTCTCAATAATGAAAAACGATTCAAAAACCATATCATGAAACCCTAGAAGTTACTTTCAAGCTTTTGAATCCAGATCTATCATACTGATCATGATAGATCCAGGATCTTAGCCTAATATCACAAAAATCACGAAAACAGTGCTGTAGGTTCAAAGATATGAAAATCTCAATTTTAGGAGAAAAAGAGGATTTCATGCTATGAACATCATAAACTCATAGATTCATAGGATTCAAAATAAAAACCATTAAAACATGAACAAGATATCCAAAGCAGCCACATCTCACAGATTAGAGCACATGGGGGTCTACCCTATGGATCCACCTGTTCTCTTTTCCCCTAGCTCTCTCTTCACGTTTTACGGCTAGAGAGACTCTTGAGGTACTTAGAGACAACTTTAGGAATACAAAATAATAGATGGTCTTATTCTACAGCAATAGAGAAGATCCTATTACTTCTAGAATTGAAGACAGAAAATAAAAAGGGAAAAGGGACTTACCTGGATTGAGCAAGCAGAGCAGCAGGGATTCCTCTCTTCTCTTGGAGCTCCTTGGACTTCAAATTTTCGTGGCCCTTTGCTTGAGGAGAAGCCCTCTATTTATAGGCAAAGCCAGGGGCATGTCTGGTCCAGAAGGATATACCAGGATCTCCCCAGATTGGGTTAAAAATAAGGATAATGCCAATCCATTGCCAAACAGGATAAATAAGAGATTTCGAAGGGATAAATGAGAGAATTCGAATCTCTCAGAGAGATATTTGGGCGCACATAAGGCTCCAAAATCGAGAAAGGATAAATTCGCACAAAAACCCCTGTGCCCGTATATATATTACAGGCGCGCCCTGCCTGTATATCAACTGCGGGCATGACCAGATCGTAAACAAAATACTGGCATTACCAGTTTGGCCAGATTTTATACTTTTTTGACCTGTTTCAAATCCCAATTAATATTTTCAATTATTTCTCATTTTGTAGTGCAATTTGGGGTGTCTACACATTTGCACTGAGTGGCACCCCCTTGAACCCCTTCCCTTCCATCAGCTTCCTCCATTTATCTAGCCTCTCATGCCTCTCCACTCTCTCCTTTCCCTCACACGCTACGATGCTTCGTATCTCCGATGCAAATATGTACTGCTCCACCTTCGCCCATTCTATCGAATCGGCCGGGAATTGTCATAAGATCAAGTATGTCACATGTTTGTCAAAATGCCTAAATCAACTTATTTCTGTTTGCATCTTTCAATTGTGTTTTGCTCAATAAGTCTTTAAATTCAAGCATTTACCAAACACCAATTTGTTATAAAAATTAGATTTTGTCAAATTATGGATAAGTACTTAGATAAAATAAGTTATCTATAAGTACTTACACATAAGGAGGAGCAATCCCAAACACTACCTAAACCATTGCATTAAAAGCACCAAGGTTTATGGAGACTTGGTTAGTTAATTAGCACTTAAACTTTTGGATCTTAATATTCCAAAAGTACCAAGGCTTATGGAAACACAATTCCAATGTCAGTAGATTTAAAGTTATTAATTGTGATATAGAAATCAATATGGAAAAACATGAAGATTTACTTGGTAGCAAATTTTATTCAAAAATCTGCCCTCTTCACTTTATGTAATATTGCAGAGATAAACAACATATTAACTTGTCCGGAATGTTGTTAGATAAAAAAAGAAAAAGAGAAACATGAATATCTGGTATTTGATTAAAGAATGTCACCTGAAAATTATTGAACCTCAAAATTATTGAACTCCAGGCCAAAAGAACTACTAAAAGGAAAACAAAATGCACAATGCAAAGGAAAGGAGTGGGCCCAAAATGGTCAGCTTGGGTTTGTCCAGAACAAAGGAGAGGGGGGCCTGGGTGGTCTTGACCGGGGTCCTCTTAGTTCATTGTCTCTACTGTTTTGGATCTATTTGGCGCACTTGGGTTGTCGGCCGTAGACCGACTTTGGGATGGCATTTCCTTATGCTAAGGGGTTTATCGCCATTCTGAACACATGATGCATTTTATACCAAATTTCATGGAGTTGGAACTCCCCCTTAGCCGTCCTTTTTACTCAGCTTTGTTCCCCCATTAAGGTTGGACTTTCAAAGGGTTGTGTCAAAAATGGGGAAAGGAGATGCCATCTTACTCTATTAGGTGGCGTGGGAGTCAGATGAGATCAACAAGGGGTCATGTTAACGCATGATAACCTTGGATGAAATCGTTTGCCGCAAGACCCTGCAGTTGCCATGAGATGCTGCCACGTGCAGCATCTTATCGTCTCTGTTGTTTTTTTTTTTTCATATTTGTCAATGTGAAAAGACACTTTCACATTGAAAAAACACAGGCCATGAGATGTTGCACGTGGAAGTGTAGCATTCCATGGCAGCTGCAATACCATGCGGAAAACGATTTCACTCTATCACACCTAGCCACCTTGCACACTGCATGGTTGCCATGTGATAGGAATGTGTTATGTATGCATGGTACACTTGACCAATCATGACACGACATGTGTTGCCACTCATAGCGAGCATATAGCTCATAGCACATGCCCTACTTAAGTGTTTCTTTTTGCATTGATCCCTGCTGTAGCCGTGAGATGCTGCCATATTGTAGACATCCCAAATTGCACCTCGATATAAGAGAATACTTAAAATGGGCTTTAAATGTCTTATTTGAGCATTGACATTTGTCAAAAACTCAAAAACTCTCAAAAGTGGTGCCAACCGTACTGAATGAACGGTTTTTATAATTTTGGTCTCAACCGCCCTCTGTGTACGGTTGCAACCGCACACACAGCACGGTTGATATCCATGCTTGTTGCGTGAGCTGCCACGTGGCTTCGCAAAGCTTCGGCCGTTGAGCCACGTCGACAGCAATCATAACGTGCGTAACTGAATTGAACCACCCTGTATGTGCAGTTTGGTTACATTTGCATGGAAACCGTACTTATAGTGACGGTTCTGTTGAAACCGTACTGTGTATGCGATTTTGGCTGTTTCGGGGGTTTGCGAAATGGCTCGATTTCTGAGTCTTATTTACGCATATTACCTCTCTCTCAGGGACTTGAATTCCCTATTTCATCCTCCGAAACTTGCTGAATTACTCCAATTCAAGCCTTTGAGGAGAATTGGAATAATCTAGAAGGCTTTTTAGGCCTACCCTTGGGACTCTTCTACCCTTGGCTTGGCCTATAAACAGAGGGGTCCTCCTCTTGCAAATGGCTGATAATTTGAAGCTTGGAAGCTCTGCAAGAAGAGGGAAAACTCTGCTGGATTGCTGCCTCAAGTATTCAAGCTACCAAAGGTAAAGCTCTAGTTGATTTCAGCATTCTCTTTACATTTCAACTCTCAACTTCTACCTTTCTGTAGTGTAAGGCCACTTTGTGTTGTTTTGTAGCCCCAAACCTCTTCCAAAGTACCTGGGAATTCTCTCTAGCCGTAAAACGTGAAGAGAGAGCCTTGGGAAAAAGAAGTAGGAATGGATCCTCTAGGCTTAGAACCTACAAGTGATGAAGAGCATGCTATGTGGTTATTTTAAACCTATGGATGTTTATTTTCTGATGTTTTGCACTTGCTCATGGAGAAATATGTGAATCCTTGCTCTCAGTAGCAAAGGATTCCATCCTTCTCCTAGGGAGTGGATTTTCACATATTCACACACTTTTCACCACTTTTTTATCAAATAAGCTAGGTCTTGGATTGCCATGTTCAATACGGGAAATCTGAATCCATTGGCTTCAAAAATGAATCTTAGAACTTCATGAGATGGTTTTTGTTGATTTTTAAGAGTTTTGGTCGAATTCACTTGCACACATGCAATGATTTTGGTTTTTTTATCCAAAAATCTTCAAAACAGGGTAGATCTGTGGCCTGTCTTGGAATAATTATAACTTCATCCTCCGAATGAAGTTTTGAGTGATTCCAAAGACATGTGATAGATGGGTTGGCCTATTTTATATTTGGAAAATTTCGTTCACTTTTATGTAGCCAATTTTTGACACCATCTGTTCAAAGTTTGTAAGTCAGTTCAGCCCAGATTGCAGAACTTGCCGCTTTGATGGTGTACCGTTTGCTCAGTTTTAATCCGTTTTGAGTGATTCTAATTCCTGAGTTTTCCTTAAGAAGTCTATTTTCATTTCCAACTGGTTTCAGCAGATTTGGATCTGTTTTGTGCCTTGGGTGCTCAATTGACTCAGAGATGCTCGCTGGCATAGTCCAGAGCTAATCTGTGGTCTTCAAGGCCTGTTCAAGAGAGCACACAAGTCGTATCCGGATAGAGTTTGGGGCAAGGCTTTTTTCTTTGGAAAGATGGCACCACATACTTCCTTCGTACCAATTTTCATGGATTTTTATTGAGCCAAACTCCACGAATAGGATTTTGAAAATGCCTACTTAACACTTTTTCTTAGTTATAAACAGCAAATTTTAGATACGGATTTCTCTCTTATTTTGAATCGGATTGAGCTGAATTTTTTACTGTACACTCTACTATATACCAGTTTTCAAATGGCTTTGGTTTCATTGGATTTGGATTTAAATTGAGAGAGTTATGGTTAATCGAGGCTTTCAAGCTCTTTTGATCTAATTTCTCCAGATTTGCCTTAGCTTGATTTTCTTCATTTTTACTTTGATTTCACTTCACTCATAAAGTTTTAGAAATGATGAATCCATGAAGAGAGTCTAAGCTCATTAGACTTCTCATGTGGAATGGTCACACACATTGTGCTTGTTATAAGCACCTCTTTGTTCATTTTATTAGCAAACCATTTCTAGCATAAGCAAGCATGTGGCAACCGTCTTAGACGGATGAGTTGGGGTGCCTAACACCTTCCCCCGCTCATAAATAATTCCCCTTACCTGATCTCTGGATTTTTCCTTGTATTAGACCTACTTTGGCTCTATTAGGCATAGATGAACCCTTTGGTGTCCATTCACACCTTAAAATGGATGGTGCCGACTCTTTACATTTATCGATCCCCGCGTGACGATATAGGAAGTCATCCGAGATGACAAATCCATGTCTCACAACTGGCGACTCTGCTGGGGACTCTAGTAGAATTGAGCCATGTTTTGATTGCTTGTGCATGATTGATTGACTTTCATGAGTTGTTTGCTGTTTTGCCTTTTGTGATAAGCATGTTTAATCTGAGTGTTCCTATTTTTAGAACACATGAGACCCATAAAAATAGGGCATGTGATGTGTGTATGCTTGGGTTATGCTCAAAACCATGATAGGAGAACTAGCTAGTTTTACCATGCTAGGCTACCATGTTTACATAATGAGCATGTTTTGATTAGGACTTTAATGTCATTTAGCATATGATCTGGATTTTTTTTAAAAGAGATGTTTTGAATATGTCAAAAGCATGCTCACCATGATTGAATGCTCTTTTGTGTAAAATGATAACATGCTTCCATGTTTACATGATTTGTGTGAATGCATGTTTAGATTGAGCATGCTAGGTTTTTTATTACCTTGCTATGCTTGTGATTACTTATCAAATTTGATCTCTATATCATGCCTTGGTGAATGTGTATGGCTTGCATGGCTACGAAAAAAAGAGTGGCAAGGGTGGGACGTTGTGTTGAATGTGACCCACTTTTCCAAATGCACTTGTGCACCTTTTTCTTTTTTTACACGGCCTACCTATCACCTATAGGAAGTTGAACAAGAATGTGTGTAGCTTGGTGCACCAAGGTCGTTACTTCGGAAAGTGAAAGTTAAAACATTCACCTTAGAAGCTTTGAGCCAATGATGTGATGACATGGTGGATCTAAAATTCTGGTCATACACTAGGCTTGAGCTCTAAGTTGCCAATAAGCCAAAACCCAAAACCCCCACGCTTGAAGGAGGAGAAACACGTTTTTGGCCAAAGTAAACCAAGTACGATGGGAAAAGGGTTTGTAACGAGGGAAGGCCGTTTTGCATGGCTCAGGTGACCCAAGGTATGATATAGATCCCATTTTGAAGGTAAACATGAGGTATCAAGGTAATGTTAATTTTATTTTTATGATTGCCTTCGTATCATGCAAAGCCAAGTTCTTGGTGTCCATTTTGTTGGGATCTGGTTTTTCCCAAAGAATTGCTGTATCCTAGGATTGGTGTAGCCCATAGGAAGAGTTTTAACTCTTCTTAGAGGTCATTCTACCCAAATGCCCATAGGAGGCAACCCAAAGTCCAAGATCCATGCATTGGGTGTCCATTTTGGTGGGAGCCTAGGCCCTCCTTTGTTTAAATATTACTAATCCTCTTCTTTGCAGGAAAGTTGCATGGGAATGACACCAAGGAGCTGCTGATGTAGAGGGCATCCTCTAATTTTAGTTTAGGATTTTTTTCCTCTTTTCAAGCCCAAGGAGGCTAAATTGTAATTTTATTTTTTTATTCATGCCCTTGAAGGCCAATTTGTATTGTAACATATTTCCTTTATTGTAAAGGATCTTTTTGTGCATATTTGTGGTCTCCCCATGCAACCTCATGAAATTCAATGTTTAAGCGGGCTTTTAGTACCATTTGATGTGTCAAATGCCCAATTTGGGGCAGTCTGGAAGCCACCCAATGGTGAACAGTGTGTTTGGGCATGTAACCAAACTAATAAAACCAATTGGAAAAGGAAACAAATCGAAAATCTGTGTTATGGCTTAAAACCCTCCTGAGTATACGGTTGCCTGCATTTTCACTGCAACCGCATGTATCATACAGTTTGGGCCAAACTGTTCTGAATGCACGGTTTTAAGCCGAAATCCTATTCCAGCCGTGCTAATTAAACATTTCTGGGTCCTTTCATCCCTAAGTCATATAAGCAAGTGGGCAGGTGTGCTAAATAGGATAAATGGCATATAAACCATTCCAAATGCACCCAAATCAAGAGATTAAGGTCATTTTGAACATATTCACCTAAATTGAACAAATTAACTCAACTCAAAGGTGAAAATGATAAAATAAAAATTGGCTCAAACCAAAAAACAGGTCAAGCACCTCAATTTGAGGGTTAAGTCCACATTGGGCTCTTTTTGTCCAATTTGACCGCTTAACCCATCTTAAGTGAAGTAACTGATTAAAAGAGAATTGGTTCAAATAACCAACCTAATCACACTTCAATCTCAAGGAATTGAACTTGGAGATCATAATAAGTTTCCAAAACATGCTAAGCTTAAGGTGTAATACAATTTGTGAAAGAAAGCTCAACTCTTTTAAAATGGGGCAAATTCCAATCCAAAATCAACCTTTAAGAAATCTTTAATCATAAAGTGTCCAAGCTTTTAAGATTTCTTCCAAAGAGCAATTTGTGGGTCACTTGGGAACCTTTGAATTCGAAGCAAATAATCATTTAAAAATCCAATGAAAGAAAATTTCAAATAAATCACCACCTTAAAGGCAAATTGAGTCTCTTTTTAACTCAAAACACCTAAGGGGGGAAATCAAAAATATTTTAGGCATCTGAAAGCCTTGGAATTTCAGAAAATCAAATCATAGGACTCCTGGAAGCCTGAAATTCCAGAATTTTTCAAAATCTTCATAGGCCTTCTAAAGCTTGAATTTAGAAACTCATAGGACTCCTGGAAGCCTGAAATTCCAGAATTTTTCAAAAATCTTCATAGGCTTTCTAAAGCCTGAATTTAGAAACTCATAGGACCCCTGGAAGCCTGAAATTCCAGATCTTTTTCAAAATCTTCATAGGCCTTCTAAAGCCTGAATTTAGAAAATCATAGGCACCTGAAAGCCTGCGTAATTTCAGGAGGTTGTTGAAGCCTTAATTCCAAAGCATAAGCCCTTGGAAGCTTGCGTAATTCCAAGTCTCGAGTTTTTCTAAGGATTTTTACTTTGGACATCTCATTTTTTGTGGGATATGTTGGAATCCCTAGAATTTTCCAATATTGGTTAGTTTTTTTCGTACCAACCAATGCATAAGCCCTTGGAAGCTTGTGTAATTCAAATTCTTGATTTGACTATAGGCTTTTACTATAGCCACATCATCTTTTGTGGGACATGTTGGAGGCCCTAGAATACTCCAACAGAATTTCTGTGGTTTGATCTTTTTCGTATCAATCACCTCATTTTAATAAGGTTATTTTAACCATAAATCCAAAAGGCAAAAAAATATGAATACAAGGAAAATTCCTAACTCATGTTCACTAAGCCTACATGCATGCATTCATAGGTGTGTAAAATTGATTTAATGGGATACTAATATTTTTTCTTTGTCTTTTTCTTTTGCCAAAGGTTTTCGGTTCCTACTGCAACCATTGCTCCCCGACGTTCTCAGAGACTAAAATCTACCACCATGAATCCTATTGAAGAACAGTCCACTGTTTCTGCTGAGGCCTTTGCTCAATTACAAGAGCAAGTGGCAGGGATGACAAAACTACTAGAAAATCTGCTGGCCAACCAAGCTGCTCAGGCTCAGATGCAGGCGCAGCAAGCGCAGGCTCCGGTTCACCAGGCTTCATCATCCCATAATGCACCACCAGCTCAACCCCAGACTGACCTTCCACCACCAGTCCAACCTATCCCATCTCAACCTGAACTTTACCAGCCAACCCCCGAGCCTATCTTAATCCGGGAGGAGGAATCTGAATATGAGAGGGAGAAGGAGAAAGAAAAGGAGAGACTGAAGGTAGAAGTGGAGAGAAAATTCTTGGACAAACTGGAGTCCATCCAAGAAGAACTGAAAGAAGTAAGAGGGATCAACACGTTGGGCAGTACCAACTTTAAGGATCTCTGCATGTACCCCGACGCATGCCTACCGGCCAAATTTAAATGCCCGGACTTTGAAAAGTATGATGGCACAAGATGCCCAATGAGCCATCTGAAGCTCTACTGTGGGGCATTGTGCCAATTTGGCCGGGATGACGGCATTTTGATCCAGCTATTCCAGAGAAGCCTGACAGGGGCAGCTTTGAGATGGTTCGCAACAGTGGACCACGGCAGAATCAGAAGGTGGAAGGACTTAGCTGATGCTTTCCTCGCTCAGTACCGTTTCAACGCCGATATCATACCAGATAGGTACGATATGATGAAGATGAGCAAGGGAAGAGATGAGATAGTCAGGCAATATGCCAAAAGATGGAGAGAGGCCGCCTCTTAAGTCAGGCCTCCCATGATGGAGCCGGAGATGGTAACCACCTTTATTGGTACACTAGGGTAGCCATTTTACAATCACTTGGTGGGTCAGATTACCACCAGTTTTGCTGCCCTAGTACAGGTCGCAGACCGGATTGAAGATGGAATCATATCCGGGCGAATCTACGACCATTCTGCCGCGGCTCGTCAGCAGGAGCCCACTTCTGATCCTTCTGCCCAGAAACAAAAGAATGGGGCAAGGAGGAATGGAGGGAAGAAAGAAGGGGAAGTAAACATGGTACAACCCCAACCATCCAAAAAACCACTCCAAGTCAACATTTCTGCACCTCCATCCAGCCCAGTGCAGCCGCAATCGACCTATCAAAACCCTCTCAATATTAATGTTCCTCAAGCAGCAATGCCCAACCAAAAAAGGGTATTCTCGAAAGAGGAGAGAGAAGCTTGGATGGCGTCCAGAAGGAATAGGGTCCTTTCCCCTCTTCCTGTAATTCCATCCCAGCTATTGCCAACTCTGTTAAATGCAGGGTATGTTACCCTGAAAGAACCAAATCCAAATGCTTCAAAGGGAAAGAATTTCGATCCCTCCACAACCTGTGAATACCATATGGGTGCACCAGGACACCCTACAGACAGGTGTTGGCCGTTAAAATATGCCATCCAGGATTTGATCGATCAGGGGACCTTGTTGTTTAACACAGCTGCACCCTCTCCCGCCAGGACTGACATTGGTCAGAATCCTCTGCCCTAGCATAATGGGGCTGGTCCTTCCAATTTTGTAGGGACCGTCTCTTCTGGACCTAGGACGTTTGATCCCTCACAGTTAATTGCACCCATAGGGACGTCCGTTAAGGTCTATTTTGACCAAGAAGAGATAGGGGAACAAATCAATGTCATTTCTGGAAATAAAGGAAATGGCAAGACTGCAGAGGACATTAATGCCTCTTTGAACCGGGCCGCTTCTCTCATGGCCCAGCTTGATGTAACCAAAACCCCTCTCATCATTAATTGCAACCAGGCTGTTGCTCCCCCACCTACTCCATCATCCAAATCACCTTTAGTCATTAATTATGACCCCGCCACAGCATCAATTACCTCCATTTCTTCTCAGACCTTGAAATCCTCTCAACCCAAGGAACCCAGGCAATCCTCGCCTCTGGTTATTGAGGTGCCTCCTTCCAACCTCATTCCCACATCAACTCCTGCACCAAGGTCTCATCTCCAGCCCTTGGTATTTAACGTTCCTAAACCCTCCTATTCAGATACTGCTGTACCTTGGAACTACAGCGAGGGTTATACGACCACTATCCCAGTGGCCAGGAATTAGAGTCAGGAGGAAATAAATCTCATGACAAGATCAGGGAGATGTGTGGAAGGAAAAGAACAAGAAAAGAAAGAGGCAGAGCAATTTCAGAAGGGGAAGGCCAAGATAGGGGAAGACACCCCTCAGGTCGTCAATGATGAGGCAGCAGACCTTTTAAAAATACTGAAAAAGAGTGAATTCAATATTGTCGACCAGTTAATTAAGGTCCCTGCCCAGATATCAATACTGGGATTATTGCTTAATTCAGAAAAGCATAGGGACTCATTAATAAAGGTACTCCAGAGTGCTCATGTGCCTAAGACAATTGAGCCAGACCAGCTCGGCATGATGATCGGCCAGATCTTACCACACAATGTAATAAGCTTTTTGGAAAGCGAGATAAGCCCTGACGGATGTTATCATGTGGACCCTTTGCACATCACAGTGCTTTGTAAGGGTAACATGATAGCCCGAGTCCTAATTGACAATGGGTCAGCCTTAAACGTCTGTCCCTTAGTAACATTTGTTAGGCTTGGTCTGGATCAATCCAAAATAAAGTAGAACGAAAGGATAGTGAGAGTTTTTGATAGCTCCAAAACACACTCCCTATGGGAGATTGAATTGCCTATTACCATCGGACCGAATATCTTTAATATCACATTCGAAGTGATAGATATTCCCGCTACCTTCAATCTACTTCTGGGAAGGCCGTGGATCCACTCAGCTAGGGCTATACCATCCACCCTTCATCAAAGAGTAAAATATATAAAAGGTCAGAGGGTGATAACTGTCCTAGCTGAGAGTCTAGTCCCTCCCGTCATACCACCTGTCGTACCTTTTATTAATGTGGAATTAACGGCAGACAAAATTGTGTTTCATTCTTTTCAGTTTGAAATAGTCAACTTCATACCTGGGGGGTGTCTAAAAAAGAATGAGAAGTTGACATGCACCAACAAAATGGTAGAAAAGGTTTTGAAAGATTGCAATTTCCACCCAGGAAAGGGGTTGGGAATTAATCTACAAGGAAGGGTGGAGCCCATAGAGGCACAGAGGCTGGTCCCACGAGCAGGACTAGGGATGAAAATAAGAAAATGGAAGAGGGGACCACAGAAAAAAAATGGTAGTGAAAGGGAAAAGAATCAAGAAAAATTCCCTCATTTAAGGGAAACTTTTCCAAAGCCCTCTCATACCATTCAATTGTCTCCTCCTTCAGATTCCTCCAAACCTCCATATTTTAATGATAATCCTTTCAGAAAACCTTCTACCTCAACCCTTCAACCTTTTATCCCCCTTTCACCCACTTTGGCGCCTAAAGCCATGGATGAGCCTGAGCTACTGCCACGAGAGCAGCAGGACTTCACAGAAGAGGCTGGGGCATTCTTTGCAATGACAGAGGATGAAGGAAGAGAGAGAGCAGAAAAAGAGGTTCCTTTTATCGACTGGGCCTCAATCAAGATCCCAGATAAGGTCACCTCTGAACTCAGCCCCGAAGCAAAAAATGGCAGTTTTTCAAATCCGGTAATGATGGTATCGGATCAAGAGCTTGAGGAGGAGCAGACTTGCACTATACCACCTGCTCCAGAGGGCTTTGCACTAAAAAAATTGGGAAGAGATCCCTTTGACATTTGAGGCCGCATATGGTTGGCAATCAGCTGCGGCCTCCAAAAAAAAACTCCATTAGTGGATTGCCCTTTTCCTGAAGGTTTTAATGAACCTTCATCTTCAGGAAAAGCCTCTTTAGAAGGTTCTCAAAAAACCCGAAAAGATTTTTCAACTTTTTCTAGAAAATCTAAAGCTTTCAAAATGGTCAAGACTGCTTATGAACCATATATACAGACTGAATTAGAGCAAGTTGAATATGACTTCGACCTCGAGCTCGACTTCGACCTAATGGAGATCGAAGAGGAGATCGAGGCCGAAGACGATGACCTTCCAAGAGAAATATCATATCAATTGGAGCGTCACGAAAAGGGTATTCAACCTAATATTGAAGAAACCATTTCCATAAACCTGGGAACCGAAGAGGACCCAAAAATTGTAAAGATTAGTGCATGCTTGTCTGATATGCGGCAGAAGGAAATGTCCCAATTCTTGGCCGATTACAAGGACGTGTTCGCATGGTCTTATCGGGATATGCCAGAGTTGGATACAGACATGGTTGTACACAGGCTGCCAATCCTGCCAGGAGTAAAGCCTATTAAGCAGAAATTGAGAAGGTTGAAACCAAAGTGGACTTTAAAAGTCAAGGATGAAGTGGTGAAACAGTTTCAAGCCGGGTTTTTGGCGGTTTCCACATACCCTGATTGGCTAGCTAATATAGTCCCGGTTCCAAAGAAGGATGGAAAAGTCAGGATGTGTGTAGATTACAGAGACTTGAACAAGGCGAGCCCGAAGGATGATTTTCCTTTGCCACACATCGACATCTTGGTTGATAACACGGCTTTGCACAGCTTGTTCTCTTTTATGGATGGCTTTTCCGGATATAACCAAATCAAAATGGCAAAGGAGGATCAAGAGAAAACCGCTTTTATCACTCCTTGGGGAACTTTTCACTACACAGTCATGCCTTTTGGATTGAAGAATGTCAGGGCAACATATCAACGAGCCATGACAGCCCTTTTCCATGATATGATCCACAAAGAAATGGAAGTCTACGTGGATGATATGATCGCCAAATCGTGTGAAGAGGAAGACCACTTGATCAATCTAAAGAGGGTATTTGACCGTCTCAGGAAATACAGCTTAAGGCTCAATCCAGCAAAGTGTGTTTTTGGAGCCACATCAGGGAAATTATTGGGATTCATTGTAAGCAGAAGAGGGATTGAGATAGACCCGTCTAAAGCAAAAGCAATCATTGAGATGCCACCTCCTAAGACTGAAAAAGAAGTTAGGGGTTTTCTGGGAAGAATTCAGTATATTAGCCAATTCATAGCACAGCTCACTGCTATTTGCGAGCCGATCTTTAAGCTTCTAAGGAATAATAACCCAACTATATGGAATGAGGATTGCCAACAAGCATTCGACAAAATAAAGGATTATCTGTTAAATCCACCTGTTCTAGTACCACCAACTCCAAGAAAACCATTGATTTTGTATCTATCAGTTTTAGAAACATCAATGGGATGTGTATTGGGGCAGCATGATGAAACAGGCAGAAAAGAAAAGGCTATCTACTATTTGAGCAAAAAGTACACAGATTATGAGACGAGATATTCGCCTTTGGAAAAGACTTGTTGCGCTTTGGTCTGGGCAACTCAGAGGCTTAGGCACTATTTCTTAAGCTATTCAACTTTGCTGATTTCAAGGATGGACCCGTTAAAATATCTGTTTGAAAAGCCGGCTTTAACTGGTAGAACAGCGAAGTGGCAGCTTTTGCTTTCAGAATTCGACCTGACATATGTCACTCAAAAAGCAATCAAAGGTCAGGCAATTGCTGATCACCTAGCTGAGCATCCATTACCAGATTATCAGCCTCTTAAGACAAATTTCCCTGATGAGGCTATCTTATTTGCTGAAGAGGAAGAAAGTGAAGACTCTTGACAGATGTTCTTTGATGGGGCTACAAATATGAATGGAAATGGGATTGGTGCAGTATTAGTAAAGCCAGATGGTTCACATATCCCAATCGCAGTGAAATTGAGGTTTCAGTGCACGAACAACATAGCAGAGTATGAAGCATGTATAATTGGATTGCAAGCTGCTCTAGATCATGATGTGCAAGAACTTGACATATATGGGGATTCGAGTCTTATCATCTTCCAAACAACTGGTGAATGGAAAACCAAAGATCATAAATTGATCCCATATCACCAATATTTGGAAGAAATAAGTACCAAATTAACTCGAATTTCTTTCAGCTATATGCCAAGATCTAAGAATCAGTTTGCGGATTCCTTGGCAACATTGGCTTCGATGGTTAGCATTCCAGAAGGGGTAGACATACAACCACTCGAAATTGAAGTCAGAGACGAGCCAGCTTACTGTCTTGTTTTAGAAGGAGCGCAAGAAGCAGAAATACCATGGTTTTAAGATATCAAGAATTTCTTCAATAATCGAGGTTTTCCAGAAAGCGCTAATCCGACTGAAAAAAGAACGATACAGAGGTTAGCGGGGAAGTTCCTCCTAAGGGCAGTTATACAAAAGATCTTACAGTAATGTTCTACTTAGATGCGTCACCAAGGTTGAAGCAGAAAGGTTGATTGAAACAGTGCATGGAGGAGTTTGTGGGCCGCATATGAATGGACACATGCTCGCAAGGAAAATACTGCAATTGGGATATTATTGGTCTACAATGGAGCACGATTGTTGCCTACATGTTAAGAGATGCCATTTGTGCCAAATATACGATGACAATAAGCATGCACCACCAAGTGAGCTGCACAGCATGACCTCTCCATGGCCTTTCTCTATGTGGGGTATTGACGTCATTTGGATGATTTCTCCAAAAGCCTCTAATGGACACCGGTTCATCCTAGTGGCGATCGATTATTTCACGAAGTGGGTTGAAGCTGCTTCATATGCAAATATTACAGGAAACCATGTTCTTAAATTTCTGAAGCACAACATAATTTGTCGCTATGGGTTGCCGAAAGCCGTAGTTTCAGACAATGCTTCAAATATTAAGGATATGAAGAAGATGTGTGAGCAGTTTCAGATAACTCATCACAAGTCAGCCCCATACAGGCCAAAGATGAATGGAGCAGTAGAAGGGGCAAATAAGAACATAAAGAAAATAATCCAGAAGATGGTAGTAAGTTATAGAGATTGGCACGAGATGTTACCATTTGCTCTCCATGCTTACAGAACCTCAATCCGAACTTCTACTGGGGCAACGCCGTATTCCTTGGTTTATGGAACGGAGGCAGTCTTACCTGTTGAAGTAGAAATCCCTTCATTGAGAGTGCTTTTGGAAACAGAACTCGAAGAAGCTGAATGGGTTCAGTCTAGATATGAGCAACTCAATTTGATAGAAGAAAAGCGTTTGAATGCGCTTTGCCACGGTCAACTGTATTAGAAGAGAATGGCTAGAGCCTACAATAAGAAGGTGAAGCCCAGAGCTTTCCAAGTGGGTAATTTAGTCTTAAAGAAGATATTGCCATTTCAAGAAGACCCTCGCGGAAATTTTAAGCCAAATTGGGAAGGACCTTATATAGTGAAGAAGGTCCTGTCAGGAGGCGCTCTCATCTTGGCAGAAATGGATGGGGCAGATTTTCCTGAGCCAATCAACTCCGATGCGGTCAAGCAATATTTCCCTTGAAGGAATATCACAAAGAAATGATCCGAGGCCATTTTTCCTTTATCCCTCAAAAATTTTTACATCCCTAGATTAAACCAAGTTGAGCCTGTTCGTGTTTTAAAGAACCCAAACTGGAGCTTACAGTTGCGACTGGGGCAAAGTTAATAGAAAAGAAAAAAAACAAAGAAGGGAAAATAGCAAAGAAAGGCTAAGTACAAAGAAAAGAAGAAAGGCCAATATTGGGAATGAGGGGTCGCATCCATTATAACTGTAAGCCCGGTTGCCCTATTTCAAGACATCAAAATTTTGAGCCTATAATAACTTTCTTTCATAAACTCAACCTGGCCTTCATTTTGTCCTATTGGTCAAGCCCTCGGTGATCTGGGTGTATTCCTTCAGCTCGCGGTGTTGAAAGGGCAATGAAGGAATAAATGAGCCGGCCCTAGTGAAAACCGTAACAGGCACTAGGGGCAATATTGGCAAAGAAAAGGCAAAAGAAAAAGAATAAAAGAAAAGAAAGAAACAAGAAAAGAGGTCACCAACCGCACTTGGGGTACAGATTAAACCAAACCGCCCTTTGACTACGGTTTTGGCCGAAGGGCTATGCAACCGCATGTTGGAGACGGTTTTGGCCAAACCGTTCTGAATGCACGGTTTTGGGCAGCAGAATTGAGTTGAGCCAATTTTCCGCACAGGACTGAACCAGTAGGCTGTGGCATGCCCCCTGGAGGTGGAAATGAAACTTGGGGATGAGTCTAAAGGTTCCAAGGGGGACAGAATGGCTTCCTCCTCATTAACTAAAATACCCTTTTTGCCCAACTTACTTCAATTCATCCAACTATATGGGATTAAAGCATTATGGACCAATTTACAACAAAAACACACAAAAATGAAAATTATATTTTGGCCGATGATGAGGAATCAGTGACTTTTCATTAAAACTGTTAGTTTTTACAAGCATATGAGAGTTCTGAGGCCAATAGTATAAAAACCTATTTTGTATTCTTTATCTTTCCACTAGTGGAGTTTCTCTTTGTACAAAACTGTAAAAAAGAAAAAAAAATACAATAAAAGGGGCTAATCTCTATCCCCTAGCCTTTCCTCAAGCTCTCTGATCCGAGCCGCCTGAACCGCAACAAGCCTTTCAGCCCCCTCTGCATCTGGCTCACTAAGGAATGAGATGACATCGTCTGAGAGGGTCTGTCTGGTCCTCATATCTCTAAGCCTGGCCATGGTCTCATCATGCCTACGCCATGCGGCTCTAACCTCGAAGCGACGGGCCTGTATCTGCTCTGATAGCCGTCTCTCCAGATCTTCCTTCTCCAATCTCAAAGTTCGGGCCTCCTCCACCCATAAATGCTGAAGTCGTCTATGAGAAGTCCGCTCAGTCTCCAAAAGGTCCTCATAAGTAGGACACGGGATAGCAGGAGGATCTACCGGTATAGAAGCGCAGCTCTGCACCTGCTCTCTAATCCAAAAGAGGTAGTCCTTCTCATCCAATTTGGAGAAGACGGGACCTCTCAAGAAGCAAGCCTGCGACCAGTCCTTTACCAGGCGGAAGCATAGCCCCATGGTGGCCGGTGTGAGCGGACGTATGAACTCTTCGTATCCCTGAGGTACCAGAATCCCTTGCACCTCCTCTCCGAACTGCCGGATGACTCTCAAAGGCAAATAGAGCAAGGCAGACCTCAAGCCTATGAGCACGGCAAAATTCCGATCAAGGAAGCTGATCACCGTCTCGGCAGAAGGCTGATAAGCACCAGACCATCTCACCTGGTCATCCTGAAGCGTTCCCAAGAAAGTGAACAATCCCTGCTTGCCACCATGGATATTGGGACACCCCCTGTTGCTCATCAAAACAGGAATGTTCAATCTGGGGAAGAAGCGGCGCGTTATCTCTTCAACTTGACTCAGATGGTCAAGTAGCCAAAGCTGCAAAGAAAAGGGAAGCATTTTCAAATTTGGAAAAACCTCAATAAAATAAAAATTATAATTCAAGAAAGAAGTTCAGATTTTACCTGAAGTATAGGGGCGTAGGCGAGGAAACTTTTCTGCTTCCGATGATAGCAGTCAGTCAAGGCCTGGTATATTTCAGCCAAGATCATAGGGGCAAGCCTTTCGTGCTCCCTAACTTGGCAAATGATTGAAATGAGGGATAAATCAACCTTGCTATCACCTCGGGGGAATAAAAGTTGATTGACCACTATCAAGTTCAAAGCATTGAACCGAGCCAACTTGTTCGAGCTATTCAACAGCTTTTCAGTCAAAAATGACTTTGATAGGGTCAATAAGGCATCAGCTTTCCCTAGCTCTTTCTTGCTAATTCCTAAAAAGGTGGAGGCTTCCTTTTTGAAGCTTGGTTTGAGAGGTGGGTTGACTACTTTCTGGGAGAACCTAAGGTTGAGGATGGTTTCAACCTCCTCGACTGTAGGGGTCATCTCTTTTTCCCCAAACCTAAAGAGGTTCAATTGGGGTTCCCAATGCCCAATCAATGCCTCTATGATTTCCCATTTTAGGGGAACCTTTGGGATTGAGAGAAGGTGGCCCAGATTGGCGGAATCCCAGTCTATCTCATCTTGTGGGGTCATTGAATCAACCCACCATTCATAGTAAGTATCCACAATGGCATACCTAGTCAAATTGGGAGGTTTGGACCTAATTTTTTGCCTAGGTGCTAATGTTTCAGGTACAGAAGATGAAGAGGGCACAGAAGCTGAATCAGAGGCCATTAATGGGCAGAAATGGATTAAAGGCAGCTAGGAGAGAGAAAATCGCCGAAAAGGGGGTTTCTGACCTAAGCAATACGTCAAAGTGACGTCCTGCCCGCGATTCGCGGCTTTAAAATAATATAAAGGCAAAAACCACATACGCAGAACGGTTGTGCCTGAACCGCACTGGATGTGCGGTTGCATTCCCGCAAAGTTTAAAAACCGCAGAACAAGCACGGTTCTCGCGTAACCGCCCTGTATATACGGTTTTTGCACAAAAACAGTTTTTCTTCTTTCTTTTAATAAGTCATGTTCCCAAAAATTACCTGTACCTGTATAACAATTGCAACATGATAAACATAAAACAAAAGAACAAAAAATTAAAAGAAAAGAAACAAAAATGAATAATTTTCTCTTTTTCATATAACTGCACATGGATACATCAAGTCCATATACAAGCACCGGATAATTCCTAATCTAAAACTAACTCCTATAGGTCAATCCCCCTCGCCTCTACCTCGCCGTCACTGTCGGATGAAGAAATGATCTGAGAAGCGTTGGCTAGGAGGAGAGGACGGCTCATCAACAGTCGAAAGACCAGCAGGAGGCACTGGGTCTACAGAAGGCGCCGGCTCAACTGGAACTGAATCATCCCTGGAAAGGTCCATGAAGCAAGAGACTGAAGTATCCATCGCCAAAGGGACCAGCTCCAGAACCCGGGAATCCTCAACAGGAGGAGATGAATCGATGGGATCCGCTGCCTCACACGCCTCTGCCACCTCGGGCTCAGCTACATCTGGCATACCCTCCTCTCTCACAGGCTCAGCCGCCTCGGGAACCGAAGGAACATCTGAGTCACCCTCCGCTACCTCAGGAACGGTCTCCGGCTCAGGTACAGGAGCAGTCTCAGGCAGGGGCACAACCGCTGGCATCTCAGCTGACTCAGGAACTGCAGCGGCAGAAGTAGCCTCGGCCGCCACCTCAGTCTCTCTCTCTGGGATCTCTGCAGCTCCTAAGGAAAAAGGATAGGGTACGAGAACTGGATGGTGAAGTTGCCACATCCTCCTGCAAGACAAAGGCAGATTGATCAGAAGCAGAAAATATAAAGAAAAAATACAGAAATTGGAAAAGACAGACCTGAGCTCCTGAAGGCCCCGCCTGGCCCTGAGCACTGGCCAACTGGGCCCGCAAGTCGGCAATAAGAGCGGCCTGCCCAATGATGATGACGTCGCTCTCAGCTATGGCAGCGTCCCTCTCAGCCAGCTGGCGCTCCAGATCCGCATATCTAGCCCGGACCTCCCCTAGCTGTGCCTCCTGAAATGAGATAAGAAGAAAAAAGATATCAATAAACTTCAAACAAAGGAAGAAGACTAAAGGACTGCACAAGGAAAGGAGATTTGTTGTACCGTAGTGTCATACAAGCGGACCACCACCCCTCCGATCTCAGTAACTCCACCTCGAACGGGCATGGGCTGCATAAGACAACCCACTGAGACCTGCGCGAACCAGGTATCATAGTCACCATCGACTAAAAGGGCATCTCCTGCCTCCCAATTGCCAAAATGGGCAGGATCGAATGGACCAGGAGGGGTGAAGGGTGCTGTATCTGGAGGAGCCACTGGGATCCGGAGCTCGCCAGTATGCTGGAAGAAGAAGCGCTTGCCGAGGTACCATATGCTACCCAACTGCCCGATGAAGAATGGGTACCTCTGGCGCCGCTGATCCAAAGCAAAAGCGTCATCCACGAAAGGCTGAAAAGCCAACTCATCGTGCAGGCCGTCGAGACGTGGAACAGATAGCTGAGGATAAACAGAGGAGAATGTCAGATTCTGGCAAAAAGGAGAAATGGAAAAGAGAGAGAGAAAGAAGAAAGTGCTTAGCTCTCTCCTGAAGGTCCTGTCCACGTGAGCCCTGGCCGACCTAGGGCGACTCTTCTCTGAGTCGCGCCTAATCCGACTCCACCGACGGGCCAAGGGGAATGTCCCCTCAGGCAATGTGGAGGTAGAGCGAAAGTGGGCCACGTAGACCCGAGCAAAGAACTGATAGAAAAAAAAAAGAGAGATAAGCAAAGAAAAAAAAAGAGAAGAGAAAAAAAAAAGAAGAGAGAAGAAGAAGAAACAGAAAAGAAAGAAAGAAAATCATTTATACCTGCAAAATGGGCCAGAAAAACCTGCAACCCACTTTAGCCCCTCTGGGAGAGGATAGGATAGAAACCACTCGTCGTAGGCCCGCTATCAGGGTGCCGTAGACAAGCTGGCCCCAAGCATATTCCCTCGCTCGGTGCAGATCTCGGAGAAGGCTCAGGAAATGGGGACTGACCGAGGTAGTATCCTCCAAGCAGAAGCATGATCCCATCATCAGAAGGAAAAGAAATCGGAAGGCCACGGGAAAACTGGGATGCTCCACTGCTAAGGTGCTGTATCCCCTCTGCAAAAATGTCTCCCTCAACCATGTCCGTGAAATATGGGTAATCCTGCTCCTGTCCCAGGCCACCATGGGAATCTCATCATATCCCAAGAGCTCGGCGATCTCCAAATCCGCCGGCCGATCCATCTCAGTGATGACATCTCCAGTCATCCTGATCCCAGTAATGAGAGCGAAGTCGGAGGGGCGAATACCAATATCCACGTTAGGTAGATGAAAGCTCAGGGTCTCTGGGAAAAATCGCTCCATCAGGGCCAGGATCAAAGGCCGATCCTGGCGAACGCCGGTAATGATGATGAAGGAGCCAAATCCAAAACGGCCCATCTCTCGACGCAAAGGAGTCGAACAGGCAGCTACTACATCGGCAAAAAGGGCCCAGCTCCCGCGGAAATGGGAAAAAGGATAAGCAAGAGGAATGTCTGCCCTGACGCCCGCCGAAGGATGCGTCCTCAAATCATGGAGGAGAGAGGTATCTCAGATCTGATCCGCTATCTCCGCAGGAATGGCAACACGAGTCACCCGGGCTCCTACCCTACCTCTACGACGAGCTCCCCTGCGCTCTCGGACCTCGGCAACAGGCTAGAAAAGCAAATGAGAGGGGTTCAGGTTGAATGTGGTAAAATAGAGGTCTAGTTTTGAAAAGAAGAGAGAATACCTCGGGTACCGACTCCTGCGAATCCCCAGACGCTCCAGAGTTTGAATCTGAAAGCTCCAGACTACTGGGAGAAGAAGGATCAGGGTCCGGCTCGGCCCTAGAAGTGGATGCCACATCGGCCGGATCCCTCCGAACCCTCGAAGATGAAGGCTCATCTACGGGACCCCGGGAGGCGCGACGTGTACGGGCCATCTACATGACCAATTACAAGGAGAAATTTATTATGTTTTATTGGAAGTCATTTTATTTGCTTTTCATGTTTCAGTTGATTTTACTATTCTTTAGACTAATCAATTCTACGTGGATTGCAGAAAAATAAAATCGGAAGAGACACTCCAGAAAGTGCCCGGCCGAACCAGGATTTGATTCTTTTTAGTCTTTATCAATTTCTTTATTATTTCTGTTATATATAAGAATTATATATAAGAAACAAAATTTCCTATATATCCTTCTTATAAACAAAAAAGGAGAAAGAAAGAAAGATTTCTGAAGCAAGCTATTCAGAATTTTCAATTCATTTTCAATTTAGAATTCTGATAAGTTTAATGATTAACTAAAACCCTAAACTGTTAAATTTGTTTTAATTCTCAGGTTCACAGGGAAAGGCAACACTACAAAAAAGGTGGGCAAGGAGGGCGGAGTTTTGCCGGCGGTTGTAAAACCGCCGGCAAATGTCTATTTTCCCGGCGGCTTTTTAAAAAGCGCCGGCAAATGTCGCACAAAAATCATGCGACCTCATGCCTCGTCCGCTGGGGCCGCTGGAGAATCTGCCTTTTCTTGCCTCCGTTAAAGTCGATTCTTTCCTTATCTCTTATCTCTTCCTTATCTCTAATCTTCTGCCCTTTTCTTCTTCCGCCGGCCCTAAAATAGCCGAAGAACTCTTTCCTTCTTCCCCTTGCAGAACTCTTTCCTTCTTCCCCTTCGACAATACAACTTCCTCTTCCGGCGTTTTCTTGGTTTTTCGATCCCTAACCCTAAATCGTTCATTCTCCTGCCAAGTTTCCACCTTGCCATTTCCCTGCGTCTGCTCCGTTGCCAATTTTAATTGAAGATTTCTTTTGTTTCGTGCGACAAAGGGGAGACGGCCAACGACGAATAGCGTGACCAGGTACAGCCACACCTTGCCCTTCTTGTTATCGTTTAATCTTGAAATTCTTAGTCTTGTTAATTTCTGGTTTGATTTATTG
Organism: Buxus sempervirens; assembly: GCA_947561395.2. Classification (NCBI taxonomy): domain Eukaryota; kingdom Viridiplantae; phylum Streptophyta; class Magnoliopsida; order Buxales; family Buxaceae; genus Buxus; species Buxus sempervirens. The sequence goes on along the minus strand of OX387184.1, from coordinate 50,156,874 downwards.
GGGAAATTCGGTGCCTTTTTTTTCATCTCATGTCAATCTTCGTTGAAGAGTAGTTATCTCTAAATTTGTGTTCTTTGTTGGATGAGTTTTATTAATTTACAGAGATCTACACGATTTGGGTTTCTGGATGAGTATAGGTCTTTCTTTCTATCTTTTTGTTTAATTTGGGGCCTTTTTTCTGAGTCCAGACTTTCTTATATCTACTGGATATTTATATATGGATAAATCTACAAGGTCACTTTTTAAATTATGCAAAAATTATCCCTTAGTCTTTTGTATATATAGCCATCAATTGGAATTGAAGAACAGAACAAATCTAATCCAGATTAAATCGGGTTTACATATCTGAATCCCACATTTAGAATATGTTGGTGCAACTGAATTCAATGTTTTTGGGTTGGATTCTGATTGAATCTGGATCTAGGTAATTGTACATCAGAAAAATAATCTAGGGTTTAGGGAAAGTATAATATTGGAATGCACCCCTTATATGCTATATAAAATATTTAAGAAAAGATGGACTAGTTTATTATTTTTGAATGCTAAAATTTTTAAATTTTTGGGGTTTAATATTTCTTAATACTACTTAAAATTTTAAATTTAAGGAAAGATAAACCAGTTTAATATTTGAGTAATTTACATGTAATGTTTCAGTTTCTTTTTATATATACTGAATAAATTGCCTATACTTTGAAGTTTCCCTCCAGACTTATTGTTAATTATAACAGTTCTTCAAAGGGTCGTCATGAAATGTTTGCAAGCTTTATTAACCTTTAAAAATGGATAATCTGCAGTTATTTTCAACAAATCTAGCAGAAGTTTTATCTGAAAAAATGATTGACTAGAACATATCAAGAGTATTTTTCACTAGAATCAAGAGTAATTTTCTTTTACTGAGCTAGAAGGGTGCTGCTATCTAGTTATGCCTTGTGCCGTCAAAATTTATCAACTTTGAAAGCTTCTTAAGCTGTTTTTTTGTCAATGGATCTCACAGTAACGTGGAACTGGAAAGAGAGATGAGGAGCATAGACATATTAGGTATGATCTTCATCTTCTGGTAATTAAAGAATACTGTACCTTATAAGCTTAAGGAACCAGAAAATGTGAAAGTAGCTTAAATTTGATCCTTACAAACTTCATCCCAATATATTATACCATATTAAATATGGTACTGTTTACCAAAAAAAAAAAATTTAAATATGGTACTTTAGAATTCAGGAAAATGTAAAGACTTTTGTTAGGTGAAGGATATAAAATCCAAGCATATATCATATAAGACCATTGGAAATTCATTAATCAGCTTAATTTTTTTAAATTTCAGAACATTTTGATGGATTTAGGTGGACTTGTAAGTAAATTTTGATGTTTCATTTCAAAGTATGTTAACAAAAAAAACAGAAATTCAAATCCTAATAAAAACATATTTCTCTATAACAAGAAAAATTATAATGAGGAAGAGGCATAAAAAACTTAGTTGAAATATTTTAGAATGGTACTCCAGCTGGCCATGCCCCCTTAACCTCCATCACAAGTAACCCAACAGGTTTAAAATTCTTCATGAGAACATAAACAGATTTTCCTAGTTCCCTTATAAGATAAGATATCAGGTACTGCATTGGTTGCTTATAAGAAGTATACATGTGGAGTAAACATTTGAGAGTGGAATCAATTCGTTGGTTTGAGGCTTACACTAATAATTTAAGACTTTATGGAATAATATGGGGTTTGATGGTTTTAGTTATAATTTTCTGCATATATGCTTCCCTCGAACATCCCTATTGCCAAAGTAACACCCGTGGATCTCCTAGACTCACTGCCCAGAAACAATACCCATCACTAGTCCGGCAGAGAGGAATCCTATTAACAAAGCCCACACCACAAATACTAAATTTTCATTGGAGTTTCTACATTTCATCTCCAAAAGACCCTGAAACCTCATCTAAAAAACTAAGGATTTTTCATGTGTTCTTTGAATTTATACCTTGGATATCCTGGATTTGACAGATTTGAACGCCTAAAACCCCATAACTACCTCTATGTCAGCAAGATTCTAAAATTCAGCATCTAAACACCAAACCCCATCTCTAGAAAGTAGACAAGTTTGATGGATTTATAAGTTTCAGCTAATACACAACCCACTCTACAGCCAATATATGGCCTGGTTCTTCCCTGAACATGATCCCCAGAAAATAAGCCCAGCAGTAAAACCCTAGGAGTTTCATTGGTTGTCCAGAAATCCAAGCAGCAAACGGAAACCAAACATCAAAAACAATTTGTTTGAGGCAACCCCTGATTGAAGAAAGCAAATAAAGAAATAATCTTACAGCCTTCAAGGGTTTTTATATTCATCTATCAGAGACAGTCAAAATGGAACAAGAGGAATCTAGATGCAGGTCCTTCTATCACCGGTCCCCATTTAATCACTTTCTACTATAAAAAAAATGTAAGTTAATAAACTATCGAAACAGAAACCATAAAGAAACATACTAGATAGAGATTTCTTACCTGACCTCCACATATTCTCTTATCCTTCTTTGTCAAGGTTAGTGACGGGGTTGAAAATGATAAGTATGGAAATTGAAAGGATAACTTCATTATGCTGCAAGAAAAACGTCCATTAACTGATTTATCTCCACTGCTTAGTGGTTACAGTAAATTTCTTCAATCTTACTCAACAAACTACTAAAATGAAAAAAAATAATAATAAAATAAAATACTCTTCTTGCCTCCATAATGATTCCAGCATCCATCACCCTGTGATTATTTTTCACGTTTTGTGGAAATTATTGAATGGAAGAACATCCATTAAGACACTGCATTATATGCTCCATCATTTTGTCGATCAGGTTATCCACAGCTCATTCCTCTAGTCATGTGCTTCACACAGACCTATGACTAGAGTCTACTGTTAGTTATCTATATTCCTGGTGTCATGACCATATTTTTCAGTGCTAATTAAATTGCAGATCATTCAATTGTAAATTTGAAGCTGAAGCTCCCCAATGAAGGAAAAACAAAAAATAAAAACATTGAAAAGCAACCCATCAGACAGCTTTGTTGTGGGCATAGTGCAGATGTTTATATTAAGATAACAGAGAACCAATAGTTTGAGGGTTCATTGGTCTCAGTGTTTTATCATGGAAGTTTTTAGTTATTTTAGTCTGTTGACTGTGGGCCCCCTCCAATTTGCAGAGGATCTTGTGTACAATAATATCAAATGCCTCAACCCTCCATTACTAGTTATCAGATGAGGACAAGAATTCTTTGCTGTTTTTGCCCCCTTTTGGATGAGCTATTGTTCTCTTCTCCATAGAAATTAAATTCACCTTAAATGAACTGAATGCAAAGTTGCAATAGACAATCAGGGATTAGCAAACATTCCAAAAGAAGAGCAAATGATATTCACCACCCTCAATGCATACAAGACCAAAGCATTAATTGGTCAACCCTTATCTCAAAATTACCCACAAGAAATTCTACTCTATTTAACTCTCAAATTAAATTAGAGCGCCCCTTGTAGCTCAAGTCGATCACTATCCATGTTACAAGCTGTTTATTTCCCTTTTGTTGGTTTTCATTTGTTTAGTTTATTAGAAAGAACGTGCAATTCCCCACAATCACAAGCCACCATTGTCTGATCTTGGAAGGGAATCTTGAGCTCTAATGAGGTCAGAAGTTAAATATCTAATATTTCAAAATATCAGAGCAGGAATATTTGATTCCTACTAGTAGATACTGAAAATTGGTGATGATGCACACACTAAGGACGTGTTGGAATGCCCAACAAGACAAGTCCTTTCTATGGTATACATAGCCTGAGAAAGACATATCTCACAGCTGCTTGAGTAAAATGGACCCAATTGACTGATTGGTGCAGTGGTCCTATAGGACGAACACCTCATGAGCTGGCCTCCAAGCATCATATACAAAAGAAGGTGACCTTTTGGTCATTATATCTGCTATATATAGTTGCTAAAAACCTGAATTTATTTGTAAACTATAGATAATGAAGGTTAGAGTTTGAGCAGTATCATTTTGTACAAAAATACTAAAGGTTAACTGTATTACCAATTCACCTCTCTTTTGACCTTGATTTATAGTCCCTTAGTTTATATAATCTATCATTCAAGAAACCCTTAAAATTTGTCTAAGAAAAGATAAGGAGAATCTGAATTGACAATTAATCTACTCAACTTTTCTACCTAAATGAATAAGGACAAAACCAAATGCCTTATCCCAATTAGTTTGGGTTGTCAACATTTCTACCTGGGAAAAATACAGTGGTATAAATTTAACAAGACACGGACAACAAATCTTGTTTTATTCATAACTAGTGGGGTAGGCACCAAGAAACCTGTTCATTTGTCAAAAAGCCTCACCTCTAGTTGACCTTTGTACTTATGGTTCCTTTCTGGCGAACTTCATTTGGGCCCTTTTTGGCCTTCCTAAACCCTGTTGGATCCTCGAACTTGAACCATTTCACATCCTATTACCATCTCATATAGAGGTCTTCATTTGTCAACCAACTATCATGCATTTTATTTATTAATGGGGCTAGTGACAAAGCTATTTTTAATATGTTTGCGACTTATCTCCACAAAATTTTCTCAGCATCCTCATTTTGGCTACACTTACCCAAATGAATGTTTTACTTCTTAGTTGCTCAAAATTCTATCCTATAGACCATTGCATATTAGTGGTTCCTTGGAACTTTCTTTCAGGTTAATTGGGAATTGGGGATGCATTGTTCACATAGCACTGTGGAAAACATCTCCACTTAAAAACCTAATTGAATTTTTTTTATGTGATACCTTCATCAATATCTGCCTTTCACAAATTTTTTATCTAAGATGAAAACTTGTCACTTTTGGGAATCTCTTGGTTATTAATGTTCACCACTTGTCCACTCCTATTTCTAGAATTACTAAAGTTGCACTTAATAAAGACAGTTTTCATTCTACTTATTTCCATGTTATTTTATATTATTTTACTTACTACCTCTTTAGTTAAAGCTACATCATCTACAAATAGCATACATTAAATCATTTCTCCTTGATATACATATCCTTGGTTTGGGCTTATGGTTATTGAAGCTAAACATTTCTGCGTTCTACTGTTATTGCATTATGTTAATCCTTTTATTTAAAATTTTTTTAATTACATTCACCAATTCTAACCATTTTGCTATCGAAATACATTTGATTTATGCAGCTAGGTAAATCCTACCTTCCTTTACTAGCTTATTTACTTTTGCATGTCTAGGCCAATGTAAGAATGGATGCATAGGTTTGCATGTATCTGGGTGCCATCACATTATGTTCTAGGGAATGCCCTAGCTAAATTTTACTCATTTGTTATTGCATTTGATGCAATGCATTATTTTCTAATGGCATATTAGCATATAATATTGAACAAGTATTGGTTCAGGATCCATGTTTTAGGGTCTGTCAGAATTTGTTTAGTATAAACCTACTTCAGTGGGAACTGGCTTATGTTGATGATAATTATAAACATGATGCCACACCCTTGCTCGGGCTTGGGACCAGCAGCGCACAAAAGAAGTATGGCAATGCAAAACAACATTGCCAGAGTGATCAATGTATTACAATGATATGATTTAAATCTGAATTTAATTTGTAAATTCCTTGGTAAGACAGATAATTGCATCACAACTTGTTTTTGTCAGTAACGAAGTTGTCTACCTGCAGCTTTCACGTTTAAAAATCAGGACACGAAGACTGCGTTCCTTTCTACAGCTTGTTCCCTGTGCAAGATGTATATCTGATAAATCTCCAAGGTAATTGGTTCAAGTTTACAAGAGATAATTCGTTGAGATTCGAAATGCCCTTGTTCTCTGTTATATTTCTATTACTTGTATTTATTTATGCTCTTGCTGTCCACAAGGTCATTTGTAACACTAGTTCTTTTTAATAAAGTAAATTGCTATACTGGCTGGACAGTGGGAAAGGGAAATTGAAATAGTGTTTGCTCTATGAATCAGTTCCAGTTGTTCTCATAATATAACTACTCTTCTTCTACCAGAAATATGATGTTATGATTTATTGTTCCAATGAAATGAACTAACAGAAGTAATCCTATCTTGAGATTATATATTGTCTCAAATAACTTCATGCAAACATATCCATCTGTTTTGTGAGAATTGAGAGGGGAATCACCTAAGAATGATAAAAGTGAATTGTGATATTCATATGTTAAATTACAACTTTTAGCATTCTGCTGTTTGGGGTCTGTAGATTTGACACTATTCACATTTTGACTTTCATTAGAAGGGACTGAAAATTGTTCATGTTCGCGTGCATTATGAAAATTTTAAGTATAGTCTCATTTGGCTTATGCTCATAAAAGAAATAGAAGGTCTGATTTGGGCTTAAAGCTGGTGAGTCGATGGGCTAATAAAGGTGTCTTGCTCTTTATTCTTTCTGAAAGAAACTATTGAAGAAAGCTAATATTGATCCTAATATCTTGATACAGGAAGAATTTCTGTGTAATTATTATACTCCATATCGTGTGTCATTGTCATCATTATCTCAAATCACATGTAGATAGATGGTTATTTTGTAGCATTATCTTCTTGGTTTTAGAGAATGAGCCATTTGGTTTCCTTTATTCTTTCAGATTATTGGGATCTTGTTTTTGTTTCTTTTTGTGAAAGGGAAAAGAAAAAGGGTTTAGCGATGGTGCATTTTTTTTAAGCATTTCAAGAGATTTGTTGCACTTGCAAGAAAAAGGGGACAGTTGTAACATATCCCCTTTGGAGTAGCAAGTAGGCTGGGTTTGGGTTTATTCTTTATCCTCTATGGGTAAATGGTCATAGTAAAACCCATTATCTTAAGTCAAAAACCTCAAAAGAGCAGGGATATCATCTTGTTGGATACATACATCTAATCTGAGGCAAAACATATGTGAGTAATTAATGGCATATGAACGGATATCTTTTTGTTGATTAAATGTACGGTGCGCAATAAAAAGCAGTCTACCTGCTTGCCCCAGTGAAAAGGGAAGTCAAGGAGATTTCTGAACCAAAAACAATAGTCCTTAATTACTTGGAATTTTCGATCCTTTTTTGGCTTTCATCCTCAATAGAGGACCACATCTGGTTGCTTTCACTGAAAACAATCTAAAATGAACCTCCATGTAGAGTAAATCCTTTTGGGTAACTCGCCTAAAATACTTGAGAATAAAGCCATTTTCAGCAATTAGTTTGCTTATTATATCAGAAGAATCTCTATGTTAATTAATGCACGCTGAATAGTGTTCTTTTTTGAGAAACCTTTTGAAGATATTGGAATTATTAGGGAGATGCATGAGTTATGCACGTATAAAATCAAATATTCACACATATTCACTGGGGGCGTACACATATTCACACATTTTTTTTCATTCATTTTATGTGCATGTACACATATTCACACACGAAACAATGTATAATCCAAGGATAGAAGTTTTGCATTTCATTGGGGGCGCTCTAGATCGAGAAATTTCGAAAAATTTTGCCGAAATCAGGGAATATTTCCCCACATTTCCCCAGCGAGGAGAAAAATGTGTTTTCTTGTTTTTCACTTTTTTTGGTTTTTTTTTTTGTATAATACATTCAGAATAAATGCATAAATGGAGAAATCTGGGGAAATCTTGGGGAAATTTCGCCAAAATTCGCGGACATTTTGTCAAAGTTCATTGAAAGTAGGGAAAATGGGGAAATCTAGTTTTTCCTAGACATTTTGTGTCACTGACCTTGCAAAAACAAAATTTCACTAAAATATCGCAAAATGTCAAACCATGGTATAATCATATACCTGCACCATAGAAAATTCAGTCTATGGGTGGGTCTGTCTTCTACAACTAGGAATACAATGACAAAAAATTGTCAATCATTCAACGTTCATGTGAGATGCCCTTTTTGACATTTCAATTCAAGTCCATCAACAAGGTAATAGATGTCACTGACTTCCATTGACTGATCTCTCTCCTCTTATTTCATTAAGTGTCAATTTGCAGTTAGAGAATATTCCTTTGTTGCAACATTTCTTTCTCTCCCTCCCAATTTTCCCTAAAGAGAATCCTTCATGGGTATCTCTTCCATGCATAAAACTTAGTAATGTATTGGCTATATCCGTGCCCTTTTTTGTATAGTGCTTATTAACGGGTGTATTATTGGCTAAAGTTCCTCACAAGATTTTGACGACAAAAGACTTTCAAGTGTCCTAAGATATCTAGTTGTATTATGCTGCTTTCACTGGTTACCTATATTTTTATGTGCATGTTTAGGGAAATCTTGATGAAGTTCAGCCCAGAATTATCTTCATGCCAACTGGAAATTTGTAAATATAGTTAATGTCATATCCACTGATATCTTTGTTTCTGTATAAATATGCTAACACATTGTCAATGATCAAATCTGGAAACTCTAACTCTCTGGGGTCAATTACTTTCAGTATCCTCTTTCTGAAGATATCCTTCTTTCTTTCTTTCTTTCTAGGAATATTGCTTAGAAACAATCCTTTCAACTTATTAAAGACCAAATTTTTGTTGCCAATTATTGGCAAGAAAGGAGGGCTATTGAGATAGAGCAAGAAGAGCGTTGATGGTGGGGGGAGTGGGGTATGAAAATTTAATAAGAATCAAGAAAGTCTTCCATAATTATTACATCTCATATTTTCCTTTATAGTTTGATAATTTTGCTTTAAAAATGAGGTTCATCTACATTTTATCAGGAAAATTCAATCTCATTCTTAACAAAAATGCTAGTAAAACTGAAGAACCTGACTTCATAATCTACAGATCTGTCTTGTAATTGGCCTGTACGCAGATACTGGATTCTCCTTTTAGCATTTCAAATTAAAATTTACATGATCAGATGAGAAGGGAAAAAAGGGTCCTGCTACTTGAATTCAGTAACTTTCAGGTAGCAGTTTCAGAATTTTGAAATATTAATATTTGAATCTATTTTCTATTTGGGATAAACAACACATGTGAATGCCAGAAGGTGCAGAAGAGAAGAGTTCTCCCCACAGTATTGTTACTGCAGTCCATATTAGTTTAACCATTCCCATTTGAGATCACGTCGTCTTTCCAATCTGTTCTACTACAATGAAGATTATCTTCTTTCTGTCTTCACTTGTATTGGAGCTATCACTGTGACAAATGACTAAGATGTTCAACTACTGCAATCATGTTAGAATTACAATTTTTGTTTCTTTAAGAATTCATTAACTAGTCTTCAATCTCACCTGCTAGTTGAGCTTTTAGGACAACACGGAGAATGGGAAAACCCACCAATTTCATGGTAGACTTTTTACCCTTTTCAGCAAATGCAAAGAGGCCACAAGGTGGTTAAGGTCTTGCTGATTGGAAGAACCCTATTCTTATTTCCCAAGAAAACACAAAAGCCAACAATAGTGAACAACCTTAATTTCTTGCGAATTAATTACTAAGTTCTCCTGATTCAACCCAAAAGACACATAGAAAGAAAGAACAGCAAAGAACGAAAGCATCTTAGGTTATCTGTTGGGAGACTATAACATATAATTAGTACACCTGTAAACCTGTTTTATTTATTTCCAAAGAAATTTCCTCGTTAAGGTACAGTTTACTATATTTTATAAGGCTAGAGGTGACCTAATCTACTCGCACACAAGGCACTTAACTTATATTTTTTAATCAAACAGTTGGTCTTGACGTTTGTTGGTTTAATTAATTCGAAGATCATTGCTTCTGCTTAGATTATTCGCAAAACACATGCCTTCAAATTCAAAGATGGTTTATCGAAGGCTCTTTCATAAATGCTAGAGACCCCTTTTCTTAAGCCATGCACAAGGTCTTTCTTGCATGTAGATACCAATTTGAAACATTTTTTATTGTTATATATTGCCATGTTTATTCGTTGCCCAACACATGTCTATGTAACATATGGTTTATATATGTTCTTTTCATGTGGCCATGTACGTAGGTAAATGTATTTGTTTTGTCTCCTTTGCTTGATCAATAGCCCCAAATAAACTTTAATTAAAGAGGCTCTTTGTGTTTCTTTTTTCTTTTACTTTTAAGCCCAAACCTGATGGAATTCAATTCATTGCAAAGAAATAATTTAAAGGCTAGACATTCTAGACAGCAATCTAGGCTTCAATCCATGTTTATTATTTGGGGTTAAATTATGCAATATTATATGTTTACAGAACCACTTCACATGACTTAAAGCTAACTCCACCCAACCTCCAATTATTATTTTTAGTGATCTAGGTGGTGTCACTTGGGAGTATATGACAGGCTTCTATTGGGTCATTTCTTGCTATTGCTTAACATGCTTTGAACATATCCCTAAAGGGAATCAACTTGAAAACTAAGTCATATTTAGCTATCTTTCATCCTTTGGGATCCTTCCAAAGTAATGGTTACAAAAAAGGAAAGCAAAAGATAGGTTAATAAGTTAATGGGGTTTGTATTATGATAGGATCATGTCTGAAATGATCTCTGAAATGATCTTGTACTAAATGTATATTATATAGGTCCATTAGTTGGATTTCCTTGGATAAAAACAAACTGGTGGGCCATGTTAGGGATTTGGGAAATATTCAATGTTAACGTCGGCATCCCTTCAATCAATAACAAATAAAGCATTATTAAGGCTTCTTACAAGATTGTATTTTTATATTAGATGGTGGAAACCATTACAGCAAGGAAATATCATTGATAACAAGACAGTTGATGATTGAATTTAATTACAAGTCTTTGAAAGGGGTGATTAAGATAATTCTGTGATCCCCACATGAAACTCTAATTGAGAGAGGACTTTTTCATCTTTCATGTGGTGTGTCTATGCCCTAGAGTCGCGTATGTGGACCCAAGACATGACCCATCTGTATTTGTTTCAAAGCGAGGACCTTCACATGTACTCCATGAAGGTAGAGTTCCATGTGCTTCAATTCAATCCCTCTTAAGAGAGCCCTTACCCTAGAGTTGTGGCCTTAAAACTGAACCCCATCTCTCTTGTTTAGAATATTTCCTTAGAATTGGTTGTGCTTGGGTCCTACACAAATTACCTCAATGATATAAAGCCCTTAATTAGAAGGAAAGGGCAGTCACAACCGAAATGAGACGAGCAGGACTTAAGCTAGCTACCAGTCTCTCAACCAATCAAATTATGAACACAAACACTCATATAAGATAAGAAGGTCACGTCAATGCTTTTTCTTTTTTGAGGGAGACCAAGTCCTTGAACCCCCAGGGTGGCTGATATTGGCCCACCCAACTTAGTTTATAACCCCAAAGTATGAGAAAGACGCAAAAAGCAAACTCATTGGATCCCCACAAGAAGCCAAACAAGGTGGTAGGTTTGCCAACACTTCTCTTTAACTTATGAAAATCCTAGTTTTAGGGGTACATTAATAGTTTTGACTTTAATGATCATCTATGAGCACAAATCACTAATGGATGAATCCTACCTTACCTACAGGGAATAAACATGACTGAACAGCTTCTGTTGTAGATTACTTACTGCCTGCAATTTCTTACCCTCATTTGAGTTCTTTGAAGTTTGAATGAAGAAAGAGTAGCAGCTGTAAGTTCTTGCAAGCATTCATCTAACTTGTGCTTTTTCCAAATATTTCCTCATCTTTGTTTAGTTAAAAATTTGTTTTGATTAATTCGTCCGCACTTAGGTAACCAACCTGACAGCCAAGATGCACCTTCTTGTCTTTAAATAACTAGTGCCAATTCTGAATGTTTATCATCTCTCTTTTGACAATCTGAAATTTGTTAGGTATAAACAGAAGAAAAAACTGAATGACGTATGGGATTGCAGCAAAATATGATTCCGAACCATAAGGGAAATATTGGGCACTGCAATATGAATTCAAATAGTCCAATGATTCTGTCCTATGCATGTGCACCATCTGACTATCTCATAACTTGAGATAGTCAAAATTGATTTCCATATACATGTCTTATTTACAATTTCAAATATCTTTTTGGCTTTATTCCAAGGAGGTCTACCATTAAGGCAATCTTCTTAGACAATTAGTAGAGAAGTTCAGAGAGAAGAATAGACCCCTTCATTTTGGTTTTCCTTAACTTAAAAAAAGCATAGATAAAGTCCCATGGGAGTTGATTTGTTTCTTTTGGACAAAAAAGGAGTACGAATAAGGTATATTGAAGTTGTTAAAAGTTATGAATGAGGGAGTGTTAATTAGTTGAAAAGTAGTGGGTAACAAGAGAAATGGGTTTCCAGCAATGTTGGTGTTAAACTAAGGGTCAGTTTTGAGCCATGATTTCTTTGCTTTAATTATGTATGTATAAACTAGCAATATACAAGAAAAGGTGCTTTAGTGTATATTATTTGTAAATGATGTGGTTTGAATAGATTAAACTAGGACGGGGAGTAAAGTTTGGAGTTATAGATGGATACTTTTTGTTTTTGGGGGGGGAGGCGAACTCAAAATAAGACCAAGTATACAAAATGTATCTTCAGTATAAATAATGGCAGAGGTGAAGCAAAAGCAAAAGTTAAAAACCAAGGGACTAACAGTAACCAATTTTGTTACCTTGGGTCATTCATTCACAAGGAGAGAGATATTACTAAGGATGTTACATGCAAAATTAGAGCTAGATAGCTTAAGTGGAGAGGTGCATTGAAAGTGGAATGTTAATCTATGTCCCACTTAAACTATAGGGAACTTTGGTAAGATAGTCACTATGCTTGCTTTGGTATATGGCTAGTATGTTTGGCAACAAAAAGCAACATATGCATATAATGAGTGTTGATGTGGATGTTGAAGTAGATGTGTAAGAAGATTGGGAACGATAATCAATGAACATATTTGGGAGTAGTTAGGTGACGTGCAAATAAGCGAGAAGATTAATAGAGTAGGTTAAGATGGTTGGGCATGTAAAATGAAGACATAGATATGCATTGAAAAAAACATGAGAACTCAACGAAATCTGAGGAGTCCAAACCAGCTGAGTCTCTGAAACCACTGTTTTTGTGCCTCCTCTTGGCGACTTCGTTTGGGTATTCATTTTTAGATTTGTGCTCTCCTCCTGTCGCACCTTTTCAATGGGAGGTATTCATTTCGATATTTTTGTTCTTCTACATTTGGGATTTCTGTTTTGCTTGAAGAAATTGAGTGTATTTTTTTTGTTTTTTAGAATTTGTGGATTTCTCCTGTACTTGGATTTATGTTCTTCTTCATTTGGGGATTCCTGCTATACTTTGAGAAATTGATTTGATGTGGTATTGATTTCCAGTTATTTGGGTATTCATTTTCAGATTTGTGCTCTTCTTCATTTGAGCATTGCTCTAATACTTTCAGAAAGAGAGTGGAGTTTCTTGGTATTTCAATTTCAGAAATTGACTGGAGAGAGGAGATCCGGGTAGGTATGGATTTTTGCTTTTTTCTTCTTCTTTCACAAATGAATAAAATATATGGAAATTGGGTTATTTTTCGATATTTTGTTTTACTGTTATGACAATATGTTTTACTTCTTACTTGGTAAATTTTTTTTTGAAACGGTATTTTCTCTGCATAGTTGCAGTAGGAAAAAAATTAGTTTACCATCATTTTTCTCTTTTTCTGTTTTAATTGATTGTGTTTGTTTGCTTTGGTAGATTTGGTTTTGCAGTTATGAAACTGGGTGTTACTTCTTAATTACTATTTTTTGTTTAATCTTCTTTTTTTAACTCTCTAAAAATCGAAGCTTTGCTTTAGGGAAATCATATCTGTATAGAGAAAGAAGATGTTAGGGACAGTTTAGAAAAATAAAAGAATTATATCAATAAATTTTTGTTACTAAAAGGCTTACTGGGTTTGACTGTACGCTATGAAGTTTTAGTTCTTATTGTTTGAAGATTTTTATTTTTGTGAGAATCACTCAAAACTGATTTGATATCTTTTCCGGCTTTTTTTTCTAACTTTAATTAATTTCTATTTGTGTTACTGCCTTTGTGGTTTATTTCCTTTCTAAATGGATGGGTTCAATTTATTTGTATCATATAGGATATGCAGTAGAGAAAGTAAGGTTACCAGCAAAGTTTCTTGGGCTTCTCTTTCATTTTGGATTAGCAGGTAAGATTCTCGATTTTTATTTCTTTTCCATCTATTTTTCTGACTTTAATTTCTATTTTTGTTAGTGGCTTTGTGGTTTATTTCCTGTCTAAATAGATGGTTAATATTATTTGTATTAAATTCGTGTCTTCTTTAAAATTTGCCATTCAAATGGAATGGTTGGTATTTAATTTTAAAAGAATCTATGTGCTTAAGGGAAGGGCTTCGAAACTATTTTAACACTAAGAAATCCTTTGTCGAGATGAATATTTTAACACTAAATTTTAGAAATTTACGAACTTAAAAAGGGCAGGGCTTCGAAACTACTGCGAGAAAGCTAGAAAACAATGTGAAATAACCAGAAACACAGTAACAAAATCAAACACATCAACTTTATATTGTGCTAGACTTTAGCGTTTTCTTAAATCAACCATTCGAAATGGAAAAATACAGAAAGAGTAAGACACTCGGAAATTGAAGTATTACCAGTGAACAAAGTCAAAGAAATAGACACTGTGTTGAAATCAAGCGAACAAAAAGCAAAAGGGAGGGGGCTACATTTGTAGTGGGAAGGAGGTTTGAAATGCCAGGAATAGAATGAAGATCCGGAGGTCAGAAGAGCAAGTGAGAAACTAAATGTAAATTATTCCGACAGACTACTAATCAGTAAATTTCTTCCATGTCACTGAGATAAGTCCCAACCAGGTCATGAAATTTCACGGGCATAAGACAAAAAACAAATAATTATTTCTTACTTTGGGAGGCGAGTAAGGAAGCATATAGTGACTGAGGCTGTGTTTGGTATTGCTTCACAAAACTTGCTTCAAAAAGTAAGAAAAGCAATTGGATTGCCTTTGCTTTTATAAAGAGCTTTACACAAAGCAAAGCCAAAATCAAAATCACTCTTGCTAACATCAAAATCTAAAAAATAGATTGGTTTAGGCTTTTTTACAAACAGTTGGTGTGCATGATGTTTTATTAATTCATTAATATGAGAGTGATTCAAATATCTCAAACGACTTTGTGGGGCCTCATTGACAATTTCTAAAGAGATAAAAACATGAAAAGCAACTCATTCATATTAAGACCAAATATCCCTATTAGAAACTTCAACATCCAAAAGTAAGCAAACTTCATATGATATATTGTAGTTCCAAGAGTCTTGAATAAAATGACAGAGATTTCAGAACTTTTGGAATTAACATAAACCCATCCAAACTGCTAATCATGGTCCTTCCTTTGGTTTTAAAAATCTCGGATAAACACTGCATTTGGGAGGTCTAAACCCAAAATTTTACAGACCCATCTTTTATGTAACCCAAAAAAAAAACCTTTCTTTTGCATATTTTATGTCCTGGGATTTTGAATATATAGCTGTCGTTAGTGAACTCTGAATTTTGTTTTTCTGCTTACATTTGATAGTCTTGATGCTATTATACTACTGTTGGCTACTCCAGTATGAGTAGAACATGTTGATTCCAGTTTTTCTCAGATTTTTTGTGTAAGTTACGGTTTTGTTGCTGTGAGTGGCAGTGCATTGATATGGGATGCAGAGGTTCAATAAAATGAATTCAATTCTAGAATATGTGTTTTAGATGAGTTTCTTTGATTGGGAATTGGACTTGGTAGCTGCTGATGCTTTATTTTAAAGCTGTATTTCTACAAGATTTGTAGGTCTGTGGATTTATGCGTACATTATTTGGTGCAGTATTTTAGGCTCTGGCTCATATAGTTTCTTCTTTGTCAAATCAAAAACAGATTGCACTTGTGTTACGTATTAAGGCTGTTAGCATCAAAAGGTCCGGAAAAGCTATAGATAAGGAATTAAGACCACAGTTTCTTTCTGAGTGAGTATTATTTTATTATTTTTTAGCTTATGTAATCCATTCTTCTTGCATGGATCATTTTCTAATAAGTTCTTTATTGTTATGCATCAACTTTGGAGCAGTACTTGAGGACTTGGCTTCTGCAGAATTTTCTTGGTCAAAACAAAACCAAAAAAAAAATAAAGAGAAAAAAAGATTGCATATTTGTTGCATATTAAGGCTGACTAGTGTCAAAAGGGTGGGGTGCTGAAGCAGATGAGGGATTAACAATCACAGTTCCTTTTTCGGTGAGTACCTATGATATTGAAGGATATATTTATTAAGTTTTATTATTCGGTTCATTTTCTGGTGTTTATATGCAAATATGATGTTTATGTTATGAAACTAATTCTTTTCTTTTGCGTTACTATTAATGAGGTTCTTTTAGTGCTGGCAAAATCAGTATAATTTATGCCTGTGCTATCTTCTCCACGTTTGCATGGTTATGTTTATGGCTCTTCTTTCATCATCCAGGTTTCTAGAACTTGTGACCCTACAAGCTGTTGCACCTGAGCATGTTCCATGTGCTCAAGGGATGTTGATGGGTTCAAATTATTTGATGGACATATTTTATCAGATATTATAAGAAGATATGAGTGTGATTCTTACTAGTTGGTTGCGGTTCTGTGTTAATAGGCATTTGTTTATGTAAAGTAATTGAAGTGAAAACTTGTGACTATATATGAACTAATATCATTCAATAATTCTTCTTATATGTGCCTCAAGGAATGCTCTCTTAGGTTGGTCAACATTTATAGGATTGCTGTCAAAAGCAACTCAATAAAGTGATTTCATGTCTCCTTTGTGACCTATTTGGGCTTGGTCACCCCTTTATTGCAGGTTATCTAATTTTGGGACCTATTTGGGCTTGGTCACCCCTTCCATTTTAGGGGAGGTGCTGTCAAAATTTTGGCAAAAGTGGGGGAAATTTTAATTGTTGTGTGGGATTTGGGGGTTTTTAGATAAGAAACTTTGTGAGTTAATTGTTAAACTCTAAATAAATTGAAATGGTTTTCTTAACAGCTTTGCTAGTAGAAGCTATGACATAGGTATTCTGAATCTCTTAGGTTGGTTTACGTTTATAGGATTTCTGTCAAAAGCAACTCAATAAAGTGATTATAGTTCTATAGTTATTCATGAGCAATTAAGCGGTGAAAAACTCTATAGTTAGAGATTTCCAGCCCCATGTGTGTATTCAGCCATTGGCATGTGAGCAAGGCCTACCGCGTCACATGTGATGGGATAAGGGTAGTTCTGTGAGTGAGTAAACCTATATAGGCTTTTTCTCCTGAGGGAAAGATATCGCAATCTATCCCAGGTTATACTCCGAAACCCATTACCATTATTTTGAATCGGTGAACAATCTCCATCCATTGAGTATCTGCATTTCTTATTGTTGGGTCCGTTCCTGAGCATCTTTCAAGTTAGCCTCCAATGCGTCTAAGGAAGAAAGGATTCTTAACGATGATATCATACATGTTAAAGGACTTGAGCCTGAACAATTCTCTAGGCGAAAGAATCATAATTCTCCACTTCCTCTCCGGGATATCCCCAAACTTATAAAAAAAAAAAGAGAGAGAAAAATGTATGGCGCAACTGGGGTACCCGGGAAGCCACAGCACTGCCTAGTGGTCAAGGCTTGGGGCTTGAGGGTGTGCTTCCTCCGAGGTGGAGGGTTTAAAACCTCTTTGGTGTTATCAAAAAAAAAAAAAAAAAAAAAGAAAAAAGCAAAAAAAGAGAAAATTGTATAGCTTAACTGGGAGAGGAACTGGAGAATTAGGATTCTTTTGTCCAGAGAATTCTCCAAGCTCAAGTCTTTTTGCATGATTGTATTTGGGATAGCTTGGAAGATGCTCAGGAACGGTCATAACAATAAGAAATGCAGATACTCAATGGATGGAGATTGTACACTGATTCAAATCAATGGTAATTGGTTTCAGAGTATAACTTAGGGTCGATTGCGATATCTTTCCCTTTGGATTGCAGTTGGGGAGCTACTAATTCCATTAGAATTGGCAGGGCTGGAGGATTGCCATCTGTTGGAGGAGATTAGGATAAAGGTTGAAGGTGACTGCAGGGGGAGGCCTAAACCATCCCAAGCTGAATTTTGAGCAAGTGAGCTGAATCCGAATGCAACTGAGAGAGAGCTTACTCCAAATTCAGCTTGGGATGGTTTAGGCCTCCTCCTGCAGTCACCTTCAACCTTTATCCTAATCTCCTTCAATATATGACAATCTTCCAGCCCTGCCGATGCTAATGGAGTTAGTAGTTCCCCAACTGCAATCCAACGGGAAAGATGTCGCAATCGGGGAGGTGCAGCCAAAATTTTGGGCTCGTCCTTATTGATTAGGACTTGTAATTTTGTTTTTGTCTAGTAATTAAGATAACTTCGTAATTACTAGACAAGCTTGCTTTGCTTTTTTGGATGGGATTATAAACACCCGCAATTCATAGGGAAGCTTGTAGGGGCCACACCCAAAATTAGATTCTCCAAGAATTTAATGACATTTCTTATTTCGTTTTTTCTTTTATAATTTAATTTATCTTCACGAGGCATTTTGAATTTCTTTCTTTGTCTTATATAACTGAAATGCTAGATTATGATAAGGTTATAAGATCTTTTTACTAAAATCATAACCTTATGTTGGTCTTTATTTTTATAGAATATTTTTTTCCTATTAGCAAAAAAGTTTGGGTCATTGAAAAGGACTACTACATCATGGATAGGAGTTGGATTCATAAGCATAGGTATTTACACCTTTAAATCATTAATTTAATTTTGTTTATGGTGTTCACACACAAATTAAAGTTAAAATTTTTAATTTGATGAGACAGGTGTAGTCGAGAATACTAGGAAGGGGCAAAGGGTTTTATTGAGCGAGCATGTTTCCATGGAGCAACTATTGATGGAAGGTTGAAGTGCCCATGTCCGAATTGCAATAATGTGTTGTACCAAACTAAGGATACAGTGTTCGAGCATATGGTTTGTGATGGATTTGATCCAAGCTATAAGATATGGTTCTATCATGGAGAGGATGTAGATTCTGAAAATTCAGCAAGGGATGACGTAAATTACGTTGCACCGGATGATCACAGTATGGGTGTTGAAATGGGGGATTTGGTGAATGATGTTTTGACGGCCCATAACCTGACAACAGAAACAGACAATATGTCACATGGAACAAATATTCAACCTAATTCTGATGTCAGTAGGTTTGAGAAGTTATTACGTGATTCTGAGCAGGAGTTGTACCCTGGCTGTAAGAGGCACACAAAATTATCTTGCATACTTAGATTATTTCATATCAAGTGTCTAGGTGGATGTAGCAACAAGACATTTATTTTATTTTTGGAGTTGTTGAAGGAGCTACTCCCAGATGGGTCGATGTTGCCGGATAATTTTTCACAAATAAAGAAAATTATATCTGACTTAGGGCTTAATTATGACAAAATTGATGCATGCCCGAATGACTGCATGTTATATTGGAAGGAATCTGCTACCAAACAGTCATGTGGAACTTGTGGCATGTCGAGATGGAAGTTTGAGGATAGTAATTCCGAAAAGAAAAGAAAGAAGAGGCCGGCAAAGATTCTACGTTACTTCCCTCTGAAACCGCGTCTCCAGAGGCTTTTCATGTCACCCAAGCTTGCTTCCGACATGAGATGGCATCATGAGGGTCGTACTAAAGATGAAAGATTAAGGCATCCTACTGACTCTCCTGCATGGGAATCCTTTGACATCATGAACCCAGAATTTGCTAAGGACAGTAGAAATGTCAGACTTGGGTTAGCAAGTGATGGGTTCAATCCTTTTAGGACAATGAATATCACCCACAGCACATGGCCTGTGATTTTGATACCGTATAATTTGCCGCCGTGGTTGTGCATGAAGCAACCTAACATGATACTTTCATGTCTTATACCAGGCCCATCTAGCCCCGGTAATGACATTGATGTCTATCTGAGGCCGTTAATAGATGAATTAAAAGAAATATGGGATTTTGGATTGGACACGTATGATGCTTCAAGGAAAGAAACATTTAAATTACGTGCAGGCCTATTGTGGACCATCAGTGACTTTCCAGGTTATGCAATGTTGTCAGGATGGAGTACCAAAGGGAGATTTGCATGTCCTTCTTGTCATAAGGACACTTGTAGTCGTTATTTGAGTAATGGGAGAAAACAATGTTACATGGGACATTGTCGTTTCTTATCACCTGATCATAGATTCCAAAAACAAAAAAAGTCTTTTGATGGTACACAAGAGACTAGAGAAGCTCCAATTCCATTGGATGGGTTTGATATATTGGAGGAATTACGAGGCACTATGCATACTTTTGGCAAGAAGGTGGGGAAACAACAAAAAAGCACCAGGGATACTACTATGCCTTACAATTGGAAGAAAAAAAGTATATTTTTTGAATTGCCATATTGGAAGTATAATCTATTGAGACACAATTTGGATGTGATGCACATTGAAAAGAATTTTTGTGATAATGTGCTTGGGACTTTATTGAATATTGAAGGAAAATCAAAGGATGGTTTAAAGGCACGTCTTGATTTGGTAGACATGCGTGTAAGACACGCACTTCATCCATATTTGCATGGTGATAGCAGCAAAGCATCCCTACCTACTGCATGCTTCTCAATGAATAGGGCTGAGAAAGATTTATTTTTAAAAGTGTTGAAGAGTTTGAAAGTCCCTGATGGTTATTCATCTAATATAGCACGGCGTGTAAATTTGAAAGAGGGTACAATATATGGGCTCAAAAGCCATGACTACCATGTTATAATGCAACAATTTTTGCCGATTGCTATTCGAAGGGTGTTGTCAAAAAATGTTGCATCTGTGCTAATAGAATTAAGTAACTTCTTTCGTGGAATATGTTCCAAAACATGCCAAGTTGATGAATTAGGGCAGCTGACCAAGCGCGTGGCGCTAATTCTTTGTAACTTGGAGAGGATCTTTCCTCCTGCATTCTTTGATGTTATGGTGCACTTACCCATTCATTTGGCAGCGGAGGTAATGGTGGGGGGGCCTGTCCATTACAGATGGATGTATCCTATAGAAAGGTGTGTTTTTAATTTATATCAATCAATTTTCTAGTTAGATTATACTTTCGCTTTTACTTCGTAAAGAAAAATTGTTTACAATGTAGGTATCTTTGTACTCTGAAGTCATATGTGCGTAATAAAGCCCAACCAGAGGGGTCAATTGCTGAAGGGTATATTGCAGAAGAATGCCTTACATTTTGTTCAAGATACTTTCAAGAAGTTGAAACAAGATTAAATCGGCCTGTGAGGACATGTGATGAAAGTGTGATTGGAGGTGTTGAACCATTTAGGTTGAGCCACATTGAATGGATTCAAGCTCATCGTTATGTCACATTCAATAACGAGAAGGTTGCAAACTATATAAAGTAAGATGCTGATGCTTAGTATAATCGTTGTACACTTATTACAATTTTATTTTTACCTTCGGTCTAACCAACTTTCATCATCTTTGTAGGCAACATAGTAGAAATCTTCGGATGGAGAATCCCAGAGTAGGTCCTCGTGTAAAACCCCGTTTCGAGTAGAAAACAAAATAAAATAATAATGTTAGAGTAAAATAAATTAACAGTCACAGTAAGGAAAATAAACAAGTAATAACAGTAGATGAAAATATATATATGCACATATTGATGTTGGTGCTGGTTAAATCAAGTTTTATTATTTCTGGGAAACTTGTGGTCATCAGGGTTCAAAAAAAAAATATATATATATATAAATAAAAATATAATAAGGTGGAAATATTCGGCCCCGGGAATAAATAGAAAAGGGGGCCAATATTTGTAAATCCGGAAAACCCTGCACTAGTGAGGGGTAAAAATGGGATTCTTAAAGAAAAGGGTGAATTAGGTTAAATCCGGGTGGTGTCTATATAAATAGCTAACTCATACAACTTTTCGGGGATTTGGGGAAAAGGTCGCGGCTCTGGAGAGAGTTAGGGTTTCCGTCTGTCTCGAAGTCAAAAATCTCCAGGATGGCCGGAAGCTTGAAGAAAGTCTTAGTAAGGTGAGTAGCACTGATTTACAACTGGGTTTTGTGTTTTATGTTTCTCTCGAGATTATTCTGATGCATGGTTTATATATCAACTGATAGTATGAGTTTTTCTGGTTTTCTGGTTTTCGGGAAGTTACATGAACAGAGTCTCCGGATTTAATTTTTATTTGAAAATGAAAGTGTTTAGATTAAGTCCAAATATGGTTGGGAAGTTTTCTGGGAGTATTAGGAGTGTATTGGAGTAATTACAGAGCTTCACAAACCGGCCAGTCATGTAGATCTCAAAATAACAGAGAAATGAAAATCGCAGGGGGTATCCGCTCACCTCGCGCTCACCGGCGCTCACCTCAGAGGTAGGCGCCCCGTTAAAAACGACCCACCGCTCATCTCGCGCCCGGCTGCCGCTCAGCTCGCGCTCAGCGGAAAACGATGCGCCCATCTCGCGCGAATCTCGCGCCCACCTCACGCCCATCTCGCGCTCATCTCATGCTCACCTAGCGTCGGGTGAGCGGCAGGTCGATTTTACCCTTTTTCTTCACCGCCGACCGGCGCTCACCTCGCGCCCACCTCAGTAAGTGAGCGGCAGACCTATTTTGCTTATTGAAATGGAATTTCTGATTTGACCAAGAGTATTTGTATTACTTAGGGGTTAAACCACTTCACTATTCACTTGGTTAGGAACCTGGGAAACCATTTTTCCTATGAAATTATTAGAGGAAAAATTAGTGAACCTCTTAAGAGTTTTTAAGTTGAGTTTAGGTTACTTATGAGTATTGTGCCGGACACCAAACTAGTAAGAGTTACCAGTTGCTTTTCCTTGTTCTATACACTGTTTTGATTGAGAAGTTATTGTATTTCTGGTTTCGCTTGTTGGAAACTTTAAATGTATTGAAAGGATTTCCTTGGTATGAATGCATTGAGTTTTACTTCCATATGAATTGTGTTACGGAAATGAGAAATTACTGAATGTACTTGAGGTACTACTTGGTCCAGAGGGACAGGTGATGAATTGTGATGAGTTTTACATGATATGAAATGAATGGTTTTTCTTTGATATTGGTATTGAGATTATACGATGTTTTACTGTTTTGGTCTAGCTTGTCCTGGATCCAGATGTTTAAGCTTAGTATTGTGATGCTTTTATTTTTTTGGTGTAATGGCATGGCCATGGAGTGTTGCCACGACTGGTGTAGAGCAGCCAGAAACCCTGAGTAGGCCTGGTTGTCAATGCCGAAACCCTGAGTAGGCCGGCATTGGATGACGAAACCCTGAGTAGGCCGTCATTTCAGAGTATCCGAAACCCTGAGTAGGCCGGAACTGTGTACATGGAGGTGTGGATGTCGCTCTGGCATGTTGATTACCCAATCAAATATTTGTATGACATTGACCACGTGGATTTGTTGTTTACTTATCAGTTGGAATACCATGGGATACTTAGTGGAAATTGTCTTATTGAGGCATGGACTATATTATTAATGTTCTCTGAAACTGATCTGGGTTTTGTTGACCAAGGGATTTCCGATGTTAATTGCTTATAGTTAGATGGTTTCCTATACTCTTGGGTCAACAATACTGTCAGCAGAGTACGCAGACTTCACCGGTTGTTCCTTGTTTTCTCGTCTGATTATTCGATCATAGAATTTTTAAATTTGAAGATGTGTATTCTTGCATGCATGTGCTACTTGCTGAGATATTCGTATCTCACTCTTTTATTTCTGTTGTTTTTCAGATACGTATGGAGAGCCGATAATTGCGGGTAGTGAAAATTTGGTCATGTGAGTTTTCATGTTGGGATTTGTTTAGCGCACTCTATTGCATAAAATTATTTAGTTTCATGTTTTCTTTACTCTGGTAGTTTGATCCTGTTAATTTTAATAACCTCTGGATACGAGTTACGAGTTTTCATGTGACTCGGATCCGGGGCGTTACACCTCGTGAATTACAGAAGTTGCAAAATGAAAAATTCACTGATTGGTTTAGGAGTCATGTAAGTTATGATCCTAACTAAAAGTTATGTTATGATCATTAATTATTGTAGGTTAGTTTTAAAATTTATTTTTAAACTATTTCCCTTTAAATAGGTTGACATGTTGAAAAGCGCCAAAAGGATGTTGCCAGAAGAAATTGAATTGCTTGCCCAAGGCCCATACTCTATAGCAAATAGGCTTAAGGGGTATGCCATTAATGGATATAGGTTTTGTACAGTGGAGAAAGAGAAATGGGGTAAAAGTCAAAATAGTGGTGTTGCAGTCAATGCAACTACTACGAGCTATGCAAGTGCCAAGGACAAAGCCCCGATGACAGGCAACTTAACCTATTATGGTCGTTTAACAGACATAATCGAATTGAAATATTCTGAGAGCCTTAAGTTTGTATTGTTTAAATGTGATTGGGTTGATGTGGGAGGACATGGAAAAGGAATGAAAATTGATGAGTTTGGGTTTACACTTGTAAATTTCAATCGATTATTGTGTTCCGGTCAGCAAGTTACAGATGAACCATTTGTGTTGGCATCCCAAGCAGAGCAGGTTTTTTACGTGCAAGATTCTATTGATGAAGATTGGAATATTGTTATGAAGACTAAACCAAGGGACTTGTTTGATATGGATGGAGATGGGGATTCAATTGTTGAGAGTGAGCCATATGGAGCGTAAATATTCAACGATCTTGAACAAAGCATTGATGACAGTGTTAATTGGGCGAGGGAAGGTATGCCCATTGCAACCGTTGATGCACCTCTACATTTGCTTCTCGAGCAAAATGATCTTCCGATCGAGGGATCAGATTCTGATTAGGACACTATCTTTCTTTCTTTTCTTTTCTTCTTTTTTTTAGATTATATTTACTTGTATGCCTTTATCTTTTGGGAGAAGTGTAAATTGTTACTTTATTGAGACATTTAATTAATACACTTGCTTTCAAGGGTAAACCAAGGGACTTGTTTGTGGGTACTGCCATCTTTATCGTCTTGATTTCATGTTCCCTATTGGAACTAAAGTAAGTGTAACTTCATTTTATACTGGATTCAATGGTTATTGGTTTGCCGGTTTGCTCTTTTGGCTTTTTAGCAGCATTCTCAAGTTATTATACAATAAAAGCCAAAGTTTGGAAATATAGTTTTTCATTCACCTCACTATTTAAAAGCATATTCCTTGAAGCCCTCAGGTCTTTCTTATATTTGGAGAAGAAATAGGATCATGAAGAAATAAAATTTCTAGTAGAAGCATGACAAATTGATAAACAAAGTCCATACTTCTCTATACAGCAGAACTTGTGTTGATATGATACTATAATCATAATTTTTATCATTTGTCACGAAATTATTATTTGTTTACTTATTTACTTGCTAGTAAAGTAAATAGAATATAAGAACCAAGAAAACCAATTCAGAAAGCTAGGAGAATCCTGGATACTTATTATTATTCATGGGACCCCTTTATATATTAAACAGACTTTCTTGTGCCTGACCTTAATTTGAATGCTCTTAAAAGGTGATGTTATGTAATATGTACTACTACATAAAACTACTGCCGAGGGCATCTGTAATTCTTGTCAACATCCTCAACAATCACAAATTTCACAGTCATGGCTTAATAAAGAGTAATAAAGAAATGGGCAAATTAAGATTCCCTGAGGAAACATTGAAGTGAAAGCAGTTTGTCGGTTTGCATAAAGTGTCGATTGTTAGGCCCAAATCTCCCATATTCGCATTGTATATACATACACTTAGTGTGAACCCTTGGTAATTGAACCAAATCTGGCGGCTAGTCATATATAGTGGATCTACATTAAAAGCTGTTCATCACTAGCTATTTCTCAATTATCAGATTGTAGAGATATCAAGAGTCCATTCTACTCATGCATGTATATGGCTGGAACTAAATCTCCTTCATTACAATGTTTAAATTTTTAGGTTTTGTACTGATAACTAAAATTTCCACAAAAGCTCTAAAATGTGATTAAAATGTGTTGAAAGTTTAAGAGGTGGGGTTAAGTGAAAAGTAGCTAGCAAAAATGATCTGAAGTAGAATCCAAAGAAAAGGGTTGTGACCATGTTTTAATATTCTCCCTGCACTACACAATTCTTCCTGCAACTTCTTTACATGACAAATCTGCACATGAAGAAACCCTCACATTAATAACAATGTTCCTTCTTCTAAAAGCATACAAAATCTTCCATAAAGTGAAAGAATTGAATATTAACTTTTTGGAGTGAACTAGACATGTCATGCTTTTCTCTTATTGCATGTGGAAAGAGACAGTACTCTCCCCAACGCCCCCACCCCACTCCCCAAAGACATTCTATTCTCCACACACTCCCTTACAAGATTTGCCTTTTCCTGTTCTCTTTTTGGATATTTGAGCAAATAGCAAAACAAAGCATCTCAACATCTGTGTCAGGTTTCTCTAACACTTGGTGAAATGACCCAAATCACCCTCAGAATCAGTGAATGCACGCTTTGATTTTTTTTTAATATATTAATTCTTATGAACATTATTTTGATTCTACAGTATTACTATACTTATACACTTTTTTGAAAATAACCAAAAAAAAAAAAATAACTGAGTGCAGATTGATTAGTGAAGCTGACCTCAACACACTCTGAATATTCAACACAAAATGGGATTTTAGATTCTGATAAGAATTCTGTTGCTTCACTGTTTAGGATTCCAAAACTCAGCCTTTTATCTATTAGTAATTAATTAACCAGATATTCTTGGCAGGACTAGTCTAAAAACTCAAAGGGTTTAGTTTTAGTTCCTTTGTGTGACTGAAACAAATTAAACCACTTCAAAATAACTCAGTGAATCTCCATGGAAAAATCATTATAAAAGTAGGCATAAATTTATCAGTTCCTTTGGTAAAATCTAAAACTCATAGATGTCCCATTGGGCTAGAGCCTCAACACCTGAAATTAAATGGGTTTGCCTCCTTATCAAAAGACAACCAACAGTTCACTACCTCATTGTTTAATATGAATACTTATATGTAGCTTCTTTCAAAAGAGGGGTTTTGGAACTTAATATCAACTTGCTTCAACATAGAGAAAAACCCAAAAAAAATACAAATAAGATGTACCATAGAGGTGGGAGACATCGGTCATTCTGAAACTTAAATGTTATTCTTGTCTCCTCTTTATCTTGCTCTCTCTTTATTCCCTTAACCTTGAGAAACTACGTTGAAACTACTTCAACCCCATGTTGATTTACCTTTCTTTCATGCACGTCCAATCTAAAAGAAAAGTTAACGAGCACGTTACTCTCTCTCTCTCTCTGATATTAAAAGGGTTTAAACTCATCTATATTCTCTTACACTCGAGGAAAAGCTTGTCATCAAGAATATAATAAAGCAATAAAGAGATGCTCTTTCTCTATAACTGAAATCAGAGGCACTGTGGGTCTTAAAATGTGAATTCCATTACTACTATCACAGATTCCCAACTTCTCAAAAGAAATCCTAACCAAACCCATCTTTGCTTCATCTTCCCTTTCTGGCAAGACACAACGAAACCCATGCATGAGTGGCCTTTGAGGTGCAACGCCAAGATGCTAACAACCAAAAGGCACACTCATCACCATAGTAGCAGCATCTGATTCCAAGCTGTTTCTTTCGGGCCTTGTAATGGATCTCTTGTTGTGATCTGACCATGTTATAGTCCTCCAATAAAATCAGCTCAATCTAAAAGACAACAAAGTATATATGCAAGAATGAGAAGTGGTTCAACTGGTACGAGGTGGAAAAAAAATGAGGAAAGAAAAATCAAAGACTAAAGTTTGGATGATGAGGAAGAACTAATTGTCAACATGACAGTGTGAAAAAGGACAGCATTGGGAAAGCAAACGCCATTGAAGAATGAGGAATGCGGTATGTGTGACGAATATTTAGACACTAGAGGAGTTTTTAAAGCATAATTTTAAAAAAGAAAAAACAAAGGACAGCAGTTGCTAATATTAAAACCTAGTTTTTAATCTCCTGCATATACCGTAAGACACAATAGTAGGGGAAACCTTCATGGTTTAGACTTCTGAACAAAACTTATACTGTTTTCGAAAAAGAATTAAATATACCATCTACGGGAGTTGTTCCTTCTGATATTAGGGCTTTTATTTTATTTTTTTTCCTCTCCAGAAATGTTAGGATACATTTATTAAATTAAATCATGTAAAATAGAACATGGGCTACATAGAAACAAGTGAAATATTCTTTCTTTTTCTTTTCTAGAGCTCTATATATGGTGGTTTATGGTTGTCTAGAACCAAATTCATACTAATTAAGCTAGATAGTTTACTCAAATGACTCCTCATTAAACAAGCAGTCTGCGTTCTTAATTACCATTCTAAATTCTGGACCATTTGACTGTTAGGTCTTGCATATAGCCATACCAGTTATATACCTTTAAATCAATATGCATCATGATATTATTGCTATCCCATGTTCTACTTTAATTTATCCCAAAATTAACTAGAACAATACTAAGAAAGGGATGGAAACAATGAAGTTAATAACTATAAAACAGATTTCTTTCCATTTTTTGAAAAGGAGACAAATCACATACATAGCAATGTAACTATTATCAAAGGTTTCTCTTTGCAATTTGCACAAACCTTTGGATTCTTTCTGTTTCAAAGCAAGAAAAATGATATAAAAAAAATTATAAGAATATTGGTCAAGATAATCTCGTAATCATGATGGTGATGATTTTCGTGCAAAAATTGCTTTGGTCTTTGGTTCACCTTCTATTGTCAGCAAGAGCAGCCTTTTCATTCTTTCTTTTGACCTTTGCTTCTGCTCTTTTTTTCCTTTTGCTCTTTCTTTGTTTCTTTCCAACATGTAGTATTGTACGGTTAGTTTAGTTGAACCATTAGATCTTATCAAGCCTCCAAGAAAAGAGAGAAAAAAGAGAAGACCTTGATGGGTTCTTGGGTTCTTCTTCAAAAGAGCTGCAGGAGTATCTCAAATTATATAGCACTTTTCTTCAATTTCTGAAATATTTATACAGTTCAAAAATTATATAGCACCTTTTTGCATGGATGAAAAGGAATTGGATAACTGAAATTGGGGGTGGGAATTAGATGTATGAATGGTATATAGATTTTTTATTGCAGTTTATCTGATTTTGGGACCTATTTGGGCTTGGTCACCCCTTCCATTTTAAGGGAGGTGCTGCCGAAATTTCGGTGCATATTTATTTATGTATTTTGTCTTTTCCTTCTCAATGAAACCCATGTATCTCAAACTGTTATTTGTTTGATGTGTCATGCCATATTATTTTCTTGTATATATTTAAGTCTTAGATTTTGATCTCATTATATCTTTTTCTTGGTTCTTATGACATTATGTTATGTGTAAACTATAGATGGAGGGTAGCTCTCAACGGAAAGTATGAGGCCCCACACGATGTTTAGATTTGTATGGGCTTCCGGATGGCCAAAAAATCCCGGTTGCTGTGAACGATAGAGGGCAACCAGTTGGCCCCAATGCTTCCAAATTGAATAATTTTTGTGGGACATTGGCAAGGGACAATCATTTTCTACCTCTTTTTAATAATAAGTGGCACGATGTGAAAGATGAAGACAAGGAAAAAGCATGGAGGCGCATCGAGGTAAAGATCTAGTTGATTGGTCTCTTATTTTTTTTATTAACTACATTTTTTTTTCATGTCCTTATTATGCATAAATTAATTCAATCTTTTTCTTTGTTTTTATTTTGGGTAATGAAGGCCAAGTTTGACATAAATGAGAGCTTGAAAGACTATTTGATGAAGTCTCTTAATAAAAAGTGGAGAGATTACAAGGCTGGTTTGAAGCGAAAATTTTACGAACCTTTTGAGACTGACGCAGAGAGGTATGATGCAAAGCCACATGATGTTTTAGAAGAACAGTGGCTTGCTCTCATCCACTTCTGGAATTCACCGGCTGGGAAGGTATGAAATCATTGACGAATTTAAAATAAGTGCACTAGACATGTATGAGTTCAATTACAAAGGGCAAGTCTATACTTTTTATAATTTATATTAGTTTCAAGCATTTATAATAGTCAATTGGTGTATTGTAGGAGCGGTGTGAAAGAAACAAGAATAATCGATCAAAGCAAAAGTTGCAACATACAACTGGCTCAACCACGTTTGCGAATGTACGACAACGTGAGGTATATAGATTATCATTGGTAAAGTAATTTTTTTAGCAAACTCAAAAATAGAAATCTACATTTTGGATAACTATGTTTTCTTCTTCGTAGAATATTTAACTATATTTTAATTGCCCATAATGTTTTTAGATTGAGTCAAGCTCAACCCAAGCCTCGCCGACGCGAGTTGAAATGTTTATAAAAACACACTCTCGTAAGGACAATACACCAGTAAATGAGGATGCCTCTGAAAAAATAGTAAGTAATTACATTTTAAATTCAAATCGAAAATGTTCTTGTAATTATTTCTATATTTTTGAATATTAAATTGGTCATATAGAACAATAACAATGTTTCTTCTTATAAATTTTTCTTCAGAGACAAATGCGTGAGTTGATTGAAGAGGGTTCACAAGACACAACAGGTCGAAATGATGTGTTTTCGAAGGTTATGGGTCCTGAAAGACATGGTCAAATTAGAGGATATGGATTGGGCCCTACTCCCACTAAAATATGGGGCTCATCTTCAAGCAACTGTGGTCCTTCTAGTTCACCAGTCGAAGTAACCATGGTTCAAGAAAAAGTAAACAGCTTGGAGGAGCAACTGAATAGTAGAGATGCGGAGATGACGCAACAAATATGTCAAATAAAGCAACAAGTGGAGCAACAAGTGGAGGAACGAGTGAACGAACGGGTGCAGCAAATAAAGCAACAAATGGAGCAACAGATGCAGGAAAAGACTGTTGCTTTGCAGCAACAGATGGAGGAGATGACAAAAATGATGTTTTCGCATATGGGACAGGTACTAAAAAATTGCCAACATACATAGTCTTAACTATTTCATGTGTCTAGGACTTATTGTTTTTATTTTTATGTCATGTGCAGAACCCAAGATAATCCTTGTTGCTCATGAACTTTCATCAGGAGCTTATTGTTCAGGTAATTCCAAGATAATGCTTGACTTGGTTAATTAGATTTGTGGGCCTTTTCTTACGGAGCATATTTATGAGGGGCCTAATTAAGCATGATGTAAATAAAATTCAAGCCATCACAGATATAAATCCCTTATTTTTCAAAAATTTCTATAAGCATTTTATCTTGATGATAGAATATAAAGAACACAAGAACTTAACATCATGGATTGATTCATTTGAAATGTTCATGTGATTTATGTCAGGGTGAGAACATAGCAAAAGAAGGAAACAATCACCAAAGTGTAATTAATGGAGGAGGAAGGAAGAATTTTCTTTTTTCTTTGTGTGTTTTTTTCCCTTTGAGAGAGAGAGAGAGAGAGAGAGAGAGAGAGGTTTCTTGTATCTTGTTATCTGCCTTCAATTTTCCCAGTTCCTAATCTTTCATTTACTTTTCAGTTTTGTAGATCCTAAAAACAAAGCAAAACACCAATTGAAAAGAAAAAAATAGAAAAAGGAGAAGAAAAGGACGGAAGGAGGGGGAGAAAAAAGAAGAGGGGGGGGGGGGGAAGGGAGGTCTTTTGGGGGTGGTCTTCCAATTGGGAAAGAAGGGTTTGAGAAAAGAAAAAACCTGCAATCAAAGGAGTAGGTTCGATGTCCAAAAAAGAGAAGAAGAAACCAAGTTCTCATTGTCCGATTTAAACTTCTCCTACAAAGAAAGGGCGCTGCTGTCCGTGCTGCGGAAGCTGTGAGCCAAGTTAAACACTATCTCCAACAGGTTCAATCGGATTTCCCTTCATTAAATTTCTGTTCTTCTTTTGTTCTATAATCTTTAAAGAACATTTTCTTGTTTCGGATTGAAGTTTTAAGAGAGGTCGTTTGGTCTGAGAAACCAAACGCACCAGTTCGGGTTCGTTCGATTTCTTAGATCGGAACATGGGTTGTTTATAGCAGGTTTGAATGCTTTACGCATCAACAAAATTCTGAAAATCTTTAGCTCTCCCCAGCTTGATATATTAAGATTGGTTCGCAAATTTCTGGGCTTTGAGTATTCAAAGTAGGGCGTTGAACTAAGAAATCACTCCTTTGTTCTGTCGCCTTAGGCTGACCAGCTCGTATTTACTGTTTGATTTCAACAAATGAAGATTTATTCTCTCTTCATTTGATCATTTGGACTGTTTTTCTTATTGAATTGATGAACCATGTTGCTTCTTGTTTTGTTGCTTGATTTTGGGTTTTTTGCAAAATAAATGCCCAAGTAGTACAATCGACCACCTGTACCTATTTGTGTGTTGTTTGAGATCTGATTTGAGAGGTCTTTTTATTAGTTGATCCGCAAACCAGTAGCTCTAACTCTTCCTTTTTGGGCGTGACCGGCACTCTCTCTTTTTGGGTTAAGCTAAGTTAAGGCACCATATACTGGAATCACTTTGTTTTCATCCCAAATTTGTGTGAATGGTCTACATGTATTCTTTGTTTTTTTTCCTCCACTACAGCGTTCCCTCTTGTTTTGCAGGCGGTGGTGGCGGATATCAGGGAGGAGATCGTGGTGGCGGAGGTGGTGGTGGCAGTAATAGCGGTGGTGCTCGCAGTGGCAGCGGTAGAGAAGGCGATTGGCGTTGCCCTGATCCCAGGTAGAGTCATTTCTTCTTTGATTTGATTGCCCTAGGGTTTCCTCTCCGTTGGACATGCTAATTTGGTACTGATATTTATTCCTTCATTCTATTTCGTCTTCTAGATTTTTGTTCTCGTCCCTTTTTTTTCTTTCCTTTTTTGTTTGTACTCTTTTCAACTAGCGTCTTGAAACTGGTTTTGTGGATGTAGCTGCGGGAATCTGAACTTTGCAAGAAGAGTTGAGTGTAACAAATGCGGAGCCCTTTCTCCTGGAGGCTCTAATGATTATGGTGGTGGGATTAGTGGGCGTGATGGTTATAACAAAGGTGGTGGTGTTGGTAGTGGTGGGGGTTATGGTAGGAACCAAGGTGGTAGAACTGTTAATTACGGTGGTGGAGGTGCTGGTAGAGCGGGTTTCTATGGTAGTCAAGAAAGAGAAGATAGCAGTTACAGTTCGATTCTTCCACCTACAGCAGCATCTTATGGTGGACCTGGTGGGAATCATCTACCACCACCGAATTTGTACAGTGGTAATTATGGAACAGAGGCAGTTCTTCCTCCCAGCAGCTATACCGGTGGCCCCAATTCATATCCGCCATCCTATGATGCCCCTCCAAGTAGTTATGGGAGTTATGGACCAGTCAATGCACGAGGTAGTAGTTGGGGAGGCCAACCAAATGGATATGATGGTGGATATGGTGGTGGGCCTTGACAGCTTGGAGGCGGTTATAATACTGGTCCATCTGAGGGGCTTTTGAAGGTGAAGCAGTGCGATGAGAACTGTGGTGATGCTTGTGATAATTCAAGAATTTATATTTCAAACTTGCCACCAGATGTAACTTCCGATGAGTTGAGAGAGCTTTTTGGAGGCATTTGGCAGGTAATGCCTTTCTTTTGGGGGGTTTTTTTTTCTGATTAGCACTATTGTTCAAATGTTGAACCTGGGAAGTTGGTATTCTGCATATATTTATACTTATATGCAGAATTGTGCTTTTTACATGCCTTTTGCATTGATATGTTTGTTGGGGAATACATCTGTTTATCAGATTATTTATACCTAATACCATTTGCTTAACTATAAAAATATATACCATTTTCATGGGTTTAAATACATTGGAGTAGATAACACACCATTTTGGCTTATCTTGATGGTCATATATGCAATATATGAATCCTTGTAACAGAACGAAAATGATTTGACTACTGAGTTTTATTAAATTTGCTATATTGTTGTTCTGTAAGTGAGAAATTTCGTTATTAAGCCAACCAAGCCCAACGATTCTTTATTCCTGCTTGACTGTAATTTTTTTTTGGGCCATTCATTAAAAAACTATTAAAAAAATTGTTCTTGTTAGAGAACAAAAAGGATTTTTCTGTTGAATTTTGTTACCTTTGTCATAATGTTGTGTTGTAAGTGAGGGATTTTGTTATTAAGGTCAAATATGGCCAAACATTCTTTATTTGTGCTTGAATTTAATCAATGAAACACTTTCATATTGAATTTTATATTTCATGAATTTGCTACATAACTGTACTATTGCTATTCCTGCCGTGCTTAGGTTGGAAGAATCAAGCAGAAACGTGGTTATAAGGATCAATGGCCCTGGAGCATAAAGATATATAAAGATGAAGTTGGAAACAGCAAAGGTGATGCTGTTTTGTCTTATGAAGACCCCTCTGCAGCACATTCTGCTGGTGGTTTTTACAATAGTAAGTTCTACTAAGCAGCTTGTGTTAATTTTATTTGAGTTCTTATCAAACTATACCTATGATAACATTTTGTTTATCAGATTATGATATGAGGGGTTTTAAAATCAATGTTGCAATGGCGGAGAAGTCTGCTCCTAAGGCACCACCTGCCTATGGGCACTGGCATCTTCTTTTCTCTCTCACCCTGTCACTTGAAGATGTTTTTATGAGTTGGATTAATGTGTTAAAATGTGAAAAGTGGGACTTATGGTATGATCTATGACACTATAGTACTTCAAAGAATGTATTCAGCTCACTTCTCTTTGTTATGTAATCATAGCCATAGATAGTGTAATTAAATTTCTTATGCCCTACCCAAAAAAAAAAAAAAAATTTGACTTCCTAATGTGGAATGATGAAACCACCTTCACATGTAATATATTTGTTTGCTGAGATCGTTTTTTTCCTTCGTGTAGTAGTTAATGTTAATTTGCCATGTTCACATGTATTCTTTTTACCGATAAATTGTTATGAATATTGTAATTTCTATAAGTAACTCTTATCAATACCTGTTCAATGGATATAGATGCTTATCTTCATTGTTCCTAATGCCATAAAATCCTTGAGTTTAAGTGTTTACCTTTGTATTCCATTTGACGCTTTGTGGCTGTAAGTATTATATGGTGGTTATTCCAAAGAAGTTGCATCTGATAAAAAGGGTTCTGAGAAAGGAATTGTCCATTCAGATCTATGGTCCCTTGATCCTAGGACTTGGGAATGGAATAAGGTTCTTGTGATTTTCTTTGTTAATGATGCATTTGTCAAAGAAAGTTGTACCTTTTCCTTTCACAATTAATTGTAAAGCTTTTTACAGATGGTTAATTCTGCTGTGATTGTACCTTTCTTTGAACATTGACCTGCTTGTTATTGTATACTTTTGTTCAGAAAGTTAAATTAGGATCCTCTACATGAGAATGTTTATAATTATGCGTAACTTGTCCACAGATACTAAGAAATGACTTTTATTTCTTATTCATTTTTTCTCTTAAACAAATAATTTATGGAATATTTTCCTTAAACCTATGAATGAATAATTTTATTTACCTCTGTACCAAAAAATGAAAAATCAAAATTTTATTTACCTACTATATTCAAAATCATTTCAGTCAAACTGAATCACGACATGTGTCCATCAGGATGTTTAATGTTGAACAAGCCTGATGCAATTCATCTGAGCCAAGTTATGTTCAGTAGTCACAAACTGTTGTCCTGATAAAGGTCTTCAAATATTGTAGAAGTCTTCAATTCATCCTGTATCACCTAATACAAATCGTATCAACTACCCTTGGGATTATTTCTTTTATATAATCCATTGACTTTTGATTTAGGATCGTTGGATCAGACGTGGATCAGCTGATTCATATACAGATTGGCTGTACAACTCTGGTATGGCCAGGAAGGGAGGAACAATCATTGATATAATCTAAAGTTTAAAAAATTATGGTATTCTTGAGTTTTAAGGCTTCATTTCTTCATTCAATTGAACTTAAATTTCTCTTCTCCAGTTGAGATTTTCATTGTGCTTTCTTGTAACAAAATAACACAATCTTTTTTACATATGCTGCAATAGTTCAGTTGATTCTTACTGGTTTCTTATCTTAAGGAGTACGTTTGATGTGCCACAATTGAAAAAACAAAGCCTTTCGCTTATTGATTCTTTTACCTTACATGTTTCCACATCATCTGGGTGGGCAAATAATACTGAGAACCCAACGAATGTTCATAATGAAAATTGGAATGCCTCCTGGACTTTGTGTCTGATCGTGCTATATTTAATTGTTTTTTATGTTGATTTCATTTATAAAAAAAACAACAGGTAAAGAAAATTGGAATGCCTCCTGGACCTCGTGCTGGATTTTCCATGTGTTTGCACAAAAAGCGAGCTTTGTTGTTTGGAGGTGTAGTGGATCTGGAAGTTGAAGGTTAGTATGTTTTATCCTTCCCCTCTCTTTTGGTTTGGAAGGCGTGGCAGCTCTTAACTTTATCTTTTAAGATGCATCTTGGTTTTAGCTCTCTCCTAGTCAGTGGTAATTGATTCTGACAGATCAGATGTTTAGATTTGATTAATGATTTTTAAGGTGCAAGAGGTGAAATGGACCTAAATTGTATAGAAGGAGAACTTTCGAGGGATAAAATGAAAACCTACAGCATGTGTATCAGTCCCTTTAACTTCTTCGCAAGTTTTTCAATCATAATTGTCTGCTATCTCTTAGAAGGAAATAAATTCTTCAAGTGAGTAAATTACTAGCCTACATTGGTTTGTATTTTCTTGTTTATATATTTTTGTATAAGTTGCTATGTAAGACAATATAAATTGTGAAATCTCTTGCAACAACCATGAATTGTGCAACCTTCATGTCATTGAGCATAAGTGTCAGCTTGTGTGATGCAAGGAAGAATGCTTGAGCCAACTAGGATCCAATCTGATTTTTTAAGTCTCCATTTCTTTTGGCCCTTCCATGGTCTCCATTATGGCCTTTGCTGTACCTGGATGAGCTGGTACCAAGATCTGGTACACTTTTCCGTGTTTGGGTTTCACTGGATGCTTGATGGTTAAGAGTGACTTCTTGTGTCATTTTGATTGACCCTGAACAGCTGTAGGATATTACCTGGTAGTGCTTTGGATTAGCTTATGTTTTGCCATCTACTTTTGGTGTGTGCTTTGGGATTTAAGAATAAGCAGTTCTGTCTTCTGGGGAGGCTCTAGCTCTATAAGTAGAGGAACAAAACTTATTGATGACATTTTTGGGTTTTTGGAATTTGGCAATAATGTTTTCCTAATTCTTTTTTATAACTTAGCAAGGTTTAAAAACTCGGTATCAGGTTTGGTATTGGCCCAGCCTGATAACGAGTTGTAGATAATTCCGGAAAAAGCCCAAGTATTGGGATGATACTTGGTATTGCCTCGCGGCAATACCAAGTCGTATCAGCCGTTACCGATACTTAAAAACTATGCAACTTAGCCTAAGCTATCTTTGATGTATGATGGTAGTGTACATGGTGTTTGCTCCTCTTATTAGTAAAATCATACTCTCCTGTTCCTCAAAAAAGTAAAAAAACAAATACAACTGCATCTGATAACTCTCTCAACAGGTGGCTAGAAGAAGGTTCCTTAAGATTGCTCAATGGATACAAACATATAGTTTAGTCATTGATATGGTGAGCCTTGTGATGCATTCCAAGGTTGTCTTCCATATCAATATTGAAAAATTGTTTACACTTTCCGTAATTAGTCCTGCATTAGCTGTCTAAAATGGCTCCAATCTTTTCACGAGGTAAATCTGTGCCTCCCTTGAAATGTATGTGCTTTTTTTTTTTAGCTTTTTTTTTTGGGATAAATTGTACAAGCTGGTTATACAGGATGGTATTTTGCATTCCTGTTCCTGTCTTTCAGCAACCATGTATATTGCACCTCAATGCTTAAATATTGAAAGAAACAAGGTCAAGATTTATTTCATATCTCAGAATTCTCGCGTTTTCCTCTTAGTTCATTCTCAGCTAGATTGCTTTAAAATTTTCTTAATCAAATGGCATGCATGCAATGCATGCTTGTGCGGTTGAAACAACAAATTCATTCTGAGAAGCTTGTTTTATTCTTGTTAGTGCTCTTTCTTATTTGAAGAATTTCACTTTGATCATAAGTTCTTCATCTTCAAGCATCCTGTCTTCTGATCTGGATATAGTTCTGTGAAAATTTGAGATTTCAGTATATACGCCCATATACATACATTGGAACACATGTATGCATAACAAATAACAAATTAAATGCCTGCCAAGCTATATGTTTTTCCTCTCTTTTTCTTACCCCATTGATACAAATTAAATACACTTTGAGGTTTACTCAACATATATCTGTTACACACACACACAGAGATATATTTATGGAGCATTATTATCTGCATAAGTAATGTTGTCTCTTTTTAAGTCTGATGTTTCCCATCCCTTATGGTATGTCTATTGTTTGTTTCAAATATTTTGTAGAAGGATTTAGATTTTTTGATGTGGTCTTTATGCCTACAGGGATATTGTGTCAAGTTTTCAGGTTTCATTGTTTGCTTGCTGTGGAATGCAGCAAAAATATATGTATATATGTATTGAGGTGAACTGCATCATTGAGTTTTTTGTTTGTGGAGCAGGGGAGGTGGGAGAGGTGGCTATAGTGGTGGTGGGGACAGGCGTAACAGAGATGGAGGCTTTGGTCCAGATAAACATTTTCATGGTGGTAGTCGTTCACGTCCATACTGATAGATCATCAGAGCTGACTGTTTTATTTACTAAGAATTGTGGTTTGAGAGAAGTCTAAATCTATGAAGTGAAACTAAAAGGTAGGTTGTTTGCTTTCTCCCAGCAAAATTCCCTCCTCTCTTTTGGCATGCTTCTACCGATTGGAAGGTTTCTTCTTTATTTAAGTTAGTGATTAATAAAACCATGTCAATGTTTTTATAGAGGCAAGTGGATAATCACCAAATTGTTGCTAAGCTAGGTTGAGATTTTCAGGTGAGTGCCCGCCCCTACAAAAAATTTGTTATTAATTAGGTGACTTATCTTCATCATAGTGCATGCATTTATTTGATTTAATGGTGCAATGGCATACAAAAAATTTATTTGATTTAATTGCATGTGTTGCTGTAACATATGCATGTCATTTAGTAGGATGTGTACTAGGTGCAATATAACTTGCAAATTTGCATTTCTCAATGCCATCATCACTGCATGTTTTTGAGAGAGAGAGAGAGAGAGAGAGAGAGAGGGAGGGAGGGGGTCTTCTAAAAAAATTTGAAACATTTAGTTTACTTGGTCAAAGAGTAGCTAGCTATAGTTCTATTACTCTTGGGGGAAAAGATGATGAGGCAGGAACCCTCTCTCCATTGAGTGAACTATGATTTTTAGAAAGTTATATTTTGTCCTTTAAAATTTTTATTTTTAGTACCTTTGACGTAGCTAAAAAATTACCCATTGGATTTTTCTGCAAATAATTCTCTCTACGTAGGGAACCTGAAGCCGGTGGTTTGTGTGTCCGTCTACATGAAACAGAATTGTTTGCCTAAATAGCTATATGAAACAGAATTGTTTGTTTATTTATCTTAAGACTGTCATAGCAATGAGATAGGCTTGTCTATTGGGTTTTACGTGTGGTGCTCTTAGTGCCATGTTTAAGACCATATCACTTGGAGCATGTTCAGCACGGGCACATGATGCATGAAAACCATCCCCGGGAACATGCTCAGCATGGGCATGTGGTGCATTAATAGTTTTTGACCTTGACTTATAACTATTGCACTTGACAAATTGTTGGTGGGATTAATTGAAATGTTTGGAATGGAAACCTAGTTGTGCAGCTAGTACATGGGTACAATGGCTGCAAATTATGTTTTCTGGTCATGTCTTTTTGTTAATAGCATCCATCGTCGTTTCTTGGGCATCAACGGCAACCACTTTTCCCATGATCAACAGATAGGTTTGCTGCCTTAAAACATTCGGTCATTGTTGTTTGTGATCTAAAAGCAATATCTTGCACTAAAAAAGCAGTAAATGCAGCACACAGAGCATTCCAACGACATGCTTTGTTTGTTTAATTTTCATCTCCTTAAGGAAACTGTGGTACACCATGGCAGCACTTTTTGGTTCTATTTTGCTGCATGATGGATGAGTACATTGATGGATTAATCTCTTGTTTTCTGTTTCTCACCATCACACACATGCACACATGCTCGTTTTTGTCCATTGTTTTAATACTATATTTGCTATCTCACACTTTTACACACATCTGCACATCTCATTTAGCACAGTTCTTTAAATGTTCTTTGTATATGAGTACATGCATGTGTTTGTGCATGTTCAGAATTGTTTTGTTACTAAAATTTGCTGGTCTTTAGCCCCACCACAATGCACAATGATCATGCAAGTTTGCTCCAGTTGCTGTTTACTTGTTCATATTGTTGCACATACCCCTCATTTGTATTATTTTAGCATAATTTTCATCATATTTGAACATATACTTCATGTGGCATGTTTTGTATGTTGTCTTTTGGTGATTGGTTTAAATGCTTAAAGGATGGCTGGTCTGTTGGGTCAGTAATGCACTATTTTCCTTTTGAAGGTGGTTGCAACCTGTACCCAAAGCCTCAAAAAAAAAAAAAAAAGTTCCAAACAAGCCTAAACATGAAGCATGCAGGAATAGGATATAGTCAACTCAGCCTTAAATTCAGAATCATGGGAACTCGTTATCTAGAGGGGTAACAGGGGTGTCTACGGACTTCCTTGGGTTACAACTGAACCACTTATATAGCACTTTTCTTCAATTTCTGAAATATTTATACAGTTCAAAAATTATATAGCACCTTTTTGTATGGATGAAAAGGAATTGGATAACTGAAATTGAGGCTAGGAATTAGATGTATGAATGGTATATAGATTTTTTATTGCAGGTTATCTGATTTTGGGACCTATTTGGGCTTGGTCACCCCTTCCATTTCAGGGAAAGTATTGCTGAAACTTCGACTCAAGCGAGAGAACTTTTAAGAGTTGTGTGGGCTTTGGGGTTGTTTTAGACAAGAAAAATCAATAAGTCATATCTTCTTAACCCTTTGAAGAATAAGAATTCTGGGTTAGGTTCGGAGAGGTACTAGGATGACCCAGATCTCTTCCCCCTTCCACAAGAGTTTCGCTGGTTTATCTTATCTCTCTGCCTATAGAATTAGGATTCTTAACGATGATAGTTTCACATGTATGATATCGTCGTTAAGAATCCTAATTCTATAGGCAGAGATATAAAATCAACCAACGAAACTCTTGTGGAAGGGGGAAGAGATCCGGGTCATCATAGTATCTCTCCCAACCTAATCTAGAATTCATATTCTTCATTATTTTCATATAGGGCTTTAAGAAGATATGACTTCACGCATTGGTTTGTGTTTTCTGCGACATTGGTTTTTTCCCCAAATCAAAGCACGTGTTCATCAAGCTTCTTTTCCGTTGGTAAGGTTCATCATTGTTTTCTTCTTCTCCATACCTAAGGTTCTGCCTCAAATCAGGGATTAGCTTATAGAGATTTCCATGGACGCCCTGGGCAAGTAGGGCTTTAATCTCATTATTTTCAGGTAATAGTTGAATTTCTAATCTCATTATTTTCAGCTGTATTTAAATTTGTCGTTTTCTGTAATACGAACTTTTAATGGTACATTAGGGTCCAATCTTCATTTATTGAGCTCTGGATTATGATTAATGTTGCAATTCTACAATTGGTACATTTGGCATGCTTCTTGGTGATTCTAACCATCTTGGACAATGTTTTTGCAGATAAGTATGTAACATGTAAAGCCTGATTCTAGCTCTACACAAGGGGATTTCGAAAAACTTTCAGCAGATGGTTTTTCAAATGATTTAAGTTCGTTTGGGCATCAACAATCTTCCGAGGAGGACTTTATGCCACTTTCAACTTCATCTGAGCCATCCAGGCTTCTGGATTCAAGGCTGGAGAGTTCCAGGAAATCCAGTGATTCAGTTTCAGCCCTGAAGGACTTGGTAAGGACTCAACATGTTGGTTTTGAAGTTACCCTTACGTTGTGTGTCTACCATTTCTTGGTGAAAGATTTTTTTCTTTTGTGGGTGGATGGATTCTTACTCTTTCAAGGCATAAAATATAAATGTAGGGTCTGTGTATACTGGAGTGGATTTCTGTAAAAGGCTATGTGGTGTCTCAGTAATTAGAAGGTATACTTTCAGTATTCATTCTGGTTTCAGTGTCATTAAATCAAGAAATTCTATGAACTGGAAGTATATTTTTCTTTTTAAAGTGGGAATTGTATTAATTTGATATTAGCTATTCCAGAAAAGATGAGCTATGAATTTTATTGAGTTTTGAGATGATAAGTTAAGTAGTTAGCCATGATTTTCCTCATTTTTTTAGTAGGAATGAAGCCGTGATGGTCCGACGAGTTGCATTTGCATGTGAAGATTTTTTTGCTGCTTTTTTACTTTTTATGCCACGTGAAGCAGCCTGGATAGTCCACTACATTTGTTCCTTATTTTTCTCTGGTTGGTTTTGATGTATGTTATTTGTTTAATTGGTTAATCATTTATTTATGTAATTTATTTTAATTTTGACCAGGGAAGGATTTGGCGCAACTTGCATGCAGATCAAATCCAACTCGAGTTTCAAGCCAAATTAGAGTTGAATATTGATGTATGTTTTTGCATGTTCTTATTCAGTTCTATCAATTTGTATTCATAAAGCTGTCGCTCTGAGACTCGCCATAAAGGCACAATTTTATAGTGATTGCATTCTTATATCATGGAAAGATTAAACCTGTAGTAACACTTGTATTGTTCAATGAAAGGACATGTAAATGCAAATAGGTACAACACCATTGTAGGTTATTTGATTTTAGGACCTATTTGGGCATGGTCACCCCTTCCATTTTAGGGGAGGTGCTGCCGAAATTTAGGTTTATCTTTATTGATTGAGACTTAGAATTTTATTATTAAGAAATAGCTAGCATTTTTTAATGTATTTCGGGCTATTTATTATTATTATTATTATTTATTTTTTATATTTATTTATTTTCTTAGGGATTTTAAAATAAATCTAACTTAAAATTAATTAATCACTTTTAATTTAGTGTATAGGAAAACT
This sequence comes from Buxus sempervirens, assembly GCA_947561395.2. Taxonomy (NCBI): domain Eukaryota; kingdom Viridiplantae; phylum Streptophyta; class Magnoliopsida; order Buxales; family Buxaceae; genus Buxus; species Buxus sempervirens. The sequence goes on along the minus strand of OX387184.1, from coordinate 50,113,871 downwards.
CAATTTGAGTAATTGCAAATGTTTGTTATAATTGAAAGTTTCATATATGTCTTTTATACTGTTTATTTGTCATATAACATTCATGTTAAACTTAACAATTTTTTTATTTTATTTTTTGTAGGAAGCAGGATGAATCAACTTGTGCATTATTGGAAGGCGCACCAGCAAGAGACGACTATATCTAAAGAGCTATTGAATTTTTTAGTTTAATTACATGTATTTGACACAATTATTAAACATTTTAATGACCATATCATTTTAAATTAATTATTAGAGTGTACGTATGTTTTATGGAAATACAATGTATTAGCACTTTTATTAATTGTTAAGGTTTTATTTATGTTAATTTGATCTTTCTTGTGGCACTTGAAAAGATTTGGTTGTAATCATAAGACGTTTCTACACGTGTAATATATAGTTTAAGGCAAAACTTACAGGTTAAAAAAATTTGGAATAGAAAATACAGGCAGGACTTCCAAATATCTGGGCTCTAAAATACCCTGCAGTCTATTGTAAAATTTTATTTTGGTAATAATCCAAAATATAGATAATATGAAAAATCCCACAAAGTTCTTCCTAGAAATTTCCAGGGAGTGAGCTCCTTCACAGCTTGCAAAGTAAGTTCATGGATGGAGATTCCATCCCTGACGGGAGGTACCCTTCCATAACCTCTTGAGGGGTATCAGAATTCCTATGCTTTCTCTGCAGCTTCTTCTAGACTAGAATTGGTTTTGAGCTTCATGAATCAATTAATTTTTTTATTTTTTAATTTGCTATTACAGGCTGATTGCAATCGAGTCACTCGTTCACTTACACAACCAAGGTTCCATCTGCAGCTAGAGAGGCAGTGTCTGAGGCCTTCTGGGGTAGCCGCTGCTTCAGCTGCAGAGCTTCATGAGCGTTTAGTTGAATGTGTTAACCGTCTTGGAGGTGCTGAAAGTAAGTAATAATGCCCTGTAGCTTTTACAACTGAGATATTTCTAAATTATGATATTTTGTTTGTTGCTCGAGTTCAGAGGCAACACCAAAGGGAATTCTGAAGCTGATGAACACTGAAGGATTGACCATCTTTCATGTTAAAAGCCATTTGCAGGTATTTTGGAATATTGGAAAACCTTGGACACTGTCTGAAATCCAGGTCTTCCTTTGGTTTCATGAGACATGAATATAAATTTTTCATGTGATTTGCAGAAATATTGAATGGCTAAGTACATACCAGAATCTGCAGAAGGTGAATCCTTATCACAAATCTGTTATGATAGTTAAAATGTGGGCATTTTACTTTGTTATTACATTGCTTAGCTGCTTAAGCTCGCCAAAGTCCCGCCCTCAAAAGATTGGAATGGCAATATGCAGCCTACTGCTGGTTTTATATCAGGGATAGGAGTGTTGATTCCAATCATTAAGTACTCTAGAGTGAAAGCCTTTATGCGAAATTTTTAGTGTTTTTTTGTTATTAACATAGGATAAAATATTGGATGAATTCAAATTACATCAGCAGTTCTGTTTATTTATTCTTCTTAGTTATGTGATTCAGTAGTACTACTTTAATCCCTTGTTTAGAGTTACACTATTCTATAGTAGTATTTTAACTCTTGGAATGGCAGAGTACAATAATAAGGCATGTTTTTGTTATATTGTTATAGTCAGTCCTTGAGCCTATGTATGCTTCGGGTTCTGAAGTTTATTATGCAAATGGTAGTACAACACTAATTTCTATGACATTATTTTTAAAGTTTATATAATTTTGGTGTGTTTTCCATTAGTTCTGACAGAACTTCCCCATTGCTTTTATGCACTGTGAATTCACAAACTATGCATGAAGGTTTTCATCAGAAACATTTTGTTATAACTTAAACGTGTGAGTAAATCTCTAACGTATCTAGTTGGTTCCTCAATCACAAATACAAGGCATCATTTTGCACTTGTGATGAACCATTTGGTGGACCTCCTTGAAGACCAACCTGAATTGAAATTGTTTACGTTCGACCTTTTGTTGTCATCACTCCTTCACTCACCCACTAGAGGATTTTTCAGAATTCTTGATGATTCAGCATAGCCCATATGAGATTCTTTACCGGATAAACATTCCTTACATCTCTTAGTGCCTTTAGGTTATAAATGTGGTGGTAAATTTATTAAGCTAGCATGGTATCTTAATTATGATCTGCTTAGGGAGCATTTAGTGAGAAAGAAATTTGTCGAATTTAGTGAAATATATTTATTTTGTCAATATATCCCACAAAAGACATGGAAATTGAAAGTCCAGAAGTGCATCTTTTTCGAGTTTCTTATGCTTGCAAACTTTATGTTTCCTTTCATTCTAAGTTACAAAATTAAATGAATCAGCTTATAAATTTGTTGTTTCTTTCTCACTGGAACCAAGTACAAATCTATCTCTGTGGCAGGACAATGTGAGGGGGAAGCTCAGGGGAATGCCATACCACAACCTGATCTAAAAGAGTAATCTTCTGCTTTTAAGTTCTTCGTGGATCATTATTACATCGGTGTAGATGCTTAAAACAGCATTTTTAGATTTAAACACACTCCACATTTAATCTTCTGGTGAGAAAGGTGATTTTAGATCACATGGAGGGCTAACATAAGCAGCCAGTCCATCCATCTTATAGAGAACCCTCTAACAGGTCACTTGGACAACTCTCCATCCCAGTAAAGCCCCAGAAGGTACTATGGATTAGACTTTTGCCATGTAAATTGGTGGCTTTGAAATGCTTTTAGTTTTTATCACATGATTAATGAATCTTGGGATGAAACTAGGGGGTATGAAGAGGGATGATGTGGATTAACTTGTTGGCAAACTGGGCTGATCAGTTGTTAGATCAATTTCCATGTTTGGAAACTGTCCAGGATCAGCCTCATAGTTCAAAACTATTCAAATTAGAAAGGAAAAATAAATCCTTCCTTGCCAAAATTCTGTATTCACTTAAATTTGGCATTTGTGTATGAGATATCATTTTATCTGTTAACATAATTTGAATAATAATTCTTATGTGATTTGTTTCTGATGTGCAATTAAACAAAAAAAATGATGTTATATGACAGAGGCATGCGGTTACAACCGCAAGTGCAGAGCCATCTTCAAGAATAGCTAAGCATGCGGTTTATGGAATCTCTGCGGTTACAACTCGAAGTGGAGAGCCATCTTCATGAATAGCTAAAGGTACCTCCAGGGAGAAACACTTGCCGGACTTTCTTCTACTGTTCGAACTCATGCCTTAATTTTTCCCTCTTGATTTTCTTTTTGTCATTTCTCCCATCTCCACCAATGGCACTTTCACATTTCCCTTCTCCGGTTTAGATTCGTTCCTGTTGACGGTATCAAAATTTTGGATTGAAGTTTTCTTTATTTCCCCTGAAATTATATATATTCCTATGCATTTTATGAAGCTTCTTACAAATTACAAATTTTTTTTTTTATTTCTTATTCTTGCTTTACAGGCCAATTTCAATCCAGTCATCCCTTCAACTACACAACCAAGCTTCCATACTCAGCTAGATAAGCAGTGTGAGAGACTTGCTAGAGTTGCTATTTCTGGTAAAACTCTTTCAACGCAACCACGGAAAATATGGACTCAGGAACTTCATAAGCATTTTGTTGAATGTGTAAACCGTCTCGGAGGTGTTAATTCAATTTCTGTACTTTTTAGGGAAACTACTGGCATTGAATTGGTTCTTGTTTCAGGACTATATGGTCTGAATGGCAATTCTAAATCTGGGGTGATATGGGAGGAGCTGACGGCAGCTAGTGGGAATGGTAGGATATCATGGGCCATAGGAGTTGACTTTAATGTCATTAGATTTCATCAATTTGTATTGGCTGTAGATATCTATCCACTGTGATGAGAGATTTCTTGGCCTTTATAGATCAATATGTATTACTCGATGTTATGCTTACAGGCACTAAGTTTACTTGGTCAAAGAATCAACAATCCCTGGCATTTTCGATGTTGAATCACTTCTTGTTATCCTTGGAATGGTAGGAAAGATTCCTTAAATTTGGAGTTACAGCCTAGCCTTGGCCCTCGAACCCTATCTGATCATTCGCCTATACTTTTATCTTGTGAGAATGAATTAAGGGAAGCATCACCTTTCAGATTTGAGGATATTGGTAGAGGATGATTCATTTGTTAATCTAGTAGGGGAATAGTGGAAGGAGCTAGAGTTTCAAGGTTCACATTTGTTTGTTTTTTGTAGAAAACTTTGTGCCTTGAAAATGAATATTAGAAGTGGGATAGAGAGGTGTTTGAAAGAGTGGATGAGAAGCTAGTAGATTTGCTGGACAGAATAAAAGTTTTGGATCAACTTGAAGAGGATGAATCATTGCATTTCAATGACTGGGTTGAAAGGTAGAAATTGAGAGTTGACTATAAAAATTCAGTCTATTTGTTGAAGATCAGTTGGAGACAATCCCAAGCTTTATGGCTCAAGTTGGGTGCTAAAACATCAGTTTCTTCCACTAATCTGCTTTTAAAGGTTGATGGTAGAATGCTTTTGAGGGAGAGGATATCAAGAAGGTCACATCTGATCTTTATTGTGATCTCTTTTATGAGCAGAGGGAGGTGAGACCTTTCTTGGTGGGCTAGATTTTAATACTTTGACCGATGAGGAAAAAGATATGTTGGAAAGTCTACAATCCGAGGAAGAAGTATTAATGACTTTGGGTTAGTTGGCAGGTAATAATTCACCCATTCTTGATGGATTTAGTATAGCATTTTAGAAAAGGTGCTGCAGATATATTCTGGATGATTATATGAGAGCAACCCATGAGCCTTTTTGCTTCAAACATTTTGAGATAAGTTTGAGTGCTACATTTATTTCTCGTATTTCTAAGAAAGAAGGTGCGGCATACTTATTTATACTGGTTGGTCTAAATCAGTTCAGGTTGGTATGGACCAGTACATTTTTGCCAATTGTTTTAAGATAAAAAAACCTAAGTCTACCAGGAGAGAGACGAAGGAAGAAGGTGAATGGGAGAGAGGGAGAGTCAAGAGGGAGACAGAGAGTGGGAGAAAGAGATAGGATCAATTTCCTTCTTTATCTTGTTGTTTTAATCTTCTCTTTGTTCCCTCTATCTCTCCTTCTTTCTTCTGTTTCTCCTTTCTTCTGCATTTTGTCTACTTCTCTAGGTCTTTGAACTTTATAGACACCACCCTCACCCCCTTTTTTCGCAGGGGGTGGGACTAGCTTAAGGACCAATCCAGTACCAAATTCAGGTATAAAATTTCCCTCAACTGGATATTCAAATAATCAATTGGAAGATGTTAACATCAATGATCAGAGGTATTGATATCCTATTTTTGATAATTTATATACTATATCTTATTTATCTGTTTTAGATAATTTTCCATTAAATATGCCTTTGCATACATTTTCATCAATTATTACCCGTGCATATGTATCAATCTCATTGGATTTCCTTTTCTTTGGTAATGCAATGACATATAGCATTCAGTGTTAGATGGGCTTTAGAAGCATTTATTTGAGACTTAATGAATGTTATTGCTGAAAGGCTTATTTACGTATTTATTTTGGATTACTCACTCATGTAACTTAGATATATGATATATCTGTATGGTGTATCTATGCAGACTAGTTCCACACATGTTTAAAAGGAAGTATTTACTTTAATAAAAATAAATTGATAGCTATATAACATTATATGTATTATGACATCAAGAGAAGTGATCTTACTTTTATGGGTATCAACTTCTCATGAGGCCTAATAATTTGACATTACCATGACCCTCTGTAGGCACTTCACCAAAACTAACCTAATTACATTACGGTGTAGTGTAATTATGTACTTTTGTTTTAGCTTTCAGCAAAAGAAGCACTTCTCTTTTATTAATGGGGAAAAATTTTCTATGAAAGTTTTCAAAAGCTAATATCTTCTAAACGATAAAACAGCTTGGAATACAATTGGGTCAATCATAAAACTCTTGTCCAGATCTTTCTTGTGATATCCAATTTATGTTCAACCATTGGTTTACTAATTTAATTGAAGTATCTTTGAAATTTACTTTTATAATTGTATAGAGTAATATAAATGGATACCAAGCTTGATCATGTATTTGCCCTCTGCCAATATTTTAATAAATCAGGATCGAAAAAAATGTCTATTCAATTGATGAATGATATCTAGGATTGCAAACAGTCTGAATGTCACAGTGATTGGGTTGCATGTGCCATCTGCCAATATTTAATAAATCAATGTCTATTCAACTGATGAACCATATCCTGGTTTGGAAACAGTCCAAATGTCACAGTGATTAGGTGTCCTTACCATTCATTCAAGGCCTGCCCATTGAAAGGCCAGTAATGCCATGGTCAAGGATTATAAGTCCAGTTAAAGAAGACTTGCATATGAATTTATAAACTACATATATGTTAGTTAATGTTCTTAAAGGATGCAATGATTTTTATTTTTATGCAGGTATACGACATATGGACCTGAATACGTCTACCCACAGGTCAAAGTTCCAAGTCATTAACATCATTGGAAATTCAATTTTTGTGAGGGATAGATTGTGCATGAAGATATTGGATTAGTATCACAGATCTAGCTCTCTAACACTTTCCTGTGTTTTCATCTATTTCTCAGGGTGTATACAGTCCTTATTTGGGTTAGCAATACTTTCAGATATATGGGGTTCCAGGAACAGTTAACCCAGTTGTTTATCCATACGGGCAGTTGGGTCAGACTCTTCCTGGCGGTCATGGATATACGGCTGTTCAGGGTTATGCATTGCCAGGTCATCATGTTGTGCAATTTAGCGGGCTCAATGTGAATGGAGTAACCACAGCAACCATTTCCAAAATTCCAGCGCCCTATGCAACAGGCAAAAACATTTTCTTTGGAACCTTTTTTTTTTTTAAATTGATATAATTTCTTTTAGAATATGGGGTGAAAAACATCAAATCTTGACCAAGTCCAATACAGTGACAAAAAGGAAGCATGTTCTCGTCCATTGGAGACCCAATATAGACATTCAATGGATTCATAATTTTTACAATTGGATGTCTGCATTCATTAGGAGTGGAGTCAGGAATTTTTGTTGGGTTGGTAAATATAGACATTCAAGATTCAGCTTTTTATGTATTTTTTGGCATGCATGTACCACTTGATTTATCACTTATTTTGACCCAAAGATGATCTGTATGTAGGATTTGATAGATTGATCATTGTTTTTATCAGAACATGAGTTTTGGCTTGGCTATATAAAGTGTTGCTTTTTCAACATCAACTCCCTCTGTGTGTCTGTGTGTAAGCTGACATGATGAACTCACTTGTAGCGTGTGTATTTTCATGTGGTCCCACATCTCATTTTAATGTTGAAGTCCAAACAATTTTATTGCATGGCAAAGAAACTTCCCATGAGTGTAAACTGCTGTCCATATCTAAGTACTGACCTCTTTTCACATGCTTAAGTTTAAAGTCCAAACAGATATATTAATAGTGAAAAAGCTTCCTCAAATCTAGCCTCTCTTAGAAAACTAACAAACTTATTATTATTATTATTATTTTTAGGGATACTGCTATAACTCTGTTATATGTATATGTAATTATACATCAAAAGATTAAAAAAGTAATAATAAAAATAAAAGTATGAATGTGGCTTTATTTGGGTTGAAGTGTAGTCATAATTGCCTATCTAAAGTGTCATTTCTTAGTTTCTAAAATTTTTTTGTGCTTCGTGTTTCAGAATTGTTGGTACTTTTGATATATATGTGCATATTCATATGGTTGTATTAATATATGATAAAAATGATGAAAGTAAGAAAGGTTAGACTAAGATTTCCTTGTTAATTGTTTCAATATAGTAAATATCCCGTTCCAAGTAAGGCAAGTTAATTAGTTTTATCCGGTATGGCTGCAGCAGGTCCAGCACAGCCACAATTTATAGTTCCTGCTCATTCTCCTCAGTTTACACAGGGTAGCGGTTCGGACCAAACGGCAGTTTGAGGGGTAGATTGAGATGAGTCATATCTTGAGGTATAATACTGTTCAATGTACAAAATTTGCCCAACCTGACAACAGTTATGATTGAAGATTGTCATTGTTATTTTATTTGCAGGTCTCCTTAGATTGCAGCAGGACTAAGAGCAGCAGTACTGCTAATAGTAAGTAATCTCTGTATAGCTCTCACAACATAGCTGAGCATTTCTAAGTTCTGATAATCTTGTTCATTGCTCGAATTCAGGGGCAACTCCGAAGAGTATTCTAAAGCTTATGGACACTGAAGGATTGACCATCTTTCATGTTAAACGCCATTTGCAGGTATTTATGGCATATTAAACAACCTCCGATACCGTCTGACTATGAATCTTGGTCTTCCTTTAGTTTAATGAGACAATAATGGAACCTGTTCATGTGATTTGTAGACACATTGATTAGCTATGCACAGAGCAGAGCAGGATTCGAAGAACGTAAATTCATACCACTTAGTCGATTATGATGGTTCGAACGAGTGAATTGCACTTTATTAGTATTTTGCTTAGCTGCTTAAACTCTCAGAATTTAGCCTCTGGAAATATGTAGTAGTCTACTGCTGGGTTTACTTCAGAAAGTGGAGTGTTGATCCCAATCACAAACTCTTCTTGGGTGAGAGTCTCCATGCAAACTTTTTAATGTTTCTGTAATGGTGTTCTAACTTTTGGAACAAGGATGCTTCTCGGGTATGTTTGATAAGCGTGTTCCACTTATATTAAAGGGTAAGTTTTATAAGGCAGCAATTAGGCCAGCCGTGTTGAATGCATTCAGGATAAAATGGAAGAGAGTATGTTGAGGTGGTTTGAACATATAAATAGTGTATTTAGCTTTGATTGATTAACTAAACAAGATAATAATCATCATCATCATCAAAAAGCCCACCAAAGGGGGTTCAGTGACACTAATATTGCAAATAGGTACAACACCATTGTAGTTTATTGCAGGTTATTTGATTTTAGGACCTATTTGGGCGTGGTCACCCCTTCCATTTTAGGGGAGGTGCTGTTGAAATTTAGGTTCATCTTTATTGATTGCAGGTTATTTGATTTTAGGACCTATTTGGGCGTGGTCACCCCTTCCATTTTAGGGGAGGTGCTGCCGAAATTTAGGTTTATCTTTATTGATTGAGACTTAGAATTTTATTATTAAGAAATAGCTGGCATTTTTTAATGTATTTTGGGCTATTTATTTCCTTAGGGATTTTAAAATAAATCTAACTTGAAATTAATTAATCACTTTTAATTTAGTGTATAGGAAAACTCAATTTGAGTAATTGCAAATGTTTGTTATAATTGAAAGTTTCATGTATGTCTTTTATACTGTTTATTTGTCATATAACATTCATGTTAAACTTATCAATTTTTTTATTTTTATTTTTTGCAGGAAGCAGGATGAATCAACTTGTGCATTATTGGAAGGCGCACCAGCAAGCGACGACTATAGCTGAAGAGCTATTGAATTTTTTAGTTTAATTACATGTATTTGACACAATTATTAAACATTTTAATGACCATATCTTTTTAAATTAATTATTAGAGTGTACGTATGTTTTATGGGAATAGAATGTATTAGCACTTTTATTAATTGTTAAGGTTTTATTTATGTTAATTTGATCTTTTTTGTGGCAGTTGAAAAGATTTGGCTGTAATCATAAGATGTTTCTATACGTGTATATATATAGGTTAAGGACAAACTTACAGGTTACAGGTTAAGAAAATACAGGCAGGGAATCCAAATGTCTAGGAAAACCGCCGGTAATACCTTTTACCGGCAGTTTTACGGCCGCCGGAAAATGAGCGAGGACTCTCTAACCCTTTTTCCGGCGGTCACAATAACCGCTGGTAGATAAAATTGCCGGCGGTTTTTTAAACTACCGGCGAATGGGTTAAAAGTCTACGACATATGCCGGCGGCCACTATAACCGCCGGCATATATAATCGCTGGCGGTTTTATCAACCGCCGGCGAATGGGTTAAGCGAGTTTAACCCATATGCCGGCGGCCATTATAACCGCCGGCATATATAGTCACCGGCGGTTTTATAAGCCGCCGGCGCATGCGCTAAGCGAGTCTAACCCATATGCCGGCGGCCATGTTCACCGCCGGCGTATCAAATGGCCGGTGGTTTTCTATCCGCCGGGGAATGGGTTACGAATGTCTAACCCATATACCGGCGGCCGTAGTAACCGCCGGTGTAGAGAAGAGCCGGCGGTTTTGTGGCCGCCAGTAAATCGTGTGACGTGTCCTAAAGATATGCCGGCGCCCACTATACCCGCCGGTGTATAAATAGCCGGCGATGTCTGTGGCTGCCGGCAAACGATTGACGGAACTGGAACGTATTCGCCGGCGGCTGTGATAACCGTCGGGCAACACTTTAGCCAGCGGTTAGTAGTACCCGCCGGCTATTATGTGATTTGCCGGCGCGTATAATACCCGCCGGGAAAACCGCCGGCAAAAACATTTGCCGGCGAGAGGGACCCTCGGTGCCCCTTTAAAGCGCCGGCAAATCATTTGCCGGCGGTTTTGAATCGTTACCGGCGGTTGTACGGCCGCCGGTAAAAATGAACAATTTTGTAGTGCAATCACAGAATTCAGGATCACTTAGTTCCTAACAAGCATCCGGATGTTCAACTCAAATTAATGTTTCTGGTTCAATCCTATTTGTGCTAATAGGGTGTCAGCATCAATTGGATCCAAAGCCAATCAATCCCAAGCATGCCATAAGCAGGAATCAAGGCTTTCAAAAGAGAAGCAGATACAATCAAATGTGCATACACAACACCTTTCAAAAATTAAAAAGTTAAAGGATGCTATAGACATGGAAAAGGTGGTTAGCTACACCACATCAAAGATGATCAGTGGCCAATAAGATAGGAATTTAGAACAAGCCAAAACACAGTCAAATTAGCAGATTTCGCATAGGTTTGTTCACATGAAGGTAAAGCCCAATCATAAGGATTCACAGCATCGGATTAGGACGCATAAATCCGAGACAGTCACAGGTGGTAGTTTACCAAGAGAAAAATCGGCCTGGCAAGCAATTAACATATGCAAAATGAGGATTTTATCCTATTAGCAACTAAGCAACCAAGGCATTCAATCAAGGACAAAGAATCAAAATCATGCCTACAACAAGCTCACTCAACCAGCAAATATATGCATGGATTGAAAGTTTGCAAGAGAAATCCAAGTTCGACCACCTACCTGTTTCTGTCGAAAACAAGGTTATGCAAGAAGGATGGAATTTTTGGCCTCACCGAAACCCCAACAGCACTCGATTGATGAGGTGGTTGAAGAAGAGTTCCAGTCGCCCTGATCTCCCAGCCCAAACAGTGGTCAAGTCACGGCAGGAAGGAGAGATCGTTCGAATACCCGCCGGAAGGTGCCACAGTTCATCGACAGAAAAACAGAGTTCACCGGAAAAACAAGAGTCGCCAGAGGACGTGTCTACGCCGGAGAAGAAGTGGTGAAGACCGGAGGAAAACCATGGTCACCAGAGAAGAGATATAGGGCTGAAGGTCAAGGATTTTCGCGAGCAAAATGAAGCCAGTCGTGTTTATATGCAACCTAGAAAACCGCACATACAGAGCGGTTGGTATTAATATTGTCCACAACCGTACATACAGAGCGGTTGAAATCGAGATTGCTAAAAACCGCACGTTCAGTACGGTTGGCACCCAAAAATGAATTTTCAAAACTTTTTCCAATCTCTTTCAAAAGATCTATGCCCAGGATAGTCATGAATTGCAAGAAACACCACCCTATCAACTTTTGCTTTAAAATTTTGCTCAAATCTCACTTCATAGCCACGAGTGCTCTGTGAGATGCGAGAAGAGGATTTGCCCCTTAAAGTTAGGGACTTTTCATCAGATCCTCTAAACAAATTCTTTTTAAAAAATCATGTTGGAGTTCTTGCAGCTCATAATTAAATGGACATGATCTTGAGAAGCGCAATTTGCGGGTCTTTTGCTCTCCGCTGTTAATTGATTCCAATTCCAGCGAAGAGTGGGCAGTTGTAGACACCCCAAATTGCACCTCGATATAAGAGAATACTTAAAATGGGCTTTAAATGTCTTATTTGAGCATTGACATTTGTCAAAAACTCAAAAACTCTCAAAAGTGGTGCCAACCGTACTGAATGAATGGTTTTTATAATTTTGGTCTCAACCGCCCTCTGTGTACGGTTGCAACCGCACACATAGTACGGTTGATATCCATGCTTGTTGCGTGAGCTGCCACGTGGCTTTGCGAAGCTTCGACCGTTGAGCCACATCGACAGCAATCATGACGAGCGTAACTGAATTGAACCGCCCTGTATGTGCGGTTTGGTAACATTTGCATGGAAACCGTACTTATAGTGACGGTTCTGTTGAAACCGTACTGTGTATGCAGTTTTGGCTGTTTCGGGGATTTGCGAAATGACTCGATTTCTGAGCCTTATTTACGCATATTACCTCTCTCTCAGGGACTTGAATTCCCTATTTCATCCTCCGAAACTTGCTTAATTACTCCAATTCAAGCCTTGGAGGAGAATTAGAATAATCTAGAAGGCTTTTTAGGCCTACCCTTGGGACTCTTCTACCCTTGGCTTGGCCTATAAATAGAGGGGTCCTCTTCTTGCAAATGGCTGATAATTTGAAGGTTGGAAGCTCTGCAAGAAGAGGGAAAACTCTGCTGGATTGCTGCCTCAAGTATTCAAGCTACCAAAGGTAAAGCTCTAGTTGATTTCAGAATTCTCTTTACATTTCAACTCTCAACTTCTACCTTTCTGTAGTGTAAGGCCACTTTGTGTTGTTTTGTAGCCCCAAACCTCTTCCAAAGTACCTGGGAATTCTCTCTAGCCGTAAAACGTGAAGAGAGAGCCTTTGGAAAAAGAAGTAGGAATGGATCCTCTAGGCTTAGAACCTACAAGTGATGAAGAGCATGCTATGTGGTTATTTTAAACCTATGGATGTTTATTTTCTGATGTTTTGCACTTGCTCATGGAGAAATATGAGAATCCTTGCTCTCAGTAGCAAAGGATTCCATCCTTCTCCTAGGAAGTGGATTTTCACATATTCACACACTTTTCACCACTTTTTTATCAAATAAGCTAGATCTTGGATTTCCATGTTCAATACGGGAAATCTAAATCCATTGGCTTCAAAAATGAATCTTAGAACTTCATGAGATGGTTTTGTTGATTTTTAAGAGTTTTGGTCGAATTCACTTGCACACATGCAAGGATTTTGGTTTTTTTATCCAAAAATCTTCAAAACAGGGCAGATCTGTGGCCTGTCTTGGCATGCTTATAACTTCATCCTCCGGATGAATTTTTGAGTGATTCCAAAGACATGTGATAGATGGGTTGGCCTATTTTATATCTGGAAAATTTCGTCCACTTGTATGTAGCCAATTTTTGACACCATCTGTTCAAAGTTTGTAAGTCAGTTCAGCTCAGATTGCTAAACTTGCCGCTTTGATGGTGCACCGTTTGCTCAGTTTTAATCCGTTTTGAGTGATTCTAATTCCTGAGTTTTCCTTAAGAAGTCTATTTTCATTTCCAACTAGTTTCAGCAGATTTTGATCTGTTTTGTGCCTTGGGTGCTCAATTGACTCAGAGATGCTCGCTGGCATAGTTCAGAGCTAATCTGTGGTCTTCTTGGCCTGTTCAAGAGAGCACACAAGTTGCATCCGGATAGAGTTTGGGATAAGGCTTTTTTCTTTGGAAATATGGCACCACATACTTCCTTCGTACCAATTTTCATGGATATTTATTGAGCCAAACTCCACGAATAGGATTTTGAAAATGCCTACTTAACACTTTTTCTGAGTTATAAACAGCAAATTTTAGATGCGGATTTCTCTCTTATTTTGAATCGGATTGAGCTGAATTTTTTACTGTACACTCTACTATATACCAGTTTTCAAATGGCTTTGGTTTCATTGGATTTGGATTTAAATTGAGAGAGTTATGGTTAATCGAGGCTTTCAAGCTCTTTTGATCTAATTTCTCCAGATTTGCCTTAGCTTGATTTTCTTCATTTTTACTTTGATTTCACTTCACTCATGAAGTTTTAGAAATGATGAATCCACGAAGAGAGTCTAAGCTCATTAGACTTCTCATGTGGAATGGTCACACACATTGTGTTTGTTATAAGCACCTCTTTGTTCATTTTATTAGCAAACCATTTCTAGCATAAGCAAGCATGTGGCAACCGTCTTAGACGGATGAGTGAGGGTGCCTAACACCTTCCCCCGCTCATAAATAATTCCCCTTACCTGATCTCTGGATTTTTCCTTGTATTAGACCTACTTTGGCTCTATTAGGCATAGATGAACCCTTTGGTGTCCATTCACACCTTAAAATGGATGGTGGCGACTCTTTACATTTATCGATCCCCGCGTGACGATATAGGAAGTCATCCGAGATGACAAATCCATGTCTCACACATATAGAGCATCTCAAGGCATGTATTTTTTTCTCAAGTGAGCCCCACGCAAAACATTCGTAACAACTTCTTGGCCATCTTAATCTGTAGATAATAATATTACGTTACGTTATTTAAAAATAAAATTTTGGGTTTTCTTTAATATTTCATTTTTTTTAAAAATTTAAAATTTTCGTTTTTCTATTTCGACAGATGTAGAGCGCATGCTTTCTACTAGTCTATTGTAGCTATATTGTTTCTTATAGTATAAAAAATTTCTTATATTTTAATGAAAAAGTTAAAAAAAAAAAGAGTGCAATTGATTCTTACTTGTTACAAAATGTCATCATCCGTTGGAATATTATGCATCAAAAAATCAAGGCATCCAAAAACTGAGGGAATTGGCACCGTGCAATTTGTTAGTAACTAGTCACTCATAGTTGACTAATTGACTATTCTAACGGAAATCAGATAAGTGGCTTGATTTTCGTTTGGCAAAGACCATAATGATCCTAAATCAAGATTCGCCTTGCCTGTTTTGATGCTCTTCAATATGAGGCACGTCATGGAAAAATTATTCTGCGTGTACTGCTGAATTTTTCACATCGCCATCTTGATAAATTTCAAATATACTTCAATTTTTTGTGATTTATAACAATTATCACCCTTCTATTAATTTATTTGATTGAAATAAAGGGTATGCTCCCTCCAAGGTCTCAGGTTCAAAACCTCTTAGGTGCTATCAAATCTTTGGGGCTACCTGCATAAAGTCCATGGGCTTTAGACTTACCCGGGCCATATGGGTTACAGGGTCTTGCATGGGTCCTTAGGGATTAGTTGGTTGAGGGAAAGTGAACCCTAATACATTGAGGTCCAAAAGAAAAAAAAAAAAAAGGGTAAAGAGCTCATTTGTAATCAATCATGAACATTGAGTGAAATATCAATTTCTCTAAGTGTGTTCTCCAAGTTCTCAATAAGAAACTTCGAAAGAAAAATGCAACCAATACTTACCTGTTACAAATGTCTTCATCCCGGCCCGGAAAGTATCAACTCCATCAACGTATCTTGACTATGTTACAAATTTTGATCTGAATCTTCAACAATGAGTGTACCAACATGTCTATGTTAGACTCTGACGGCTAAAGATCTCGAACCTTAAAAAGATAGATAGCGTTGTTCAACCACAAGCTTTTCCCAGGACTTGTAAATATCAAAATGACTATTAAAAGTATCACGTGATTCACGTGGGAAGAAAAATAGTGGACATAGTTTAAAAAATACACACCTCAAAATCATAGCAATCTCTCTCAACTTTAAGAGAAAATTTCAAAATGTCATTGTCCTTTTATTTTTATTATGTCGTCTCTCATTGTATCGGTCTCCAATGAGATTCATTCAGGTACCTTTTGAATGAAAACATTTCCTCTAGAGCTAAAATCTGGTGGTTCCATGAAATCACCGGCTGGGATGGAATTTGAATGTGTGGGGCCCCCTCCTGACATGGACATCCATATGTGCGTTTCACATTGGCACCACTGAGTGGCACCAGTTGAAACGCTCTCCCTTTGAATTGGCAAGCTTTCGCTTGCATTTAAAATTCTTAAACTAATTCAGGGGTACATGTCCTCGTCTCAATGAAAACTGTGCAAAAGGATAGAAGACCTGAAAGGAACATGCATGGCTCCCATTCTTACAAGGACTATTGTTTTTGCATTTATTTAAAACATTCAACTTAATTAGTAAGAAAGGTTTTTTTTTTAATTACATGCACTAGTTAATAGTTACAGCACCCAAAGGAGGGCAAGGAATTGAATTTTGCTGCTAAAAAATATCTAAGCATTTTAAATATCATTATAAAATAATTATTTGAGGATAACATAGAAAATTTATAATTTTTTTAGTAAGTGTTTTTTGAAGAAACTATTAATTTTAAAAATGTAAAACTATTCATAATTAATGACATGGTATATAGTAATTTTGGCATGTTTATAGAATAATAATAAATTTCTTATATTTTGAGACCCAAAAAAAAAAAGAGAAAGAAAATGCAATGATACTTATTATAGAATGTCTCCGTCAATAATGAGACCATCCATGACATCAATGTATGTTATTTATGTTGGATTTTTCGATATGGGACTAATTGAGATGTCGACGTCATCCACTACAGCGAGAATGTAAGTCTGTGGAAATGAGCAACTCTGTGGCCCCGGCCTTTACAAGACTACAAGTCTACAATCCGTCAAAAGTATCTAGGGTCTGTGTTATGCAAATTCAAAAGAAATTTCCACATGCACTTCTAGAACAAAATAAGAGAGGCACTCTTCATTAAAGAAACAGAGAGATATTAGGCTGCCAATAGTTCCAATTAATAAAAAATAACAAGATTTGTATGGTGTTTAAGACCTAAGTTACTACTTTTGGTTAATAATCTTTGGTGTCCTTTGCTGCTCCTCAATTAACCAAAAATTTAATTTTTTTTACTTTTAAGGGGTAACAATAAATCAATTCTTATTACTTATTAGTAATAATTTTAAATTATAACATTTTTGCTCTTCTTAAGAATCTTATGTTAAATGTCTTTGCTTTATGCTTATGTACCTATGGCAGAAAATTTTTAAGGAAAAATTATAATAAAAAAAAAAAGTGGCAGAAAATTTTTAAGGAAAAATTATAAAAAAAAATCGTTGCAAAAATTATAAAAAAAAGGGGTAATTTTTGGCCCTTGTTTATGAAATAACCTATCAAAAGTCTCATTTGCAAAAAGGGATTGCGTTTTAAAAATAATTTAACTATAGGATCACTCTCATATAGCAAGGGAGATACAAACACAGCCTACTTCGAACACAAGGCATATGATACATGAGACAAAAGTGCATAATACTCTCGTTTCTCATGTAGCATGTGCTTGTATCCCATGTAGGATACACTCGTATCTCATGTATAATGTAGTATTCGTGTCCCAAATAGGTTATGTTCCTATATATCTTATGTAGCTATAGTGACACTACTGTTTAACTTTTTCAGAAAAGTAACTTTATAAATCAATTATATTAGAAAAGTGACCTTTTTTCGCAAATAAGATTTTTGATAGATTCTTCTTATAAAATATAAAGTGACCCTTTTACTTAATTTTCCAAATTTTAAAGCCAATCCAAACCAAGGTATAGTTTATTATTTTTTTTCTCCTTTTACCATAGCAGGGTTTTTTCGGATGGGATGAAGTCGTCAGCCATGTTTGCTTCAATTGCTCCCTGTGGCCTACATGCTGCCATGTAGAGCGGGAATTCTTGTCAACTATTACGCAATTAATTATTAATCGGTAAAAAGGTCAACGACGAAGAGGTATCATCAACTGTCAGAATGACATCTGCTATAGTATTACGCTATATTTGTCGCTGCTACCGTGAGATGCTGCCATGTGGAGCATTTCACGATTCATATTTTTGATTGTTTTGCATGGGCCCAACTTGGAAAAACACAAGCCGGATGCTCCACATCTCATGGCCGCATAAGTGACGAATGCAATATAAAAAAACTGCAGAAGATGTCATTCCTGGACTGTCCTTCCACTTCGATTATTATTTGGCTTGTAGCCAGTGGAATCTTGCTATAAAACCCCACTAAAACACTCTCTTAGGCATCTTCTTAGTTCCCTTAGCCATGGATAAAAATTTCTCCTCTCTCTTTTCTTTCCTCTATGCATATTTTTGTTTATGTTTGTGAAAATTTTGAAGAGATCCAAAACCCTTGACTCAAGTAAAAAATTGCCTCCAGGGCCTAAGAAGTTGCCTTTGATAGGCAACTTGCACCAATTTATGGGGTCAACACTGCAGCCCCATAACAAGTTGAGGGACTTGGCCAAAAAATATGGCCCCCTCGTGTATCTACAACTTGGTGAAATTTCAATTGTTGTTGTTGTCTCTTCTCCTGACATGGCCAAAGAGGTGGTACAGACCTCGAAGTGACCATTAAAAGTATCACGTGATTCACGTGGGATGAAAAATAGTGGACAGTTTAAAAAATACACACCACAAAATCATAGCAATCTCTCTTTAACTTTAAGAGAAAATTTCAAAATGTCATTGTCCCTTTATCTTTAGGGCTTTTTGCATTCATATATATGTCCTTACATTATATTATATTTGCATGTATGCCTTCTTGTTTTCAATATTTGTATTTATATCCCTCTGTTTTATATAACCGTTTCAATCATACCCTTGACATTAAAGTTCGTTAACTTTTATTATTTATTTTATTAAATGACTAAAGTAACCTTTGATAAAATAAACATATTTTGTACTTATCCTCTTATACTCTTATAAATTCATTTATGTACTTACATTATATATTTACTGCATATATACTTTAAATCATTGATATTAATTTGTTTAATTAATAATTTTTCATATGAATTCTACCTAGACCCATATTCATTTGCCTATGTAATAAACTTTTCATCTCATAAAAGGTTAATTTAGTCATTTAATAAAAATAAACAACAAAAGTTAATAGAATTTGACATTAAGGATACATCTGCAACAATTATGCTAAATGGAGGGGTATAAATATAAATACTTAAAAAAAGTGGATATAGATATAAATATGCCATAATATAAGGGTATAGATGCAAAAAGCCCTTATCTTTATTATGTCCTCTCTCATTGTATCAGTCTCCAATGAGATTCATTCACGTACCCTTTGAATTGATAATATTTTGCTTGTATTCAAAATTCTTAAAGTAATTCAAGGGTACATGTCCTCATCTCAATGAAAACTATACAAAAGGACACAAGATTTGAGAGGAACATGCATGGCTCCCATTCTTACAAGGAATATAGTTTTTGTATTTATTTAAAACATTCAACTTAATTAGTAAGAAAAGTTTTTTTTTAATTACGTGCACTAGTTAATAGTTACAGCACCCATAGGAGGGCAAGGAATTGAATTTTGCTGCTAAAAAATATCTAAGCATTTTAATTATCATTTTAAAATAATTATTTGAGGATAATATAGAAAATTTATATATTTTTTAGGAAGTGTTTTTTGAATAAACTATTAATTTTAAAATGTCTCCATCAATAATGAAAGTACAATGATATTATAGAATGTCTCGATCAATAAACATGACCAAAAATTAAAAAAAATATCTCCATCAATAATGCGATGTTGCATGACGTCATCCGCTACAGCGAGGCTGTAAGAATTTCTTTTGAAAAAAAGGTAGGGTCCTGTGACTCTGAAAACCTTGGCCATATAAAACAAAATGGAAATGAGCAACTCTGTGCCCCTTTACAAGACTACAAGTCTACAATCCGTCAAAAGTATTTTGGCACTGTATTATGGAAATTCAAAAGAAATTTCCATATGCACTTCTAGAACAAAATAAGTGACGCACTCTTTATTAAAGAAACAGAGAGATATTAAACTGCCAATAGTTCCAATTAATAAAAAATAACAAGATTGTATGGTGTTTAAGACCTAAGTTACTTTTGGTTAATAATCTTTGATGTCCTCTGCTGCTCCTCAATTAACCAAAATTTAAATTTTTTACTTTTAAGGGGTAACAATAAATCATTGCTTATTACTTATTGTAAGTGTGAAAACTCACACTCCTTTTATGGCAAATGTTTGACAAATTATGTCTTCCAATAAATCTTCAAGATGTGCAGATTAAATAATGAAAATTCAGTGAATTTAGTAAAGAAGAAGAAGACGATGCTGCCACACAGCTACCACGCCGCTGGTAGCTCAAGGAAATGAAAGATTTTCTAAATAGAGCATTTCTTGTAAAGGCACTTGCGAAGATCAACGCCGCTGCCACTCCGCTGGCAGCGCATAAGTGAATCAGTGCTTTGAAAAGTAAGGCATGTGCACTAGCGTCGTAAGGCGACGCCGACACGCCGCTGGTAGCGCAGAGCGAGATTGAAGATTATATGATCAGCTGTGCACATGCCGCGTTCTCTCCCGCTAGCAGCTCGCTGGCAGCGCGCCCTTAACTGATTCAACCTGTTCTGAGCGGGACTTGAGTTCGCTTCCAGCTGTCTACCCTGATCGCACCACGACGCCACCAGCTGTAGACACCCCAAATTGCACAAACAATCATCAAAAATCATTATCTCCTGGAAAGCCACCACAAAATTTGAAGAAAATAAATTTTTGCCTGTATCCGGATACTCAATCCGGATACAAGTGCTCCTCCCCGTATCCGGATAGTCATACCGGATACGTGTGAGCTTTAGCCTATCCGGTACCATGTACCGGATACCTTAAGGCCCTTTGTTATCCGGTCTGACATTCTGGATACCTTAAGTTTGCTCAAAATTAGGGTTTTCCGAGAGCTTTTCACTTTTACCATCATGTCCCTCATTAAATGAGGGGAAATCGCGGAAATAACCTTAGGGTTTAGGTTGGAGGGGTTCTAGACATTAAGTTGTGTCTACCAATGACCTTAGCCCTTGCCTATAAATAGGAGCCTCCTCCTTGAGCAAATGGCACACAACTCTTGTTTTGAATTCTCGCAAAGAAGAACTCCAAGAGAAGAAGAAAACCGCTGTGGAATCGTCTCCAGCACTCAGGTAAGCCTCAACTTTTCTTTTTATTTTCTGTCTTTACATTCCTAGATCTAGATCTCTTCTTCTACCTTTCTGTAGTGTAAAGCCTTGTTTGTATGTGTGGAAATCCTTCCCCGGCTCAAAGTATCTCAAGACTCCCCTAGCCGTAAAACGTGAAGGCGGATCTAGGAGAAACGAGACTGGGGATTGACCCTAGTGCTAGAACCTATGTAGCATAAGGCCTTTTTGATTGATTGTAAACCGTTCCATATTCAAAGTACCCTTGATTATCTTAAAGAGAACAGAGGGAAACGATAATGGAACGGAACCCTAGGCTATGCTAGAACCTATTTTATTGAATCTATATGCATGTGGATGGATCTTGCTAGGTTTTTTTCACTTTTGCACACATATCACTACTTTGGCGGGATAGGCTCATATTTGGGGTTTATTGCATTTATTGTGATAAATCTCAAATAAATGGCCTCAATCAATTCTGGAATGCCTTTCGGATGATTTTGAAGTATTTGTGTTCATCTTACACGAATTTCATTTTTTATCAATTTTCGGATTTGGTTTTTACTCAAAAATGGCTTAGCTTGACAGCACCTGTACCCCTACTTCGGACGTCCGTAACTTCATCATCCGGATGAATTTTGGGACGATTCCAGAACCATGGGAAAGGTGAGGCTGTCTAGTTTATGTCCACCAAATTTCATGATTTTCTATCTAGCCGATTTTTGACACATCTCTGTCGAAGTTGAGTGGACAGTTCAGGTCCAAGAACAGAACTTGTCACTTCGACGGACCGCCATGTGTTCGTTTTAAGTCCGATTCGAGTGATTTTTGTTTCTGAGTACTCCTTCATGAGTCTATTTTCAAATCCAGTTGGTTTCATAATTTTTGAACTCCATTTGAATTATTGGTAGCCGATTTACTCAGAACTGCTCATTTGCATTTTTCTGGGTAAATCTGTGATCTTCGGGGCCTGTTCGGGAGACCACCCAAGGCACATCCGAAGGGATTTTTATATGAGGCTAGTTTCTATGGAAAGATGGCCATACAAACTTCAATCACACCAAATTTCACGGATTTCTATGTAGTGGATTTTTCTAGACAATTTTCCAAAGTTGCCCACTTACCACTTTTCAAAATCCCCAACAGCAACTTTAAAGGAGTATAACTCCTAGATTTTTCTCCGGAATGAAGTGAAATTTTGCATGAGACTCTTGTTTACCCTAATCTTTCAAATAGAGTTGGTTTGAATCAATTTGAAATTGGATTTGAATGATTTCAAGACAAAGGATCTTGCTTTTTACCAAAATTCCCGGATTTGCCTCAACTTGGTTTTTGCCACTTTCGCTTTGATTTCCATCTTTTGAGATATTCCAGAAGTGATATTGACATAAGAGATGATCTAAAATCCATTTAGATCTTAATGTGAAAATATCATACATTGTTCCTTTTTCAAGGCTTTTTCATGATTTTTAGCAAGCTTTCTTACATTATTTTTTGCATGAACATACACTTGGCAACCACTTCGTGTGGATGAATGGGGGTGCCTAACACCTTCCCCCGTTCATAATCTAATCCCCTTACCCATCTCTGGATTTGATTTTCAAGTAGGGTTATTTTTACCCTAGGATTTGTCTTTTGGCTATTTTTGCCTACTTTTGACTCTTTGGTGTCCATTCTCACCCCAAAATCATGAATGGTGGCGACTCTCCCAATTTTTGCGTTGAGCCCGTGTGTTGACGGAGGGGACGATCACTCCGGTGATTTTTTCCCATGTCTCACAACTGGCGACTCTGCTGGGGACTTGTGGATTTAAGCCATTTTTGTGTATTTGTTCATGCTTTTCTCTACTTTTGAATGCTTGCTATTTTGTTTACTTCATTTGTGCATATTGTTATATTTCAGATCAGATTAGGATGCTTAGAAGTTTGTATGGGTCCAAAGCCTATTTTGAAACATGACTTGGATGTGTTTTGTGATGACATGCTTTGATTTAAGTTGTAATGCCATGAAAAAGAAAATTTCAAAATCTGGAAATTTGGTGTAAATTTTGAGTATTCAAGCATGTTTCCCATGAATAATGCTTTTTGTGCTTAATGGTTGTTTTATGCCATGATTTGAACTTGGGGGTATGAAATGACATAAGTTGAGCATGAAAACAATAAAAAAAAAATCTGAAATGCTTAGTGGGAATTTTGAGGATTTTCAACCACATGTTTCCCAAGCTAAAAGTTTTTTATGTCATATTGTTAGCTTCTGGGTTTTAGGCTTAGATTTGGGCATAAAACCATGTCACTTGAGCATCCAATTGAAGAAAAAAAAAATCTGGAAATTTCAGTGTATATTTGGGGGATTTCAAGCATGTTTTACCTCATTGAAACACTTTTGAACCATGTCAAGTAGTGCTAAAATTTTAGGCTTCAATTTGGGTAGAAATGGTACACTTTGAGCATGAAAAAGAGCATGAAATCTGGGATTTTATGGAATGCTTTTGAGTTTCAAGCATGCTTACATGATTTAATGGTGGTTTGTACAAATAACATGTTTTGTATACCACTTTTTGGGCATGTAATATTTTTGTGCATATTTGGTGCTTGCTTGCATGTATTTGGGTTCATTATTTTTGTCATATGTACCTTGGCTTGAAATTGAATGCATGGCTACGAAAAAGAGTGGCAAGGGGCTGGGACGTTGTGAATGTTACCACAATTTAAAATTGCACTTGAGCACTTGAAACAATTTGCACAGCCTACCCTTTACCTATTAGGAAGTTGAACCATGAATGTGTGTAGCTTGGCGCATCGAGGTCGTGACTTCGGAAAGCGAAAGTGAAAACATTTACCTTAGAATTTGGGTCAATGATGTGATGACAATGGGATCTGTGATTCGATTCCGGGCATCACTAGACTTGAGTTCTAAGTTGCCAATTAAGCCAAAACCCAAAAACCATACGCTTGAAGGTGGAGAAACACGTTTTCGGATAAAAGCACACAATTGCGTTTGGGGAATTGGGTGTAAATGTGGGAAGGCCGTTTGCATGTTTTACAGGCCAAGGTATAATGTGAATACCATATTGAATGAAGGTAATACAAGGTGGCAAGGTAAAGCCATGTTCTCTTCCTAAATTTAGGAAATTTTGCAAGTATGATGTCCAAGCCCAATTTGGGGCAAGTTTTGAAGGTCAAATTAAGGTGAACATCAATTGGGAATAAAAAATAACTAATCTGGTGAAAAAATGAGTCAAAAAGGGCCATTTCGGCAATAACCGGTAACTCAGGCCGGTTAATAACAGCTCTAATCATATCCGGTATATATTTCCGGATACAAAGGCATATGCATATATCCGGATATGATGACCGGATACAATAAGGCATATTCTTATCCGGAATAGTGTACCGGATACATTCAAAAAATGCACAAATTGGCTTTTCAGCCCAAGTTTTCAGAATAAAATGCCTAAAACACTGTGGATCATCCTTAGGCACCCCGAAAAGAACATAAGAAATGTTCCCAAAAATACAAAAATCAAAAAAAATACAAAAGAAAAAAAAAACAAAAAAAGAATAAAATAAAATATTCTTTCAGGGTTTAACCTAAGTCTGAAAATCAAAGAGGAAACCAAGGTGTCATATTTTTGACACCAACTCAACTCAAACATGTGTCAATCAAACTCTGGAACTTGAAAACTGAGAAAATTCAGCAAATTTGAAGAAGAAAAAAAAAACCTTTGGTTGGTTATTTTTATCAATCAAATCAAATAAAAAAAAATGAAAACCTTTGGTTGGTTATTTTTATCAATCAAATCAAAAAAAAAAAAAATGAAAACCTTGGTTGGTTATTTTTATCAATCAAATCAAAAAAAGTGGGACACTTGGAAGCCCTAGAATATTCCATGAAAACCTTGGTTGGTTATTTTTATCAATCAAATCAAAAAAAAATTGAAAACCTTGGTTGGTTATTTTTATCAATCAAATCAAAAAAAGTGGGACACTTGGAAGCCCTAGAATATTCCATGAAAACCTTGGTTGGTTATTTTTATCAATCAAATCAATCAAAAAAAAATGAAAACCTTGGTTGGTTATTTTTATCAATCAAATCAAAAAAAGTGGGACACTTGGAAGCCCTAGAATATTCCATGAAAACCTTGGTTGGTTATTTTTATCAATCAAATCAAAAAAAAAATTAAAACCTTGGTTGGTTATTTTTATCAATCAAATCAAAAAAAGTGGGACACTTGGAAGCCCTAGAATATTCCATGAAAACCTCGGTTGGTTATTTTTATCAATCAAATCAAAAAAAAAAAAATGAAAACCTTTGGTTGGTTATTTTTATCAATCAAATCAAAACATTTGTGGGATACTTGGATAGAATATTCCAAGACACCTTTGGTTGGTTATTTTTATCAATCAAATCAAAACATTTGTGGGATACTTGGATAGAATATTCCAAGACACCTTTGGTTGGTTATTTTTATCAATCAAATCAAAACATTTGTGGGATACTTGGAAGCCCTAGAATATTCCAAGACACCATTGGTTGGTTATTTTTATCAATCAAATCAAAACATTTGTGGGATACTTGGATAGTATATTCAAAGATACCTTTGGTTGGTTATTTTTATCAATCAAATCAAAACATTTGTGGGATACTTGGAAGCCCTAGAATATTCCAAGACACCTTGGTTGGTTATTTTTATCAATCAAATCAAAAAAAATTGGGACCCTTGGAAGCCCTAGAATATTCCATGAAAGCCTTGGTTGGTTATTTCTATCAATCAAATAAAAAAAAAAGAATTGGGACCCTTGGAAGCCCTAGAATATTCCATAAAAACCTTGGTTGGTTATTTTTATCAATCAAATCAAAAAAAATTGGGACCCTTGGAAGCCCTAGAATATTCCAACACAAAATCAAAACAAAAAAAAAAAAACAAAAAAAAAAAAAAACAAAAAAAATCTGGATGGGTGTTCACCTAACCTACTGGTTTACATATATAGGGGTGTGACTCAAGTTAAATGGAAGCTAACATGTTCTATTCATTTTCTTTTCATCAGGTACATTCAACCCAGGTGCACTTATTTGCAGTCATTGCTCCCGTGACCAGATCTAAAGCAAGAGCCATGAATACTGAAGAGAACCAAGCCCAAGCTACAGTCCCCGCTCAGGACTTTACTCAGCTGCAGGAGCAAGTGGCCGGTCTGGCCAAAATGCTGGGGGACCTACTGGCTGCTCAGGCCCAACAGGCCCAAGCCCCGAACCAGGCATCTACTTCCCATCAGGCACCACCACCTCAGGCCTACATTCCGCCTCCGGTTCAGCCCATGCCTGAGCCCATTTCTGAACCAGTCCCTGAACCCATTCTGATCAGGGAAAATATGGCGGAGTCTGAGAAAGAGCTGGAGAAAGAAAAGGCCCGAGATGAGATGGAAAAGAAAATGCGGCTGAGGATAGAGAGGATCCAGGCAGAGCTGAAGGAAGTGAAGGGGGGAGGCAGCCATGCAGGCACCACCTTCGAAGACCTATGCATGTACCCGGACGTCTGTCTACCGGCTAAGTTCAGGTGCCCAGACTTCGATAAATTTGATGGCACGGGCTGCCCATTGAGCCATCTCAAATTATACTGCGGGGCCCTGTGCCAGTTTGGCCGGGATGATGGCATACTGATCCAGCTCTTCCAGAGGAGTCTGACCGGGTCAGCCCTTCGGTGGTTCGCTACAGTGGACCATGGAAGGATTAGAAGGTGGAAGGACTTGGCCGATGCTTTCCTGGACCAATACAAGTTCAACTCTGAGATCGTGCCGGACCGGTACGACATGATGAGGATGACCAAGGGGAAGGATGAACCGGTACGGCAGTACGCCAAGAGATGGAGAGAGGCCGCCTCCCAGGTCAGGCCACCTATGCAAGAGCCGGAGATGATCTCCACATTTATGGGCACACTGGGGCAGCCCTTTTACAACCATCTGGTGGGTCAGATCACCACCAACTTTGCAGCCCTGGTACAGGTAGCGGACCGGATTGAAGAAGGGGTCAGGTCAGGACGGCTGATAGACTACTCTACTCTGACTGGGCAGTCTGATTCCTCTGCCTCCATGGCCCAGAAGAAAGGGGCCGGATTCAAAAAGACGGGGGCCCGAAAAGAAGGGGAGGTGAACCTGGTCCAGCTCCTCCAGCCAAGAAGCCACTGCACGTGAACATCTCGGCACCCCAACAGGCCCAGCAGTCGTACCAGACCCCGCTGAATGTCAACTTCCCTCCCTCTGTGCCAGCTAACACAAGGAGGACTTTTTCTAAGGAGGAGCGGGATGCCTGGTTTGCAGCAAGAAAGAACCGGGTTTTCACCCCTCTACCAATATCTCTTTCCCAACTACTGCCAACCCTGCTGAAAGGGGAATACTTGACTCTGAAGGAGCCTAACCCGAATGCCACCAGGGGAAGAAATTTTGACACATCGGTCACCTGTGACTTCCACATGGGTGCACCGGGACACTCTACAGATACCTGCTGGGTATTGAAGCATGCGGTCCAGGACCTGTTGGACCAGAAGGCCTTGGTGTTCAACACTGCTGCACCGGCCCCGTCCGGGAATGATATTGGGCAGAATCCTCTGCCTTACCACAACGGGGCAGGCCCATCCAACTCCATCACTGCCATATCCACCACCAGAAGGGCCTTTGACCCATCACAGCTCATAGCTCCCGTGGGGACCACAGTCCAGGTCCGTTTTTTCCAAGAAGAGGAAGAGGAGGAGATCAACATGGTCTCCCAAAAAAATAATCTTGCTGCTGAGGACATAAGCTCCTCCTTAAACCGGGTCTCTTCTCTGATGGCCCAGATAAATACTGCAAGGCCTCCATTGGTCTTCAATTGCAGTCCACCCACTTATTCCCCATCCAAGCCGTCTAAGGCTCCACTGGTCATCAATCTTGACCCCACCACTGCTTCCATCACTTCTTCTGTCCCCACCAAATCCAAACTTCAACCCCTGGTTGTAAATGTGCAACCAGCCCAGACTATCCCTAAACCGGCCCATACATCCCGGTCCAAACTCTAGCCACTAGTGGTTGACATCCCTAAATTAGCCTATTCAGAGGCCGCTGTACCATGGAACTACAGCGAGGGAATCACGGCTACGGTTCCAATGGTCAGGAACCAGAACCAGGAGGAGGTGAACCTCATGACGAGGTCGGGGAGATGTGCAGGGGGTGAAGAGAAAGAAAAAGAGACAGAAGTAGAGAAAGAGAAAAAAGAAAATGAGGAAAAAAGAAAACAGAAGGGAAAAAATAAAGTAGGAGAAGACACCCCCCAGGGTGCAGAAAATGAGGCAGCAGACCTCATAAAAATAATAAAGAAAAGTGAATTTAATCTTGTGGATCAGCTAAACAAGGTCCCGGCCCAGATTTCAATACTGGGCCTTTTGCTGAATTCCGAAAAGCATAGGGATGCATTGTTAAGGGTGCTACAGAGTGCACACGTATCCCAGACAATTGATCCGGACCAGCTTGGTAAAATGGTTGGTCAAATCTTGTCACATAATGTGATAAGTTTCTCAGAGGGTGAGATCAGCCCAGGTGGGTGTTATCATGTGGACCCTTTGCACATCACTGTGCTTTGTAAAGGCTGCATGGTTGCACGGGTTTTAATTGACAACGGGTCAGCGTTAAACGTTTGCCCGTTAATCACTTTTACCAAGCTGGGTCTGGACCAGTCAAGGATCAAACAAAATGGACGGATAGTGAGGGCTTTCGATAGCTCCAAGACCCACTCCCTAGGGGAGATTGAACTGCCGGTCACAATTGGGCCGAATATCTTTAACATCACATTTGAGGTGATGGATATACCCGCAGCCTTCAATCTGCTCCTAGGAAGGCCGTGGATACATTCGGCTAGGGCAATACCATCCACGCTCCACCAAAGGGTGAAATATGTAAGAGGGCAAAGGGTGATAACAGTCCTAGCCGAAAACTTGGTGCCGCCCATCGTGTCACCTGATGTACCCTTAATCAATGTGGACTTGACTGTTGACAAGATTGCATTCCACTCATTCCAATTTGAGGCGGTCAATTACATACCTGGGGGGAGTGAGAAAAAGAAAGAAAAGGGGACCACTGCAGAAAGGATGGTCAAAAAAGTGATGGAGAAATACCACTTTCACCCAGGGAAAGGCCTGGGGATCAATCTGCAGGGGATGGTGGAGCCAATCACGGCTAAGAAACTGATCCCCAAGGTAGGGTTGGGCTTCAAGCCCAGAGGCTGGAGAAGAATGAAGCACGAAGAAGGGGAGAGCAGAAGCAAAGGAAAACTCCCACATCTGAGGGTGAACTTTCCAAAACCCTCCTACATAATCCAAATTTCTCCTCCCATGGACCAGTCCAAACCCCCATACCGAAATGTCAACCCATTTCACAAGCCTTTTGTTTCGGCCCTACAACCTTATAACCCTTCTCCAATACTGGGAGCAGCAGATGGGCCTGGACCACAGCCCGAGCAGTAGGTGGACTTTTCTGAAGATGTTGGTGCATTCTTCGCCATGACTGAAGGCGAAAAGACAGGGGCAGACATGGACCTGCCGTTCATTGACTGGGCCGCAGTAAAGATTCCAGACAAGGTCATTTCTGGATTGGGCCCCGTAGCAGAAAAGGGCAGTACCCACCCGGTGATGATGGCATCGGATGCTGGGTTTGAAGAGCAGGCTTTCCCTATTTCCCCTGCTCCCCAAAATTTTGTACTGAACAATTGGGAGGAAACTCCCCTTACCTTTGAAGCAGCGTTAGTTCGGCAAACTGACGCGGCTTCCAAAAAAAAACTCCAATAGTGGATTGCCATTTCCCTGAAGGTTCTAATGGGCCTTCGTCTTCAGGGGAATTATGTTTAGAAGGCCCACAAAAAACCCAAAAAGATTTTTCTATTTTTTCTAGGAAATATAAATTTTTCAAAAAGGTCCAAACCACTTATGAGCCATATAATCAGACCGAATTGGACCAGGTTGAATATGACTTCGACCTTGAGCTCGACTTTGATCTCATGGGGGTCGAAGACGAGACCGAGGTCGAAGAAGAAGACGTTCCAAAAGAAATTGAATACCAATTGGAACGTCATGAAAAGGGGGTCCAACCTAATATTGAGGAGACCATATCCATAAATCTTGGGACCAAAGATGACCCAAAAATTGTAAAAATCGGGTCATGTTTGTCTGATGTGCAGAAAAATGAAATGTCACAGTTCTTGGCAGATTACAAGGATGTGTTTGCTTGGTCATATCGGGACATGCCGGGGTTGGACACTGACATGGTGGTGCACAAGTTGCCAATTTTGCCAGGGGTTAAGCCGATTAAGCAGAAGCTGAGAAGATTGAAGCCTGAATGGACCTTAAAGGTCAAGGACGAAGTGGTCAAACAATTCCAAGCTGGATTTTTGGCAGTCTCTACATACCCAGAGTGGCTCGCAAACATAGTGCCGGTACCAAAGAAGGACGGGAAAGTCCGAATGTGCGTAGACTACAGAGACTTGAACAAGGCAAGCCCAAAGGACGATTTTCCACTTCCACACATCGACATTCTGGTCGATAATACTGCGGTACACAGCCTATTCTCTTTCATGGATGGGTTCTCGGGATATAATCAGATCAAGATGGCTAAGGAGGATCAAGAAAAAACAGCATTTATCACACCTTGGGGCACATTCCACTATACAGTCATGCCGTTTGGGCTCAAGAACGCTGGGGCAACATATCAGCGGGCCATGACTGCACTATTTCATGACATGATCCACAAAGAGATGGAAGTCTACGTGGACGATATGATTGCCAAATCATGCAAAGAGGAGGACCACTTGATCAATCTGAAGAAAGTGTTTGATCGGCTCAGGAAGTACAGTCTACGGCTTAACCCGGCTAAGTGCGTCTTTGGGGCTACATCAGGAAAGTTGCTTGGGTTTATAGTGAGCCGAAGAGGAATTGAAATTGACCCGGCTAAAGCTAAGGCCATAATTGGAATGCCAGCACCCCGAACCGAGAAGGAGGTCAGGGGCTTTCTTGGAAGGATTCAATACATAAGCCGGTTCATAGCACAGCTCACTGCTATCTGTGAGCCGATTTTCAAGCTTCTAAGGAAGGATAATCCGACGGTCTGGAATGAGGACTGCCAGCAGGCATTTGACACAATAAAGAGGTATTTGCTGAACCCACCTGTGCTAGTGCCACCAACTCCAGGAAGACCGCTGATCCTGTACTTGTCAGTGTTGGAAACGTCAATGGGATGTGTCTTGGGGCAGCATGATGAGACTGGTAGAAAAGAAAGGGCAATTTACTATCTGAGTAAAAAATTCACAGAATATGAAGCTGAGTATACACCATTGGAAAAGACTTGCTGTGCTCTAGTATGGGCCACTCAGAGGCTAAGGCACTATTTCCTTAGTCACTCCACACTATTGATATCCCGGATGGACCCGCTAAAGTATTTATTTGAGAAACCGGCACTGACTGGCAGGACGGCAAAGTGGCAACTACTACTGTCCGAGTTTGACCTCACATACATCACCCAGAAGGCGATCAAAGGTCAAGCCATAGCTGATCACCTGGCTGCACATCCTCTGCCAGAATATCAACCCTTGAAGACCAATTTTCCAGATGAGGCAATCCTGTACACTGAAGAGGAGGACAGTGAGAGTTCTTGGCAGATGTTCTTTGATGGAGCCGCCAATATGAATGGGAACGGAATAGAGGCAGTCTTGGTTAAACCAGATGGTTCACATATCCCCATTGCAGTAAAGCTGAGATTCCAGTGCACCAATAACATAGCAGAATATGAGGCATGCATAATTGGATTGCAAGCAGCCATGGATCATGGAGTAGAGGAACTTGACGTATATGGGGATTCGAGTCTTATCATCTTCCAAACAACTGGTGAGTGGAAAACCAAGGATCACAAATTGATCCCCTATCACCAGTACTTGGAAGAAATAAGCACGAATTTCACTCGAATTTCCTTCAACTATATGCCAAGGGCCAAGAATCAGTTTGCGGATGCTCTAGCAACATTGGCTTCAATGGTCAGCATACCAGAAGGAGTAGACATCAGACCGCTGGAAATTGAGGTCCGAGATGAACCGGCGTACTGTCTCGTTCTAGAAGGAGCACCAGAAGAAGAAACACCATGGTTTCAAGATATCAAAAATTTCTTGAACAATCGGAGTTTGCCAGAAAATGCCACTGCTACTGAGAAGAGGACAATACAGAGATTGGCTGGTCAGTTTCTGCTAAGTGGTGGACATGTGTACAAGAGATCACATAACGACATTCTGCTAAGATGTGTTGCCAAGGCTGAATCGGAAAGGCTGATTGAGACTGTACATGGAGGAGTTTGTGGGCCCCATATGAGTGGACACATGCTGGCTAAGAAGATCCTGAGGCTGGGATACTACTGGACGACCATGGAGCATGATTGCTGTATACATGTCAGGAGGTGCCACCAATGTCAGATATATGCAGATAATAAGCATACACCCCCAGGTGAGCTGCACAACATGACATCACCCTGGCCCTTCTCTATGTGGGGCATAGATGTCATCGGCATGATCTCCCCTAAGGCATCAAACGGGCACAGATTCATCCTGGTGGCGATTGACTATTTCACTAAGTGGGTGGAAGCAGCATCATATGCAAATATCACAAGCAACCATGTGATCAAATTTTTGAAGCACAACATTATTTGTCGCTATGGACTGCCAAGTGCCATAGTATCAGACAATGCTTCAAATATTAAGAACAAGGACATGAAGAAAATGTGTGAGCAGTTTCAGATCACCCACCAGAAGTCAGCTCCGTACAGGCCAAAGATTAATGGGGCAGTGGAAGCAGCAAACAAGAATATAAAGAAAATCATTCAGAAGATGGTAGTGAGCTACAAAGATTGGCATGAAATGCTGCCACTTGCTCTACATGCCTACAGAACCTCGATCCGGACCTCAACTGGGGCAACCCCGTACTCCCTAGTCTATGGAATGGAAGCAGTCTTGCCAGTGGAGGTAGAGATCCCCTCACTCCGAGTGCTCATGGAAGCAGAACTAGAAGAAGCCGAATGGGTCCAGTCCAGACATGATCAACTTAACCTGATAGAAGAAAAGCGGTTGAAAGCGCTTTGCCATGGACAGTTGTACCAGAAGAGAATGGCCCGAGCCTACAATAAGAAGGTGAGGCCCAGAACTTTCCAAGAAGGAAACTTAGTGCTAAAGAAAATCTTACCATTTTTGGAAGACCCTCGTGGTAAGTTCAAGCCCAATTGGGAGGGCCCATATGTCGTCAAGAAAGTCCTATCAGGGGGAGCACTCATCTTAGCAGAAATGGATGGGTCAGATTTTCCTGAGCCCATTAACTCTGATGCAGTAAAAAGGTATTTTCCTTGAGTGAATATTTCTAGGAAATGATCCGAGGCCATTTTTCTTTATTTCCTTCAAAAATTTTAATCCCTAGTCTAGCCAAGTTGAGCCTGTTCGTTTCTTTGATAAACCCAAACCGGATTTACAGTCTTAAATTGGGGCAAAACAAATTGGGGCAAAGTAAGGGAAGAAAAAGAAAAAGAGAGGAAAAGCAATGAAAAATGGCAAATGAAAGCCAAGTGTGAAAAAAGATGCAAAGAATGCAATTCGGGGAAAAATGGGTAAATTTATCATGACTGTAAGTCCGGTTGACCTATT
Organism: Buxus sempervirens; assembly: GCA_947561395.2. NCBI lineage: Eukaryota > Viridiplantae > Streptophyta > Magnoliopsida > Buxales > Buxaceae > Buxus > Buxus sempervirens. Next base: position 50,080,193 of record OX387184.1, on the reverse strand, counting down.
TCCACACTTGAAAATTTTTGGGCCTTTAATACCCTTTCTTTCATAAACTGAGCCTAGCCTTTATTTCGTCCTATCTTTAAGCCCTCGGTGATCTTAGCTTATTCATTCAAATGTCAGAGTAAGATGGGTGATGACGGAATTCAGAAGCCGGCCCTAGTGAAAACCGTAACTGGCACTAGGGGCAATATTGGCAAAAAGGCAAAAAGAAAAAAATAAGAAAAATGAAAGAAAATCAGAGGTTGAGTTGATCATGGAAATCTGAGATTGAAGCAAAATCGGCATGAGCAGAATGGGGCAGTTTTGGCAGTTGGGGATGACTCTAAAGGTCCTAAGATGGACGGTTCTGATCCCTCAGTATTTTATGGACTACCCTTTTCATTATTTAACCTGGTTCTAATTCCTTTAATTATAGGTGATTAAGTGCATGGACCAAATTTCAAAAAATACAAAAAAAAATATAAAAAGGAAAAATTATACTTTGGCCAGTGATGAGAAATCAAATACTTTTCATAAAACCTTTGTTTTTACAAGCATCTGAGCATTCTGAGGCCAATAATATAAAAACTTTATTTTGAATTAAAAACCTTTGTATTTCCACTATTGGAGTTCAATTTTGTACAAAGGTATGAAAAATGTGCAGGAAATAAAGCTAATCCCTATCTCCTAGCCGCTCCTCAAGCTCCCGAATCCGAGCTGCCTGAGCTGTAATGACTTCTGAAGCCCCCTCTGCAGCGGGATCACTCAGGAAGGAAATGACCTCATCTGAAAGGGCCTGCTTGATCCGCATACCCCTAAGGCTGGCCAAAGTATCCTGGTACTTCTGCCGGATCATACGGACCTCGAAGCGACGGGCCTGCCTCTGCTCCTCCAGCTTCTCTTCCACGGCAATACGGCGGGAGATCTGTTCCTCAAGCTGCCTCTCCAGATAAGCGCCCTGTATCCTGAGCTCTTGGGCCTCCCGTACCCATATCTGCTGAAGCCGCTTATGAGAAGCCCGCTCAGACTCTAGAATGTCCTCATAGGTGGGAGCCAAGACTACAGGAGGATCTTCGGGTACCGGGGCCTGAGTCTGTATCTGCTCCTTGATCCAAAAGAGATAATCCTTCACATGGGCTTCTGAGAAGACTGGACCATGCATAAAGCGGACATAGGACCACTCCTTCATCAACCAGGCATTCAGCTTCATAGAAAGGGGCCCAAGACGATCCTCATATCCACATGGGATGATAATCCCCTGGGTCGCTCGGAACTGACGAAGGACCCGCAGAGGAAGATACAGCACTGCATGCTTCAGGCCCGCCAGAATCAGAAAGTTGCGGTCTCGGAAGCTAATCACTGTCTCTGCATTAGGCTGATAAGTGCCAGGCCATCTCACCTGGTCATCCTGAAGCGAGCCCAAGAAAGTGAACCAGCCCTGTTTGCCTCCTGGAATATCGGGGCACCCCCTGTTGCTCATCAAGAGAGGGACTTTCAGACTCGGGAAGAAGTGTCGATTGATCTCTTCAATCTGGCTCAAATGATCAAGTAGCCAAAGCTGCAAAGAAAGAGAGAGGTGTCAGCACATTGTATAAAAAAAAAAAGCAAGAAAGGCAAAAAAAAAAAAAAAAAAGCCAAAAAGCAAAAAAAAAAAAAAAGAAAAAAAAAAAAACTTTTTACCTGCAGAATCTGGGCACATGCTAGGAAGCGTTTCGACTTCCTATTGTAGCAGTCGGTTAAGGCCTGATATATCCCAGCTAAAATCATAGGGGCCAACCTCTCCCGCTCCCTAACCTGGCATATCACGGAAATCAAGGCCAAGTCCACCTCGTCATCCTCCCGTGGGAAAAGCAACTGGTTGACCACTATCAGGGTCAACGCATTGAATCGGGCCTCCTTATCTTCTCCCCTCAAAAGCTTCTCAGTCAAAAAAGCCTTAGATAGGGTCAAAAGGGTGTCAGAATCCCCCAAGTCCTTCTTCCCTATGCCCAAAAAAGTAGAAGCTTCCTTCTTGTAACTGGGCCTAAGAGGTGGATTCACCACCTTCTCATCAAACCTCAGGCCCAGGATGGTTTCCACCTCCTCAATGGTTGGGGTCATCTCATGGGTCCCAAAACGGAACAAGTTGAGATCAGGAACCCAATGACCAATCATGGCCTCTATAATCTCCCACTTGAAGGGAACCTTGGGAATGAGCAGGGTATGGCCTAGGTTGGTAGTACCCCATCTCCTCTCCTCATCTAGGGTCATAGAGTTAACCCACCTTGTGTAAAAGGAATCCACAGGGTTATACCTAGTGAGATTTGGGGGTTTTGATCTAAAAGGCTGTTTTGCAGGGGAGGCAGTGTGGACAGACAATAACGGGGCAGAAGATGATCCGGATTCCATTGGATTTGACGGGAGCAAGCTAGAACTCAAGAGGAGGAAGAAAAAGGCGAAAAAGGGGGTTTCTAAACTCAAAAACTCGTAAAAAAATGCTCAAATCCCGAGACTGGTTGCATTTATAGCATCTTTTAACGTATCCGGTAACTCAGACCGGATACAAAGGCTTTGGTAATATCCGGATAAGTATACCGGATATAGAGGCTGCCATGAGTATCCGGTATGACATACCGGATACAAAGACCAGTCAATGTATCCGGTATGTCAGACCGGATACCGAGAAAAAATGCAAAAAAAGAACTAAGGATGAAAAAATCCGAATTTTTTACCTGTTTTACCTGCTTACAAGTCATAATTGCATAGAATGGAAAGCAAAAGATGTGCAAGACATGATAGAATGAATAAAAAGTTTTTTCATATATATCTGAAAGTTTTTGTACAGGGATGATAAAAATACATGAAAATGAAAAATATAATCCTAATCTACTCCTGTGCAGGATCATCCCCGCGTCCTCGGCTGCGGTCACCTCTACGGCGTCTCCCCCAAAGGGCTCGGCCTCTAGAGTATGCAAGAATCCGCTCGGCCGCATGGCGAGGATGCCGACCTACCACCTGCTGAAGATGATACTCCAAGCAATAATCCTCGAGATCCGGGGGAGGAGCAGGAGTAGAATCAGGGGAAGAAGCCTCGGGCTCTGCAGCAACCGGCCCAACTGGGCCCTCATCCAAAGCATCCTCTGCTCCCGCAGCTCCAGAAGGCCCAGCATCAGCAGCAGAGGGGCCAGGATCAGAAATAGCTGAGTCCACAGAAAAGAGAAAAATCAGAAGATTCAGATATAAGGAAGAATAAAAGAGGAGAATGAAAAGAAGATCATACCAGGAATGTCTGCAGAAGGAGCAGGGGGATCCGGCTCGTCAGGATCAGCAGCTGGGACATCCACAGGATCAGAGGCCCGAGCAGGAGATGGGTCAGGAATCAGGAAATCATGCTCAAAGAAGGCATCCTGATCATGGACCGGGCCCTGCACAAGTCAAACAAGCATATCAGAATAGCAGAAACAGGAAAATAATGAAAGAAATGAACATATGAGAAGGCCAGATACCTGTCTAGACTGGAGCTCAGCAACTAGGGCCTCCAGCTCCCTGATCCGGGCATCCCGCTGGGCCACGACCGCATCGTGCTCCGCGATCATATCATCGATCGCAGCCCGCTGGCTCTCGAACCGGTCCCGAATGGAGTTCAGCTCGTGTACCTGCAGCAAGAAAGGAAGCATGGTCAGAAATGCATAAGAAAGGAAAATAGGATAAAAACAGGAAGAATACAAGGCTTACCGTGTCCTCATGGATCCGGATGCGGATCCCGCCAATCTCTGTCACCCCGGCACGAGTGGGTCGATCCATCAAGCATCCAATAGACACCCTCTGGAACCACTCGTCATAATCTCCGGCTGCTGTGAGCCCCTCGGCATCCAGGAAGTGATCAAACTGATCCACATCGAAGCCAGGAAGGAGAGTATCGGGACCCACAGCAGGAGGAGGGACGGGGATGCGAAGTGCGCCAGTGTGCTGGTAGTACAGGCGCTCTCCCAAGTACATCACCCTACCAAGCCTCCCAAGGAAGCACTGGTAAGGCTGACGTCGGAGATCTCTCTCAAAAGCATCCTGTACTGCCATCTCACGGGCAACTCCGACATCCACGTCATCTGGACGGGATAGAATGAGCTGCAAAGAAGCAAAGTGGTCAGATACAGTCAAAATACAGGAAAGAAAATAAAAGAAAAAAATAGAGGACTTACATCAGATCGGCGTGCACGGTCTAAGTGCACCCGAGCGGTACGAGGCTGGCTCCTATCGGCATCTCGAACCTGGGCCGACCATCGCAGAGCCACAGGAAAATCCGCAACCTCAGGAACCGGGGAGGGACGGAAGAAGGTCATATAGGTGTACATGAACACCTAGCAAAAGAAAAATCAGTCAAGAAAAGATAAAGCCTAAAGAATTAAGCCAGACAGATGAATGCAATACCTGTAAAATCTGCCAGAAGAACCGGCTGCTGACTCCATCACCCCTCGGAGATGCTAAGCCTCGAACCGCTCGGCACAGCCCGGCCAAGATGGTCCCATAGATCAGCCGACCCCATGCTAGCTGGCGGGTCTGATAGAAATCTCTCAAGGCGTCCAAAAAGAGCGGACTGACACCGGTAGTATCCTCCGGGAAGAAGCAGCTCCCCAACATCAGCAGGAATACATGTCGGAAAATCGGCGCAAAGGCTGCATCCTCCACAGAAACGGTCTCGTGCCTCCTCTCAAAATGGCGAGCCAGACTCTCCCGCAGCCAGCTAATGGAGAGCCGGCCACTCCTCCCATCCCAGGCAGTAGGTGGCAGGGCCTGATACCCCGAAAGGAGGCCAATATCCTCCGAAGAAGGCCGCTCCAAGACAATGGTCCGCCCCGTCAGAGGAATGCCCGTAATCATCACAAAATCAGAGGGGCGGATCCCCAGCTCCACGTCTGGCAGATGGAATGACTGAGTCTCTGGGAAGTATCTCTCCATCATGGCAAAGATGAGTGGACGATCGGCTCGGAATGATGGAATGCTGAGGAAGTGATCCAGATGGCATCTCCCAAACTCCCGCCTGAGGGCCGGAGAAAGTGACCGTGCCAACTCGCTGAATCTCCCCCAGCTGCCGCGCAAGTGGGAAGAGTAGTAGGGAAGCGGCACATCGGCCCTGATGCACATGGAGGGGTGGCTATCCAAGCCATGGAGGAGCTCTGTATCATGCACAGAAGCCCTCAACTCCTCAGAGACCCCTGCCAAAGCTACAGCAACCCCCTCCGGAGCCATATCTCTGGCTCTGCCTCGGCCTCTACCACGGCCTCTCTCGCCCTCAGGGGCCTGATCCTGAACCCGGCCTCTGCCTCGGCCTCGACCACGAGCGGGTACAACCACGGGCTGAATTGCAAAGGAACAGCGTGAATATTTGTGTACAAGGGAGAATGAAGAGAGAAAGAAATTTTTTTTGAAAACCTACCTCGGCAGAACTCTCTCTGGAGTCACCTAATGGCTCAGACAAAGTGGCGCTGGAGCTCGCCTCTGTCCGAGCCCGCGAACTGGAGGGCTGATCAGCTGGGTCAACATCCTCTCTAACCCGAGAACGACTCCTAGCCATCTACAACAGGGAAGTATCCTATGAATTTCAGTTCAAATTTATGTGGAACCCTACTTTGCTTAGTTCAAATTGATCAAAAATTTCACTTTAATTTTATAAGTTCTAACTCTGGCTCATCAGGAATCTTATATGATTTTTCAGGGATTGTGGTTCGGTTCAAAGTCTTTTAGAAAATATTTCTATATTACTCTAAAAAATTTGTTTACAAGACCTAATATCTGATAATTTTCTGCAGGATTGCTACCTGGGTGCAAAAGCAAAGGGTCTGAGCTAAATGAAGGATCGGAATAACGGTGGAGACCAACCACAGAATGGTCCTGGCAGTTGGAGCACAACATTAACACCGGGCGGATTGAGAATCCCAGCATATCAAGAAGTAGCAGCAAGGCAGTCCTAAGTTTTGGGACACTATCAAGTCAAGGATTGCACAAGCAACAGTCACATGGGCAGCTCCAAAAAGTGGTAATTGAAAGTCAAGAATCACATATCATGAAGTCTGAAAATTCTATCAATAAGCTATATGGGAAATGCCCAATCATGCCATTCAGTGGGAAAGGCAATCCCAATCAGTGCAAATAAAAGTCATGGCATCACAAAAAATTTTGAAGCATTGTAATCCAGCATGGTTTGTCCAAAACAACCAAGGCAATGGCAAGATGGGATTCATTAAAGCATCAATTCAGAAATTCAGGCAATTGAGAATTGGCAGAAATTCACAAATGTAGGCAATGGGCAATTTACAACAATTAACTACATTCAAGAGAAATCCTAGCATGGCAAAATTTCTTGGATATGGCACTAAAACACATGGCAAGGAAAAAACAGCACATGGCATTAAGGTTCGGCAAATTGAGCATGAATTGGTTAGCAAGAAAAATATAGATCTCACTAACCTGGACGAGCAGTAGAGAAATCAAGTGCCTAACTGCAAGGGGGAATCAAGGGACAGACCGCCGGAGCAAAACCTCCAATGCCAAGCTGAGAAATCGGGAAAAATCCAAGAAAATCGAGCTAGGGCTCGACTGCTGCCGTAGATGGACAGAGATTGAATGTCGCCGGAGCAAGGAGCAACCGCCGGCAGCAATAGGAGACACCGGAGTTGCTGGAAATCACCGGAGAAGCAGGACGAGTCGGGACAGTCGGGGACGAAGGTCTGTGGCCGGTCTGAGTTATCGGAGAAAGAAGGAAAGAAATGAAAAGTCGCGGTCGCGCGCGACTTAAGTAAACATGCGGGATCCGGATACTCAGGCCGGATACCCGCAGACCCTTTATTATCCGGATATACTTACCGGATACCAAAGAAAAAAAGAAAAAAAAAGAAAAAAAAGCAGAAAAAATAGAAAAAATAGAAAAAAACAGGGAAAAATAGAAAAAAAGAAGAAAAGAAAAAGAAAAAAAAAAAGAGAAAAGAAAAAAAAGAGAAAAGAAAAAAAAGAAGAAAAGAAAAAGAAAAGAAAAAAGCAAACTTGTGCTACAATTTTCTCAAAAATCCTATTCTTGTCTCGAAATCCACCTCACAGCCACGAGAGCTCTGTGGAATTTGGGACAACTTTGGGAAATGTGCCTGGTCAAAAGGATGATATCCACTCAATTTTCAACTTGGTTTAATAAAAAATCAGTTTTTCAAAAATCCTATTTTTGGGCTTAAAATCCACTTCACAGCCACAAAGGGCTCAGTGGAATTTAAGAACTCTTGGAGAGATGCCCCCTTAAAGTGAGGGCCTTTTTGGCAAATCTCCACTCAAAAATTGTTTTCTACAAAAATTGAATTGAACCGAGCAAATCATGCTCAAGGGAATGCAATTTGGGCTTGTCTACTCTTTGCAGCTCACTGCTTCGCAGCTCCCACAAAGAGGGGCAGTTGTAGACACCCCAAATTGCACAAACAATCATCAAAAATCATTATCTCCTGGAAAGCCAGCACAAAATTTGAAGAAAATAAATTTTTGCCTGTATCCGGATACTCAATCCGGATACAAGTGCTCCTCCCCGTATCCGAATAGTCATACCGGATACGTGTGAGCTTTAGCCTATCCGGTACCATGTACCGGATACCTTAAGGCCCTTTGTTATCCGGTCTGACATTCCGGATACCTTAAGTTTGCTCAAAATTAGGGTTTTCCGAGAGCTTTTCACTTTTACCATCATGTCCCTCATTAAATGAGGGGAAATCGCGGAAATAACCTTAGGGTTTAGGTTGGAGGGGTTCTAGACATTAAGTTGTGTCTACCAATGACCTTAGCCCTTGCCTATAAATAGGAGCCTCCTCCTTGAGCAAATGGCACACAACTCTTGTTTGGAATTCTCGCAAAGAAGAACTCCAAGAGAAGAAGAAAACCGCTGTGGAATCGTCTCCAGCACTTAGGTAAGCCTCAACTTTTCTTTTTATTTTCTGTCTTTACATTCCTAGATCTAGATCTCTTCTTCTACCTTTCTGTAGTGTAAAGCCTTGTTTGTATGTGTGGAAATCCTTCCCCGGCTCAAAGTATCTCAAGACTCCCCTAGCCGTAAAACGTGAAGGCGGATCTAGGAGAAACGAGACTGGGGATTGACCCTAGTGCTAGAACCTATGTAGCATAAGGCCTTTTTGATTGATTGTAAACCGTTCCATATTCAAAGTACCCTTGATTATCTTAAAGAGAACAGAGGGAAACGATAATGGAACGGAACCCTAGGCTATGCTAGAACCTATTTTATTGAATCTATATGCATGTGGATGGATCTTGCTAGGTTTTTTTCACTTTTGCACACATATCACTACTTTGGCGGGATAGGCTCATATTTGGGGTTTATTGCATTTATTGTGATAAATCTCAAATAAATGGCCTCAATCAATTCTGGAATGCCTTTCAGATGATTTTGAAGTATTTGTGTTCATCTTACACGAATTTCATTTTTTATCAATTTTTGGATTTGGTTTTTACTCAAAAATGGCTTAGCTTGACAGCACCTGTACCCCTACTTCGGACGTCCGTAACTTCATCATCCGGATGAATTTTGGGACGATTCCAGAACCATGGGAAAGGTGAGGCTGTCTAGTTTATGTCCACCAAATTTCATGATTTTCTATCTAGCCGATTTTTGACACATCTCTGTCGAAGTTGAGTGGACAGTTCAGGTCCAAGAACAGAACTTGTCACTTCGACGGACCGCCATGTGTTCGTTTTATGTCCGATTCGAGTGATTTTTGTTTCTGAGTACTCCTTCATGAGTCTATTTTCAAATCCAGTTGGTTTCATAATTTTTGAACTCCATTTGAATTATTGGTAGCCGATTTACTCAGAACTGCTCATTTGCATTTTTCTGGGTAAATCTGTGATCTTCGGGGCCTGTTCGGGAGACCACCCAAGGCACATCCGAAGGGATTTTTGTATGAGGCTAGTTTCTATGGAAAGATGGCCATACAAACTTCAATCACACCAAATTTCACGGATTTCTATGTAGTGGATTTTTCTAGACAATTTTCCAAAGTTGCCCACTTACCACTTTTCAAAATCCCCAACAGCAACTTTAAAGGAGTATAACTCCTAGATTTTTCTCCGGAATGAAGTGAAATTTTGCATGAGACTCTTGTTTACCCTAATCTTTCAAATAGAGTTGGTTTGAATCAATTTGAAATTGGATTTGAATGATTTCAAGACAAAGGATCTTGCTTTTTACCAAAATTCCCGGATTTGCCTCAACTTGGTTTTTGCCACTTTCGCTTTGATTTCCATCTTTTGAGATATTCCAGAAGTGATATTGACATAAGAGATGATCTAAAATCCATTTAGATCTTAATGTGAAAATATCATACATTGTTCCTTTTTCAAGGCTTTTTCATGATTTTTAGCAAGCTTTCTTACATTATTTTTTGCATGAACATACACTTGGCAACCACTTCGTGTGGATGAATGGGGGTGCCTAACACCTTCCCCCGTTCATAATCTAATCCCCTTACCCATCTCTGGATTTGATTTTCAAGTAGGGTTATTTTTACCCTAGGATTTGTCTTTTGGCTATTTTTGCCTACTTTTGACTCTTTGGTGTCCATTCTCACCCCAAAATCATGAATGGTGGCGACTCTCCCAATTTTTGCGTTGAGCCCGTGTGTTGACGGAGGGGACGATCACTCCGGTGATTTTTTCCCATGTCTCACACCAGCGGTCGACGCGATCTGTGTTTTCTCCTTTAAATAGACGTGTTGTAATTTTTTAGAGATGACATTTTTTCTTCAGATCAATTTGATTTCGGATCGTGAGGTGTTCGAGATTCGATCAATTCTACTTTAGACAGTCGGCGATCGAGTGAGGGGGAGATCTGAGATAGATCACCTGGAATTGAAGTTTGAGGATTCTTCTTCAATTCGGAACTTCACCTGATCGTGTGATCGCCTGGATTGGTGATCGGCTTTGTTGGATGCATAGGTGGATTCCTACTGCATTGGATCGTCTCAGTGGATTCTGAGGTGATTGTTGCGATCTGGATTGATCGTGTTCTGCAGCTTGTGGATTCAAGCTATGTTGCAGTTCGTGGACTCGAACTGTGGATCACTGTTGAGTGATTGTTTGCGATCTGGATTGATCGTGGTTTGCAGCTTGTGGATTCAAGTTGTGTTGCAGTTCGTGGATTCGAGCTGTGGATTGCTGTTGAGTAAGTTCAATTGTAAATGTTAAGTATGTGCTCCTTTGTAATTGTCTTTTCATTCAATAGTGGAAATTCGAAGGGTTAGTCGCCTCATATAGACTCGAGGTTTTTCCTGGATCTGGATTCAGGTTTCCTTGTATAATTCTCTGTGTGTATGTTTCCGCATTGTTAAATTCTGAATTGTTGTAGATCGTGGACCTATAGAGTAGTCCTCTACTCTTTCAATTGATAGAAATGTTTTTTTTAAATCAACTATCATTTTTGTCTTAAACACTTTTGTGCATTGAAGTTTATTGTGTGTTTGAAGCTTGGATTCTATAGGCTATCACCTTTATGAAAAGAAAAGTTTTGGAAATGGCTACCATAGAGATTAGAGTGAAAGCCACTGTTATTCTCAAAAAAAAAAAGAGAAAGAAGGTATATCCTTGGAATGAACTGTAAACTCAGGTTTTTTAAGGGTCAATGCCTTCTACAGAAAGAAAAGAAAAAGAAATCAGAAAAGGCTACTTATCTCTGATGTGCGAAAGCCACCAAAATGAAGTTGGGGTATGTCTATACTTTCCAAGTATGATTACACTAAAATAGCCTTCCATATGTATAAAGTGTAAAAGTCAAAAAATATTTTTCACACACTACACAAACATTGACTAATTAATATGCATAGGAGCTCAATATCTTGAAGAAAATTTATAGTATGAGAAACCATGAAGGAATTTTGGTCATAGATATGAAATGTGTCACATCTGAATTAATTTTGATAGGTTCCTTAAGATCAGTTTTGTGAATAAGTACTTCTTGGATTGAATAACAGTTGATTATCTGGATGATTTTAGTTTAGTTAAAATCTTAGCTTTGTGTTTAGAAGTATGATTTTTTTTCATGAAGAATAGTTCAAACTCTTTTTATAAATTTTTGCCTTATGAGTGTATTTCTTTTTGAGTGTGCATGTGCACCTTCTACGTCGCTAGAAGCGTGCTGGTAGCCTTTCCTCTATTTCGTGCTTTGGTACCTGCCGTGGTAAGCGTCGCTGGATGCACGCAGGCAGCGAATTATTTTTCCCTATAAAAAGGGGAAATCTGGTTCATTTTTTTTTTACCTCTGTTTTTTTTACCCTCTCTGCTTTTCACCTCGCTCCTCACGTCGTGATCTTTCTCTGCCTTCGTGCCTTCTTTCCGCCACCTTGTTCACTGTTTAGGTAAAATTTTTTTTACTGTCTTCATCTTGCTTCTTCATTTTCTGCTTCCTAGTTCAGTAGTCTTCTCTCGTTATTCTAAGCTAGGGTTTGGTAGATTGTTCTGCCATTAGGGTTTTATCATTCGTTGTTTGTTTCTGTCTGTTTGTTCTTTCTCTTTCATTTTTTATCTTCACCATGCCTATTAAGAGAAAGTCTAGGACTGATTCTCCTTCCACATCTTCTCCTCCTGTGAGATCTTCACCGGTTATATCTTCTCCACCGGTGAGACCCCCATCCCCATCTATTGCTGCTGAACCATTCTTTGGCAATGGGTTGTCTGATTACAATGAGTTCTTCAAGCACAGGCCACTCCTTTTGGAAAGGGCCATTAAGCTTGATTCCTTTTCTGACTCACCTCTCTTCTCATTGTTTTCGGACAATGGTTGGAAGAAATTTGCTCTGCTCAGTGGTTTTGCATATCCTGAGCTGGTTCGCGAATTTTATTCAAACCTTCACCATCTTCATCTGGCCAATCAAGGCTCTGTTAACGCCTATGTCAGGGGTATCTCTTTCGACTTCTCGAAAGAGCTTATCTCCTCTCTTCTCGAACTGCCCCTTGTTGATTTTCCTTCCTTTAACTTTCTTGATTCTCATACTGATCCTCTGATGGAGTCTATTATTCCTTCTCTAATTGTTCCGGGTGCTCCTACTTCCATAAAAAACAAGCCCAACTACCTTCCTCATGGCTCTCTTCAAGATCTTCTCCGGATCTTGAATCTGTTTGTGTGTGCTTCTCTTGTTCCCTCAGATCACCATTCTGAGATTTCTCACTCGAGAGCAAGACTTTCTTCATGCTCTCTGGAACAGAGACAGTGTCTGTATTCCCTCCATCATATTCCATCAGATCCTTCAGTCTCGGAATTTAAAATCCAAGACTGCTGCTCTTCCTTTTGGCATATTCATCACTTACCTGTGCATTCATCAGGGGGTACTCCCTGATCCTGTTGAAATGATCCTTCATCCCAGACCTCCCATTAATTCCTCCACTCTGACCAGAAGTAAACGCGCAAATCATTTTCGTTTGGTGTCTTCTGAACCCTCTTCTTCGCAGTCCTCTTTGTCCAGCTCTGATGCTGTGGCAATTATGGAAAAACTGAATTCCATGCAAGCCTCCCAGGAGGCTTTCAATTCTGAAGTTAGGGCTCACATGCTCATGATGAGCATGTTCAAACCAGAGACCCAAGAGAAGCTGGAGATATTGGCAAAGGATGTTGATTTTATCTGTGGTGAGGTACAAATGGATGTTGCTGCTCAGCAACGAATGCAAAATGAAGCTGATCATTTTCTGGAAAGCATTCGGAAGACTCAGCTGGAGATGGATCACAAACTCTGTTGGCTGCACTCCAGGTCCCAAGACGCATACAAGCATTACTCAAGGACTTGGGAACCAAAACCACCTTCCAGAAAGGGGGAGTTTTTTGGATGATGATGTTGGGGTTGATGTTTCTGTTGATGGTTCTGCTGCGTTGTTGCTGCTGCTTGCTGCTTGTTATTTTTTTCTTCTTTCTTCTCTTTATGTGTTGTGTATTTGTTATGTTTCTGAAAGTTGGCTTGTGGAGGAGTTTTCTGTGGGTTTGTAAGGGAAGTTTTATGTTGGTTGGTTGGATGGATGTGTATATATCTGTGTATATATCTGTTGGAACAATGTATATCCTTTTTTTGAATGAATGAAATTCTGGATTCTCCAAAATCATTGTGTCTCTCCTTATCAGTGTGGTTTTAAAATTCTTAAATGGAAATCAATATTAACTGAGTTTGATATTAAACACTGTTTTAAGGTTTTTGTTAGGCATTTGCCAAGGGGGAGATTGTAAGTGTGAAAACTCACACTCCTTTTATGGCAAATGTTTGACAAATTATGTCTTCTAATAAATCTTCAAGATGTGCAGATTAAATAATGAAAATTCAGTGAATTTAGTAAAGAAGAAGAAGACGATGCTGCCACACAGCTACCACGCCGCTGGTAGCTCAAGGAAATGAAAGATTTTCTAAATAGAGCATTTCTTGTAAAGGCACTTGCGAAGATCAACGCCGCTGCCACTCCGCTGGCAGCGCATAAGTGAATCAGTGCTTTAAAAAGTAAGGCACGTGCACTAGCGTCGTAAGGCGACGCCGACACGCCGCTCGTAGCGCAGAGCGAGATTGAAGATTATATGATCAGCTGTGCACATGCCGCGTTCTCTCCCGCTAGCAGCTCGCTGGCAGAACGCCCTTAACTGATTCAACCTGTTCTGAGCGGGACTTGAGTTCGCTTCCAGCCGTCTATCCCGATCGCACCACGACGCCACCAACACTCGACGCGATCTGTGTTTTCTCCTTTAAATAGACGTGCTGTAATTTTTTAGAGATGACATTTTTTCTTCAGATCAATTTGATTTCGGATCTTGAGGTGTTAGAGATTCGATCAATTCTACTTTAGAGAGTCGGCGATCGAGTGAGGGGGAGATCTGAGATAGATCACCTGGAATTGAAGTTTGAGGATTCTTCTTCAATTCGGAACTTCACCTGATCGTGTGATCGCCTGGATTGGTGATCGGCTTTGTTGGATGCATAGGTGGATTCCTACTGCATTGGATCGTCTCAGTGGATTCTGAGGTGATTGTTGCGATTTGGATTGATCGTGTTCTGTAGCTTGTGGATTCAAGCTGTGTTGCAGTTCGTGGACTCGAACTGTGGATCACTGTTGAGTGATTGTTTGCGATCTGGATTGATCGTGGTTTGCAGCTTGTGGATTCAAGCTGTGTTGCAGTTCGTGGATTCGAGCTGTGGATTGCTGTTGAGTGAGTTCAATTGTAAAGGTTAAGTATGTGCTCCTTTGTAATTGTCTTTTCATTTAATAGTGGAAATTCGAAGGGCTAGTCGCCTCATATAGACTCGAGGTTTTTCCTGGATCTGGATTCAGGTTTCCTCGTATAATTCTCTGTGTGTATGTTTCCGCATTGTTAAATTCTGAATTGTTGTAGATCGTGGACCTATAGAGTAGTCCTCTACTCTTTCACTTATTAGTAATAATTTTTTAAAAAAACATTTTTGCTTTTATTAAGAATCTTATATTAAATGTCTTTGCTTTATGCTTATGTACCTATGGCAAAAAAATTTTAAGGGAAATTATAGAAAAAAAAAAAAGTGGCAACAAATTTTTAAGGGAAAATTATAAAAAAAAGGGTAATTTTTTGGCCCTTGTTTATGAAACAGCCTATCAAAAGTCTCATTTGCAAAAAGGGATCGCTTTTTAAAAATAATTTAACTATAGGATCACTCTCATATAGCAACTGATATACAAACAGAGCCTAATTGGAACGCAAGGCGCATGCTACATGAGACATAAGTGTGTAATACTCTGGTCTCTCATGTAGCATGTGCTTGTGTCCCACGTAAGATACGCTCATATATCATGTATAATGCAATACTTGTGTCCCAAGTAGGTTATGTTCGTATATATCTTATGTAGCTACAGTGACACTACTGTTTAACTTTTTCTGAAAAGTAACTCTGTAAATCAATTATATTTGAAAAGTGACCTTTTTTTGCAAATGAGATTTTTTATAGATTGTTCTAATAAAATATAAAGTGACCCTTTTACTTAATTTTCCAAATTTTAAAGCCAATCCAAACCGAGGTATAGTTTATTTTTTTTCCCCTTTTACTATAGAATTAATGGTTTTTTTGTATGGGATGAAGTCGTCAGCCATGTTTGCCTCAATTGCTCCTTAATGACATCTGCTACAGTATTATACTACATTTGTCATATTTTTGATTGTTTTGCATGGGCTAACTTGAAAAAACACAAGCCGGATGCTTCACACAGCAGCATCTCACAGCCACATCAGTGAAGAATACGGTATAAAACTAAAACTGCAGAAGATGTCATTCCTCAAGTGTCCTTTAACTTCGATTATTATTTGGCTAGTAGCCAATGGAATCTTGCTATAAAACCCCACTAAAACACTCTCTTAAGCATCTTCATAATTCCCTTAGCCATGGATCAAAAATTTCTCCTCTCTCTTTTTTTTCCTTTCTGCATATTTTTGTTTATGTTTGTGAGAGTTTGGAAGAGATCCAAAACCCATGACTCAAGTAAAAAATTTCCTCCAGGGCCTAAGAAGTTGCCTTTGATAGGCAACTTGCACCAATTCATAGGGTCAACACTGCAGCCCCATCACAAGTTGAGGGACTTGGCCAAAAAATATGGCCCCCTCATGCATCTACAACTTGGTGAAGTTTCTACTGTTGTTGTCTCTTCTCCTGACATGGCCAAAGAGGTGCTGAGGAATCATGATCTTAACTTCGCAACGCGCCCGGAGCTTGTTGTTTGTAGAATTCCAACCTCTGGCTTTACAGACATTGTCTTCGCTCCATATGGTGATTATTGGAGACAACTGCGAAAGATTTGCGTCATGGAGCTCTTAAGTGCCAACCGTGTCCAGTCGTTCCGTCCAATTAGAGAAGAAGAGGTCTCAAATTTAGTTAGAATGATCTCCTCTGCGAACGGATCAGTCATCAATCTTGGCAAAAAAATCCTGTCCATGACAAGTACCATACTTGCAAGGGCTGCTTTTGGGGAGAAATGCAAACACCAAGAAATATTCTTAGCAACGACTAACAAGATGACGTCGATAGCTGGAGGTTTTGAATTATGCAATGTATTCCCTTCACTTGAATTTGTTTTCGTGATTACTGGAATGAAGCACGCGTTGGAGAGGTGTCACAACAAGGTTTGCATGATCCTTGATGATATCATTAATGATCACAGAGAGAAAAGGAAAGGCAACTTGACCAGAAATGTTGACAAACGAAACGAAGATCTCGTTGATGTTCTTCTTAGAATTCAGGAGAATGGTGAACTAGAATATCCTATCACAACAGAGAACATAAAAGCTGTAATCTTGGTGAGTATGTCTATTAGGTACCTGGTCTTGGGTTCTTACGTAATTTGATTTAATCAAATCCTAGGACCGCGACTTGATCAGTCCACCAATTTGTATTTTTGGCGGTAGGGTAAAGGGAGGCGTAGGGGTGTGGTGGTGATGTATGGGGGTGTGGTGGTGGGTGGGGTTTCATATGGTGTGTGATTTTTGTAGGAGTGTGTGAGGAGTGGGTGGTTGGGTGGGTGAAGATGATGATGATGGTGTTGGTGGTGGTGGTGGTGGGGTTGAGGGGGGTAATGGTGGTGGTAGTGGGGTTGTGGTCATGTTGGTGGGTGGTAGTCATCGTAGTGAAGCTGGTGGGGGTAGTGGGTGGGTGGTGGTGGGCGGTGGTAATAGTGGTGGTGGATGACCCATTCTCGATCACTTTCATATAGAAGCTCTTCCTTAATAAAAAAGTAATAACTCTTTATTTATTAGATATTTATCTGACCATACGTTAATATTAGCTTGCTTTAAATTGTACTTTCTATGTCCTTTTGTTGTTACGTGTCGTATCTTATGTCTTGGCTAATTTGGAATTCAATTCCATTGGTTTTTAGGACATCTTCATTGCAGGGACGGAGACATCATCAACCACAATAGAGTGGGCAATGGCTGAATTGATGAGAGCCCCAAGAGTGATGGAGAAGGCACAAGCTGAGATAAGAAATGCTCTCAAAGGCAAGCAAAAGGTGGAGGAGACAGACATTCAAGAACTGTCTTACCTGAAGTTTGTTATCAAGGAGACTCTGAGGCTACACCCTCCAGTTCCATTATTAGTTCCAAGAGAATGTAGGGAGAGTTGTGAGATTGATGGGTATGAGATACCACTGAAAACTAGAATCATCATTAATGTGTATGCCATGGGAAGAGATCCTGAAAATTGGAAAGACGCTCATATCTTCTGTCCGGAGAGGTTTCAAGACAGTTCCACAGATTTCAAAGGAAACAACTTTGAGTATCTCCCATTTGGCTCTGGTAGAAGGATGTGTCCTGGTATGATATTTGGAATTGCCAATGTTGAGCTTCAACTTGCTGAGTTATTATACTACTTCGACTGGAAGCTCCCCGGTGGGGTCAACCCTAAAGATGTAGACATGAATGAACTCTTTGGAGCAACTATAAAGAAGAAAGAGGATCTGCACTTAATTGCCACCCCACATTTCTAATTTCCTTGTGATCATCAATAAGATGTTGTGACTTGTGAGTAATATGAAGTTGACCTAAATAAGTGGTGGCCCTATGTGTGAGAGTTAATCACTTTTAAGCTAGACTTTATATGACTAGATATGTACTTAAATAAGATGTTCTGTGTTTGGGATTGTTTAATTAAGTACTGTTTCTAGTTTTTTAGCTTAATAAAACATTTTTTAAAGTTAAAATCTTGTTTGATTATCTAAAATGGATAAGCAATTATCCATAAAGAGTAGAGAGCTACCCCATAAGGAGGCAGCTAATTTCCTCGGTCACCATTCGCCTTTTGAATGGTCTTTCGAAGCGTATGATCGCAACACGCGTCCTTATCATTTTAAAACCAAAAAAAACACGGACACAGCAACTGACGGTGGAAAACTAACGGGTCGACTAAAACTAACAACACTATTCCGTCGTTCGTCGTCGTTCGACGTTTATTTTCTTTGTCAAAACAAAACAATCGAAGCCTTCAGAAAATTTCAACTTTCCTTTTCCCCTGCCAGAGGAAATTGGTTGAACCCTCCCATTCCCTCTCTGCGATTCATGTGAACCCTAGAGGATGAACCTCCATCTCCACTTTCCTTTTCCCCTCTCCAAAGCTTCTTCAAAGCTTTTGCTTCGCCAACCTTCGATGGTGATGGGGTTTGTGAAAGTCAAGTTCAATGTATGTAAAGGGAGTCATCGGTCTGAGTAGGTAGAGGAAGGTGACCTCTTCTGCAGTATCCTTATAATGGCAGCTAAGCATGCGTTACCTCATCTTTCGTCTTCACCTATTGCTCCTTGCAAGTTCAAAACCAGAGATTGTACTCGACACCCACCATGGCTCCAAAGTGCAAGGCACAAGAGACTGGTGGTCCATCTTCCCCTGCACGAGCCTCTCTCATCCGCCTCTATTTTTTCTTATCTCCAAGACGCTCCTCTATTTCTCTGGCTGATACCGTAGGCTATTCCGTGGCCGCTACTACACATGTCTGGGTCTCTTCATCATCTCTGTTCCAGGCCTCTGATCCATTATCGAGTGCTCTGTAAAATCCAAGGTATTTTAGTCAACCTTCACTTTTTTTAAGATTTGGCTTAATTTCAATTAGGATTATTGAATTTTTTTTTCTCTTAAACTCCCCTTTTGTTTGTAGACTTTTTGAATCCCAAGTTTGTAATTTTCTTTATTTCTGAAAACTTTTCTCCATGGAGAATTTCAGATTGTGCAGAAAACATTTATGGGAGAAGCAAAAGGAAGAAGAAAGCTTCTAATTAGGTCAGATTGTGCAGAAAACATTTATGGGAGAAGCAAAAGGAAGTAGAAATCTTCTAATTAGGTTGCAGGAGAGATTCTTTCTTTCTTCACTCGCAACAATTTCACACCCTCCAATAGAGGAGAGAATATAACGTATGCCAACTGATCCTTCCTATTTTCTTTGCTTGTCACTTCCCCTTTGTCTCTTGCATGTCTTTACGGCATTTTACGCCAAAAGGATATAATCAAACATTTACTGTGCTCATATTGATATAGCTTTATCATAGACTATGTATGAGATGGTTTTGTTTTGATTAGAAGTGCAAAGATTTCCTTGATTGATTAAGGTTTGAAGGGATAATGATTCCGAGTAGGGGCCAAGCCGTATTGCTCACTTTCTGGGTCTGCACATGCTTTAGCCTAGCAAGTGTTGCACTTGTTCTTACCATTACCATTTCAGAAATAGGCAATCGATTGTACTGGCTCATCATCTTTAGCTCATTAGCGTAAGTGTTTTGATGAGAGGATTTCCACTCATTAGGTCATACTATGAGATAATTGCTGATACATATTTGGGCTTGTGAATGATACATAAACCGGGGAATATACAACGGAAGCGAGCATCGAGAAAGGAGCAGATTAAGGTCAAATTGAGACTTGCAGAGGATGGGACTCTCCTAGAGATCGTAGTAGTCCAAGGATACCATCAATAAGTAGAAGAATTGAGGAAGGAGCTTTAGTTAAGCGAGGAAGGCATGGTGTATGTAAAAGGAATCTTAGAGAGATAAATAAAGAATAGTGATTTATAGTCAGCTTGCTTAAATATTGCATGCTTGTTGCAAATTAATGAACTTGACTTAACTTGCATCACTACCAGAAAGACTGAACAAGATTTAGAAAGACAATCTTCGAATTGTAACAAATCAGATCCATATTTGTTGCGGCCGGTTATAAGTTTTTATATTGGACAACAATGAAATCAAGTAAAGTTCCAAACTCAAAAAAAAAAAAAAAAAAAAGGGAATATTGCTATACCCTGACATTCTTTATAAGCAATGGCCAAAACAAAGATTTCTTGAGATGCTTGCCAGTACGTATCTATATATTTGCTAATTTGCAAAAACAAAGTTTGTATTTCAATTGTGCTTAGTGATATGCACACTCCTTGAATCCAAGATTAAAATGAAAATTTTCATCACTTTGTCTAGTTTTTTTTTTTTCTTTTTAGTAGCTTACATTTTCATTAAACGATTCTTCATTGACAGCTTATGGCCCTTGGCTTTCCAACGAGAGTGTACCATCAGACATCACGCTTAAAGCTCTCAAGGCAACTGAAGGTTGTTGGTTGCGACTACAACCAAAACAAGCCTATGATCTCATTGATTTGGTATGAGGAGGAATCTAGAAATTACATAATTGTAGAGGCAGCAACTATGGTTTAGAATGATGGATATTAACGGTTTCGTGATATTGTATAAAAAATGCATGTTTAATGAAATGAAAGAATTTCTTATGTTACTTTGTTGGTGATCTTTTGGTACTAATGCTAGACGATTGGAACTTGTTCAAATTAATAGTAGTGGCTCATTAGCTGAGGTAAAGAAGGGTTAATAAATGTTTTCTTTCAATTCTCACTGTTAAATCATAAAGCAATTGAGATCTTCCACTAATCAAAGTCCAATGCTTTTTCGAAAAAAAAAAAATTTCTTATTTTCAAAATCCAAGCAGAGACTGACTTAGCAATTACTTTCCATTTACGGCATTGTAATTCTCCAAATCATTCTCATTCTCGGCCTTTGGCTTGGCAGCTTTGTCCATATAAGCCTTCTTTTCCTAATGTTAATCCAGCACAAAAAAGATTTAGAAATTGGGGACTTTATTGTAATGGCCTGATAAAAAATTGGGGACTTTATTGTGGTCCTTCCTGATAGGCTGACAATAAAACAGCTTGATTAAGGGCATGAGTAGCACTTGTATGGCACCCATACCTATAAATGACATTTCATAAGCTACTCTGCCAAATGACATTTCATAAGCTACTCTGCCAATCTATATAAATCTATATTAGTAGAAGAGTCTGGTGTATGTGTCTTCAAAGGAATTATGACATTCCTTGCTCTCTCTATTTTTCCCATTTTGTTTTCTGTTGTCACTACAAAAAAGGACACTTTTACCGGCGGTAGCTTACCGCCGGTAAAACAACAATTACCGCCGCTAAAACCATTTCTGGCGGTAACTCCTCTTGCCGTAAAAGATGCCGTCACTAATGCTTATAGCGGCGGTAAAAAACTTACCGCCGCTATTGCTCACTCATTACCGGCGGTAACGTTATCGCCGCTATTGCTCATTCATTACCGGCGGTACCTTACCGCCTCTATTGGTATCACTCATTACCGGCGGTAAGTTACCGCCGCTATTGCCCATTCATTACCGGTGGTATTTCTGGCTTTTAGCGGCGGTATTTCCCGCCGCTAAAACTCATTTTAAAAAATTAAAAAAATGACATCATGTTTTTTAGCGGCGGGAAATACCGCCGCTAAAAATCATATTAAAAAATAAAAAAAAATTTGCTGCTGTCCTTCAGCAGCATACATGCCGAGAGATGGAGAGAGAGAGAGAGAGAGAGAGAGAGAGAGAGAGAGAGAGAGAGAGAGAGAGAGAGAGAGAGAGAGAGAGAAGTAGAGAGGGAGAGAAAGAGAGAGAGAGAAGTAGAGATGGAGAGAGAGAAGTAGAGAGGGAGAGAAAGAGAAGTAGAGAGGGAGAGAAAGAGAGAGAGAGAAGTAGAGATGGAGAGAAAGAGAGATAGAGAGAGAGAGAAGTAGAGAGGGAGAGATAGAGAGAGAAAGAGAGAAGTAGAGAGGGAGAGATAGAGAGAGAGAGAAGTAGAGAGAGAGAGATAGAGAGAGAGAGAGAAGTAGAGAGGGAGATAGAGAGAGAGAGAAGTAGAGATAGAGACATACCTTGAAGAAAAGAAGAGGTTCGGCGGGTATTTATAGAGTCGATTTTTAGCGGCGGCATATAGATTACCGCCCCTAAACCTTATATTTTCCGCGCCCGCGAGTTGAATTCAATTTGAAAATCGCGCTTAAACTTTTAGCGGCGGTAATTACCGCCCCTAAAAGTACAGTCAAAATTGAAACGCGGGGAAAAGTCCCGCTTGAACCATTAGAAATGGTCTTTTAGCGGCGGTAACTGGCATATCGCCGCTGTAGACACCCAAAAATTGCACGATTTTTTAAGTCTTGAAGGAGAGAAATATTTTATTGGAATTTTCAATTCTTAGCATTGGGTTTAAGATCCTTAACCCATTTGAATCCAAAGCCGCAAAGGAAAAGGCCCGAATTCAATCTTTTATGCAAAGTCAAACTTTTTCGGGTTGAATTTTGTTGACTTTTGACCCCAGAAAATGAAATATTTTTTAAAGCAAGATTTGAAGATAATTTTTCCCCGTAATTAAGTTTTTAGCAATGTTATTGTATAAATGAATTTTTTGAGATTTTTAATCTTGATAAATACCTTTGTATCAACATGTTGAATCTTTTTACCGGACCTGAAAAACCGGAATTTCTGGAACTGGAAAGTTGACTTTTTATTCACTTGGAATTTGGGTCTGGAAATATTTTTAATGGATTCAAATGGGGGGTGTTTGCTTATTTACATGTAATATCTTAAGTAAATGGAGATTAAAAAATACGAAGACATTTACTTAAACGATATTACATGTAAATAAGCCTGGCCTGTGCAGCTGAGAATTTGGTCTCAGCCGTGGTATATGTGCGGTTTTTGAGAATTTGGTCTCAACCGTCCTGCATGTACGGTTGCAACCGCATACACAGCACGGTTGATGTCCATGCTTGTTGCGTGAGCTGCTACGTGGCTTCCGGAAGCTTCGGCCGTTGAGACATGTCGACAGCAATCATAGCGAGCGTAACTGAATTGAACCATCCTGTATGTGCGGTTGAGATGAATTTGCATAGAAACCGCACATATAGGACGGTTCTGTAGAAACCGCACTGAGTATACGGTTTTGGCTGGTTCGGGGATTTGCGAAATGGCTCAATCTCTGAGCCTTATTTACGCATATTACATCTCTCTCAGGGACTTGAACTCCTTATTTCACCCTCCGAAACTTGCTGAATTACTCCAATTCAAGCCTTGGAGGAGAATTGGAATAATCTAGAAGGCTTTTTAGGCCTACCCTTGGGACTCTTCTACCCTTGGCTTGGCCTATAAATAGAGGGGTCCTCCTCTTGCAAATGGCTGATAATTTGAAGCTTGGAAGCTCTGCAAGAAGAAGGAAAACTCTGCTGGATTGCTGCCTCAAGTATTCAAGCTACCAAAGGTAAAGCTCCATTTCATTTCTTGCTTCTCCTTTACATTTCAACTCCCAACTTCTACCTTTCTGTAGTGTAAGGCCCTGGATGTTTCTTTGAAACCCCAAACCTCTTCCAAAGTACCTGGGAATCCTCTCTAGCCATAAAACGTGAAGAGAGAGCATTGGGAAAAGGAAGATGGAATGGATCCTTTAGGCTAGAACCTACCTTGAATGATTTGCATGTTATTTTTATATGCTGATTATTTGTGCTATTTGAATCTGGAGAAATCAACATGATCCATGCTCTCAATAGCAATGGATT
The DNA here is from genome assembly GCA_947561395.2 of Buxus sempervirens. Classification (NCBI taxonomy): domain Eukaryota; kingdom Viridiplantae; phylum Streptophyta; class Magnoliopsida; order Buxales; family Buxaceae; genus Buxus; species Buxus sempervirens. The sequence continues at coordinate 50,056,834 of OX387184.1, read as the reverse complement.
TTGATTTTCTCCTAGATAGGTGTTTTACCAATATCACACACTTTTTCACTATTTTACATGAAATAGGCTAGATCTTGGATTCTCCATGCTCAATATGGAAAATCTGATATCTCTGGCCTTAGAATGAATTGTTAGGACTTCATGAGTTGTTTTTAATGATTTCAAGTTATTTTGGTCGAATTCACTTGCACACATGCACTAGTTTTGGGCTTTCTCTTCAAATATTTCAAAACAGGGCAACATCTGTGGCCTGTCTTAGAATGCTCATAACTTCATCCGCCGGATGAATTTTTGAGTGATTCCAAAGACATGTGATAGATGAGTTGGCCTACTTCATATCTGGAAAATTTCGTTCACTTTTATGTAGCCATTTTTTGACACCATCTGTTCAAAGTCTGTAAGCCAGTTCAGCCCAGATTGCTGAACTTGCCGCTTTGATGGTGCACCGTTTGCTAAGTTTTAATCCGTTTTGTGTGATTCTAATTTCTGAGTTTTCCTTGAGAAGTCTATTTTCATTTCCAATTGATTCAGCAGATTTTGATCTGTTTTGTGCCTTGGGTACTCAGTTGACTCAGAGGTGCTCGCTGGCATAGTCCAGAGCTAATCTGTGGTCTTCTAGGCCTGTTCAAGAGAGCACACAAGTCACATCCGGATAGGGTTTGGTGTGAGGTTTTTTCTTTGGAAAGATGGCACTATATACTTCCGCCATACCAATTTTCATGAATTTTTATTGAGCCAAACTCCACGAATAGGACTTTGAAAATGCCTACTCATCACTTTTTCCAAGTTATAACAGCAGATTTCAGATGTGGATTTCTCCCTCGTTTTAAATCGGATTGAGCTGAATTTTTAACTATATACTCTACTATATACCAGTTTTCAAATGGCTTTAGTTTCAATGGATTTGGATTTAAATTGAATAAGTTATGCTTAATCGAAGCTTTCAAGCTCTTTTAGTCAGATTTTGCCAAATTTGCCTTGAAATGGTTTTACTTCAATTTTCACCTTGATTTTTACTCACTCATGAAGTTCTGAGAGGTGATATATCCATGGAGAGAGTTCATATTTATTGGACTACTCATGTGGAATAATCACTCACATTTTGCTTACTTTTTAAGCAATCCTTGTCCCTTTTGATTAGCAAACAATCCTTAGCATGAGCAAGCATTTGGCAACCGTCTTAGACGGATGAGTGGGGGTGCCTAACACCTTCCCCTGCTCATAAATAAGTCTCCTTACCTAATCTCTGGATTTTTCCTTGTACTAGAGCTACTTTGGCTCTATTTGGCTCTTATGAACCCTTTGGTGTCCATTCACATCTTAACTTGGATGGTGGCGACTCTTACATTTATTGATCCCCGCGTGACGATATCGGAAGTCATCCTAGATGACAAATCCATGTCTCACAGCCGCTAAAAGTAATTTCTGGTTTTTTAATAAATGGCTTTTAGGGGCGGTAATTTGGTTACGGCCCCTAAAAATGGACTTTTAGGGGCGGTAATACGGTTACCACCCCTACAAGGAGCCTTTTAGGGGTGGTATATACCGCCTCTAAATGTCCAACCTAGCAGCAGTCGATTTTTCCAAAAATATGAAACAGGTCTTTACCGACGGTTTAACCGCCGGTAAAAGACGTGTTATCGGGTTATTACCGACGGTTCTAAAAACCGCCGGTAAAAGTTGCACAATATTTCACCGGGGCAAGTTTTTTTACGACGGTAACCGCTTAAGAGCGGCTAAAATGCACTTTTAGGGGCGGTAATACGGGTACCGCCCCTAAAATGGACTTTTAGGGGCGGTAATACAGTTACTGCCCCTAAACGAACACATTTAGGGGCGGTAATACCTTTACCGCCTCTAAAGGCCCCACTGTAGTAGCAGGCATTTTTCTAAAAAAATGGACAAGTCCTTTACCGGCGGTTTTCAAAACCGCCGGTAAAAGTTGCACATTATTTCACCGAGGCAAATTTTTTTACAACGGTAAACGCCTTAGAGCCCCTAAAATGGACTTTTAGGGGCGGTAAAGACACTACCGCCCCTAAAAGGGTCTCTTATGGGGCGGTAAAGACCCTACCGCCTCTGAAAACGTGCTTTTAGGGGCGGTAATTGGCTTACCGCAGCTAAAAGGGACTTTTAGGGGCGGCAATGCATATACCGCCGCTGAAAACTTTCTTTTAGGGGCGGGAAGGATCTCACCGCCCCTGAAAACCATCTTTTAGGGGCAGTAATAGGCCTACCGCCGCTAAAAGTGTTATTACCGACGGACTGATACCGCCGGAAATAAGGCTTTTTTTGGCGGGAAGGTCCCGCCAACTTGTTACCGGCGGGAGATATGTTACCGCCGGTAAAACTTACTATAGCGGCGGTAGGTACCGCCGCTAAAGGCTACTTCACGCAGAAAAAATGCGCGCCATAAAATTTTCGCGCGAAAAAAATGGTAAATTAATTTTTAGAGGCGGAAAGTGCTTTTACCGCCAGTAATAGTGCTTTTAGAGGCGGGAATTAGGTTACCGCCGCTAAAAGGTGCCGCTAATTCTCTTCATTTTTGTAGTGTGTGGGTCATTTGCTACTAAATTATATCGGGCTGTCGGTCAAAAGTTTTACCAGAAAGGCAGGATAGATCAGCTTCTTAAGCCATGCCTGAAACAGGCTCCTCAAAAGCGAGAAACACCTGGACGTTCAAAAACAAAATAAAGTCAATCAAGCCTGATTTCCTGTAGCACCCCGGAACCAGGTCCACACGTGTCGGGTTTATACTGGCTCCCGAGCGCTACTTTAGGGCCCAAATTATTGAAAACTAACTTCAAAACTAACCAGATACACAAAAATAGCATTCTAAAGTTTTTTAGAAAAACGCTATTGTGAGCACCCCGATTTCGGTTTCGCACGACGAGGTGCATGCAAAGTGATGCTCGCCTCGGGACTGGTTTGGAGTCGCCACTGCCTGAGAGGTGCAGGCAGACACAAAAGTGGCACCTATTCGGGCCTAATTATTCTGGTCTGTGGCTTATTAGAGTTCTGAGTAAGTTCTCGGTTACGTCTAGGGAAGCCCGAAGACACCCTAGCCCACCCCGTCGATTGACAGGTCCCGTGGGTCCCTACTTAAGTCTCACCCTTCCTAGACCAGCATGCACACTTATTTGGTCTGAGTGGGGATCATTGATGGTGTGGGTCCCCTTTTATTTGATTTTATCTTTTTATTATTTGGTGAAGTGGGTCGGACCCGGATCCCGTTGGAAGACCCGCGGGTTGCCATGGTTGGGCCTTGGGCCCAGTTGGGTTATTGGGTAACCCATTTGGTTATTTATTAAGCTTTATTTATTTATATTTTTATTTGGGCTTGATGGGCTTGGATTTGGTCCGTTAGCCAGAATCAAGTGGCCTTGGGCCCGTTTATTGAAAACGGGCCCGGTTTGGGCCGGTCAAAAGTGGGCCCTACAAGTGGGCCCAAGGTGCCTTGGTGGGCCCATCTAGGCCCAAAGTCCAAAAATGGGCTTAAGACAGCCCAAGTTGTTAAAGGGGTCGGTTCAGGCCGGTTTAGGCCGGATCAAGTCCAATCGGACCGAAAAATTACATTTTTTAAGTTACATTCATATTGGACCGTATTTTCTATACGGTCCACCTTGCCCGTGGATAAATTACGGTCCCGCCCGGACCGGCCTGAGTTTACGGGCGCAACCAGTTTTGTATTTTTGCAGCCGATTCTTTTCGGGATCAGTTCAGTGGCCTTCTTGGGATGTTCTGCATTGTCTGGGATGATTCCACTGCCTTCGTATTTCTTCAGTTTCTCATTTTGGCTTAGAAAACCATCTTCTCCCTCTTCCTTTGGCAATGGTATATAGTCCTTCTTCTCTCCATCTTTTAATTTTGCAAAATGAGAAAGGAATGAGGGAATAGGAGGGGGTTACATGAGATTATTCAAGAGGGCGATCCTCTCTTGCATTTGCAAAGTGAACCAAAGAACTTTATTTTATAATCCTACTTTCTTCTCTTTTCTCAAGGGGATGCTCATTGGTAGGGGAGAACACCAACAACAATGAATCAAATAGATTAGTAGTTAAGTGAATGAAATAAAGGAAATTCAAAGTTGCTTGAATTGCAAAATCATACTTTTATCTCGAAAGGAAAGACATTAGAAGTGTTACCTACTAGTAAATCTTTGATTTGGTGATGTTGAGGTGCTCCGAGAATTTCGGCAGCGCTTCCGTGTCTCCTTGAATTTCCAAAATGAATTTGAAAAGGGGTTTGGTAGGAGGTTGGGTTTAAAAGAAGGTATTTGGGGGTTTAGGCATGGTTTAGGGATGACAAGGGTATTTTGGGTATTAAATAGGTTTAGGTATTGGGAGAGATGGAAGTCGGGCAGAGGTTGGCCGTGGAAAGCACCTAGAAGAAGAGGGGAGCCAGCAAGGAGGAAGGCTTGCTGAAATGAGGGGGGTGGCCTCTCTATTTATAGGCAAAATTTTCGTGCCCGTATTTGAACTACGGGCATGCCTTGCCCGTACTTCAAGTGCGGGCGTGCCTTGCCCGTAATTCAAATACGGGTGAAAAACGAATATTTGAAATTATCGCAGATTCTTCCATACGGGACGTGTGTCCCGCCACGCGTCCTCTTCTAGAAGTTTGCCCGTAGTTGAAGTACGGGCATGCCTCGCCCGTACTTCAAATACGGTCCCGCACGTTTTTAAAATGTTTGGATTTCAAACCTTTATTCAATTTGGTTTATTTAAAGATTTTTATCCGATTTTTTGATTATTTATTATAAACGAGATTCTCTTATTAAAATAATATTAAAAGATTATTTTTATTTATTTAATTCATCTATTCTGCTTTTTTACTGCATGTTTTGCCACATGGGCAGCTTTCTTTGAAATTTCAACTGTCCATAACTTCTCCGTCTGATGTCCGATTTTAGCAAATTTGGTGTCGTTGGAATCAGCTCGGAACATACTATCCACTGGGATCAAATTGGGCAGTTGAATTGGGGTCGAGCAAAAAGTCAACTTTCGCTCCCCCAAAAGTTTGACCGGCTCAGTACTTCCTCATCCGGACCCCGATTCTGGCAAACTTAGTTGCGTTAGAACCGTGTCGAAATGCTCTTTTCAATGAAAGGAAGTTTGATGGCCAATTTTCTTTGGATCAAAAAGTCAAATTTTGGTCCCCTCATGGTTTGACTTTTTAATTAAAATTTCATTTTCTTCATTTTTTTTTGGGGTGCAAAAATCAGGTGTCTACAGCTGCCCCTCTTTGCCGGAATCACCTTGGGGATGAACGGCAAAGAAGAAAAAGAACCTTATTTTTGCACCTCGCATTTCTGTCGACATGATTAATGAGCTTAAGTCCCCTTGATTTTCCAAGCAGCGGAAACATGAAACAGTTTCCACTAAGTTTTTTGGAGCTTGCTCACCCACACTTCGCGGGCTTCCTGGAGCAACCCTTGATTGGTTTCCATTTTGCTCACCCACACTTCGCGGGTTTCTTGGAGCAATTTCTTAATTTTAATTTAGATTTAAAAGGGATGGGATTGGACTTAAGCTCACCAACCTGTTTCGGCATCGATGCAAGATGCTCAACAATGTTCTTTTCTTCTTGTTTGTTTCATTAAAGCTTTTAGGTGATTTCCAATTTGTGGTTTCTTTTATCTTTCAGCAGATTTAGGATTTTTTTTTTTTTAAGAGCTTAGTGGCTAGAGGCTAGATGAGGGTTGATGATGGTGGTTCAAGAATGAAGGAGTAGGGAGGAGGCTGCCTTGCTGCTGTTTATCATCCGGAGAACCTCGCACACCTGACCTATTCTATTTACAAAAGTGGTAACTCAAAAATTACAAAAGGGCCAATTTGCCCAGAACTTCTTTATTCTGCTTTCTTCTTCAAGTCTTGAGAACTTCACCGCTCTTTCTTCACGGCATGGCCTTCTCAGCTTGGGGAAGAGCTCCTCCATCAGCCTCTCTCGTAATAAGGTAGAGGTTCCTTGGTTTGGAATGACTCCACTGGGGATTGGTGGGAGCCTCTACTGCATTTTGCTTCTTTCACTTGGTTAGGAACTTCTGCTGAGTATGGGCACTCTGTGGGGATCAAAGGAGCTTTGTTAGGGAATACAATCCGCTGGGGACGAAAGATCTTTTTGCAATTCCCCTTGCCTCTGCTTGGCTTTTTTCTGGCTTGTTCTTTTTTTCTGGCTTCAAGGTGTTTCTTGATGGCCTGCAAAGATCTCACAAAGCAGTGAGGCATCTGAAATCAAAAAGATAAGCAGAATAGGTCCTCTCTCTCTTTTTTTTTTTTTTGCAAGTGATTTCAAAAGAAAAGGCAAGACCAATGACCACGGGGATTTGCCTTGTTAGCTCGAAGTGTTTTGGGACAGTGTGCTCGACACGTATTCCCATGAAATTCTTGACTTAGGCCAGCAAGGGTTTAAAAGCTGAGAAGTATTTCAAGGAAGGTTTCGGTTTCTCTCATCTTCTCCTTTTTTCAGGATTTGGCAATTGAGAGTTCTTCCCTGGGTTATTGATTATCCCAACTTGAGGGTTCTTGGCCAACTTTTTGCATATCATGCACTTCAGATCAGAGAGGTCTTGAAATTAGGATGAAACGTCAGCTTGGTTTTAAGTCTGAGAAATGAAAGGTGGCACGACTCAAAATCTTTTCATTCTCAGGTTTTACTTTGTGTCTGGCCGAAGCTCGTTCTTCCTCTTTAGATTCCTTCATCACAAATCCGCACAAGTCTGATCGTCACTTCTTCTGTAATCAGAAAGGACTTTCTGTTGGGATAAAATGAAGGCCGAGGTTTTGGTTTATGAAAGAAAGGGGCTATGGCTCAAAGTTTTTTTTTTTTTTTTTTTTGTAAATGGGTCGAGTCATGTTCTACCCTTTTCTTGATTGTTTGGATTTTAACAATGTCTGTTCCACTTTCATTTCTTTTCTTTTTTGAGGCCTTTTGCTTTTTCCTTTATTTTTCTTTTGCCTGGGGGCCGATTCTTGCTTTTTGATTTGCTTGGCTCGCCCCAGTGTGCATTCTGTTTTTTTTTTCTTTTTCTTTTCTTTGCTTCTGCATACTTGCCTCATTTATTCTTTATCCAGCACCATATTGGGGTATCTGACTCAGTGGGTTAGAAAAGAAGAATGTTAGGCTCAAAGGATTTGACTAAGGATATGACTTTGGAAATTTGGGATGTGAAGCAAAAACGGCCTTTCATCCTTTTACAGAAGTTGTGACAACTTTGTTGGATTATTTCATGCAAACTCATTCAGGAATCTTACTCATCCTTTTTATTTCTTTTTCAGCTTTTCCCCAGTGTGGGGTGGCTAGACACAACACGGGTATTTGAATAATATGATCAGGCTCAAAGTGTTTTGACTAGTGGTTCTTATGCTTAAGGATGCACGAAGGATGGCCTCTCATCCTTTCTTGAAGACATGATGTTAAAATCGGCCTCGGCCCTTAGCTGGTTTAAACACTTTCTCTTTTTCTTTTCTCTATCCTCTCTAGGGTCGTTTTGCCCCAGTGCAAGGATGGGTTTGGGAGAAAAATTTAGGCATGAATCAAGAAAAGGTCGCCTTTGGCTCAGTCAAGGTTCTCATGGGACAGTATCCTGCACCCAGCTGAAAACATCTTTGAGCTACTTGGCATTTTTTAATGATCATGGTCCTGCCCAAAGGTGTGGTCTCAGAGCAATGTCATCACTGACCAAACACTTGCATTTTTTTTTTTATTATGCAGAATTAAAAGGTATTTACATCAAAAAGCATTAAAGTAAATTAAACTTCCCTTCAAAGGTTGGCCTTGTGGATCGCAACGGGCACAGCACTCCAGTTCCTGAGCGGTGTCTTGACTTCAACCACCTCCTCCGGTTCAGTTCCACCAACCGTGATCATATTGACGGATTCATCTGGATCACTTTCATCTGATGCTGCTACATCTTCCATGTCTTCATCCGGATCCTCCTCCTCCGATGAAGTATCATCTGAATCCTCACCCTGGCTTTCATATGGGTCAGGCAGATTCCTGAGCTCAGGAGTAGATGTTGGCATTCCTTCTACTGTAACACAAGGGAGGCCGAGCCACAGGCACATCTCAGAAGAGATAGATTCCGGCTCAGATTCAGGTGACAGTGGATCCGTAAGGGAATAGAGATTCGGTTCCAAGGTGGCAGACATACAGTCAGGAGGCCCTTCAGCATTCCTTTGAGGGGGTATCCTCGAGCTATCCACTGATGAATCTTGGGCAGGTGTCCTACCTTGATACCAGAATCCTGCAGAGCTACCCGCTCCTTCTGTGGCCGGAGGTGATGGAGAATCACTAATCCATCCACAGTTGTTTTGGCCTTGTGGTCCCGTGACCTCTTCACTACTTTGAGGATCATCCTCAATTGCACAGATGTAGGCATCCAGCCCCTTTTCAGTCTTAGACTCCTTAATGGGAGTAGGTGACATGTCTCCAACCGCAGCCAATGATTTGGTTTCCTCCCGAAGATACACCTTTATTTTCTGACCCGGCTGTCCAATCAGCACTGACGGGTCAAATTTGTAACGCCCCGGATCCGAGTCACATGAAAAACCCGTAACTCGTCTCCAGAGGTTATTATAAAACTCAGGATCGCAATATCAGAGTGAAGGAAAAACATGAATACAACAAAAATTATATAACAGAGTGCGCTAAAATAATCCCAAACGAAAATAAACTCACATGACCAAGTAACTACCCGCAAGTATCGTCCTCTCCAGGAGCAGCTGAAAACAAAACAAAACAATACGGAATGAGATACGAATATCCCAGTGAGCAGCACATGCATGCACAAATACATTTATTTCAGTTCTAAAACATGCCACGATTATACCATGTACAATGAGGATAATACGCATATTCCGAATAATCCGACTAAACTTCAATAATCCAATTCATATCAGTGCGGAAAACCATCAGGTAAATCAAGCAATAACAATCCGTTTCCAATCCCGAAGATATCGATAAAATAATGATTAATTGGCAACAACATAGCAAATAAGCATAATTTTGTATCTCAAGATATAATTCCAGATATACCAATGTCACATAACACCAAGTCTTCTCATAACCATGCCCACGCCTCCAAATGTATATCCGGCCTACTCAGGGTTTCGGATATTGAAATGACTGCGTCATCCAATGCAGGCCTACTCCCCGGGTTTCTGCATTGACAACCAGACCAACTCAGGGTTCCTGGCTGCTCTACACCGGCGGGAGGTACAATACCCAATAATCGGTAAACAATATTCCATGAACCATAAATACCAACAAACCAGCGAATAAAACATATCATGTCAAACCAAATCAAGTACCAACATTGGTCAATGTCATGACTATCGTTTAGTTGATAAATTAAACATGCCAAGTAGACACTCCACACCTCCATGTACACAGTTCCGGCCTACTCAGGGTTTCGGATACTCTGAAATGACGGCCTACTCAGGGTTTCGTCATCCAATGCAGGCCTACTCCCCGGGTTTCTGCATTGACAACCAGGCCTACTCAGGGTTTCTGGCTGCTCTACACCGGTCGTGGCAACACACAAGGCAATGCAATTCCAACAACCAACAATAACATCACATTACTAAGCTTAGACTCTGGATCCAGGACAAGCTAGACCAAAACAGTAAACATTGTATAATCTCGATTTCAATATCAAAACAAACCATTCATTTCCACATCATGTAATTTCTCATCACAATTCATCACCTGTCCCTCTGGACCACGCAGTACCCCAAGTACATTCAGTACTTTCTCATTTCCATAACACAAGTCATATGAAAGTAAAACTCAATCCATTCATACCAAAGAAAACCATTCAATACGTATAAAGTTTCCAACAAGTGAAACCAGAAATACAAGAACTTCTCAATCAAAGCAGTGTATAGAATAAGGAAAAGTAACTGGTAACTCTTACTAGTTCGGTGTCCGGCACAATACTCATAAGTAACCTAAACCCAACTTGAAACTCATAAGATGTTCACAAAATTTTCCTCTATCAATTTCATAGGCAAAATGGTTTCCCAGGTTCCTAACCAAGTGAATAGTGAAGTGGTTTAACCCCTAAGAAGTGCAAATACTCTTGGTCAAGTCAGAAATTCCATTTCGGTAAGCAAAATAGGTCTACCGCTCACCTATCGAGGTGGGCGCGAGGTGGGCGCCGGTCGGCGGTGAAGAAAATGGGCAAAAACGACCTGCCGCTCACCCGACGCTAGGTGAGCGCGAGATGGGCGTGAGATGGGCGTGAGGTGGGCGTGAGGTGGGCGCGAGATCGGCGCCTTGTTTTCTACTTCGCGCGAGATGAGCGCGAGGTGGGCGCGAGATCGGCGGTAGGTCATTTTTAACAGGGCGCCTACCTCCGAGGTGAACGCCGGTGAGCGCGAGGTGGGCGGATACCCCCTGTGATTTTTGTTTCTCTGTTATTCCAAGATCTACAAGTCTGGCCGGTTGGTTTAGGTCTGTAATTGCTCCAATACACTCCTAATACTCCCAGAACACTTCCCAACCATATTTGAAATTAATCTAAACACTTTCATTTTCAATTAAAACTTCAATCCGGAGACTCTGTTCATGCAACTTTCCGAAAACCAGAAAAACAGAAAACCTCATACTATCACTAAATATTCAAAACATGCATCCGAATAAGCTCGAGAAAACCCAAAACACAAACCCAGTTATAAAACAGTGCTACTCACAAGTATACGCTTAATCCGAGAAACAAAAGCTTATTCCACAGCCGGCCGAGCATGACTTCCGGCTGCGCGCGTGGATGCGAAGGTCGCCGAACTGATCCCCTGCTCGCGAGAGGAATAACCCACTGAAATCCGACTCCAATAAACTCCTAGCAGCTCTTGCAGTTCTCATCTCTTCCCAGCGAAACCCTAATCGCCATTTCAGCCGCAATCGCCAAATCGCCCAGTTACAAAAATATGATGCGAGCATTCGAAAACCAAAACCCTAATTTCCCCTTTAGTATATATATACCTTCCACACGCTCCCATACGCATTGCCGCACGACAACCTTTTAAAAGCCTTGATCCTGTGCATGCTTGCCCACTGAAAACCCTACATTTTCCCGCATCCACTTAAGGTTATTCTCTTTGACAACTAATGACCACAAATCTCTAGCAATAAATAAATTTTGATTAAGCCTGCCCATAAATCCATGTGTTCATACTTTTGCATATATTTTATTTTATCTACTATTTTATATTGTTTATTATTATTATATTATTTTTTTTTCTACTCAAAACTGGGGTCTTACAAAATTGCCCCTGGTTTCTATCACGATTGCTTACAAGGTTTACTGGCCCACTAGTAGATGCCTTGTTATGGTCTAGAAGAGGATTAGTCTGGACCCCCACTGGAGGAGTTGTTGCTGGGGGATCGACGGAAATTTGCTTATTGTCGATCAAATCTTGTATATCATGCCTCAAATCCCAGCAATAGTTAGTATGATGACCAGGAGCTCCCATGTGATATTCGCAGCGCACATTAGGATTGTAATTGCGACTATTAGTCGGCTGGTGGGTTGGATCCTTTTTCTGCAAATATCCCTTTTTCAACAAGGTTGGTAGCAATTCTGATACTGAGTAAGGGAGGGGAGTAAACACTCTGGTCATTCTTGCTTGGTGCTCCTCTCTGGTTAACCTAGGCCGTCTTGTAGCCTGTGTTTCCTGGCCAGTGTTTTGGTTTTCCCTTGTGTTAGTTGCTGAGAAGTGGTAAGGTCTGTTTTGTTGGACATAGTTAACATTCTCGTCCTCTTTCTTTCTTTCTGGGCCTCTCCCACTAACAGGGCCTCTTTTCTGCTCAGGAAATCCTGTAACTCTGCCGGACTTGACCCCGTCCTCTATTCTGTCTGCCACAACCACCAGGTCTGCAAAACTTGCAGCAAACTGCCCTAGCAGCAGTGTATAGTATGGTTGCCCCAATGTTGAGATGAACAGGGTTACCATCTCTTTTTCCAGCATGGGTGGCTGAACCATCGCAGCCATCTCTCGCCATCTCTTAGCATACTCACGGATGGACTCAGTACTTTTCTTGGCCATCTTTTGTAGCTCCATTCGAGTGGGCAAGACCTCAGTATTAAACTTGAAGTGCTCAAGGAAAGTACTTGCCAAGTCATCCCATGTCCTGATTCGGCTCCTGTCTAGACTGGAGAACCATTTCTGTGCTGATCCCGTCAGTGAGCGTTGGAAAAATTGGATCATAATTCTTTCATCATGTGCATACTGGCACATGTCTCCATAGTATGCTCTTAGATGTAACAGCGGATCACCACTTCCATCAAATTTTACGAGATCTGGACATTTAAACTTTGGCGGAAGTTGTAAATCAGGGAAGAACCCTAGCCTATCCAGTGAGGCTTCCTTTGGCACAGAACTTCGGTTCGCATTCCGTACATGTTCTTTTAAGGCCTGCACATCGGCTTGCATCGATTCTTGTGCCCGATACCAATCTTCTATTTCATGCCCCATTTCCTGTGGCATGGCAGGGGCTGCTGGAATTCTCAGCTGTTGCTCTGCTTGGACAGGTAGTGGTTGAGGAACTGGCTGTTCTGGTGGTTGCAAATTCATCTGTGGAATAGCAGGCGGTGGCTGCTCTGGCATCACTGGCAGTGGTTGAGGTGCCAATGGCTGTGGTGGTGGTACTGGCGGCTCCTGGGGAGGTACCGGCTGTTGTGGAGGTATCGGCAACTGCTGCTGTGGTTGTGCAAACTGGGGAGGTACTTGCAGTTTTTCCATTCGCTGCACCATGTTCGCCATCATGGCCGTCATGTGAGCCATTTGCTGGTTGATTCCTGTAATTACTGGATGATCTTCCAGCTTTTCTTGCTCCTGAAGAGGTGGAGGGAGTGCTTGTTCAAGTCCTTCAGCAGGATCCATTTGGAGTTTTCTTCTTGAACGTAGGAGGTACGAGCTGCGATACGCAATCTTGGTACCTTCTGAACAAAAAGACAAAAATTAGTATAAAGAATTCATATTTCATCAAAATATAATGCATGTTGATGCATGCCAATGCAGATTAATCAAGATTCTTTGATTTGATTGATTTTCACTTAATTGATGATTTTTTTTCTTTTGTTTTGAAACTTTTATTCAACAACCAAGGAGGATAATTTGATCTCTTTTTAGCCGCCATTCGGAGACAAGGGGAGAGTCCCTGAGAATAATCTCCTTTTTACCGCCACTTCGGAGGTAAGGAAATAAGATTTCTGAAAATGATTTCCTTCAACCGCCACTTCGGAGGTTGACCGCCACTTCGGAGGTAAGGAAAGAAGATTTCTGAAAATGATTTCCTTCAACCGCCACTTCGGAGGTTGACCGCCACTTTGGAGGTAAGGAAAAGGACTGCTACTTCGGAGGTTAGCCTCCACTTCGGAGGAAAGATCCCTTTTAACCGCCACTTCGGAGGTAAAGGGAGAGAAGATCCTTGGAAATTATTTCCTTCAACCGCCACTTCGGAGGTAAGAAAATAATCCTTGGAAAAGGTTTCCTTCAACCGCCACTTCGGAGATTGACCGCCACTTCGAAGGTAAGGAAAAAAGATTTCTGAGAATGATTTCCTTCAACCGCCATTTCGGAGGTTGACCGCCACTTCGAAAGTAAGGAAATAATCTCTGCTGAACCGCCACTTCGGAGGTAATGGTTTCCTTCAACCGCCACTTCGGAGGTTGACCGCCACTTCGGAGGTAAGGAAAGAAAATTTCTGAGAATGATTTCCCTCAACCGCCACTTCGAAGGTTGACCGCCACTTCGGAGGTAAGGAAATAATCTCTGGGTTTGGAAACCACAGGAGCTGATTTTGATTTTGGAAATGGATCAGTTTGGAGAATTCCAAGGAATGATAAGGAGTTTAGAATGGTAGGAACACAAAGTATTGATTTCCATCAGGATCTGGGAAACTACAAGAGTTGATTTCCCAATTGGCTGACTATTTTTTTTTTTTTTGGTTCGATGGCCATCGGCAAAAATCAGACTTTTTCCTTGACTCTTTTTTTTTTTTTTTTCACTTCCTTATTTTGGGCTGTTTCACAGCCAATTGAAACTTGGTTTAAGCATAGGGGATTGAAACCATTTTTCGCCCTAAGGCAAATTTAATGTACACTTAGAGGTAATTTTTGAAATTTTTTTTTTTTGGTTTTTTTTTTTTTTTGAAATGAGTTAATCAGGCATGCTTATGCAGATGATCTTGAAGTGTGTGCACTTGATGCATGAAGATGCATACACAAAATTAGAACCAAAATTACCATTCTGCATAATTAAAAAGTGTGTGCATAGTCCTAAAAAGTTGGTGCCCCTCGAGGCACGACTTCTAGACATGGAAGCACATCTGAGTCCAGATCAGCCTTCTTTTGTCTGTTCTTTCGTCTGTCTTCGCTTTCAGGTGTCAGACCAAAAGACTTAATAATTTGCCAAAAAAGGCGGACATTACATGATATTCAAAATCTGCAAAATTTCATCTTAAGGGCTGTTGGGAGCCCAGAAGAAGGGTACAAATTTACTTCAAGGTGGGTAGGCTCAATTCCTAGATCTAAGGTTTTATGCCCCTGCTCTGATCTGGCCTGTTTCTGTCTAATTTTCTGATCTGGCCGGCTTTCATCTGCTCAAAAGGCCGACCTGGACTCGAAGTGCTCCCTGCGGACTCAATGGGGCAAGGCCCATGGTTCACAGGACTCAATGCATGGATCTGGGGTGGCTCCCCTGATCAAAATTTGGTTGGCTTCCTAAATTAGGGCTGAGGCAGCCCAAGATCTAGGGTTCACTTAATTTAATGCAAAAGAGCGGGGGACTGCCCCTGATGGACTCTTGGATTTTAAATTGATTTTATTTTCCAATATTCACATCCACATCCATATCCATGCTGCATTCACAAAGCTGTGGTTTATCAGAAACAATAGGTGGGGAAAGGGTACCCAGCCCGAGACATTTGCCTACAAGGGTCTGAGCCAAGTACTAGACCCTCGCGTACCACAGCATGAAGCCAGTGGCGCTAAGGAATCCAGAAACCTGGGGAGATGGGTTTACCCTGCTTTCCCCGGCATGCCATGGGAGCGTAGGGCTAATACCATCCCAAAAGTAAGTTCATCGTTTGAGAAGGGTGGCTGTTAGAGAGATCTAAGTTTTGGTGAAGAAGAGCAGCATTCCATCAAATCATTCAAATCGGATCATTCACGCAGACTCCATCGTGCGTGTCACCCCATGCAGTTAAAAAGATCATTCACGGTGTAGTGAAGTGCTCGTGTGTGCAATGGGGCAAAGTGCTGTGTCTATTTGGGTGATTCTTGGATAATGAGCTAATAAAGGGTTCCTTAATGTCACTTTTATAGTGAGAGTACAGAACAACATGCAATACGATGTCTGGGTGGATCCCCAGGTAAGTGGAGGGTCACAGGGAACCGCTTAAATTCCACTTTCCTTAGGCAATTATCTCGTCCTTGTGACAGGATCCCCCAATATCATGTAATTGCAAGAGTTTCATATCTCACTAAGGTTGGACAAAAAGTACTTCCTAAATCTGCTCATATCCCCCTATGTTGACTCATTTCCTGACCAAGGTCCAATTGGGCTGAGGGGTCCCCAGCGGAGTCGCCAAGCTGTGCGCACCCCGATTTCGGTTTCGCACGACGAGGTGCATGCAAAGTGATGCTCGCCTCGGGACTGGTTTGGAGTCGCCACTGCCTGAGAGGTGCAGGCAGACACAAAAGTGGCACCTATTCGGGCCTAATTATTCTGGTCTGCGGCTTATTAGAGTTCTGAGTAAGTTCTCGGTTACGTCTAGGGAAGCCCGAAGACACCCTAGCCCGCCCCGTCGATTGGCAGGTCCCGTGGGTCTCCTTGGTCTTGAGTCAACTTAAGTCTCACCCTTCCTAGACCAGCATGCACACTTATTTGGTCTGAGTGGGGATCATTGATGGTGTGGGTCCCCTTTTATTTGATTTTATCTTTTTATTATTTGGTGAAGTGGGTCGGACCCGGATCCCGTTGGAAGACCCGCGGGTTGCCATGGTTGGGCCTTGGGCCCAGTTGGGTTATTGGGTAACCCATTTGGTTATTTATTAAGCTTTATTTATTTATATATTTTATTTGGACTTGATGGGCTTGGATTTGGTCCGTTAGCCAGAATCAAGTGGCCTTGGGCCCGTTTATTGAAAACGGGCCCGGTTTGGGCCGGTCAAAAGTGGGCCCTACAAGTGGGCCCAAGGTGCCTTGGTGGGCCCATCTAGGCCCAAAGTCCAAAAATGGGCTTAAGACAGCCCAAGTTGTTAAAGGGGTCGGTTCAGGCCGGTTTAGGCCGGATCAAGTCCAATCGGACCGAAAAATTACATTTTTTAAGGTACATTCATATTGGACCGTATTTTCTATACGGTCCACCTTGCCCGTGGATAAATTACGGTCCCGCCCGGACCGGCCTGAGTTTACGGGCGCAACCAGTTTTGTATTTTTGCAGCCGATTCTTTTCGGGATCAGTTTAGTGGCCTTCTTGGGATGTTCTGCAATGTCTGGGATGATTCCACTGCCTTCGTATTTCTTCAGTTTCTCATTTTGGCTTAGAAAACCATCTTCTCCCTCTTCCTTTGGCAATGGTATATAGTCCTTCTTCTCTCCATCTTTTAATTTTGCAAAATGAGAAAGGAATGAGGGAATAGGAGGGGGTTACATGAGATTATTCAAGAGGACGGTCCTCTCTTGCATTTGCAAAGTGAACCAAAGAACTTTATTTTATAATCCTACTTTCTTCTCTTTTCTCAAGGGGATGCTCATTGGTAGGGGAGAACACCAACAACAATGAATCAAATAGATTAGTAGTTAAGTGAATGAAATAAAGGAAATTCAAAGTTGCTTGAATTGCAAAATCATACTTTTATCTCGAAAGGAAAGACATTAGAAGTGTTACCTACTAGTAAATCTTTGATTTGGTGATGTTGAGGTGCTCCGAGAATTTCGGCAGCGCTTCCGTGTCTCCTTGAATTTCCAAAATGAATTTGAAAAGGGGTTTGGTAGGAGGTTGGGTTTAAAAGAAGGTATTTGGGGGTTTAGGCATGGTTTAGGGATGACAAGGGTATTTTGGGTATTAAATAGGTTTAGGTATTGGGAGAGATGGAAGTCGGGCAGAGGTTGGCCGTGGAAAGCACCTAGAAGAAGAGGGGAGCCAGCAAGGAGGAAGGCTTGCTGAAATGAGGGGGGTGGCCTCTCTATTTATAGGCAAAATTTTCGTGCCCGTATTTGAACTACGGGCATGCCTTGCCCGTACTTCAAGTGCGGGCGTGCCTTGCCCGTAATTCAAATACGGGCGAAAAACGAATATTTGCAATTATCGCAGATTCTTCCATACGGGACGCGTGTCCCGCCACGCGTCCTCTTCTAGAAGTTTGCCCGTAGTTGAAGTACGGGCATGCCTCGCCCGTACTTCAAATACGGTCCCGCACGTTTTTAAAATGTTTGGATTTCAAGCCTTTATTCAATTTGGTTTATTTAAAGATTTTTATCCGATTTTTTGATTATTTTATTATAAACGAGATTCTCTTATTAAAATAATATTAAAAGATTATTTTTATTTATTTAATTCATCTATTCTGCTTTTTTACTGCATGTTTTGCCACATGGGCAGCTTTCTTTGAAATTTCAACTGTCCATAACTTCTCCGTCTGATGTCCGATTTTAGCAAATTTGGTGTCGTTGGAATCAGCTCGGAACATACTATCCACTGGGATCAAATTGGGCAGTTGAATTGGGGTCGAGCAAAAAGTCAACTTTCGCTCCCCCAAAAGTTTGACCGGCTCACAACTTCCTCATCCGGACCCCGATTCTGGCAAACTTAGTTGCGTTAGAACCGTGTCGAAATGCTCTTTTCAATGAAAGGAAGTTTGATGGCCAATTTTCTTTGGATCAAAAAGTCAAATTTTGGTCCCCTCATGGTTTGACTTTTTAATTAAAATTTCATTTTCTTCATTTTTTTGTGGGGTGCAAAAATCAGGTGTCTACAGCTGCCCCTCTTTGCCGAAATCACCTTGGGGATGAACGGCAAAGAAGAAAAAGAACCTTATTTTTGCACCTCGCATTTCTGTCGACATGATTAATGAGCTTAAGTCCCCTTGATTTTCCAAGCAGCAGAAACATGAAACAGTTTCCACTAAGTTTTTTGGAGCTTGCTCACCCACACTTCGCGGGCTTCCTGGAGCAACCCTTGATTGGTTTCCATTTTGCTCACCCACACTTCGCGGGTTTCTTGGAGCAATTTCTTAATTTTAATTTAGATTTAAAAGGGATGGGATTGGACTTAAGCTCACCAACCTGTTTCGGCATCGATGCAAGATGCTCAACAATGTTCTTTTCTTCTTGTTTGTTTCATTAAAGCTTTTAGGTGATTTCCAATTTGTGGTTTCTTTTATCTTTCAGCAGATTTAGGATTTTTTTTTTTTTTAAGAGCTTAGTGGCTAGAGGCTAGATGAGGGTTGATGATGGTGGTTCAAGAATGAAGGAGTAGGGAGGAGGCTGCCTTGCTGCTGTTTGTCATCCGGAGAACCTCGCACACCTGACCTATTCTATTTACAAAAGTGGTAACTCAAAAATTACAAAAGGTCCAATTTGCCCAGAACTTCTTTATTCTGCTTTCTTCTTCAAGTCTTGAGAACTTCACCGCTCTTTCTTCACGGCATGGCCTTCTCAGCTTGGGGAAGAGCTCCTCCATCAGCCTCTCTCGTAATAAGGTAGAGGTTCCTTGGTTTGGAATGACTCCACTGGGGATTGGTGGGAGCCTCTACCGCATTTTGCTTCTTTCACTTGGTTAGGAACTTCTGTTGAGTATGGGCACTCTGTGGGGATCAAAGGAGCTTTGTTAGGGAATACAATCCGCTGGGGACGAAAGATCTTTTTGCAATTCCCCTTGCCTCTGCTTGGCTTTTTTCTGGCTTGTTCTTTTTTTCTGGCTTCAAGGTGTTTCTTGATGGCCTGCAAAGATCTCACAAAGCAGTGAGGCATCTGAAATCAAAAAGATAAGCAGAATAGGTCCTCTCTCTCTTTTTTTTTTTTTTTTTGCAAGTGATTTCAAAAGAAAAGGCAAGACCAATGACCACGGGGATTTGCCTTGTTAGCTCGAAGTGTTTTGGGACAGTGTGCTCGACACGTATTCCCATGAAATTCTTGACTTAGGCCAGCAAGGGTTTAAAAGCTGAGAAGTATTTCAAGGAAGGTTTCGGTTTCTCTCATCTTCTCCTTTTTTCAGGATTTGGCAATTGAGAGTTCTTCCCTGGGTTATTGATTATCCCAACTTGAGGGTTCTTGGCCAACTTTTTGCATATCATGCACTTCAGATCAGAGAGGTCTTGAAATTAGGATGAAACGTCAGCTTGGTTTTAAGTCTGAGAAATGAAAGGTGGCACGACTCAAAATCTTTTCATTCTCAGGTTTTACTTTGTGTCTGGCCGAAGCTCGTTCTTCCTCTTTAGATTCCTTCATCACAAATCCGCACAAGTCTGATCGTCACTTCTTCTGTAATCAGAAAGGACTTTCTGTTGGGATAAAATGAAGGCCGAGGTTTTGGTTTATGAAAGAAAGGGGCTATGGCTCAAAGTTTTTTTTTTTTTTTTTTTGTAAATGGGTCGAGTCATGTTCTACCCTTTTCTTGATTGTTTGGATTTTAACAATGTCTGTTCCACTTTCATTTCTTTTCTTTTTTGAGGCCTTTTGCTTTTTCCTTTATTTTTCTTTTGCCTGGGGGCCGATTCTTGCTTTTTGATTTGCTTGGCTCGCCCCAGTGTGCATTCTGTTTTTTTTTTCTTTTTCTTTTCTTTGCTTCTGCATACTTGCCTCATTTATTCTTTATCCAGCACCATATTGGGGTATCTGACTCAGTGGGTTAGAAAAGAAGAATGTTAGGCTCAAAGGATTTGACTAAGGATATGACTTTGGAAATTTGGGATGTGAAGCAAAAACGGCCTTTCATCCTTTTACAGAAGTTGTGACAACTTTGTTGGATTATTTCATGCAAACTCATTCAGGAATCTTACTCATCCTTTTTATTTCTTTTTCAGCTTTTCCCCAGTGTGGGGTGGCTAGACACAACACGGGTATTTGAATAATATGATCAGGCTCAAAGTGTTTTGACTAGTGGTTCTTATGCTTAAGGATGCACGAAGGATGGCCTCTCATCCTTTCTTGAAGACATGATGTTAAAATCGGCCTCGGCCCTTAGCTGGTTTAAACACTTTCTCTTTTTCTTTTCTCTATCCTCTCTAGGGTCGTTTTGCCCCAGTGCAAGGATGGGTTTGGGAGAAAAATTTAGGCATGAATCAAGAAAAGGTCGCCTTTGGCTCAGTCAAGGTTCTCATGGGACAGTATCCTGCACCCAGCTGAAAACATCTTTGAGCTACTTGGCATTTTTTAATGATCATGGTCCTGCCCAAAGGTGTGGTCTCAGAGCAATGTCATCACTGACCAAACACTTGCATTTTTTTTATTTTATTATGCAGGTCCCGTGGGTCTCCTTGGTCTTGAGTCAACTTAAGTCTCACCCTTCCTAGACCAGCATGCACACTTATTTGGTCTGAGTGGGGATCATTGATGGTGTGGGTCCCCTTTTATTTGATTGTATCTTTTTATTATTTGGTGAAGTGGGTCGGACCCGGATCCCGTTGGAAGACCCGCGGGTTGCCATGGTTGGGCCTTGGGCCCAGTTGGGTTATTGGGTAACCCATTTGGTTATTTATTAAGCTTTATTTATTTATATTTTTATTTGGGCTTGATGGGCTTGGATTTGGTCCGTTAGCCAGAATCAAGTGGCCTTGGGCCCGTTTATTGAAAACGGGCCCGGTTTGGGCCGGTCAAAAGTGGGCCCTACAAGTGGGCCCAAGGTGCCTTGGTGGGCCCATCTAGGCCCAAAGTCCAAAAATGGGCTTAAGACAGCCCAAGTTGTTAAAGGGGTCGGTTCAGGCCGGTTTAGGCCGGATCAAGTCCAATCGGACCGAAAAATTACATTTTTTAAGTTACATTCATATTGGACCGTATTTTCTATACGGTCCACCTTGCCCGTGGATAAATTACGGTCCCGCCCGGACCGGCCTGAGTTTATGGGCGCAACCAGTTTTGTATTTTTGCAGCCGATTCTTTTCGGGATCAGTTCAGTGGCCTTCTTGGGATGTTCTGCATTGTCTGGGATGATTCCACTGCCTTCGTATTTCTTCAGTTTCTCATTTTGGCTTAGAAAACCATCTTCTCCCTCTTCCTTTGGCAATGGTATATAGTCCTTCTTCTCTCCATCTTTTAATTTTGCAAAATGAGAAAGGAATGAGGGAATAGGAGGGGGTTACATGAGATTATTCAAGAGGGCGATCCTCTCTTGCATTTGCAAAGTGAACCAAAGAACTTTATTTTATAATCCTACTTTCTTCTCTTTTCTCAAGGGGATGCTCATTGGTAGGGGAGAACACCAACAACAATGAATCAAATAGATTAGTAGTTAAGTGAATGAAATAAAGGAAATTCAAAGTTGCTTGAATTGCAAAATCATACTTTTATCTCGAAAGGAAAGACATTAGAAGTGTTACCTACTAGTAAATCTTTGATTTGGTGATGTTGAGGTGCTCCGAGAATTTCGGCAGCGCTTCCGTGTCTCCTTGAATTTCCAAAATGAATTTGAAAAGGGGTTTGGTAGGAGGTTGGGTTTAAAAGAAGGTATTTGGGGGTTTAGGCATGGTTTAGGGATGACAAGGGTATTTTGGGTATTAAATAGGTTTAGGTATTGGGAGAGATGGAAGTCGGGCAGAGGTTGGCCGTGGAAAGCACCTAGAAGAAGAGGGGAGCCAGCAAGGAGGAAGGCTTGCTGAAATGAGGGGGGTGGCCTCTCTATTTATAGGCAAAATTTTCGTGCCCGTATTTGAACTACGGGCATGCCTTGCCCGTACTTCAAGTGCGGGCGTGCCTTGCCCGTAATTCAAATACGGGCGAAAAACGAATATTTGCAATTATCGCAGATTCTTCCATACGGGACGCGTGTCCCGCCACGCGTCCTCTTCTAGAAGTTTGCCCGTAGTTGAAGTACGGGCATGCCTCGCCCGTACTTCAAATACGGTCCCGCACGTTTTTAAAATGTTTGGATTTCAAACCTTTATTCAATTTGGTTTATTTAAAGATTTTTATCCGATTTTTTTATTATTTTATTATAAACGAGATTCTCTTATTAAAATAATATTAAAAGATTATTTTTATTTATTTAATTCATCTATTCTGCTTTTTTACTGCATGTTTTGCCACATGGGCAGCTTTCTTTGAAATTTCAACTGTCCATAACTTCTCCGTCTGATGTCCGATTTTAACAAATTTGGTGTCGTTGGAATCAGCTCGGAACATACTATCCACTGGGATCAAATTGGGCAGTTGAATTGGGGTCGAGCAAAAAGTCAACTTTCGCTCCCCCAAAAGTTTGACCGGCTCACAACTTCCTCATCCGGACCCCGATTCTGGCAAACTTAGTTGCGTTAGAACCGTGTCGAAATGCTCTTTTCAATGAAAGGAAGTTTGATGGCCAATTTTCTTTGGATCAAAAAGTCAAATTTTGGTCCCCTCAGGGTTTGACTTTTTAATTAAAATTTCATTTTCTTCATTTTTTTTGGGGTGCAAAAATCAGGTGTCTACAGCTATATAATGTCTGTAAATACGAGAATGGGCTAGGCCCTCAAATCACAAATAATTACCTGATAAACACAGTTTATATATATCCATTAAAAAAAAACTAAACCATCACATATGCACAGGTCAAAATAAATTTCACTAAGTTTTCTCTCTCTCCCTCCTTCTCTCTTTTCATTTACAATATGTACAATATGTACAGTTTCAAAAATGACATGTACAACTATCCAACAAAAAGTTTCTTCTCGACCTCTAGTTGGGACGATAGTAGTCTTCCGGTCTATAATCCGGGTAACCCTCGAACTCGACTCCACTACGCGTCTCGCTCGTCGGGTCTGAAAACAAAACCGGTAAAACGAAAACTCGCATGACACTAATGTCTCAGTAAGTAGCACAATGCATGGGATAAACAATTTATGCAGTTTCAATTAATAAATTAACATGCTACATATTATACAATTAATTCCAACAAATCATGCGAAGAGCAATTCACAGATATCAAAGATCAATTCACATAACAATACAATTTCAGAGAATAAAGTGTGTGCAAGATCCATGAATTAGCGTGTCTGTAAATCGGGTTAACACCCTTAGCTGGTTTGCCACCTCACTACTCGCCTTCGAAGCCGCGCACGGTCATCGTACGAGTGGAGCACCCACGCATGGGCTGGCATGTTGCAGCTCATCGATCCCACACGAAGGCCTCACCGATCCCACACGGTGGTACGCAATTAGCCCGGGATATTAACTCGACAAGCCAACACTAACGCACGATCTGAACTGACTGTGGATCCACGACTCTCTATGCGGCCTAGACTCATATAAGAATTAACTTTGCAAATATTTTACTACCTAAGAAAAAAACTCAATCCAAGTGAACCTCGCTGTTCACTTACCCTTAAAACCAGAGGCCATTCTGCCTTTCAGAATACCATAGGCTCATTGCCTTTTTCATTTAACAAGAAGCCTCAGCTTCGATTGCCAATTACAACTCGCGAATCACTTTATCAACCCAAATCATTAACGACTAAAGGTATAAAATAATTTTATAAACCAATTTATAAAATATCCACGGTTGGTTTGAAATTGTCGTTTACTCTGCAGATTGAATTCTAACTAGTGACTTGTATGCTAAACCTGATTTAAGCTATAAGGAATTGGTACGCGTTCTAGACATCGTTGGAAAACTCTATAAATCTAGTTTCCAACGCAACAAACGGTGCTAAAATCGGACTTTCCTACAATAAATTATGGATGTTTTACTACAGGTGGTTATAACATGCAGCGAAATTAAATAGACGGAAATCATCAAATTTTCAAGATTTTTCTTGCAATACTTCGAATTCCGATTGGTCCGAAACCAATTCCATTCAACTACAATTACCTTAAACTAAATTTTAGAATGCTAATATGAATTTTTACACGAAGATTCTTAGCCTTCGCAAGCCACTGAAACTTTGGACTACCAACCCCATCTTAACTTTTTCTAACAGAAGGTAGCCTAGACAAGTCTCATTTTCTCAGCCCCATTTCAGAACCCAAATCAGTATTTTTCTCATGCCAACTCAAACCTAAATTAACACTTTCATGTCTAATCAAAACCTAAGTTAATGCTCTCATCACAAATAACATCAAAGAGCTAAGCAATACAAGTTCTCCAAAATACTGTGTCCCATATAAACTAGTTAATTTATAAGCCAACACCAAATTCCTCAGCTTAGGCTAGAGTCTCTTCCCACGACCCGTTCAGATAAACAACAGTTTTCAATTTAGGTTATATCAACAAGATAGACCATGCGATTTCTCCAATATTTTAGCTCCCAAGTAACATGAAAGATTGCCTGCAATGAATGGTTAAGAGCCTAAGATTAAAACATGAATGAGCATTCTCAATTTCCATGATTCCTCAAATCTGTCTAAAGGCTATAAATCTGAATAAGGGATAGATGAACCTTTATAAAATTGAAATTACAAAACTAACAAACTGAAAATCAATAATTATTAACTCCTCAACTTCAGCCTCCATATTCACATTATTCCAGGCAGAAACGAGATCTCTAATAAACTCTTTTGTCCCATTCTCTCAAATACAAGCCAATTTCATAACACAACCCACATCCCTAACTAAACGACCCATCTGCACATCCAAGAAACCATCCTCAACAGTTATTTAAATCCTACTCAAAAGCCATTTAATAATATATCCTAACAATTAATTTGTCAGAGGAAATCAAATTTATTTAAAACAACAAAATGAGCAATTTCAGCATGTTACCAGATTTCCTTCTGTGTAAACCTGATTAGATGCTATTACCAAATCTGAAAACAAACCTTAGTTGGTAGTTTCCAACTAGAGAACTTTTCGTTTGCAACAGAGAAATAAGAAACAGAAAACATAACGGTAATCAACCAGAATCGTTCAACAAGAATTGATCAAAACAGCGATCAATGAACAAAAACCAAACAGTAATCGATTAAACGAGAAAATATGCTACTTACACAGATTTCGCAGATCCATGCCCCAAACCCTTTCTTCTCTGTCTCCTTTTTCTTTCTTTTTCTTTCTTCTTCTTCCTCTTTTTTTCTTTCTTCTTCCTTCTTCTCTTTTCTCTTCTTCCTCTTCTTCCCCACGTTCTCTTCCTCTCTTCTCCTCCTCTCTTCTTCTCCTCTTCCACTCGTTTTTTCCTTCTTCTTTTTTTTTTCTTGTTAAACCCCAATAGCAACAACCAAGGACGCCCCTTCCCTCTTCTTCTTCCCTCATCTTGTTTTTTCTTCTCCTTTCCCCCTTCTCTTCCTCCTTTCTTCTTCTTCTTCTGCTGTGATCTCCCCTTCTCCTTTGTCCCCCTTCTTTTTTTTTTCTTGTTTTGTCTTTGCTTCCTTCTAAACCAACGACCAAAACCCCCAAATGCACAAATGCCTTTTTTTTTTTAAACCAATGAACCATGAACCACTTGAACCCGGTTCACTTAAACTTGAACCAACTCCAAATAAACCATTAAACTAACCAATAGCCCATTAAACCCATAACCAAATGAATTAGTTAAACCAAATGAATTTTTTTTCCTCTATTGTTCTTTAATAATTTTAATTAATCTTAATTAAAGTTTCTCAAAATTCCAAAGTGTTACATCCTACCCTCCTACAAAAGAATTTCGTCCTCAAAATTCACATCACATTTAATAAGAAGTCTGCAAAATAACTTAAAGAAAGTATTATAACTTTACTGTTCTCCTTTCCTACACATAGACGCGTCCGCCCAAGTGAAGGTTGAGAGAAAAATTTCAAAAATTTGCATTGTAGTTTGCTTATACAACAATTATACAGCACATTATAGTTTAAACTCATTATATCAATATCAATACCCCAATCGTATAAAGTTAAATACTTAGGTAATTGCCCAGCATTGGCCGATGCTCTGCAGTACCCAAATATCACTAAATACAGTTGGCTCATCATCCAATGATAAGTAATAAGATACAATAAACATGCAGTGTAATTAAACAAGAAAAGTTTTCTTCATTACGCATATCAATAGTACTTATTAAACACTTCTAGGAATTTATCATATAAATTCTATCATCATAATTTAAATTAAAGTAACTAATGTTTATGTTACCTCAAGGCTATCTGAAGAGTTCTGGGTATTTGCTCATCGTCTCACTTTCCCTTTCCCAAGTGACCTCTCCAGTTGACCATATTACTTTCACTAGACGAATCGTTCTATTGCACAAGACTTGATCTCTTCGGTCTGCAATTTGGATAGGTCTTGGTTTATCTGGTTGGTTTTCTAGCATCCCAATAGGCATGCTAAAAGGATCTGAACACACGAAACTCTGAGAGGCTAATTCTGGAATATTGAACGTGACGATCCTTCGATGACAATCCAGAACAACGTGATATCTGACCAACCAGTCCATTCCTAGGATCACGTTGAACTCATCAAGCGCCTGGATTTCCATTAAATCTACTGTCATCTGCAAATTTCCCATTTGAATAGGGCAATCATGGAATATTCTTCGATTTCCCTCAGATCCTCCCATATCAGTGCGCACACATCCCATATCTACAGTAACTCTTGAATATGAATGTAGGGTGTTCAAGAATACAGGATCAGCTACAGATACTTGGGCTCCTGTATCAAAGAGGCAAGTTGCTGCGCTACCTCCAATTTGTAAGGTACATCCTATAACTCCCTCAAATATTATTTCTGCTTCCGATGATTCCTCCTGAGTTGGACTGGAATCTTCCTCAAGTGAAATCTCCTCAACAGGGTCCTCTTCAGTGGAATTTCTCTCAACTATTTCTATTTCCTACTGTTCTTCACTACTGGAAGCCCTTGGTTTACTGGGGTCCTCCTCACTCAAGTGTGGTTCCTTGGGTGAATCTTTCTTTTTGTCTACCATATTGATTTCTTTTAACTGCATAACCACACAATGAAATGCATTGCTATACGACTCCAAAGATTAAGCAAATTAAGTAATATGACATGGCAACTAACACAGTTATTCTCAGAATGGTCTGCTATAATCCTAGAGAGACTGGTTTCACTCACTCAGGTCTCAACAAGGCACTTTTATTAAGATTCAGACAATACAATAATTCACATAATATGATTGCCATAATGCACCCAAACAATATCATAATTAAACTAAAGAAAGATCACAAATTTTAGACAACAGATAAAGAGTCTCCGATAACAGAAATAATACTCTCAGAGTGTATCATGTAAGAGTTCAGCCTTAATTTCAGTCTTTCTTGAAAGTGAAAAACTTAGCAGCTCAAATAAAAGATAACAGGCAGCCACTTATAAGGGTAATACCTCCATCAGGTGTTGGAGCATCTAACTTAGGCTTCTGATCCTTGTGAACGGTGGTAGCAAAGCCCTGTGGTTGTGGTCGTGGAGCTGCAGGCTGTGGCCTCTGCTCAATTCTCTGTGGTGCCCTTATGCCTACCGGCCTATCATGCTGCCTCGGACCTACTGGTGCTCTTTGATTCTGCCGTTGTCCCTGGAAACGAGGAGGCACTACATTCAGAGGTGGTGCAGCGATAGGTTGCACTGGTCTAGTCTGTAACCTCTAATAAATGGATGGATGTGGGCACTCTGCCATGCGGTGTCCATGCTGTCCACATCTATAACAAGCCCCTAGTGGAGCGAAACATGGACCAGGGATGTGAAATTGTCGGCATCTAGGACGAGCACCATCAACAGGCTTACCACTCTGCCCTCCAGAAGACCCTACTCCCATTGAATACCTTCTCTGATTTAGGTACCCTATTCTTTGTCTCTTATCTCCAGAGTACCATTGTTCATTTGTTGGTCGAGGTGGCACTCTCCTCCTTGCCATCTCTCCCATCCTTTGAGTGGTAGATCTCTCTGCCACTGATGCTCTGCGAACAGTCTCACGAAAACTGCTGCTTAGGAACATCTCCACTCGGTTCTTAATATCAAGCCTCAGACCTCTCTCAAAATGTCTAGTCTTCTTGGCCTCTGTGTCTACCAAGTGTGGAGCAAATCGAGACAATTCTGAAAATCTCTCTTCATACTGGGCTATACTCAGGCTTCCCTGAGAAATAGTTAAAAACTCAGACTCCTTTTGGATTCTTACCTCCTCCGGAAAATAGCGAAGGTAAAAGCGGTTCTTGAATCCCTCCCAAGTCAATAGAATCCCCGCTTCAGTCACTTCTCTCTGTATAGACCTCCACCAATGTTCTGCTTCCCCCTCGAGCATATAACTTGCTAATCTTACCTTGCAATCTTCTTTGCATTCAATTGCCTCAGAGATTTTCTCAATGTGCATAATCCATCTTTCCGCTTCCATGGGGTCAGCGTGACCATAAAAAGAAGGTGGGGACATCTTCCTAAACTTCCTCATCTCATTTGGGGCATGACCCTCTCCTTGTTGCCCTTGTCCCCCATGATTTCCGGGCTGGTTCATGTACTGCCCATGTTGTTGATTTACAGCAGCTTGCTGCTGGAACAAAGCTGTAACTTGTCCAAATGCCCTCCTGTAGACACCCCAAATTACACTTCCATAAGAGAGAGCCTTCAAATGGGCTTTAAATGTCATATTTGAGCATTAACATATGTCAAACATTCAAAAACAATCAAAATTGGTGCCAACCGTACTGAGTATGCGGTTTTTTATAATCTTGGTCTCAACCGCTCTGTATGTGCGGTTGCAACCGCACACACAGCACGGTTGATGTCCATGCTTGTTGCGCTGGCGGCCACGTGGCTTCGCGAAGCTTCGGCCGTTGAGCCGCGTGGACAACAATCAATTAAAGCATAACTGAATTGAACCGCCCTGTATGTGCGGTTTGGTTAAATTTTTATATAAACCGCACTTTAAGTAACGGTTGTGTAGAACTGCACTGAGTATACGGTTTTGGCTATTTCGGGGATTTGCGAAATGGCTCGATCTCTGAGCCTTATTTACGCATATTACCTCTCTCTTGGGGACTTGAATTCCCTATTTCACCCTCCGAAACTTGCTGAATTACTCCAATTCAAGCCTTGGAGGAGAATTGGAATAATCTAGAAGGCCTTTTTGGCCTACCCTTGGGATTCTTCTACCCTTGACTTGGCCTATAAATAGAGAGGTCCTCCTCTTGCAAATGGCTGACAATCTGAAGCTTAGAAGCTCTGCAAGAAGAAGGAGAACCTCTGCTGGATTGGCTACTCAATTGTTCAAGCTACTAAGGTAAAGCCCATTTGAGTTATTGCTTCCTCTTTAAGTTCTAGCAATCTCTCATCTTCTACCTTTCTGTAGTGTAAGGCCTTGGTGTTGTTTGTAGCCCCAAACCCCTTCTAAAGTACCTGGGAATCCTCTCTAGCCGTAAAACGTGAAGAGAGAGCCTGGGGAAAAGGAAGGTGGAATGGATCCTCTAGGTTTAGAACCCTCAAATGATGAAAAGCATGCTATATGGTTATTTTGAACCCATGAATGCTTCTCTGATTTATTTTGTATTTGGAGAAGATGTGAATCCATGCTCTCAATAGCCATGGATTCCAACTTTCTCATAGAAATGTGATTTTCCACATCTTCACACCCACTTGTCACTGTTTTTGCATAGATAGGCTAGATCTTGGATTTCCATGTTAAATATGGAAAATCTGAGGTCGTTGGCCTTAGAGAGAGTTTCTAGAACTTCATGAGAAGGTATTTTATGGATTTTTGAGGTTTTGGTCGAATCCACATGCACACATGCACTGGGTTCCATGTTTCCTCTTCAAAAACTTCAAAACAGGGCAGATCTGTGGCCTGTCTTGGAATGCTTATAACTTCATCCTCCGGATGAATTTTTGAGTGATTCCAAAGACATGTGATAGATTGGAAAGCCTACTTAATATCTGGAAACTTTCGTCCACTTCCATGTAGCCAATTTTTGACACCATCTCTTCAAAGTTTGTAAGACAGTTCAGCCCAGATTGCTGAACTTGCCGCTTTGATGGTGCACTATTTGCTCAGTTTTAATCTGTTTCCTGTTATTCCAGTTTCTGAGTTTTCTTTGAGAAGTCTATTTTCATTTCCGATTGGTTTCAACAGATTTCAATCTGTTTTGTGCCTTGGGTGTTCAATTGACTCAGAGGTGCTCGCTGGCATAGTCCAGAGCTCATCTGTGGTCTTTTATGCATGTTCAAGCGAGCACACAAGTCACATCCGGATAGAGATTGGCGTGAGGTTTTTTTATTTGGAAAGATGACAGTACATACTTCCTCCATACCAATTTTCATGAATTTTTATTGAGCCAAACTCCACGAATAGGATTTTGAAAATGCCTACTCACCACTTTTTTCTGAGTTATAACAGTAGATTTCAGATATGGATTTCTCTTTCATTTTGAATCAGATTGAGTTGAAATTTTTACTGTATACTCTACTATATACCAGTTTTGAAATGGCTTTGGTTTCATTTGATTTGGATTTAAATTGAATGAGTTATGGTTTATCAAAGCTTTCAAGCTCTTTTGACCTAATTTCTCCAGATTGGCCTTAGCTTGATTTTCTTCATTTTTACTTTGATTTCACTTCACTCATGAAGTTTTAGAAGTGATGGATCCACGAAGAGAGCCTAAGTTCATTAGACTTCTCATGTGGAAGGGTCACACACATTGTGCTTGTTAAGCACCTCTTAGTTCATTTTACTAACAAATGATTTAAAGCATAAGCAAGCATGTGGTAACCGTCTTAGACGGATGAGTGGGGGTGCCTAACACCTTCCCCCGCTCATAAATAATTCCCCGTACCTAATCTCTGGATTTTTTCCTTGTATTAGAGCTACTTTGGCTCTATTTGACATCTATGAACCTTTTGGTGCCCATTCACGCCTTAAAATGGATGGTGGCGACTCTAACATTTATCGATCCCCGCGTGACGATATCGGAGGTCATCCGAGATGACGAATCCATGTCTCACCATTTTAAGGCGTGAATGGGCACCGGTTCATTCTAGTGGCAATTGATTATTTCACAAAGTGGGTTGAAGCTGCTTCGTATGCAAATATCACAGGAAACCATGTTCTTAAGTTTCTAAAGCACAAAATAATTTGTCGCTTTGGTTGCCAAAAGCCATAGTTTCAGACAATGCTTCAAATATTAAGAACAAGGATATGAAGAAGATGTGTGAGCAGTTTCAGATAACTCATCACAAGTCAGCCCCATACAGGCCAAAGATGAATGGAGCAGTAGAAGCGGCAAATAAGAACATAAAGAAAATATTCCAGAAGATGGTAGTGAGCTATAGAGATTGGCACGAGATGTTACCATTTGCTCTCCATGCTTACAGAACCTCGATCCGAACTTCTACTGGGGCAACGCCGTATTCCTTGGTTTATGGAACGGAGGCAGTCTTACCTGTTGAAGTAGAAATCCCTTCATTAAGAGTGCTTATGGAAACAGAGCTTGAAGAGGCTGAATGGGTTCAGTCTAGATATGAGCAACTCAATTTGATAGAAGAAAAGCGGTTGAATGCGCTTTGCCACGGTCAACTGTATCAGAAGAGAATGGCCAGAGCCTACAACAAGAAAGTGAGGCCAAGAGCTTTCCAAGTGGGTAATTTAGTCTTAAAGAAGATTTTGCCATTTCTGGAAGACCCTCGCGGAAAGTTTAAGCCAAATTGGGAGGGACCTTATGTAGTGAAGAAGGTCTTGTCAGGAGGCGCTCTTATCTTGACAGAAATGGATGGGGCAGATTTTCTTGAGCCAATCAACTCTGATGCGGTCAAACAATATTTCCCTTGAAGGAATATCACATAGAAATGATCCGAGGCCATTTTTCCGTTATCCCTCACAAATTTTAATATCCCTAGATTAAACCAAGTTGAGCCTGTTCGTGTTTTAAAGAACCCAAACTGGAGCTTACAGTCGCGACTGGGGCAGAGTTAATAGAAAAAACAAACACAAAAAGGAAAATAGCAAAGAAAGGCCAAATACAAAGAAAAGGAAAAAATGCCAATATTGGGAATGGAGGGTCGCATCCATTATGGCTGTAAGCCCAGTTGTCCCATTTTCAAAATGTCAAAATTTTGAGCCTATAATAACCTTCTTTTATAAACTCAACCCAGCCTTCATCACGTCCTATTGGTCAAGTCCTCGATGATTTGGGTGTACTCCTTCAAGCTCGCGGTGTTGAAAGGGCAATGACGGAATAAATAAGCCGGTCCTAGTGAAAACCGTAATAGGCGCTAGGGGCAATATTGGCAGAAAGAAGGCAAAAGAAAAAAAAGAATAAAAGAAAAGAAAGAAACAAGAAAAAGGTCACCAACCGCACTTGGGATACAGATTGAACCAAACCGCCCTTTTTCTACGGTTTTGGCAGAAGGGCTATGCAACCGCATATTGAAGACGGTTTTGGCTAAACCGTTCTGAATGCGCGGTTTTGTGCAGCAGAATTGAATTGAGCAGATTTTCTGCACAGGACTGAACCAGTAGGCTATGACATACCCCCTGGAGGTGGGAAGGAAACTTGGGGATGAGTCTAAGGGTTCCAAGGGGGACGGATTGGCTTCCTCCTCATTAACTGAAATACCCTTTTTGCCCAACTTACTTCAATTCATCCAACTATATGGGATTAAAGCATTATGGACCAATTTACAACAAAAACACATAAAAATGAAAAATTATATTTTGGCCAATGATGAGAAATCAGTGACTTTTCATTAAAACTATCAGTTTTTACAAGCATATGAGAGTTCTGAGGCCAATAGTATAAAAACCTATTTTGTATTCTCTATCTTTCCACTAGTGGAGTTTCTCTTTGTACAGAAGTGTAAAAAAGCAAAAAAATACAATAAAAAGGGGCTAATCTCTATCCCCCAGCCTTTCCTCAAGCTCTCTGATCCGGGCCACCTGAACCGCCACAAGCCTTTCAGCCCCCTCTGCATCTGGGTCACTGAGAAATGAGCTGACATCATCTGAGAGGGTCTGCCTGGTCCTCATATCTCTGAGCCTGGCCATGGTTTCATCATGCCTGCGCCATGCAGCTCTCACCTCGAAGCGACGGGCCTGTATCTGCTCAGATAGTCACCGCTCCAGATCTTCCTTCTCCAATCTCAAGGTTCGGGCCTCCTCCACCCATATGAGCTGAAGCCGCCTATGAGAAGCCTACTCGGTCTCCAAGAGGTCCTCATAAGTAGGACAAGGGATAGCAGGAGGATCCACCGGTACAGAAGCGCAGCTCTGCACCTGCTCTCTAATCTAGAAGATATAGTCCTTCTCATGCAATTTGGAGAAGACAGGACCTCTCAAGAAGCAGGCCTGCGACCATTCCTTCAATAACCGGAAGCACAGCCCCATGGTAGCTGGTGTGAGGGGACCAATGAGTTCTTCATATCCATGAGGTACCAAAATCCGTTGAGACTCCTCTCCAAACTGCCGAATAACTCTCAAGGGCAAGTAGAGCAAGGCAGACCGCAAGCTCATGAGCACAGCGAAATTCTGATCTGAGAAGCTTATCACTGTCTCGACAGAAGACTGATAAGCACCAGGCCATCTCAACTGGTCGTCCTGAAGCGTTCCCAAAAAAGCAAACCATCCCTGTTTGCCACCGTGGATGTTGGGACATCCTCTGTTGCTCATCAAGACAGGAATGTTTAATCTGGGAAAGAAGCGGCGGGTGATCTCTTCAACTTGACTCAGGTGGTCAAGTAGCCAGAGCTGCAAATAAAAGGGAAGCATTTCTGTCTTAGAAAATCTCAATTTTGCAATAAAAGTTATAATTCAAGAAAGAGGTTCAGATTTTACTTGAAGTATAGGGGCGCAGGCGAGGAAACTTTTCTGCTTCCGGTGATAGCAATCAGTCAAGGCCTAATATATTTCAGCCAGGATCATAGGGGCAAGCCTTTCAAGCTCCCTAACTTGGCAAATGATTGAAATGAGGGATAAATCGACCTCGCTATCACCTCGGGGGAATAAAAGTTGATTGACCACCATCAAGGTCAAAGCATTGAACCGGGCCAACTGGTTTTGGCTATTCAACAGCTTTTCAGTCAAAAATGACTTTGATAGGGTCAATATGGCGTCAGCTTCCCCTAACTCTCTCTTGCTAATTCCTAAAAAAGTGGAGGCTTCCTTTTTAGAGCTTGGCTTGAGAGGTGGGTTGACAACTTTCTTGGAGAACCTAAGGTTGAGGATGGTTTCAACCTCCTCGACTGTAGGGGTCATCTCTTTTTCCCCAAACCGAAAGAGGTTCAATTGAGGCTCCCAATGCCCAATCAATGCCTCTATAATTTCCCATTTTAAGGGAACCTTTGGGATTGAGAGAAGGTGGCCTAGATTGGCAGAATCCCAATCTATCTCATCCTGTGGGGTCATTGAAGCGACCCACCTCTCATAATAAGTATCTACAATGGCATACCTAGTCAATTAGGAGGTTTGGACCTAATTTGTGGTCTAGGTACTAATGTTTCAGGTACAGAAGATGAAGAAGGCACAGAAGCTGAACCAGAAGCCATTAATGGGCAAAAGTGGATTAAAGGCAGCTAGGAGAGAGAAAATCGCGGAAACAGGGGGTTTCTGACCTAAGCAATACGTCAAAATGACATCCTGCCCGCAATTCGCGGCTTTAAAATAACCTAAGGGCAAAAACCGCATACACAGAACGGTTGTGCCTGAACTGCACTCAATGTGCAGTTGCATTCCCGCAAAGTTTAAAAACCGCGGGATAAGTACGGTTCTTGTATAACCGTCCTGAATGTACGGTTTTTGCACAAAAAAGGTTTTTTCTTCTTTCTTTTAATAAGTCAGGTTCCCCAGAAAACCTGTTACCTGTATAACAATTGTAACATGATAAACATACAAAAATAAACAAAAAAATCTACAAAAAAGAAACAAAACCAAAAATCTTCTCTTTTTATATATGACTACAAGTGGATACATCATGTTTATATACAAATGTCAAATAAAATCCTAATCTAAACCTATCTCCAACAGGTCAATCCCTATCACCTCTACCTCGCCGTCGCTGCCGGATGAAAAAGTGATCTGAGAAGCGCTGGCTAGCGGGAGAAGAA
The DNA here is from genome assembly GCA_947561395.2 of Buxus sempervirens. NCBI lineage: Eukaryota > Viridiplantae > Streptophyta > Magnoliopsida > Buxales > Buxaceae > Buxus > Buxus sempervirens. The sequence continues at coordinate 50,021,701 of OX387184.1, read as the reverse complement.
GGCTCGCCAACCAAGGATGGACCAGTAAGAGGCACCGGGTCTGCAGGAGGCGCAGGATCGGTAGAAGAGGCTGAAGCTGGAACTGGATCATCCCGAGACAGGTCCATGAAGTAGGAGACTGAAGTATCCGTCGCCAAAGGGACCAGCTCCAGAATCTGGGAATCCTCGGCAGGAGGAGAGGGATCTGTGGGGTCCGCTGCGTCACGCACCTCTGTCACCTCGGGCTCAGCTACATTTGGCATCCCCTCCTCTCTCACGGACTCGGCCGCCTCAGGAACCGCAGGAGCCTCTAAATCACCCTCCGCTGTCTCAGGAGCAGTCTCTGGCTCAGATGCAGGAGCAGTCTCAGATACAAGCACGGCCTCCGGCATCTCGGCCGACTGTTCTGCACCAGCAAAATGAAGCCAGGCGCGGTCGCGGCCTCGGTTATATGAAACCTAGAAAACCGCACATACAGAACGGTTGGTATTAATATTGTTGAAAACCGCACATACAGCACGGTTGAAATTGAAAATGCTAAAAACCGCACGTTCAGTACGCTTGGCACCCAAAAATGAATTTTCAAAAATTTTTTCAATCTCTCTCAAAAGATCTATGTCCAAGGCAGTTGTGAATTGCAAGAAACACCACCCTATCAACTTTTGCTTTAAAAATTTGCTCAAATCTCACTTCATAGCCACGAGTGCTCTGTGAGACGCGAGGAGAGGATTTGACCCTTAAGGTTAGGGACTTTTCATCAGATCCTCTAAACAAATTCTTTTTCAAAAATCAAGTCGGAATTCTTGCAACTCATGATCGAATGGACATGATCTTGGGAAGCGCAATTTGCGGGTCTTTTTGCTCTTCGCTGTTAATTAATTCCAATTCCAGCGAAGAGGGGGCAGTTGTAGACACCCCAAATTACACTTCCATAAGAGAGAGCCTTCAAATGGGCTTTAAATGTCATATGTGAGCATTAACATATGTCAAACATTCAAAAACAATCAAAATTGGTGCCAACTGTACTGAGTATGCGGTTTTTTATAATCTTGGTCTCAACCGCTCTGTATGTGCGGTTGCAACCGCACACACAGCACGGTTGATGTCCATGCTTGTTGCGCTGGCGGCCACGTGGCTTCGCGAAGCTTCGGCCGTTGAGCCGCGTGGACAACAATCAATTAAAGCATAACTGAATTGAACCGCCCTGTATGTGCGGTTTGGTTCAATTTGTATATGAACCGCACTTTAAGTAACGGTTGTGTAGAAACCGCATTGAGTATACGGTTTTGGCTGTTTCGGGGATTTGCGAAATGGCTCGATCTCTGAGCCTTATTTACGCATATTACCTCTCTCTTGGGGACTTGAATTCCCTATTTCACCCTCCGAAACTTGCTGAATTACTCCAATTCAAGCCTTGGAGGAGAATTGGAATAATCTAGAAGGCCTTTTTGGCCTACCCTTGGGACTCTTCTACCCTTGACTTGGCCTATAAATAGAGAGGTCCTCCACTTGCAAATGGCTGACAATCTGAAGCTTAGAAGCTTTGCAAGAAGAAGGAGAACCTCTGCTGGATTGGCTACTCAACTGTTCAAGCTACTAAGGTAAAGCCCATTTGAGTTATTGCTTCCTCTTTAAGTTCTAGCAATCTCTCATCTTCTACCTTTCTGTAGTGTAAGGCCTTGGTGTTGTTTGTAGCCCCAAACCCCTTCTAAAGTACCTGGGAATCCTCTCTAGCCGTAAAACGTGAAGAGAGAGCCTGGGGAAAAGGAAGGTGGAATGGATCCTCTAGGTTTAGAACCCTCAAATGATGAAAAGCATGCTATATGGTTATTTTGAACCCATGAATGCTTCTCTGATTTATTTTGTATTTGGAGAAGATGTGAATCCATGCTCTCAATAGCCATGGATTCCAACTTTCTCATAGAAATGTGATTTTCCACATCTTCACACCCACTTGTCACTGTTTTTGCATAGATAGGCTAGATCTTGGATTTCCATGTTAAATATGGAAAATCTGAGGTCGTTGGCCTTAGAGAGAGTTTCTAGAACTTCATGAGAAGGTATTTTATGGATTTTTGAGGTTTTGGTCGAATCCACATGCACACATGCACTGGGTTCTATGTTTCCTCTTCAAAAACTTCAAAACAGGTCAGATCTGTGGCCTGTCTTGGAATGCTTATAACTTCATCCTCCGGATGAATTTTTGAGTGATTCCAAAGACATGTGATAGATTGGAAAGCCTACTTAATATCTGCAAAATTTCGTCCACTTCCATGTAGCCAATTTTTGACACCATCTCTTCAAAGTTTGTAAGACAGTTCAGCCCAGATTGCTGAACTTGCCGCTTTGATGGTGCACTATTTGCTCAGTTTTAATCCGTTTCCTGTGATTCCAGTTTTTGAGTCTTCTTTGAGAAGTCTATTTTCATTTCCGATTGGTTTCAACAGATTTCAATCTGTTTTGTGCCTTGGGTGTTCAATTGACTCAGAGGTGCTCGCTGGCATAGTCCAGAGCTCATCTGTGGTCTTTTATGCATGTTCAAGCGAGCACACAAGTCACATCCGGATAGAGATTGGCGTGAGGTTTTTTTATTTGGAAAGATGACAGTACATACTTCCTCCATACCAATTTTCATGAATTTTTATTGAGCCAAACTCCACGAATAGGATTTTGAAAATGCCTACTCACCACTTTTTTCTGAGTTATAACAGTAGATTTCAGATATGGATTTCTCTTTCATTTTGAATCAGATTGAGTTGAAATTTTTACTGTATACTTTACTATATACCAGTTTTGAAATGGCTTTGGTTTCATTTGATTTGGATTTAAATTGAATGAGTTATGTTTTATCAAAGCTTTCAAGCTCTTTTGACCTAATTTCTCCAGATTGGCCTTAGCTTGATTTTCTTCATTTTTACTTTGATTTCACTTTACTCATTAAGTTTTAGAAGTGATGGATCCACGAAGAGAGCCTAAGTTCATTAGACTTCTCATGTGGAAGGGTCACACACATTGTGCTTGTTAAGCACCTCTTAGTTCATTTTACTAACAAATGATTTAAAGCATAAGCAAGCATGTGGTAACCGTCTTAGACGGATGAGTGGGGGTACCTAACACCTTCCCCCGCTCATAAATAATTCCCCGTACCTAATCTCTGGATTTTTTCCTTGTATTAGAGCTACTTTGGCTCTATTTGACATCTATGAACCTTTTGGTGCCCATTCACGCCTTAAAATGGATGGTGGCGACTCTAACATTTATCGATCCCCGCGTGACGATATCGGAGGTCATCCGAGATGACGAATCCATGTCTCACACCTCCATACTGCATCCATCTGAGCTGCAGGAGCTGGGGCATCAAGTGGAGCATCCACCGGGACATTAACAAAAGCTGGTTCTCCAGCTGGCACTTCCGCCAGATTCTCAGCTGGCTCAAAAGCAGGCACATGGTCTGCTGCTGCGGCTCTACGAGGTCTACCTCGCCTTCACATATTCAACTACAGTACAGAGAAATCCAATTAGACACAAGAACTCTCATCCTAATCATAATCACTTAGAAGAGTTTATCTAGCGTGCACTCATTCCCATAAACCACTCTAAGGCTTCTAATTCCTAAGTTGGATCAATTTCTCTCTGATACCATTTCTGTAGCACCCCGGAACCAGGTCCACACGTGTCGGGTTTATACTGGTTCCCGAGTGCTACTTTAGGGCCCAAATTATTGAAAACTAACTTCAGAACTAACCAAATACACAAAAATAGCATTCTAAGGTTTTTCAGAAAAACGGCTATATAACGTCTGTAAATACGAGAATGGGCTAGGCCCTCAAACTACAAATAATTACCTGATAAACACAGTTTATATATATTCATTCAAAAAAAAAACTAAACCATCACATATGCACAGGTCAAAATAAATTTCACTAAGTTCTCTCTCTCTCTTTTCATTTACAATATGTACAGTTTCAAAAATGACATGTACAACTATCCAACAAAAAGTTTCTTCTCGACCTCTAGTCGGGACGGTGGTAGTCTTCCGGTCTATAATCCGAGTAACCCTCGAACTCGACTCCACTACGCATCTCGCTCGCCGGATCTGAAAACAAAACCGGTAAAACGAAAACTCGCGTGAGACTAATGTCTCAGTAAGTAGCACAATGCATGGGATAAACAATTTATGAAGTTTCAATTAATAAATTAACATGCTACATATTATACAATTAATTCCAACAAATCGTGCGAAGAGCAATTCACATATATCAAAGAGCAATTCACATAACAATACAATTTCAGAGAATAAAGTGTGTGCAAGATCCATGAATTAGCGTGTCTGTAAATCGAGTAAACACCCTTAGCTGGTTTGCCACCTCACTACTCACCTTCGAAGCCGCGCACGGTTATCGTACAAGTGGAGCACCCATGCATGGACTGGCACGCTGCAGCTCATCGATCCCACACGAAGGCCTCACCGATCCCACGCGGTGGTACGCAATTAGCCCGGGATATTAACTCGACAAGCCAACACTAACGCACGATCTGAACTGACTGTGGATCCACGACTCTCTATGCGGCCTAGACTCATATAAGAATTAACTTTGCAAATATTTTACTAACTAGAACCTGTAAGAGATCAACTACCTAAGAAAAAAACTCAATCCAAGTGAACCTCGCTGTTCACTTACCCTTAAAACCAGAGGCCATTCTGCCTTTCAGAATACCATAGGCACATTGCCTTTTTCATTTAACAAGAAGCCTCAGCTTCGATTGCCAATTACAACTCGCGAATAACTTTATCAACCAAAATCATTAACGACTAAAGGTATAAAATAATTTTATAAACCAATTTATAAAATATCCACGGTTGGTTTGAAATTGTCGTTTACTCTGCAGATTGAATTCTAACTAGTGACTTATATGCTAAACCTGATTTAAGCTATAAGGAATTGGTACGCGTGCTATACATCGTTGGAAAACTCTATGAATCTAGTTTCCAACGCAACAAACGGTGCTAAAATCGGACTTTCCTACAAGAAATTATGGATGTTTTACTACAGGTGGTTATAACATGCCGCGAAATTAAATGGACGGAAATCATCAAATTTTCATGATTTTTCTTGCAATACTTTGAATTCCGATTGGTCCGAAACCAATTCCATTCAACTACAATTACCTTAAACTAAATTTTAGAATGCTAATATGAATTTTTACACGAAGATTCTTAGCCTTCGCAAGCCACTGAAACTTTGGACTACCAACCCCATCTTAACTTTCTCTAACAGAAGGTAGCCTAGACAAGTCTCATTTTCTCAGCCCTATTTCAGAACCCAAATCAGTATTTTTCTCATGCCAACTCAAACCTAAATTAACACTTTCATGTCTAATCAAAACCTAAATTAATGCTCTCATCACAAATAACATCAAAGAGCAAAGCAATACAAGTTCTCCAAAATACTGTGTCCCATATAAACTAGTTAATTTATAAGCCAACACCAAATTCCTCAGCTTAGGCTAGAGTCTCTTCCCACGACCCGTTCAGATAAACAACAGTTTTCAACTTAGGTTATATCAACAAGATAGACCATGCGATTTCTCCAATATTTTAGCTCCCAAGTAACATGAAAGATTGCCTGCAATGAATGGTTAAGAGCCTAAGATTAAAACATGAATGAGCATTCTAAATTTCCATGATTCCTCAAATCTGTCTAAAGGCTATAAATCTGAATAAGGGATAGATGAACCTTTATAAAATTGAAATTACAAAACTAACAAACTGAAAATCAATAATTATTAACTCCCCAACTTCAGCCTCCATATTCACATTATTCCAGGCAGAAACGAGATCTCTAATAAACTCTTTTGTCCCATTCTCTCAAATACAAGCCAATTTCATAACACAACCCACATCCCTAACTAAACGACCCATCTGCACATCCAAGAAACCATCCTCAACAGTTATTTAAATCCTACTCAAAAGCCATTTAATAATATATCCTAACAATTAATTTGTCAGAGGAAATCAAATTTATTTAAAACAACAAAATGAGCAATTTCAGCATGTTACTAGATTTCCTTCTGTGTAAACCTGATTAGATGCTATTACCAAATCTGAAAACAAACCTTAGTTGGTAGTTTCCAACTAGAGAACTTTTCGTTTGCAATAGAGAAATAACAAACAGAAAACATAACGGTAATCAACCAGAATCGTTCAACAAGAATCGATCAAAACAGCAATCAGTCAACAAAAACCAAACAGTAATCAATTAAACGAGAAAATATACTACTTACACAGATTTCGCAGATCCATGCCCCAAACCCTTTCTTCTCTGTCTCCTTTTTCTTTCTTTTTCTTTCTTCTTCTTCCTCTTTTCTTCTTTCTTCTTCCTTCTTTTCTTTTCTCTTCTTCCTCTTCTTCCCCACGTTCTCTTCCTCTCTTCTTCTCCTCTTCCACTCGTTTTTTCCTTCTTCTTTTTTTTTCTTGTTAAACCCCAATAGCAACAACCAAGGACGCCCCTTCCCTCTTCTTCTTTCCCTCTTCTTTTCTTTCCTTCTCCTTTCCTCCTTCTCTTTCTCCTTTCTTCTTCTTCTTCTGCTGCGATCTCCCCTTCTCCTTTGTCCCTCTTCTTTTTTTTTTCTTGTTTTGTCTTTGCTTCCTTCTAAACCAACGACCAAAACCCCCAAATGCACAAATGCCTTTTTTTTTTTAAAACCAATGAACCATGAACCACTTGAACCCGGTTCACTTAAACTTGAGCTAACTCCAAATAAACCACTAAACTAACCAATAGCCCATTAAACCACCAAATGAATTAGTTAAACCAAATGAATTTTTTTTTCCTCTATTGTTCTTTAATAATTTTAATTAATCTTAATTAAAGTTTCTCAAAATTTCAGAGTGTTACATTTCCGCTCACAGTGAAATGGCCAAACTTGTGCGGAAGAGTTGACATTAATAAAAACGATAAACAAAAGCTCCATTAAATGATTCATTGAGTAAACAACAATAATGTAAAACTTGAAAGGAAAGATATATCATATGACAATACACTTGAAGTCTTGAACTATAATTATAAAATCTTACAAGTTCTTGGATGACGACGGAAGCAGGTGCTCGGATGAGGTGAACCCGAGGGCCAAACCATACAAGTTCTCGAACCAAAAGTCGAAGAAGTTGGGGCTTCAGTTCACACCGGTAAAGCAAAGCCTGCAGGAGAAAGGTCACCATCCTCTATTCACTCAGATTGACGATGCCCTTTTCATACTTTAATCTTTACTTCCACAAACCCTATCACCATCAAAGTCTGGCGAAGCAGAAGCTTTGAAGAGGGGAAAAGGAAAGTGGAGATGGAGGTTCGTCCTCTAGGGTTCACATGAATCGCAGAGAGGGAATGGGAGGGTTCAACCAATTTCCTCTTACAGGGGAAAAGGAAAGTTGAAATTTTCGGAAGGCTTCGATTGTTTTGTTTTGACAGAGAAAATAAACGTCGAACGACAACGAACGACAGAGTAGCGTCGTTAGTTTTAGTTGGCCCCGTTAGTTTTCCTCCGGTTAGTTGCCTTGTTCGTGTTTTTTTTGGTTTTAAAATGAGAATGACGCCTGTCGCGAACTTACGATTCCAAAGACCACTCGAAAGATGGATGGTGAGAGAGGAGCCCCTCAAGGAAGATTTTACTTGCACTTACGCGCATGTCGACATATTCGACCTGATCAATTTCCGTCCTCTTCTTCCGCCTTACGCTCTATTTCGTCAACTCCTTAACGGTGAACCTGTTCTAAAATCGAAGGACGAAGGTGGAAGAGACTTCATCCAAGAGAATCAAATGGGAGAAGATAGCTCTACATGTCTGAAAAAAGAGGTAAAAGTAGTAGAGGAGGCTACTTCTGATAAAGAAATTGAAGCAAAAGAGACATCGTCCCAGGATGCCAAGGTTGGAGAAGAGACTTCTTCAAATACAGAGGTCAAGGTGGGAGGAGAGATCACTGCAAAAGGTCTAGTAGATAATGGCAGCCATAAGGAGAGCCAAGAGGAGACCATGCCCATGGAGAAGCGGCAATGATCGCTCTATCTTGTCATCCCAATAACAAACAGCCCTTGTCTTTGGTCAAGCGATAACCATCGCCCGAATACAAACCCAACAACATGTTGGATTGAGTGATGGCATTTGCACTGAGTGGCACCCCCTTGAACCCCTTCCCTTCCATCAGCTTCCTCCATTTATCTAGCCTCTCATGCCTCTCCACTCTCTCGTTTCCCTCACACACTATGATGCTTTGTATCTCTGATGTGAATATGTATTGCTCCACCTTCGCCCGTTCTGTCGAATCGGCTGGGAATTGTCGTAAGATCATGTATGTCACATGTTTGTCAAAATTCCTGAATCAACTTATTTCTGTTTGTATCTTTCAATTATGTTTTGCTCAATAAGCCTTTAAATTCAAGCATTTACGAAACACCAATTTGTTTTAAAAATTAGATTTTGTCATGTTATGGATAAGTACTTAGATAAGATAAGTTAGTTATCTATAAGTACTTACCCATAAGGAGGAGCAATCCCGAACACTACCTAAACCATTGCACTAAAAGCACCAAGGTTTATGTAGACTTGGTTAGTTAAGCACTTAGACTTTTGGATCGTAATATTCCAAAAATACCAAGGCTTATGGAAACACAATTCCAAAAACTAGTGAATTAATGTCAGCGGATTTAAAGTTATTAATTGGGATATAGAAATCATTATGAAAAAACAGCAAGGTTTACTTGGTAGCAAATTTCAGTCAAAAATCTGCCTTCTTCAGTTTATGTAATAGTGTAGATATAAAGAACATATTAACTTGTTTGGAATGTTGTTAGATAAAAAAGACAGAGAAAGATGAATATCTGCTATTTGATTAAACAATGTCACCTCAAAATTATTGAACTCTTAGCTAAAAGAACTACGTAAAGGAAAACAAAATGCGCAACGCAAAGGAAAGGAGTGGGCCCAAAAGGGTCTGCTTGGGTTTATCCAGAACAAAGGAGCGGGACCGGGGAGGAGGTCTTTACCGGGGTCCTCTTAGTTCATTGACTCTACTGTTTTGGATCTATTTGGCGCACTTGGCTTGTCGGCCCCAGACCGACTTCGGGATGGCATTTCCTTATGCCAAGGGGTTTATCTCCGTTCTGAACACATGATGCATTTTTTACCAAATATCATCATGGAGTTGGAACTTCCCCTTAGCCGTCATTTTTACTCAGCTTTGTTCCCCCATTAAGGTTGGACTTTCAAAGGGTTGTGTCGAAACGGGGGGAAAAGAGATTCCATCTTACTCTAGTAGGTGGCGTGGGAGACCGATGAGGGATGAGATGAAGAAGGGGTCATGTTGACGCATGATAGCCTGGGATGAAATTGTCTGCTGCAAGACCCTGTGGAAGACACTACAGTTGCCATGAGATGCTGCCACGTGCAGCATCTCATGGTCTATTTTTTTTTTCATATTTTTCAATGTGAAAAGACACTTTCACATTGAAAAAACACACAAGTCCTCCACATGACAATATCTCACGGCAATAATAGTTACCGTAGAGTATGACTGCATGTGTTGTAGATGTCATCCCCCTTAATGGGTCATATGTGGTGTCTTTGTTCCATGTGTCACACACGTGGCTTTCTCATGCCAACCCATGATTGGTCCAAGTCCACTTTTCATGTCACATATGGCCTACCACTTGGTTGCCATCCTAGGATAAATGAATCATCTGCTAGGTGACTAGCATCGATGGCATTCTATATACAACCATCTGCTGACACATCAAATGGTAAGATAAAATATATATATATATATATATATATATTTTTTTTTTCTTTTTTGAGTGGAGGTGGTAATTTTTGAACCAACCCACCCGAACCCAACCCTGATTAAACGGGTTCGAGTTGATCCGTTTACTTATTGGGTTGGGTTTGGGTTTAGCTTTTCTCAACCCCTCTAAAAAAGGGCCAACCCAAACACAACCCAGCAACCCGTTGGGTATCTGTTTAAATTTTTAAGTTTATTCTTTTCCTTATTTTTCTCTTTTATATCATGTTTATATTATATTTTATTATGTTATCAGGTATACTTAGCTAATTAAGTATACTAGTTTATAGCTTGAGACGTTAATTATTAAATTATTTTTATGACTCATAATTTTATTAATTTTAAGAAATAATAAAATTGCCATATCTATATAAGTTGCTTATTGATTATGAAATATCTAGGTAATATGAGTATATAGTTGTATAATAGAAATCGCAAGTTATATTTTTAATATAATGCATTTGAGATTAACTATTTTAATTTTATTTAGATCCATTAAATTGACTTTAAATAATTTAAACTTCTTTATCCTTTTTTTTTTAAAAGAAATCATTTTTATTAAATGTTTTCATAGTATTAATTAAAATTTTGATATGTTAAATTAAGTTTTATATAAGCATACTTAAAATTAGAATAGAATTAAAATTTTAATTTTAAAATAAATATTAAAAAGAAACAGGTTGGGTTGGGTTCAACCCATTTATTAGGGTTAGGGTTAATGTTTTCTCAACCCATCAGTAAACGGGTCGAACCTGACCCAACCCATTTAACCATTGACCCGTTAATAACCCGCCCGATCCCGATCCAACCCAATCGATTGCGACCTCTAGTTTTGAGAACCGGAAAAGAAATTTTTTTCTTTTTATCCAACCCTCTGACGTGCCAGCAGATGGTCGGATATTGGATGCCCAGCCAAGTTGGGCACTCAAGAGAGGATTCAATCCCTATACTTGCATTGGCACCATCCTCTGGAAGTGCCGTGGATCAGTTTTCTTATAGCTGGCCTGGCAGGACAGGCCGGCCAATGTTTTTTGCAATTCCCATAATGCCCCTGATTCTTCTTCTGGCCACATCTTCTTCATTTCAACTCGGATTCAACCATGGTTTCTTTCTATGTGATCTATTCATCGTCGGCTTTCAAATGGTGTAGGCCTTGCAGCCTAACCATGCTTGGAAAATTAACAAATTAAATACCCGAAATCCATTTCAATACAAATTAGGGTGCTTACACCACCTTGGATAGTGGCAAAGCCTTGTACTAGTCGTAGCAAGGCTTGAGTTCTACTTCTATTTTCATCGAAAAGGGGAAACTATTCGACAGCCCTACCTCAAACTAAGTCATTAGGAAGTCATTCAAGTTGTCACTATCCAATGGCCTTTCGAATCACTCTAATGCCATGCTCGCTGACTAAGTGGATGGTTGTGCGCGTGGTTACCGGATATTCAACCCTCATGTTCGATGTAATAATGATAATAATAAATTAATAAATAATTAAATGTTTTCCTTCAAATAATAATCATTTACAAGGGCAACCTTTACAATAATTTTTTCTATATAAACTGACTTTCCAAACAATATAGCTTTGATTCATAATCCTTTGCATACATGAATGCCCTTCCATTAATAGGAAGCAAGCCAACAGGATGATTGGCAACATAAGCAAGCAAGGATGACATCCATGGAGTATCTAATAAAAAAGTCTAACCTAAAGATGCACATTCATTCCTATCTCATGCATGTGGAAATACATTATCATAAACATATGTTGCTTACATTCAACACATACATAATTAATTTCCTTCTAAGATGTGTTTGAACACATCAAACACAACTACTTATTCCAACAACATATAAGAGTTATAATATTGGTCTTCACAACATTTTATTGATCACTTAGCAAATCAAAATGTGGGGTGGCAATTAAGTGCAAGTCATTTTTTCTTCTTATTGTAGCCCCAAAGCCTTCACTCATGTCTAAATCTTGAGGATTGCTCCCATCAGGCAACTTCCAGTCGAAGTAATACAATAACTGAGCAAGCTGAAGCTCAACATTGGCAACACCAAATGAAATGCCAGGACATATCCTTCTACCAGCCCCAAATGGGATAAACTCAAAGTTATTTCCTTTAAAATCTATGGAATTGTCCTGGAACCTCTCTGGATAGAATCTCTCAGCATCATTCCAATATTTAGTATCTCTTCCAATGGCCCACGCATTAATTATGATTTTGGTTTTCAGGGGTATCTCATATCCATCAATCTCACATCTCTCCCTGCATTCTCTTGGAATTAATAAGGGAATTGGAGGGTGGAGCCTTAGTGTCTCTTTAATAACAAACTTCAAGTAAGTTACTTCCTGAAGGTCTGTCTCCTCAACCTTTTGCTTGCCTTTGAGAACCTTTCTCAGCTCATCTTGTGCCTTCTCCATCATTCTTGGTTGTCTTATTAATTCAGACATTGCCCATTCTACAGTGGTTGATGAAGTCTCCGTCCCTGCCATGAAGATTTCCTAAATTAAGACAAATGTAATTGAGTTTTAAATTAGTCCCCAAAAAGATAATTTACCATTCAATTCCATCATAACATAGTAATTCATATGACATGACATGTAACAACAAAATTTATCAATAATTAAATTAATGAGCTCCTAAACAAGGTAGAATGAATTAGGTAAAAGCATGGTCAATCTAAGCCTATCCAAATAGAATAAAAGGGGGGTTAGTCGGTGTTAGATGGCGCTGAATTGGTCTATATTGTAAACCAACGAGTCCAATCCTACTATGTTAATTACTCTTTATGATATTGAAATTGTGTTGATATAAGAATTTAGTTCCCCATGATCCTAACACACTAATTTTTTGATCTAAACCCACAAGAATATCAAACACAGATAATGAAATATTAAGATTATAATAAGAACAAGATGAGTACCCAGTAGAATATATACTAACCATGATAACAGCTTTTAGGTTGTCTGTTGTAATAGGAGATTCGAGGTCACCACTCTCTTGAATTCTCAGAAGAACATCAACAAGATCTTCATCGTTTCTATCACCATTTCTAATCATATTGGCTGTCCATTTCACTCTGTGATCATTAATGATGTCATTAAGGATCATGTCAACCTTCTTGTGCAACCTCACCAACGCTTGCTTCATCCCAGTAAGCACATGAATGAATTCAAGTGAAGGGAACACATTGGATAACTCAAAACCCCCACCAACTGAAGCCATCTCCTTGCTTGCTGTTAAGAATGCTTCTTGCTCCTTGCATTTCTTCCCAAAAGCCGCTCGTGCAACTATGCAATTTGTCACTGCCAATATTTTCTCACTCAGATTGATGGGAACTCCATTAGATTTGCAGATTGATCTAACAAACTTGGAGACCTCTTCTTCCCTAAGGGAACGAAACGATTCTACGCGCTTAGTACTTAGGAGCTCCACAATAGAAATCTTTCGCAGTTGTCTCCAGTAAGCACCGTATGGAGAGAAGACCATGCCTGTACAGTTGTAGGTCAAGATCTTGGCAACAAAAATCTGGGCTCGTTGTGCAAAGTTAACATCATGATTCTTCATCACCTCCATGGCCATTTCAGGAGAAGACACGACAACAGTAGAGACTTCACCAAGCTGTAGATGCATAAGGGGGCCATATTCTTTGGCCAAGTCCCTCAAAGAGTGATGGGGTAGTGACCCTATGAACTGGTGCAAGTTTCCTATCAGAGGCAGCTTCTTGGGCCCTGGAGGCAAATTATGGGGTTTGGATCTCTTCCAAACTTTCACAAACATAAACAAAAATAAGAAGGAAGATAAGAAAAGAGAGATGCAGAGAAGTTGCTTCTCCATAGCTAAAGGAAGAAGATGCATTAGAGATGGTGCTTTGAGGGGGGTTTCATGGTGGGAATTTATTTCGACCGGCCTAAGAATATTGGAGTTCTGTTCAAGAAAGATACCCTTTTGGCTGAAGTTCTATTTTTATTTTAACATTTATTAGTCTTGTCTATTAGCTGTGACTTTCAAGAATGATATTTGTTTTATGCAACGAAACGGCGAAATCTAAACACAAAAGGGACTACTGGAACGAATCTTCCAATATGTCCAGAAAGAAGAGAAAGGTGCAATGCATGATCTCCATTTTAATTTGCCTTTTGACTCTTGCCAATATTCCAATATTGAAGTGTCTTACACGAAGTGATACGAACCTATCTAATTAAGAAAGGCCTACTTGTCTGTACCGTCCACCTAACCACATTTATAAAAGACGAAATAAATCATGGAATGGTGCCATCAAACCCTGGTTGTGATTGGTTCTTTAACTTTAAAAATCCATTTTTAGAGCTGATTTTTAAAAAATGATTGAGTAAATCACAGCGCGGTGCATGAACTAGTGCGTGATTTGGTGGAGAGGGTTTGGGGTTGTAATCTTCTGCTATGTTTTGTTTTTTTTTTTTTCCCCTCGCTCGCGCATGCTTTGACCTTGAGATGCTACCACGTCGAGCATCACACGGTTACCATTTTTTTTTATGGTTGTAAGTGTTTCAAGTGGGCATGTGTGAAAAAACAAATGACTCTGAGATGCTCAACAAGGCACCATATCTGACAGTAGGCGCCATTCTAGGTAAACATAGCAGTGCCATTCAGAGGATTTCAGCCCAAAACATCAAACAAAATAAACCATCCTCCATTTGTATTTACTTCAAAATGTTTGCCTAGAAGTCAATAAGCTAACCACAAAAAGACCTGTTTTCATAAAACATATTAAGAAAGGTAAGAAGTAGTTTTTGGTTTTTACGGTGGAGTAATAATTTATTGCTTCCTCTAAAAAATGAAGACGTCTTTTGCTTTAATTGAGTAGGAAAAGATGAATTCGTCAGATGTCCAACGACAAGTAGGTTTGATTTTCTAATTGACTTTAATTGAGTAGGAAAAAATGAAGACGTATTTTGCTTTAATTGATTTTTTCTTTCAAAAACCAAAAAAAATACATTTAAAAACAAACCAAACAAACATTTGTTGGAAAAACATGCAGAAACAGCAACAAGGGGCAAAGATTTACCTTAACAGCCTAAAAAGTTAAACTATTAAACTCAATTATTGATTGGCAATTTTACATGGTTTGAGAAGTGAAAATCTTTATTTATTTATTTTTGAAAGTGAAAATCTTTAATATAGTCAGTCATTTGTGGGCCTATGGCCGACCATATTAATACTTTTCTCACACTTATAAAATCCTATTTTATATACTATCTTCAAGGGCCAAAAATAGTTTTCGAGTACTACCCAAAAAATTAAAAACTATTTGGTCAACGCAGAGGCCAAGAGATGCATCTATAAGAAGGTGTGAATGTATGCATATATTGAAGAGCCTAAGAGATTAATAGGAAGTCCTAAAAAGACATGAATGGAGTGAATAAAACAATACTTACAAAAACGTAGATTAAATAAAAAAAATGATTTTTGATAGAGCAGGATGCAGAGACAAGATTCGTATCCCTAATCCCACTATGGTGGGAACTGACTTTTGATGATGATGATGAGCACTAGCCAAAAAGTGTTTGTCCATGTGTGTATATATAAGATATAACTAGTAGTTAGTAGTAGGGTTGTCAATGAGTCGGATTCTGATCTGATTACCATCCGATTTCGATTAAATTTATCCAATTTAATTTGTTCTTTATCAAAATAAATGTTGGCAGATCAAATACGAATCCAAAGATTAGATCCATTTAATAATTGGATTTGGATTCGGACTTGGATCTTACTATATCTGTTCAATAAAAATCCGAATCCGATTAAATTTAAGATATGATTGAAATTTTAAGAATTTTATAAGGGCGTTTAAGTAAATAGGCTAACATACCATATAAGTAAATAGATTAACATGCTATATGTGAAAGTAATAGATTTAACAAAGGCAAATTTATTCGGATTTTTAACTGGATTCAGATATTTAATTGGATTCGAATATTAATCGGATCCGGATTTTATAACCATATTCGGATTTGGATTCAATAACAAATATGAAGGATCCGTCAGATATTTAATCAAATTCGGATATCCTACAACTTTATCGGATTCGGATTCAGATCTTGGTGGATCTAGTCTGAATCCGATCCGTTTACACCAGTAGTTGGTAGAACCTGTTGGTGAAAAAAGGGGCAGATCAAACCAAACCAACCAATCAAACTAATATGTAGATCAAAACCAAAGTACAGTCACAAATATGCAGAAGAAAATCCAAACGAAAACCCCAATTATTCAGATATCAACCAAATCAGTAAATCGAAGATTAAAAGTGTAAATCAGAAGGGACTTATTGTGACAGAGGCAAGATTTAAGAATCTCTATACTTGAAACCTTTAAACACCCCCTTTCGGATGATATCCTCAATGCAACGGGCTCCTAGAGTCCGGTTTCTCAGCATTCAACGATCCAATAGAGGAAGAAGAACTCCTTGAATGTACTCAGATTAGACCTTTGAAGAACAAAGGAAGAAGAAGATGATGAAAGCAAGGGTTTCTCACAACCGTTTTTCTCAGAAATTAGGGCTAGATATATTCTCTTAACAAAAGGGAGAAAACCCCTTTAAATATTGTGCCAACCGACGCACCAAATAGCTCAAAACGATAAAAAAATGGATATAATAATCGCGTTCTGAAGCTTGAGCCCCTGCAAATCTTCTGAAACTTGCCACTCTCGAGTTGTCTACTGGCATTTGACACTTAAGCACCTGCAAATCTTCCAGAACTCGCTACTCCCGAGTTGTCTACAGGCATTTGACGCTCAAGCTTCCGCAAAACTTCAGAAAAGCTTCAAACATATTGTGCGCGCATATGTCACACCGCGAGGTGCATGTGAGCGTGTGCATACCTCCTAAAGGGTAGTTCGGGAAGTTTGGAGTCGCCACTGCTTGACGGGGTGCAGGCAGACACCTAGGTACCTATGTTGGTCTATTTAGATGGTTTGCGGCTTGAGATCTCGATTACGGTCCGAGGAAGTCCAAAAACACCCTTGTCCGCCCCGTCGATTTGACGGGTCCCTCGGGTCTTCCTAGTTTGAGTCAAATTGGTCTAACTCACCCTAGTCCTTAAGCCAAAATATGCACACCTTTATCAAGTCTGGTGGGGACCACTTGAAAGGTGTGGGTCCCCTTTGATTTTATTTTATTTTATTTTATTTTATCTTCTTATTCATGAGTGAGATGGGTCAGGTATGGGCCCCGTTGGAAGGCCCAATGGAAACCAGGTTGGGCTTTAGTCAAGCCCAAGTCCCGTTTGGGGTTACATTGGATAACCCCTTTTATTAGATTTGGTTCATTTGGTTTTGAGGTTAATTAAACATGTAAAATTAGTGGGTTCAGGTTTTTAACAGGCCCATTGGGCTTGGAAGTAACCCAAGGGATTACCCAGGTTGCCCTTGGGCCCATCCTTGGAATAGGCCCTAGTTTGGGCTGGTTGGGTGTGGGCCTTGTTGGAAGGCCCACGAAGTCTTATTGGTCCCAAGTAGGCCCAAGTCCCACCAAAGAGGTTCTGGGCTTGCCCAGAGGCCCTAAGGGTTCAGTTAAACTTGATTAAGTTAGGTTAAATGGGCCTAAGCCCAAAGACCATCAATTATGGAGGATTTTCGAGTGCTGCCCACAAAGTTTGTGCAGATAGGCCCTTTGTTTGCGGATGCCACCTGAAACACCCAAAACCTTAACTTTTGGGAGGGGGTTGGGCCCTCCTCCTCTTCAAAGGTCTGTACACACCTCAAGCCATGCAATACACACACATAGGGCATACAAGAATGGAACAAAAACGTCAAAGGAAGCATGTGATTTCGAGTATGTGCAAGTGGTAATAAAAGGGGAAAGGATTCACGAGGAGACCTAGCATGATTCCTAGGCACCAAGTGTGCACACCTAAAAATGACTTAGATGGCACACGGGGCGCACGTGGGAGTGCGTGCCTCGGGACATTCGGAGTCGCCACTGCCTAAGAGGTGCAGGCAGACACGGTGATTGCCCTATCCGGGTCTAAGTCTAGTCTGCGGTTTTTCAGAGTTCTAGCTAAGTCCTCGGTTACGTCCTGGGAAGTCCGAAAACACCCCCCCCCCCCCCGGTCGATTTGACAGGTCCCTCGGGTGTCCTTGGTTTTTTGAATCAGTTTCACCATTCCTAGGCCAGCATGCCAATTTGTTTGGTCTGGCAGGACCCTTTGGTGGTGTAGGCCCCTTTTTATTTAGATGAGGTGGGTCGGATACGGGTATCGTTGGAAGACCCGTGGGTTGTCAAGGTTGGGCTTGGGCCCAGTAGGGTTATTGGGTAACCCTTTTTTGGTTATTCATTTAATTTAAGCATTTTAAAGGTTTAAAGGGTCCACTAGGGCTTGGTTTTGCCCCACGAACCGTTAAACAAGTGGCCTTGGGCCCGTTTGTTGAAAATGGGCCTGGTTTGGGCCGGTCAAATATGTGGGCCCCACAGGTGGGCCCAATGAGGTCTACAGTCCAAAAATGGGCTTAAAACAGCCCAAAACAACTAAATGGTTCAAGCCGGTTCGGGTCGGGTCAAGTCCAACCGGCCCGAAAAAATCAATTTTTAAACCAATTTCTTAATTTGACCGCACTTATTGTGCGATTTTGTTTGAACCGTAGATACACTGCGGTTCTGCCCAAACCGCTCTTTAATTGCGGTTGTCTCCCGAACTTGCAGTTTTGTTCCGATTTCTCTCTGGATTAGTTTGATTGGTCTCCTGGAGATTCCAACAGCTTCTGTTGAAGTTCTTAGCACATTCGTAGTGCTATATTTGCTTCATTTGGCTGAGAAAGCCTTCTTTTTCCTTGTCTTTTCATTCTTCACAAAAGCCTATCTCCTTTGTAGTCACTTGTAGCCATTGTCAAGAAGGGAAGAAGGGGAGATTACAGGGATGTAACAGATCTTCAAAAGGGACGAACCAATCTTTGATAAAAAACAAAAGGGGTTAGTTAAATTAGCTTAATTAAAGTCCTTTTTGACTTAAAGGTGCTCTTCTACCTTTTACGAAAATTGCCACCCTTATTCATGACTCTCGTGGCATTCAACATGCAACAAACAGATTAGAAATGATATGGTAAAACAAAGTATAGAAAAGGAGACTTGGGAATATATTAAAAGCAACTATAATTCACTTTTGTCAAATATAAAACTGCAGAAATACTTACAGTATAATCATTTGTTTGCTTTGGTGTGTTATTGCTCTTCCGAGTGAGTTCGGCAACGCTTCCGCACTCCGATTTATTTCTCGAATTGAGTTTGAAAAGGGGTGCTTCCTATTTCCTGTTGAAAGGGATGAAATGGAAAGGCTAAACAGCAATTCAGGGGTAGTTTGGGTATTTTCTGGGCTAAATGGGTTCTGACAGGGTGTGGACGTGGAAAATGTTAAAGGGAGAGAGGGGGACCATGCAAGAGACAGGGGGCCTAGCTTGCTCCAAATGGGGGGCTGGCCCCCCTTTTATAGGCAAAAATTGGCCGGAATCACACTTTTAAGTGCGGTTTGGTCACAACCGCACTTCAAGTGCGGTTCCTGCCAAATTACACTAAAAATGCAAAAATCACACTTTAAGTGCGGTTGGCATTAAAAACGTGCAAATCTGCGCGGATCTGCCAGCTGTCGCCGTATAGGACACGCGCCCACCTTCTAGAAGATCAAAACCGCATTTGAAGTGTGGTTCAGACCAAACCGCACTTCAAGTGCGGTCGCGCATGTTTTTTAGATGCCGGGTTTGAAATCTTTTATTAAATTTGATTTTATTAAAGATTTTTATCCGATTTTCTTAATATTTTATTAAAAAATCTAAGATTCTTTATTATTATATTATTAAAATATTAAGATACTTTTTATTAAATGTTAAAATATTAAGATATGTTTTTTTAATTGATTTTATTAATTCATTTTGCTTTTTTGCTGCTATCCTGCCAAACGGGCAGTTTTCTTTGAAACTTCAACTGCACATAACTCCTTTGTCTGGTGTCCGATTTCAGCAAAGTTAGTATTGTTGGAATTAGCTCGGAACCACCTATCCATTGGGATCACTTTGGACAGCTGAATTGGGGTCGAGCAAAAGGTCAACTTTTCGCTCCCCAAAAGTTTGACCGGCTCATAACTTCCTCATCCAGACTCCAATTCCAGCAAACTCAATTGCGTTAGAACCGTGTTGGAATGCTCTTTTTAATGAGATGAAGTTTTCTCATCCTAATGCAAATGATCAGTTGGGCATTCTTTGGAAAGCTTCTCCTTTATTCATCAGTTGGGAAATATGGAAGTCAAGATGTAAGAGCAGATTTGAAGATGATCATATGGATGCAAATCGGATTATTTCAAAGGTTCAAAGATGGCTTCAAGAGGTTTCGTACAATACAAAACCGGTCAAAAATTGTGGGGTGAGTAGAACTTCTATCATTGAGAAACTTAATATCTTCATTCCTTCTCTTCGTTTTTCTATTCCCAAATTTGTTAGATGGAAGTGTCAAAGGTCTTGTTCTTTTATTTTGAATGTGGATGGTGCCTCAAAGGGTAATCCTGGTTTGAGTGGAGGAGGTGGGGTTATTAGAAATGCTGCTGGTCATTTCATTGCTGCCTTCTCCAATTTTTATGGAAATACTACAAATTTTACAGCTGAGCTCTTGGCTTTGAGTGATGGTCTTCGTCTTGTTGATAAGTATGGTATTCAAAATCTGCAAATTGAATCATACTCAAAATCTATTGTGGATTCTTTTGTGGGTCTCGCTTCCATTCCTTGGAAGTTCCTTCTTTACTGGAAAGAAATAAAAGACAGGTTACAAGTTGCTGCCAGGGATGTGTGTCACATCTACAGAGAAGCTAATTCAGTTGCAGATAGATTGGCAAATGAAAGTTGTATTCATTTCTCTAAATGTGTCTATGAGTCCATTGATGATCTGCCCCAGAATGTTAAGCATTGTTTGTTTCATGATAGATCAGGTTTATTTAATATTAGATACTAAATGTCTTTTTGGATTGGGGTTTTGGTTGTATGTCCCCCCCTTTCAGTCTTTCTTTGCAGGGGTTTGGTTTTATGTCCCCCCCGTTTTGATGTATTTTGTTTTTGGAATTAATCTACAGGTCAGGGGCTGCCTCAACCCTCCTCCCACCGTTGGAGTGCCACTAAGGTTATTCCTACCTTAGTGAGTTTTTCTTACAAAAAAAAAATAATGAGATGAAGTTTGATGGCCAATTCTCCTTAGATAAAAAGTCAATTTTTGACCCCCTCAGGGTTTGACTTTTTATTTTTTGCATTTTAGGGGTGCAAAAATCAGGTGCTAACAACTGGCCCTCTTTGCCAGAGTCACCTTAGGGGATGATCGGCAAAGAAGAAAAAGAACCTTATTTTTTCACCTTGCATTTCTGTCGACACGGTCGACGAGATCAATCCTTGAATTGTTTTCAGGGAAAAGGAAGTGTCAGATGTCTGGTATCATTTCCTGGCTTTGGAATCCTTATACCCTCTCTTGGGTTTGAATAGGGTAGCTCCTTAACCTTTTGTTTTTTTTTTTGAAAAGAGAGATAAGATTAGATCTGAGCTCATCAGCCTGTTTTGGCATTGATGCAAGGCACTCAACAATGTTCTTTTCTTCTTGTTTGTTCCATTAAAGCTTTTAGTGACTTCAGTTTTGACTTCTTCTTTTTTTTTTTTAATAAAGGGTAGTTATTAGGCCAAAGTAGGGGACTGGGAGTGAAGGTGGGAGAATGGGAGGAGGCTTTTGCGCTGCTGCCCATCATCTCGGAGACCACACACATGCCTACTCTAGCCTAGACTATTTACAAAAGTGGAAAATCAAAATTTATAAGAGGGGGCGAATTGGCCTGTTATTGCTTTGCTTTTCTTGAAAAGCTTGCTGCTTTTCCTTGCTAAGTTCTTTCTTTGTCAAGGCATTAGAGCTTCTTTTCCCACTCATGAGTTACTCCACTGGGGATCTGGTGGGAATATGACCTGTCAAGATGACTCTTTGGGGATTATTGTGTTGTCTCCCTCTACTTTTGAAGTTCTGTTGGAGGGTCTGAGGATCTTGATGGTCTTCTTTCTTCTGAGCATCGTTGGGGATGAAAGGGAAAAGGCCTCCGCTGGGAAGAAAGGATATATGTTTCTATCATCAAAGTGCCATTCTCATGTTCATCTTATGTCCTGTTATTTTCCCTGTTTGAACCTGTACAAGGAACAAAATATCAGTGCTTGATCCGCGGGGGATATGCAGGGTTTGTTTCTTCTTTTATTTTAAGCCATTCACTCATCACAATCCAAAATTGGCCGTTGAACAAGGTAATAAACCTTTCTTCAAAGATTAGCAACACAAATGGGGAAATTTCAAAAGTAGTTAAGCAGAACAATTACAGAAAAACACAGACGTGGTAGTGTGTGTTTGTGCCTGCAATTATCACAAAAGTCAGTCCTTAAGTCAGATACAGATTAGTGTGCTTGGTATTTTCAGCCTTGTCATCATGGGCCTTGAAGCGTTTACTTAAACACAATCTATCAGTCTGGGTCCTTTGGATCACAATCGAGGTATGACCAGTTTTTTTTTTTACCACGACCGACCCTTTTTGCACACAGCGCCCTTTTTGGGTTTTCACCATGTCCAGTCTTTCAGGGAAGATCAAATTCCGTCATTACCAGAAAATGCAGATTTGATTGTTTTGCCCAAGATCATTCACTTTAGGATCTAAGAGGTCTTCAAGATAGGATGAAATGTAGGCTAGGCCGGTGTTTTGAAAGAAAGATAAGTGGCTCGAAAAGGCTGTAATTTTATAGGTTTGTACAGTGCCCTTTTTATTGTTGGAACTTACATCCTGGCTTATTTCTGGATGTGGGATCCATGTTTTCCTGCCTTATTTTGTACTTGCTTTTTCACAACTCTTTTCTTTTTCTTTTTCTTTATTTTCTTCGTAATTGCTTTTTTTTTTAGCCAGGAATTTTGGTGCTTAGAGCATATGTACTGGGTTTGAAAAGAAATATTAAGGCTTAAAGGTGTTTGGCTAGGGGAAAACTTTTGGGTATTTGGGAGGATTTACAGTCTTAGGGGAGAGTCAAGGATGGCCTCTCTTCATTTCCCAATTGGAATGACATCAAGGGCAATACAGTTTGATTGCATCCGAATTTATCGGCTCAGGAAAAATAGTTCCATCCATCTCTTGTAGGATTAGTGCTCCTCTGGACAAAACTTTGTGAACTACGTATGGTCCTTCATAGTTCGGTTTGAATTTCCCCCTATTGTCTTCTTGGTGGGGGAATATCTTCTTCATAACAATGTTTCCCACCTTGAAGCGTCGTGGTATTATTTTCTTGTTATACGTCCAGGCTACTCTCTGCTGATAGAGTTGCCCGTGGCATAAAGCCTTAATTCTCTTTTCATCAAGCAACCGCAACTGGTCAAACCTTGATTCTTCCCACTCGACATCATCAATCTCTGTTTCTTTCAGAATTCTGAGTGAGGGGATCTGCACTTCGATAGGAAGAACTGCTTCCATTCTGTATACAAGGGAGAAAGGAGTTGCTCCAATTGACGTTCCGATTGAGGTCCGATATGCATGCAAGGCATAGGGCAGCTTCTCATGCCAGTCTCTGTAAGTTACTACCATCTTTTCAAGTATCTTCTTCAAATTCTTGTTGGCAACCTCTACTGCTCCATTCATCTTGGGTCAGTATGCTGTAGAATTGAGATGTCTGATTTTCAAATCTTCGCACATCTTGTCCATGTCCTTGTTGTTTAAATTCTTGGCATTATCCGTGATAAGTGCCTCAGGTACACCATAGCGGCAGACAATGTTGTTTCTGATGAACTTCAGCACATGTGAACCTTTCACATCTACAAAGGACACGGCTTCTCCCCACTTGGTAAAGTAATCAATTACAACCAAGATGAATCAGTGTCCGTTTGATGCCTTCGGATGAATTTCTCCAATCATGTCAATTCGCCAGATAGCAAAGGGCCAGGGAGAAGTCATCGAATACAGAGCATTGGGTGGTGCATGGATATTATCAGCGTAAATTTGGCATTTCTGGCATTTCCTGACATGGATGTGACAATCAGATTCCATAGTCAACCAGTAATAACCCATTCTCAAAATTTTCCTTGCTAGCATGTTGTGAAACATGGGAAAAAAATCAATTCAATGACTTCCTGATCATCACACGGGATTGGTAAAAACATAGAGTCGCCACCATTCTTTTTAGGTGTGAATGGACACCAAAATATCAAATAAGCACAAAAAGACAAATTTAGGGTAAAAATAACCCTCTAAAAAAAACAATCAGAGATGGGTAAGGGGATTAGGTTATGAACAGGGGAAGGTGTTAGGCACCCCTATTCATTGTATATGCTAAATTGCTAACTCTAACCTTTCCTATTTTGTATGATTGCTTGCATGATTCTTGACGCTTTGCATTTGTGAGACTAAATCCCCAATCTCCATGTTTTGATTTTTGCACTTTTTCTAATTTGTTTGATCTCGCTTAATTATCTGCTGCTTTGGCTTGACAATTAGTGTAAGCCACTTGACTTTGAATGAGGCTCTTAAAAACTAGATCCTTGAATGCTGATCTACTGATCTGAACACTTTAGCTTGAAACGGCCACTCTTGGACCGACTTATGGCTTCTCCATGGATCTTAAATAAGCTTAGATTTGTAAGCTTTAAACTTTTGTTCAAGCTATTTTATATGCTTTGAAGGCCCTGAAACCAAACAAAAATATACAATTAGGCATCTTTATAAGAGAAAGGATTATATAAAATTCTAATTTTAAAGTACACTCCTTCACAAGAATAAAGCTTCCTAAAACTAAATTTTGGGGTTCTAAAAGACAGCCTCTCTGGTAGAATCTTAATTTGGTTGTGCTACTGAGGCACTTTCCTTTATACTCTTCGCTGTTCAATCCTGCAAACAATTAAACTTGATTAGATGAAGAACAAATAAAATTTTACAGAAAGAAATAACAAATCATCTCCCTATTTTGAACTCGCAGATGGCCCGTATTTGTTCAGCCTCTAGGGATCCTGCGGATGAGCCCTCTTCCTCGAGGGTTCGGCAAGATCATGCTGATGTGGCCTCGTCTTTGAGGGCCGAGAGGGATTCTGATTCTGATATCCCAGATCTCCCTTCTGGGGATTCGCGTGAGGCGACCCCAGAGGTATACTCTAACCTTTCTGAAATTTCACATTTCTTCACAAAATGCATCACCTTGATTCTTTCTCCCTTCCAATTGTTTCCTTAGCCGGCTGTTGAGGCTTCAGGCAGAGACAAGAGCCGTAGAGGGCGCCGCAGCGGAGGCAGAGATGGAGGCCATGATGAGGGCCGCAGAGGAGGCCGTGGCGGAGATGAGGCTAGGACCAGGGTTGAGGTCCCTGAGGAGGTTGCTGCCCAGATTAGGGATACTGACCTTTTGCATGGCTTGAAGACTCATCCCTCAGCGTGTATTAGGGCAGATATCCCTTTGGAGTATCCTATGTCTCATTATAGAGGGAGCAGGGCCAGCTTTATTAGATTTATCGGAGATTGCAGTTCAGCCTATCGCCGGGAGCTAGGCTTATATGGTTTTGGCCTCTTCATTACTATCCCAGACGTTCGCCTGGATCGGGCCCTTATTGCTGCGCTACTCGAGAGGTTCTTTCCAGAGACCCTGAGCTTCCACTTTCCAAATGTTGAGATCAGGATCCGGCCGTCTGACTTCACGCTTATCACCGGGATTAGGATGACTGGTGATATTAGGATCCGGCCGGATGCTGAGGAGATAGCCTCCTATCTTGGATATATTGTTTTGCCTCCGGAGGCATGGGATAGAGGGAGAGCGAGATTGTCTCTGACTTGATTGAGAGAGACTTTCCGGAGGAGGCAGCTTGGACAGCTTGGGACCGGTCATCCAGCCTTTCCGTTTCATCTTTTTGTATATGATGGGCTCCTGCTTCTTCCCAGAGGACACGACTTCTGTCAGTCCTCATTTTTTGAGCTTATTGGGAGATCTTCAGCGGGCGAGGAGGTATGCATGGGGCCCGCTCGTTTTTGGTACCATTCTGGCCGGCATGGGCCGATCAGTTAGCGGCCTCTCTACTTCTCTAGGGGCTGGAGTTTGTGACTTCTCCCAGATCGGTAAAGGCACCTGCAGCAGAGCCTGAGATCAGGGCTGATATAGCACCTGCTGCTAAGGATGTGCTAGAGTCTGCCCCAGCACTTGATACCACTCCTGATGTGTCTGCAGATATGGATACGGAGCTGGCCAGGGATGCTGCTGTGGTATAGCCTACCGAGGAGGCCGTGGTGATAAAGGAGGCTTCTGTTGAGCCTGCAGAGCTTGGTCCTGATACTGATGCTCCTGGGACGTCCATTCCTGCTGATCTCGCCACAGAGCCCGCTGTGATCGAGGAGACGCCTGCTGCCGTCGATCCTGCGACTGAGTCTGCCCCTACGGATTCTGATACCGAGTCTACGGGATATATAGATACTTCAGGGTATGTTCCTTCCAATCATCCCACTGCTGGCCTTGTGCCTTTATATATGTGGCATGATATTCAGTCTGTTTTGAGCAGGATGACTCGTAGTACGGCTCGTAATATTGTGGGGCATGTTTTTGAGAGCCGGAGATCTCCAATCCGTGGCCGAGGCAGAGGACGTAGCCGTGGCCGTAGGGGTGGACCTGTATAGATAGTAGATTAGGATTCATTCATGTACTTGTATTTTGACAAAAGTGATGTACACTTTCATATATATAACAGAAGTTTGATTCATTTGTGCTTTTTTCTTCTTTATTTCCAGTTTTTCTTGCATGATGTATATTAAAGCAGGGACAGGTGAAGCCTAGGGAAAGCATTAAAATTGAAACTTCCCATTTTTTTGCATTTTTTCGAAGAAACCGTAATTAGTGTACGAGCAAGTCGTGCCCGTAATGTTAATACGGGCACACTCTGCCCGTAAACTTTTCACAGTCACAGTGTGTCCGTATTATTTATACGGGCACACCATGCTGGTATTATAATTACGGATTTTGCTGCCTTTTCGAATTTTCTATATAAACTCATGGGGAACGTCACTGTGACGTTTTTAAAAGTTTGAAAACTCCCTGAGCCTTCCGTTTTCTGCTTTCCTTGGCTTCTTTGGTGTTTCCATGGCTTCCCTCGCCCCTTTCTCTTCTGCCGATGAATCTCCTCCTGCAAGACAACCTGTTAGATCAAAACCTCCTATTCTCACCAGGTACAATATTGTGGATTCTTTCTATGATAGATGGGTTAACTCTATGACCCTTGATAAGGAGATTCACTGGGATTCCATCCACTTAGGCCACATCCTGTACCTCCCTAAAATTCCCTTTAAGTGGGAAATCATTGAAGCTTTGATTGGACACTGGGTTCCTGAACTAAATCTCTTCCGCTTTGATGACAAAGAGATGACTCCTACCATAGCAGAAATTGAAATCATCCTTGGCCTAAGGTTTTCTGAAAAAGTTGAAAACCCGCCCCTGAAGCCTAGCTACAAAAAGGAGGCATCCACCTTCTTGGGTATAGGGAAGAAAGACTTAGGAAATTCTGACACACTGCTGACCTTGTCCAAGACCTTTTTGACTGAAAAACTTCTAAGGAGTGAGGACAAGGATGCCAGGTTTAATGCTTTGACTCTGATAATGGTCAATCAGTTGCTTTTTTCACGGGGTGACGACCAGGTTGACTTGGCTCTCATCTCAGTTATCTGCCAGGTTAGGGAACGTGAGAGATTGGCCCCTATGATCTTGGCAGAGATATACCATGCCTTGACTGACTGCTATTTCAGAAAGAAGAAATGCTTCCTTGCCTGCGCCCCTATCCTACAGGTGAAAAAAAAGGAAATATTTTTTTCTCTCTTTTTATTTTCTTTTTTCTTTTCTTTCTTTTTTCTTCTTCTCTTTTCCTTCTCTTTTTTTTTTCTTATTTCTTTTTTTTTTCTTTTCTCTTTCTCTCTTTTTTTTTCTTTTCTTTTCTTTTTTTCTTTTTTTTTCTTTTTTTTCTTTTCTTTTTTTTTCCTTTGAAATAAATTGAAATACTCCCTTTTTTTGCAGCTTTGGTTGCTTGACCACCTAAGTCAGGTTGAAGAGATAACTCGCCGCTTCTTTCCGAGATTGAAAGTTCTTGTTTTGATGAGCAACAGGGGGTGTCCTAATATCCAGGGCGGCAAGCAGGGTTGGTTCACTTTCTTGGGTACTCTTCAGGATGATCAAGTGAGATGACGTGGCACTTATCAGCCCAATCCAGAGACAATGATCAGCTTCAGAGATATGAACTTTCTGGTTCTAGCAGGCTTGAAATCTGCTATTCCTTATCTTCCCTTGAGGGTTCTTCGGCAATTTAGAGCAACCCAGGGGATTACGATCCCAACTGGATATGAAAAGTTCTTAGGGCCACATACACCAGCCACCGTGGGGCTAAATGCTCAATTAATGAATGAGTGGTCCTCTGTTCGCTTTCTGCGGGGTTCAGTCTTTTCTGAGTCCCATGTGAAGGACTATCATTTCTGGATCAAAGAGCAGGTGCAGAGTCATGCCCCAATACCAGAGGATCCTCCTGCAGTTCTTCCCCCTACTTATGAGGACATCCTAGAGTCTGAAAGGGCAACCCTCAAGCGGCTTCAACAAATATGGGTACGAGAAGCACAAGAGCTCAGGATAAAAGGTATTGATCTGGAGAGGCAACTTGAAGAACAAAGGTCTGGTCGCATTGCCATGGAGAAGAAAATTGAAGAACAAAGACAGGCTCGTCGCTTTGAAGTCCGAGCGATGCGGAAGAAATATTAGGATTCCTTGGCTGACGGCTTTGAAGATCAAGTATTCATTTTCAGATGAGATCATCTCCTTTTTGAGCGATCCTGATGCAGAGGGAGCTTCTGGAATCATTGCAACTCAGGCGGCTCGGATTAGGGAGCTTGAAGAGCAGTTAGGGAATAGGGCTTTGATTCTTTTCTTTTTTTTTCTTACCTTTATACAAAGAAAACTCCAATAGTGGAATGATAAAGAATTTAGTTCAAAAATAGGTTTTATATTATTGGCCTCAGAATTCTCAGATGCTTGTAAAAACAGAAGTTTTATGAAAAAGTATTTGATTTCTCATCACTGGCCAAAGTATAGTTGGTTTTTTTTTTTGAAAGCTGATCCAAAACACTTAATTGCATATAATTAAAGGAATTAAAATCAGGTTGAATAATTAAAAGGGTAGTCCAAGCAATAGGGAGAGACCAAATCTGTCTATCCTGCGACCTTTAGAATCATCCCCAAATGGCTTTTCCTTCATGACTATCCCTGCTAATCTGCTCAATTTCTAGTGCTCATGCTAACTTCAAACTTGGACCACATGATCAACTCAACCTTTGATTCTTCTTCTTTCTTCTCTTTTTTTTTCTTTCTTTTTTCTTGTTTTTTTTCTTTTCTTTTGCCCCTATTGCCCCTAGCGCCAATTACGGTTTTCACTAGGGCCGGCTTCTGCATTCCGTCATCACCAATCTTACTCTAAAAGTTGAATGAATATACTAAAATCATCGAGGGCTTAAGAATAGGATGAAACAAAGGCTAAGCTCGGTTTATGAAAGAAAAGGTATTAAAGGCTCAAAATTTTCTAAGTGTGAAAATAGGTCAACCGGACTTACAGTCATGATGTATTTAATCCCATTTTCCTTTTTTTGCATTTGGCTTTCATTTGCCCTTATTTTTTCTTCTCTCTTCTTTTTTCTTTTTTTTTTTCTCTTTTTGCCCTTATTGGCCTCGCCCCAGTATAAGACTGTAAGTCCAGTTTAGGTTTATCAAAAAGACGAACAGGCTCAAATTGGCTTGACTAGGGATGAAAATTTTGGGAAATATAGAAATATGGCCTCAGATCATTTCCTAGTAATATTGATTCAAGGAAAATATCTCTTTACTGCATCAGAGTTGATTGGCTCAGGAAAATCCTTCCCATCCATTTCTGTTAAGATGAGAGCACCCCTTGATAGGACCTTCTTGACAACATAAGGTCCTTCCCAATTTGGTTTGAATTTTCCACGAGGGTCTTCTAAAAAGGGTAAGATCTTCTTTAATACCAAATTTCCTTCTTGGAAAGTTCTGGGCTTCACCTTCTTATTGTAAGCCCTGGCCATTCTCTTCTGATACAATTGGCCATGACAAAGTGCTTTTAACCGCTTTTACTCTATTAAGTTGAGTTGATCATGTCTTGACTGTATCTGTTCAGTGTCTTCTAATTTAGCTTCCATTAGCACTCTTAATGAAGGTATTTCCACTTCTACTGGTAAAACTGCTTCCATCCCATATACTAAGGAATACGGGGTTGCCCCAGTAGAAGTCCGAATCGAGGTTCTGTAAGCATGTAGAGCAAGTGGCAGCATTTCATGCTAATCTTTGAAACTCACCACCATCTTCTGAATGATCTTCTTTATATTCTTATTTGCTGCTTCCACTGCCCCTTTCATCTTTGGTCTGTAAGGAGCTGACTTGTGGTGGGTAATCTGAAACTGCTCACACATCTTTCTCATATCTTTGTTCTTAAGGTTTGAAGCGTTGTCTGATACTATGGCACTTGGCAAACCATAGCGACAAATGATGTTGTGCTTCAAAAACTTATGAACATGGCTACTTGTAATGTTTGCATATGAAGCTGCTTCTACCCACTTGGTGAAGTAATCGATTGCTACAAGTATAAACCTATGTCCATTTGATACCTTTGGAGAGATCATTCCAATGACGTCTATGCCCCACATGGAGAAAGGCCATGGGGATGTCATGTTATGTAATTTACTTGGGGGTGCATTCTTGTTATCAGCATACACTTGGCATAGATGACACCTTTTGACATGTATATAGCAATCGTGCTCCATAGCCGACAAGTAATATCCCAATCGCAGAATTTTCTTGGCAAGCATGTGCCCTTTCATATGGGGTCCACAAACTCCTCCACGTACAATTTCAACTAACCTTTCTGACTCGGTCTTGGTAACACATCTGAGCAGGATATCATTGTATGATCTTTTGTACAACTGCCCACCACTTAGTAAAAACTGACCTGCCAACCTCTGTATTGTTTTTTTCTCTGTGGAAGTGACATTTTCTGGCAAACTCCGATCATTTAGGAAGTTCTTAATGTCTTGAAACCATGGTACTTCTTCTTCTGGTGTTTCTTCTAGAACAAGGTAATAAGCAGGTTCATCTCTGACTTCAATTTCCAGTGGCCTAATATCAACACCTTCTGGCATACTGACCATTGAACCCAATGTGGCTAAAGCATCCGCAAACTAATTTTTGGCCCTTGGCATATAATTGAAGGAAATTCGAGTAAATTTATTGTTTATTTCTTCCAAATACTGGTGATAGGGGATCAATTTGTGATCCTTGGTTTTCCATTCACCAAATGTTTGGAAGATGATAAGACTCGAATCTCCATATACGTCAAGTTCCTCCACTTCATGGTCTAAGGCTGCTTGCAACCCAATTATGCATGCTTCATATTCTGCAATATTGTTCATGCATTGGAACCTCAATTTTACTGTGATTGGGATGTGTGCCCGATCTGGCTTGATCAAAACTGCCCCTATTCCATTTCCATTCATATTGGCGGCCCCATCGAAGAACATTTGCCATGAACTTTCACCTTCTTCTTCTTCAGTAAATAGGATTGCCTCATCAGGAAAGTTGGTCTTTAAGGGTTGGTATTCTGGTAAAAGGTGTGCAGCTAAGTGATCAGCAATGGCCTGACCCTTAATGGTCTTCTGAGTGATGTATGTGAGATCAAATTCAGAAAGTAACAACAGCCACTTTTCTGTTCTACCGGTTAATGCTGGTTTCTCAAATAGATACTTCAAAGGGTCCATTCGGGATATCAATAAGGTGGAATGACTAAGGAAATAATATCTCAGTCTCTGAGTTGCCCATACTAAGGCATAACAAGTCTTTTCTAAAGGGGAATACTTTGCTTCATATTCTGTGAACTTTTTACTTAGATAGTAAATCGTCCTTTCCTTTCTGCCTGTATCGTCATGCTACCCCAAGACACACCCCATTGACGTCTCCAAAACTGACAAGTAAAGAATTAGTGGTCTTCCTGGAGTTGGTGGTGTGAGACATGGGAAAAAATCACCGTAATGATCATCCCTCCGTCAACACACGGGCTCAACGCAAAAATTGGGAGAGTCGCCACCATTCATGATTTTGAGGTGAGAATGGACACCAAAGACTTCAAAAATAATCAAAAAGTGTAAGAAGGCAAATTCTAGGATAAAAATAACCCTACTTAAAAATCAAATCCAGAGATGAGTAAGGGGATTAGATTATGAATGGAGGAAGGTGTTAGGCACCCCCATTCATCCACACGAAGTGGTTGCCAAGTGTATGTTCATGCAAAAAAAATAGAAAGCTTGCAAAAATCATAGAAAACCTTGAAAAAGGACTAATGTATGATATTTTCACATGAAGATCTAAATGGATTTTAGATCCTATCTTATGTCAATATCATTTCTGGAATATCTCAAAAGATAGAAATCAAAGCACAAGTTGCTCAAAAAACCAAGTTGAATCAAATCCGGAAAATTCATTAAAAAGTATGCCATTTGCCTTGAAATCATTCCAATCCAATTCTAAATTGAACCAAACCAAATCAATTTGAAAGATTAGGGTAAATAAGAGTCTCATGCAAAATTTCACTTCATTCCGATGAAAAATCTAGGAGTTATGCTCCTTTGAAGTTGCTGCTGGGGAGTTTTAAAAGTGGTAAGTGGGCAACTTTGGAAAATTGTCTAGAAAAATCCACTTGATACAAGTCCACGAAACTTGCTGTGATTGAAGTTTGCATGGCCATCTTTAAAAAGAAACTAGCCTCATACAAAAATCCTTTCGGATGTGCCTTGGGTGGTCTCCCGAACAGGCCCCGAAGATCACAGATTTACCCAGAAAAGTACAAATGAATAGTTCTGAGTAAATCGGCTACCAATAATTCAAATGGAATCCAAAAATTATGAAACAAACTGTATTTGAAAATAGACTCATAAAGGAGTGCATAGAAACAAAAATCATTCGAATCGGACTTAAATCGAACACATGGCGCTCTGTCGAAGTGACAAGTTTTGTATTTGAACCTGAACTGTCCACTCAACTTCGACAGAGAGGTGTCAAAAATCCGCTTGATGGAACTTTATGAAATTTGGTGGACATAAACTGGACAGCCTCACCTTTCCCATTGTTCTAGAATCACTCCAAAATTCATCCGGACGATGAAGTTATGAGCGTCCGAAGTCAGGGTACAGGTGCTGTCCAGTTAGGCCACTTTTGAAGAAAATCAAATCCGAAAATTTATAAAGTGTGTGAGATTCGTGTGAGATGAATCCAAAACCTTTGAAAAACATTTAAAAACACTCCAGAATTTGATTGAGGCCATTTATTGGAGATTTATCACAATGAATGTAATAAATCCCCAAATGTGAGCCTATTCACCAAAAAAGTGTAATATGTGTGCAAGAGTGAAAAACCAAGTAAGATTAATACAACCACATATCATGTATATAGATTCAACAAGATAGGTTCTAGCATAGCCTAGGGTTCCGTTCCATTATCGTTTCCCTCTGTTCTCTCTCCCCGTTAAACACGGTTCTTCGAGATAATCAAGGGTACTTTGATTATAGAACGGTTTTCAATCATTCAAAAGCCTTATGCTACATGGGTTCTAGCACTAGGGTCAATCCCCAGTCTCGTTTCTCCTAGATCCGCCTTCACGTTTTACGGCTAGGGGAGTCTTGAGATACTTTGAGCCGGGGAATGATTTCCACACATACAAACAAGGCTTTACACTACAGAAAGGTAGAAGAAGAGATCTAGATCTAGGAATGTAAAGACAGAAAATAAAAAGAAAAGTTGAGGCTTACCTGAGTTCTGGAGGCGATTCCACAGCGGTTTTCTTCTTCTCTTGGAGTTCTTCTTTGCGAGAATTCAAAACAGGAGTTGAGTGCCATTTGCTTGAGGAGGAGCCTCCTATTTATAGGCAAAGGCTAGGGTTAGGGTTGGTGAGAATGGTAGACACAACATAATGTCTATAGCCCACCAACCTTAACCCTAAGGCTATTTCCGAGATTTCCCCTCATTTAATGAGGGATATGATGGTAAAAGTGAAAAGCTCTCGGAAAACCCTAATTTTGAGCAAAACTAGCGTATCCGGCATGTCAGGCCGGATACACAAGTACCTTAATGTATCCGGTCTATGATGCCGGATACACTGAGGTCTACTTGTATCCGGCATTGTCCACCGGATACAAAGAAGGACACTTGTATCCGGCCTGAGTTGCCGGATACAAGGAAAAAAGCCTTTTTTTCGAATTTTAACATAGGCAATGCTTATTTACATGTAATATCGTTTAAGTAAATGTCCTCGTATTTTTTAATCTCCATTTACTTAAGATATTACATGTAAATAAGCAAACACCCCCCCATTTGAATCCATTAAAAATAGTTCCAGACCCAAATTCCAAGTGAATAAAAAGTCAACTTTTTAGTTCTAAGCAAAATTCCGATTTTTCAGGTCTGGAAAAAAGGTTCAATATGTTAAAACCCTGGTATTCGTCAAGATTTAAAATCTCAAAAAATTCATTTATGCAATAACATTGCTAAAAACCTGATTACCGGGAAAAATTATCTTGAAATCTTGCTTTAAAAAATATTTCATTTTCTGGGGTCAAAAGTCAACAAAATTCAACCGGAAAAAGTTTGACTTTGCATAAAAGATAGAATTTGGGTCTTTTCCTTTACGGCTTTGGATTCAAATGGGTTAAGTATCTCAAACCCAATGCAAAGAATTGGAAATTCCAATAAAATATTTCTCTCCTTCAAGATTTATCAAAAATCGTGCAATTTTGGGGTGTCTACAGCTGCCCCTCTTTTCTGGAGTTGTAGTACAATGAACAGCAAAGAATAGACACAACTCAAAATTGCACGGTTGAAAGACACCTCATTAATTGAACTTGCTTTGGTCAAACAAATGAGTGATAAAAACATGGATTTGAAGATAGCCAATGAAACCCCTGCTGTGTATAGTTTGACGGGGTGGCGTCTCTTCCTTATCTCAGATTTCTTTGAGCTCTCGTGGCTATGAAAAGAAATCTGAGACAAGCAAATTTTGAAAAGAATGTGGATTTAAAATTGACCTCTGCAAACTCAATTGCTTTTGATGTTTTTCAACAATAAGGAAGGAAATATTTTATTGAATTTTCCTGATTCATTTTCTTATTTGATTTACCTGGGTGCATTTGATGCCCAAACCTGTGCTTGAATATTCTGCAACTTGCTTTTGCTTCTTCATCTTCTTGCTCTGTCAATAAGGATGTATGTGCCATTGCTGCCCATAGCCTGCCTTCATTCTTTTCAACTGCCCAAGTGAATGCCTCTTTTTGATTGATGGATTTGAAAATCATGATCTGTTGATCTAACCTCATGCCCTTACAACCCATGACTTCGCATTCATGCCTTCTTACTGCTCCAGTAAAATCCTTCTTCAGAATTTGAAACCTTTGTTTAAAGGAGAAAACATGCAACTGCTTCGAAGCTTCTTTTTTCAAATCCAACGACTAAGGCCTGACTGCTTCTTCCAGATGCTGTAATTTATTCCAATGAAAACCCAGAGGGAAGACTCTGAGCATGCCCCGATTTTTGGTTGCTTGAAAAAGTACTTTCCCCTCAGCAGAGATGATCCTCTTTTTTCCCTTTTTTTCTTTTCTTTTTTTCTTTCTTTTTTTTTCTTTTTCTCTTTCTTCTTTTTTTTCTTTTTTAACCTTTGCAAAAAGAAACCCTTATAAAGGAATGCAAATAAAAAAATAGGTTTTATACTAGTGGCCTCAGAATGCTCAGATGATTGTAAAAACAAAGGTTTTATGAAAAGTATTTGATTTCTCATCATTGGGCAAAGTATAATTTTCCTTTTTATATTTTTTTTTGTATATTTTTTTTTTTAAATTCGGTCCATGCACTTAATCACCTATAATTAAAGGAATTAAAACCAGGTTAAATAATGAAAAGGGTAATCCACAAAATACTAAGGGATCAGAACCGTCCATCTTAGGACCTTTAATGCCAAAACTGCCCCATTCTGCTCATGCCAACTTTGTTTAAGGTTCAGATCCCCATGATCAACTCAACCTCTGATTTTCTTTCATTTTTCTTATTTTTTCTTTTTTTTTTTGTTGCCAATATTGCCCCTAGCGCCAGTTACGGTTTTCACTAGGGCCAGCTTCTGAATTCCGTCATCACCCATCTTACTCTGACATTTGAATGAACAAACTAAGATCACCGAGGGCTTAAAAATAGGACGAAACAAAGGCTAGGTTTGGTTTATGAAAGAAAGGGTATTAAAGGCCCAAAATTTTCCAAGTGCGGAGATAGGTCAACCGGATTTACAGTCATGACGAATTTATCCATTTTTCCCCAAATTGCATTTTTTTGCATCTCTTTTTCACACTTGGCTTTCATTTGCCATCTCCATTGCTTTTCCTCTCTTTTTCTTTTTCTTTCCTTACTTTGCCCCAATTTGTTTTGCCCCAATTTAAGACTGTAAATCCGGTTTGGGTTTATCAAAGAAACGAACCGGCTCAACTTGGCTAGACTAGGGATTAAAATTTTTGAAGGAAAAAAGAAAAATGGCCTCGGATCATTTCCTAGAAATATTCACTCAAGGGAAATACCTTTTTACCGCATCAGAGTTAATGGGCTCAGGAAAATCTGCCCCATCCATTTCTGCTAAGATGAGTGCTCCCCCTGATAGGACTTTCTTGACAACATATGGGCCTTCCCAATTGGGCTTGAACTTACCACGAGGGTCTTCCAAAAATGGTAGAATTTTCTTTAGCACTAAGTTTCCTTCTTGGAAAGTTCTGGGCCTCACTTTCTTATTGTAAGCCCGGGCCATTCTCTTCTGGTACAACTGTCCATGGCAGAGCGCTTTCAACCGCTTTTCTTCTATCAGGTTAAGTTGATCATGTCTCGACTGGACCCATTCGGCTTCTTCTAGTTCGGCTTCCATGAGCACTCGGAGTGATGGGATCTCCACTTCCACGGGCAAGACTGCTTCCATCCCATAGACTAGGGAGTACGGGGTTGCCCCAGTTGAAGTCCGGATCGAGGTTCTGTAGGCATGTAGAGCAAGTGGCAGCATTTCATGCCAATCCTTGTAGCTCACTACCATCTTCTGAATGATTTTCTTTATGTTCTTGTTGGCTGCTTCTACTGCCCCATTCATCTTCGGCCTGTACGGAGCTGACTTATGGTGGGTGATCTGAAACTGCTCACACATTTTCTTCATGTCCTTGTTCTTAATATTTGAAGCGTTGTCTGATACTATGGCACTTGGCAGTCCATAGCGACAAATGATATTGTGCTTCAAAAATTTAATGACATGGTTGCTTGTGATGTTTGCATATGAAGCTGCTTCCACCCACTTAGTGAAATAATCAATTGCCACCAAGATGAATCTATGTCCGTTCGATGCCTTAGGTGAAATCATGCCAATGACATCTATGCCCCACATAGAGAAGGGCCAGGGTGATGTCATGTTGTGCAGCTCACCTGGGGGTTCATGCTTGTTATCTGCATAGATTTGGCATTGATGGCACCTCCTGACATGTACACAGCAATCATGCTCCATAGTCGTCCAGTAGTATCCCAGCCTCAGGATCTTCTTAGCCAGCATGTGCCCACTCATATGGGGCCCACAGACTCCTCCATGTACCGTCTCGATCAACCTTTCCGATTCAGCCTTGGCTACGCATCTTAGCAGAATGTCATTATGTGACCTCTTGTACACATGTCCACCACTTAGCAGAAACTGACCCGCCAACCTCTGTATTGTCCTCTTCTCAGTAGCAGTGGCATTCTCTGGCAGACTCCGATTGTTCAAGAAATTTTTGATATCTTGAAACCATGGAGCTTCTTCTTCTGGTGCTCCCTCTAGAACGAGACAGTAAGCCGATTCATCTCTGACTTCAATTTCCAGTGGTCTGATGTCTACTCCTTCTGGTATGCTGACCATTGAAGCCAAAGTTGCTAGAGCATCCGCAAATTGATTCTTAGCCCTTGGCATATAGTTGAAGGAAATTCGAGTGAAATTTGTGCTTATTTCTTCCAAATACTGGTGATAGGGGATCAATTTGTGATCCTTGGTTTTCCACTCACCAGTTGTTTGGAAGATGATAAGACTCGAATCCCCGTATACGTCAAGTTCCTCAACTCCATGATCCATGGCTGCTTGCAATCCAATTATGCATGCTTCATATTATGCTATGTTATTGGTGCACTGGAATCTCAGCTTTACTGCGATTGGGATATGTGAACCATCTGGTTTAACCAAGACTGCCCCTATTCCGTTCCCATTCATATTGGTGGCCCCATCGAAAAACATCTGCCAAGAACTCTCACTGTCCTCCTCTTCAGTGCACAGAATTGCCTCATCTGGGAAGTTGGTCTTCAAGGGTTGATATTCTAGCAGAGGATGCGCAGCCAGGTGATCAGCTATGGCTTGACCCTTGATCGCCTTCTGGGTGATGTATGTGAGGTCAAACTCAGACAGTAGCAGTTGCCACTTTGCCGTCCTGCCAGTCAGTGCCGGTTTCTCAAATAAATACTTCAGCGGGTCCATCCGGGATATCAATAGTGTGGAGTGACTAAGGAAGTAATGCCTTAGCCTCTGAGTGGCCCACACTAAAGCACAACAAGTCTTCTCCAATGATGAGTACTTGGCTTCATATTCTGTGAATTTTTTACTCAGATAGTAAATTGCCCTTTCTTTTCTACCAGTCTCATCATGCTGCCCCAAGACACATCCCATCGACGTTTCCAACACTGACAAGTACAGGATCAGCGGTCTTCCTGGAGTTGGTGGCACTAGCACAGGTGGGTTCAGCAAATACCTCTTTATTGTGTCAAATGCCTGCTGGCAGTCCTCATTCCAGACCGTAGGGTTATCTTTCTTCAAAAGTTTGAAAATTGGTTCACAGATAGCAGTGAGCTGTGCTATGAACCGGCTTATGTATTGAATCCTTCCAAGAAAGCCCCTGACCTCCTTCTCGGTTCTGGGTGCTGGCATTTCAATTATGGCCTTGGCTTTAGCCGGGTCAATTTCAATTCCTCTTCGGCTCACTATAAACCCCAGTAACTTCCCTGATGTAGCCCCAAAGACGCATTTAGTCGGGTTAAGCCGTAGACTGTACTTCCTGAGCCGATCAAACACTTTCTTCAGATTGATCAAGTGGTCCTCCTCTTTGCATGATTTGGCAATCATATCGTCCACGTAGACCTCCATCTCCTTATGGATCATGTCATGAAATAGTGCAGTCATGGCCCGCTGGTATGTTGCCCCAGCGTTCTTAAGCCCAAACGGCATGACTGTGTAGTGGAATGTGCCCCAAGGTGTGATAAATGCTGTTTTCTCTTGATCCTCCTTAGCCATCTTGATCTGATTATATCCTGAGAAACCATCCATGAAGGAAAACAGGCTATGTACCGCAGTATTATCGACCAAAATGTCGATGTGTGGAAGCGGAAAATCGTCCTTTGGGCTTGCTCTGTTTAAGTTTCTATAGTCCACGCACATTCGGACCTTCCCGTCCTTCTTTGGTACCGGCACTATGTTTGCGAGCCACTCCGGGTACGTAGAGACTGCCAAAAATCCAGCTTGGAACTGTTTGACCACTTCATCCTTGACCTTCAGAGTCCACTCAGGTTTCAATCTTTTCAGCTTCTGCTTAATCGGCTTAACCCCTGGCAAAATTGGCAACTTATGCACCACCATGTCAGTGTCCAACCCCGGCATGTCCCGATATGACCAAGCAAACACATCCTTGTAATCTGCCAAGAACTGTGACATTTCATTTTTCTGCACATCAGACAAGCATGACCCGATTTTCACAATTTTTGGGTCCTCTTCAGTCCCAAGATTTATGGATATGGTCTCCTCAATATTAGGTTGGACCCCCTTTTCATGACGTTCCAATTGGTATTCAATTTCTTTTGGAACGTCTTCTTCTTCGACCTCGATCTCTTCTTCGATCCCCATAAGGTCAAAGTCGAGCTCGAAGTTGAAGTCATATTCAACCTGGTCCAATTCGGTCTGATTATATGGTTCATAAGTGGTTTGGACCCTTTTGAAAAAATTAAATTTCCTAGAAAAAATAGAAAAATCTTTTTGGGTTTTTTGTGGGCCTTCTAAACATAATTCCCCTGAAGACGAAGGCCCATTAGAACCTTCAGGGAAATGGCATTCCACTATTGGAGTTTTTTTGGAAGCCGCGTCAGTTTGCCGAACAAACGCTGCTTCAAAGGTAAGGGGAGTTTCCTCCCAATTGTTCATTACAAAATTTTGGGGAGCAGGGGAAATAGGGAAAGCCTGCTCCTCAAGCCCAGCATCCAATGCCATCATCACCGGGTGGGTACTGCCCTTTTCTGCTACGGGGCGCAATCCAGAAATGACCTCTTCCGGAATCTTTATTGCGGCCCAGTCAATAAACGGCAGTTCCATGTCTGCCCCTATCTTTTCGCCTTCAGTCATGGCGAAGAAGGCCCCAACATCCTCAGAATAGTCCAACTGCTGCTCGGGCTGTGGCCCAGGCCCATCTACTGCTCCCAGTATTGGAGATGGGTTATAGGGTTGTAGGGCCGAAACCAAAGGCTTTTGAAATGGGTTGATATTTCGGTATGGGGGTTTAGACTGGTCCATGGGAGGAGAAATTTGGATTATATAGGAGGGTTTTGGAAAGTTCACCCTCAGATGCGGGAGTTTTCCTTTGCTTCTGCTCTCCCCTTCTTCGTGTTTCATTCTTCTCCAGCCTCTGGGCTTGAAGCCCAACCCTACCTTGGGGATCAGTTTCTTAGCCGTGATTGGCTCCACCATTCCCTGCAGATTGATCCCCAAGCCTTTCCCTGGGTGAAAGTGGTATTTCTCCATCACTTTCTTGACCATCTTTTCTGCAGTGGTCCCCTTCTTTTTACCACACCCCCCAGGTATGTAATTGACCGCCTCAAATTGGAATGAGTGGAATGCAATCTTGTCGACAGTTAGGTCCACATTGATCAATGGTACATCAGGTGACACGATGGGCGGCACCAAGTTTTCGGCTAAGACTATTATCACTCTTTACCCTCTTATATATTTCACCCTCTGGTGGAGCGTGGATGGTATTGCCCTAGCCGAGTGTATCCACGGCCTTCCTAGGAGCAGATTGAAGGCTGCGGGTATATCCATCACTTCAAATGTGATGTTGAAGATATTCGGCCCAATTGTGACCGGCAGTTCAATCTCCCCTAGGGAGTGGGTCTTGGAGCTATCAAAAGCCCTAACTGTCCGCCCATTTCGTTTGATCCTTGACTGGTCCAGACCCAGCTTGGTAAAAGTAATTAACGGGCAAACATTTAATGCCGACCCGTTGTCAATTAAAACCCGTGCAATCATGCAGCCCTTACAAAGCACAGTGATGTGCAAAGGGTCCACATGATAACACCCACCTGGGCTGATCTCACCCTCTGAGAAACTTATCACATTATGTGATAAGATTTGACCAACCATTTTACCAAGCTGGTCCGGATCAATTGTTTGGGACACGTGTGCATTCTGTACCACCCTTAACAATGCATCCCTGTGCTTTTCAGAATTCAGCAAAAGGCCCAGTATTGAAATCTGGGCCGGGACCTTGTTTAGCTGATCCACAAGATTGAATTCACTTTTCTTTATTATTTTTATGAGGTCTGCTGCCTCATTTTCTGCACCCTGGGGGGTGTCTTCTCCTATCTTGTTTTTTTCTTTCTGTTTTCTTTTCTCTTCATTTTCTTTTTTTTCTTTTTCTACTTCTGTCTCCTTCTCTTTCTCTTCACCCCTGCACATCTCCCCGACCTCGTCATGAGGTTCACCTCCTTCTGGTTCTGGTTCCTGACCATTGGAACCGTAGCCGTGATTCCCTCGCTGTAATTCCATGGTACAGCGGCCTCAGAATAGGCTAGTTTAGGGATGTTAAGCACTAGTGGCTGGAGTTTGGACCGGGATGTATGGGCCGGTTTAGGGATAGTTTGGGCTGGCTGCACATTTACAACCAGGGGTTGAAGTTTGGAATTTGTGGGGACAGAAGAAGTGATGGAAGCAGTGGTGGGGTCAAGGCTGATGACCAGTGGAGCCTTAGACGGCTTGGATGGTGAGCAAATGGATGGACTGCCATTGAAGACCAATGGGGGCCTTGCAGTATTCATCCGGGCCATGAGTGAAGAGACCCGGTTTAGAGAGGAACTTATGTCTTCAGCAGCAAGATTATTATTTTTTGGGAGACCATGTTGATCTCCTCTTCTTCCTCTTCTGGGAAAAATCGGACCTGGACTGTAGTCCCCACAGGTGCTATAAGCTGAGATGGGTCAAAGGCCCTTCTCGTGGTGGATATGGCAGTGATGGAGTTGGATGGGCCTGCCCCATTGTGGTAAGGCAGAGGGTTCTGCCCAATATCATTCCCAGACGGGGCCGGTGCAGCAGTGTTGAACACCAAGGCCTTCTGGTCCAACAAATCCTGGACTGCATGCTTCAATACCCAGCAGTTATCAGTAGAATGCCCCGGTGCACCCATGTGGAAATCACAGGTGATCGATGTGTCAAAATTTCTCCCCCTGGTGGCATTCGGGTTGGGTTCTTTCAGAGTCAAGTATTCACCCTTTAGCAGGGTTGGCAATAGTTGGGAAAAAGATATGGGTAGAGGGGTGAAAACCCGGTTCTTTCTGTTGGCTAACCAGGCCTCTCTTTCCTCCCTGGTAAAGGTCCTCCTTGGGTTTGCTGGTACAGAGGGAGTGAAATTGACATTCTGCGGGCTCTGATAAGACTGCTGGGCCTGTTGAGCCTGCTGGGGTTGCTGGGGTATAGAGATGTTGACGTGCAGTGGCTTCTTGGCTGGAGGAGCCTGGACCAGGTTCACCTCTCCTTCTTTTCGGGCCCCTGTCTTCTTGAACCCAGTTCCCTTCTTTTGGGCCATGGAGGCCGAGGAATCAGACTGCCCAGTCAAAGTAGAGTAGTCTATCAGCCTTCCTGACCTGACCCCTTCCTCGATCCGGTCCGCCACCTGCACTAGGGCTGCAAAGTTGGTGGTGATCTGACCCACCAGATGGTTGTAAAAGGGCTGCCCCAGTGTGCCCATAAATGTGGAGGTCATCTCCGGCTCTTGCATAGGTGGCCTGACCTGGGAGGCGGCCTCTCTCCATCTCTTGGCGTACTGCCGTACCGGTTCATCTTTCCCCTTGGTCATCCTCATCATGTCGTACCGGTCCGGCATGATCTTAGATTTGAACTTATATTGGTCTAAGAAGGCGTCGGCTAGGTCCTTCCACCTCCTGATCCTTCCATGGTCCACTGTAGCAAACCACTGAAGGGCTGACCCGGTCAGACTCCTCTGGAAGAGCTGGATCAGTATGCCATCATCCCGGCCAAACTAGCACAGGGCCCCGCAGTATAATTTGAGATGGCTCAATGGGCAGCCCGTGCCATCAAATTTATCGAAGTCTGGGCACCTGAACTTAGCCGGTAGACAGACGTCCAGGTACATGCACAGGTCTTCGAAGGTGGTGCCTGCATGGCTGCCTCCCCCCTTCACTTCCTTCAGCTCTGCCTGGATCCTCTCTATCCTGAGCAGCATTTTCTTTTCCATCTCATCTCGGGCCTTTTCTTTTTCCAGCTCTTTCTCAGACTCCGCTGTATTTTCCCTGATCAGAATAGGTTCAGGGACTGGTTCAGAAATGGGCTCAGGCATGGGCTGAGCCGGAGGCGGAATGTAGGCCTGAGGTGGTGGTGCCTGATGGGAAGTAGATGCCTGGTTCTGGGCTTGGGCCTGTTGGGCCTGAGCCGCCAGTAGGTACCCCAGCATCTTGGCCAGACCGGCCACTTGCTCCTGCAGTTGAGTAAAGTCCTGAGCAGGGACAGTAGCTTGGGCTTGGTTCTCTTCAGTATTCATTGTTCTTGCTTTGGATCTTGTCACGGGAGCAATGATTGCAAATAAGTGTAAATGTACCTGATGTAAGAAAAACAAAGACACAAGTCAGCTTCCATTTAATTTGAAACACACCCCTATACATGTAGACAGATAGGTCAGGTGAACACCAGTCCAAAAATTTTTTGTTTTTTTTTTTTTTGTTGTTTTGATTTTGTGTTGGAATATTCTAGGGCTTCCAAGGGTCCCAATTTTTGATTTGATTTGATTGGTAAAAAGGAGACCAATCAAGGGTTTTTATGGAATATTCTAGGGCTTCCAAGGGTCCCAATTTTGATTTGATTTGATTGGTAAAAAGGAAACCAATCAAGGGTTCATGGAATATTCTAGGGCTTCCAAGGGTCCCAATTTTGATTTGATTTGATTGATAAAAATAACCAACCATGGTTTTCATGGAATATTCTAGGGCTTCCAAGGGTCCCAATTTTTGATTTGATTTGATTGGTAAAAAGGAGACCAATCAAGGGTTCATGGAATATTCTAGGGCTTCAAGAGGTCCCACTTTTTTGATTTGATTGGTAAAAAGGAGACCAATCAAGGGTTTTTTATGGAATATTCTAGGGCTTCCAAGGGTCCCAATTTTTTATTTGATTTGATTGGTAAAAATGAGACCAATCAAGGGTTCATGGAATATTCTATGGCTTCCAGAGGTCCCACTTTTTTGACTTGATTGGTAA
Organism: Buxus sempervirens; assembly: GCA_947561395.2. Classification (NCBI taxonomy): domain Eukaryota; kingdom Viridiplantae; phylum Streptophyta; class Magnoliopsida; order Buxales; family Buxaceae; genus Buxus; species Buxus sempervirens. The sequence goes on along the minus strand of OX387184.1, from coordinate 49,977,215 downwards.
AAAGGAGACCAATCAAGGGTTTTTTATGGAATATTCTAGGGCTTCCAAGGGTCCCAATTTTGATTTGATTTGATTGGTAAAAAGGAGACCAATCAAGGGTTTTTTATGGAATATTCTAGGGCTTCCAAGGGTCCCAATTTTGATTTGATTTGATTGGTAAAAAGGAGACCAATCAAGGGTTCATGGAATATTCTAGGGCTTCCAGAGGTCCCACTTTTTTGACTTGATTGGTAAAAAGGAGACCAATCAAGGGTTTTTTATGGAATATTCTAGGGCTTCCAAGGGTCCCAATTTTGATTTGATTTGATTTGATTGGTAAAAAGGAGACCAATCAAGGTTTTTTTTATGGAATATTCTAGGGCTTCCAAGGGTCCCAATTTTGATTTTTTTTTGACTTGATTGGTAAAAAGGAGACCAATCAAGGGTTTTTTTATGGAATATTCTAGGGCTTCCAAGGGTCCTAATTTTTGATTTGATTTGATTGGTAAAAAGGAGACCAATCAAGGGTTTTTTATGGAATATTCTAGGGCTTCCAAGGGTCCCAATTTTGATTTGATTTGATTGGTAAAAAGGAGACCAATCAAGGGTTTTTTATGGAATATTCTAGGGCTTCCAAGGGTCCCAATTTTGATTTGATTTGATTGGTAAAAAGGAGACCAATCAAGGGTTCATGGAATATTCTAGGGCTTCCAAGGGTCCCAATTTTGATTTGATTTGATTGGTAAAAAGGAGACCAATCAAGGGTTCATGGAATATTCTAGGGCTTCCAGAGGTCCCATTTTGTTTTGACTTAATTGGTAAAAAGGAGACCAATCAAGGGTTTTTTTATGGAATAATCTAGGGCTTCCAAGGGCCCCAATTTTTTTGATTTGATTGATAAAAATAACCAACCAAAGTTTTTATTTTTTTTTTTAAATTTGATGCATTTTAGAAGATTTTCAAGTTCTAAAGCTTGATTGACACATGTTTGAATTGAATTGATGTAAAAAAAAATGACACCTTAGCTCATTCTTTGAGTTTCAACCTTAGGTGTAATCCTACAAGAATATTTTTTTTTATTTGTTTTATTTTTTTTTTTACATTTTTATATTTTCTTTGGGGTGCCTAATGGTTATACACAGTGTTTAGGCATTTTTATTCTAAAAATTCGGGCTGAGAAAGCCAATTTATTGAGTTTCTGCATCTATCCGGTAGTAATGACCGGATAAGGGTATGTCTTAATGTATCCGGTCAGAACGACCGGATACGCGCATAGCCCTCTGTATCCGGCTATATATACCGGATATGAACACGATGCTTCTTAACCGGCCTGAGTTTCCGGTTACTGCCGAAATGGCTATTTTTGACTCATTTTTTCACCAGATTAGGTTTTTTTTCGTTCCCACTTGATGTTCACCTTAACTTGACCTTCAAAACTTGCCCCAAATTGGGCTTGGACATCTTACTTGCAACATTCCCCAAATTTATGGATAGAACATGGCTTTACCTTGCCACCTAGTATTATCTTCATTCAATATGGTATTCACATTATACCTTGGCCTGTAAAACATGCAAACGGCCTTCCCACATTTACACCCAATTCCCCAAACGCAATTGTGTGCTTTTAGCCGAAAACGTGTTTCTCCACCTTCAAGCGTATGGTTTTTGGGTTTTGGCTTAATTGGCAACTTAGAACTCAAGTCTAGTGATGCCCGGAATCGAATCACAGATCCCATTGTCATCACATCATTGACCCAAATTCTAAGGTAAATGTCTTCACTTTCGCTTTCCGAAGTCACGACCTCGGTACGCCAAGCTACACACATTCATGGTTCAACTTCCTAATAGGTAATGGGTAGGCTGTGCAAATTGTTTCAAGTGCTCAAGTGCAATTTAAAATTGTGGTAACATTCACAACGTCCCAGCCCCTTGCCACTCTTTTTCGTAGCCATGCATTCACTTTCAAGCCAAGGTACATATGACAAAAATAATGAAGCTAAATACAAGCAAGCAAGCACCAAAACAACTAAATATGCACAAAAATATTACATGCCCAAAAAGTGGTATACAAAACATGTTATTTGCACAAACAACAATTAAATCATGTAAACATGCTTGAAACCCAAAAGCATTCCTAAAATTCCAGATTTTCATGCTCTTTTTCATGCTCAAAGTGTACCATTTACCCCAAATTGAAACCTAAAATTTTAGCACTTACTTGGCATGGTTCAAAAGTGTTTCAATGAGGTAAAATATGCTTGAAATCTCCCAAATCATACACTAGAATTTCCAGATTTTTTTATTGCTTTCATGCTCAAAGTGTATCACTTATACCCCCAAATTGATGCCTAAAATTTTAGCACTACTTGACATGATACAAGAAAGGTTTTGATGGTAAAAACATGCTTGAAAACCCCCAAATATACACTGAAATTTCCAGAATTTTCACGCTCAAAAGTGCTTCCCTTATACCCCAAATTAATGCCTAAAAATTTAGCAACTACTTGACATGATACAAAAGTGTTTAATGAGGGAAAACATGCTTGAAAACCATCCTAATGGCTACTGTATTTACAGATTTTTGCTCAATGTTTTCATGCTCAAATCATGGCACTAAGAACCTCCTAACACAAGGCAAACAAAAAAACAAGTAGGCATGCACAACAAGGTAAGGCCCTAAACATGATCCTAAGCATATCCAAGCATACACACATGCCTTTATCAATGTAAAATTTAAAAGCATCCCAATCAGATTTAGAATACACCAATATACACCAATAAAGTAAACAAAATAGCAAGCATTCAAAAGTAAGAAAAAGCATGAACAAATACACAAAACGGCTTAAATCCACAAGTCCCCAGCAGAGTCGCCAGTTGTGAGACATGGGAAAAAATCACCGGAATGATCATCCCTCCGTCAACACACGGGCTCAACGCAAAAATTGGGAGAGTCGCCACCATTCATGATTTTGAGGTGATAATGGACACCAAAGACTTCAAAAATAATCAAAAAGTGTAAGAAGGCTAGGATAAAAATAACCCTACTTAAAAATCAAATCCAGAGATGAGTAAGGGGATTAGACTATGAATGGAGGAAGGTGTTAGGCACCCCCATTCATCCACACGAAGTGGTTACCAAGTGTATGTTCATGCAAAAAAAATAGAAAGCTTGCTAAAATCATAGAAAACCTTGAAAAAGGACTAATGTATGATATTTTCACATGAAGATCTAAATGGATTTTAGATCCTCTCTTATGTCAATATCATTTCTGGAATATCTCAAAAGATAGAAATCAAAGCACAAGTTGCTCAAAAAACCAAGTTGAATCAAATCCGGAAAATTCATTAAAAAGTATGCCATTTGCCTTGAAATCATTCCAATCCAATTCTAAATTGAACCAAACCAAATCCATTTGAAAGATTAGGGTAAATAAGAGTCTCATGCAAAATTTTACTTCATTCCGATAAAAAATCTAGGAGTTATGCTCCTTTGAAGTTGCTGCTGGGGAGTTTTAAAAGTGGTAAGTGGGCAACTTTGGAAAATTGTCTAGAAAAATCCACTACATAAAAGTCCACGAAATTTGGTGTGATTGACGTTTGCATGGCCATATTTCAAAAGAAACTAGCCTCATACAAAAATCCCTTCGGATGTGCCTTGGGTGGTCTCCCGAACAGGCCCCAAAGATCACAGATTTACCTAGAAAAGTACAAATGAACAGTTCTGAGTAAATCGGCTACCAATAATTCAAATGGAATCCAAAAATTATGAAACCAATTGGATTCGAAAATAGACTCATAAAGGAGTGCATAGAAACAAAAATCATTCGAATCGGACTTAAATCGAACACATGGAGCTCCGTCGAATTGACAAGTTCTGTATTTGAATCTGAACTGTCCACTCAACTTCGACAGAGAGGTGTCAAAAATCCGCTTGATGGAACTTTATGAAATTTGGTGGACATAAACTAGACAGCCTCAGCTTTCCCATGGTTCTAGAATTGTTCCAAAATTCATCCGGACGATGAAGTTATGAGCGTCCGAAGTCAGGGTACAGGTGCTGTCCAGTTAGGCCACTTTTGAAGAAAATCAAATCCGAAAATTTATAAAGTGTGTGAGATTCGTGTGAGATGAATCCAAAACCTTTGAAAAACATTTAAAAACACTCCAGAATTTGATTGAGGCCATTTATTGGAGATTTATCACAATGAATGTAATAAATCCCCAAATGTGAGCCTATTCACCAAAAAAGTGTAATATGTGTGCAAGAGTGAAAAACCAAGTAAGATTAATACAACCACATATCATATATATAGATTCAACAAGATAGGTTCTAGCATAGCCTAGGGTTCCGTTCCATTATCGTTTCCCTCTGTTCTCTCTCCCCGTTAAATACGGTTCTTTGAGATAATCAAGGGTACTTTGATTATAGAACGGTTTTCAATCATTCAAAAGCCTTATGCTACATGGGTTCTAGCACTAGGGTCAATCCCCAGTCTCGTTTCTCCTAGATCCGCCTTCACGTTTTACGGCTAGGGGAGTCTTGAGATACTTTGAGCCGGGGAATGATTTCCACACATACAAACAAGGCTTTACACTACAGAAAGGTAGAAGAAGAGATCTAGATCTAGGAATGTAAAGACAGAAAATAAAAAGAAAAGTTGAGGCTTACCTGAGTTCTGGAGGCGATTCCACAGCGGTTTTCTTCTTCTCTTGGAGTTCTTCTTTGCGAGAATTCAAAACAGGAGTTGAGTGCCATTTGCTTGAGGAGGAGCCTCCTATTTATAGGCAAAGGCTAGGGTTAGGGTTGGTGAGAATGGTAGACACAACATAATGTCTATAGCCCACCAACCTTAACCCTCAGGCTATTTCCGAGATTTCCCCTCATTTAATGAGGGATATGATGGTAAAAGTGAAAAGCTCTCGGAAAACCCTAATTTTGAGCAAAACTAGCGTATCCGGCATGTCAGGCCGGATACACAAGTACCTTAATGTATCCTGTCTATGATGCCGGATACACTGAGGTCTACTTGTATCCGGCATTGTCCACCGGATACAAAGAAGGACACTTGTATCCGGCCTGAGTTGCCGGATACAAGGAAAAAAGCCTTTTTTTCGAATTTTAACATAGGCAATGCTTATTTACATGTAATATCGTTTAAGTAAATGTCCTCGTATTTTTTAATCTCCATTTACTTAAGATATTACATGTAAATAAGCAAACACCCCCCATTTGAATCCATTAAAAATAGTTCCAGACCCAAATTCCAAGTGAATAAAAAGTCAACTTTTTAGTTCTAGGCAAAATTCCGATTTTTCAGGTCTGGAAAAAAGGTTCAATATGTTAAAACCCTGGTATTCGTCAAGATTTAAAATCTCAAAAAATTCATTTATGCAATAACATTGCTAAAAACCTGATTACCGGGAAAAATTATCTTGAAATCTTGCTTTAAAAAATATTTCATTTTCTGGGGTCAAAAGTCAACAAAATTCAACCGGAAAAAGTTTGACTTTGCATAAAAGATAGAATTTGGGTCTTTTCCTTTACGGCTTTGGATTCAAATGGGTTAAGTATCTCAAACCCAATGCAAAGAATTGGAAATTCCAATAAAATATTTCTCTCCTTCAAGATTTATCAAAAATCGTGCAATTTTTGGGTGTCTATAGGTGGCACTAGCACAGGTGGGTTCAATAAATATTCCTTTATTGTGTCAAAGGCTTCTTGGCACTCATCATTCCATACCGTCGGGTTATTCTTTCTTAGAATCTTGAAAATTGGTTCACAGATAGCAGTGAGCTGTGCTATGAACCGGCTTATGTACTGAATCCTTCCAAGAAAACCACAAACTTCCTTCTCTGTTCTAGGTGATGGAATTTCAATGATTGCTTTAGCTTTGGCTGGGTCAATCTCAATTCCCCTTCTGCTTACTATAAAGCCCAACAATTTTCCTGATGTAGCCCCAAAGACACATTTTGCAGGGTTAAGCCTTAGACTGTATTTCCTGAGCCAGTCAAACACCTTCTTCAAGTTGATCAGGTGGTCTTCTTCTTCACATGATTTGGCTATCATATCATCCACATAGACTTCCATCTCCTTATGGCGCCCGCATTCTTCAACCCGAATGGCATCACCTTGTAGCAGTACGTGCCCTAGTGCGTAATAAAGGATGTCTTTCCATGTCTTCAGGTGCCATTCGTATCTGATTGTATCCGGAGAATCCATCCATAAAGGAGAACATGAAATGAGTTGCAGTATTTTCAACCAGTATATCAATGTGCAACAATGGAAAGTCATCTTTCGGGCTTGCCTTGTTCAGATCCCTGTAATCAATACACATCCTGACCCTTCCATCTTTCTTGGGGACTGGCACGATGTTTTCTAACCACTCTGGGTAATCTGTTACTTTCAAAAACCCAGCTTTCAACTGCTTGGTGACCTCTTCCTTGATCTTCAGGGCCCATTCTGGTTTCATGCGTCTGAGTTTTTGCTTCACTGGCGTGGCCTCAGACTTTATTGGTAACCGATGCACAACTAAATCCGTGTCTAACCCAAGCATATCCTCGTATGACCATGCAAACACATCAGTGTAAGATTTTAGAAAACCAATTATCTGTGTTTTCTGTAATAAGGACAGCTTTTTACCAATTTGAAGAATCCTTGGTCGTACTGTTTCACCTATGTTGATAGGTTCGGTTTCCTCAATATTAGCCTGGAGACCCTTTTCATGTCTATCCAAGGCAAATTGGATTTCAGGCGGGGTCTCCCATGATTCATCATTATCCTCATGTTCAAAAGACTCACTAAGGATAATTTCTGAATCTTCTGGTTGTGATGAGTAGATGCCGCAGTTTGATTCTTGCTCAATACTGTGCACCAGCTCATTCCTTTCTTTTATTCTTTCTTTTTATTCTTTTTGATCTTTTTGTTCTTTTTGTTTGATTTTGGCAGCCTGATTATCTATCTCGTGTTCCGGATTTATCGGGTGTGCGGCGAGATTGATACTAAGGTTGCGGGGTTGATTTTGCTTATTTACACAATTAGAAGCAGGCAAGTACTCAAAAGACTTCATGCATTTATTGAAAAGTGCAGAAATATCTACAAGGGAAATTTCAGAAGTAAAAGAAACTCCCTTTGGCAGTTTGGCCTTGCTGATAGCAAGAGGCGTCGAACTCCAGTTCTGCAATGCATGTTCTTCCTTGCTAATGGCAGTCACTTCCTGTGCCTTTCCACTTTGTATCATGATGATGCTGCTGTCGGATGAGATGCAAATGAGATTATTTGCCTTTCCTTTTTCTGACTTATTCTGGCTCTGTTCTGACCTGGAATCATCTTATGATAAGCTTATCCATATGCCACGGCGGGGAACTGACCTGGGTACTTTGATAGTGACTTTATTTGGAGGAACTACCCTTGGTACTGCCCTTGTTACAGGTATTTCTACTGGTATCTCCCTTCTGCTGGAAGAGTGCTCATCTGGTGCCCAGTTTCCATATGTCTCATGATCAACCATCTTGGGAGTTAATCCTAGTACTTGTGGCCTATATTGGAACATCTGGTTCAAACCTTCCTGCGTTGCAGGGTGCAGCATGCGGGGAGGAGGTGGAGGTGATCTTTGCCTCTGGGTAGGTTCCCCTAAACTGTCTTGGCTTTCCATCATACAGATGTACATGGCCGGGTCTTCTTCATCCTCCGTTGGTGCCTCAAGTACAGCAAATGGGCAGACGGGTAATCCTTCATGAATAACTGATTCCTCCGCAGATGCAACATCATCAGCTGATGTTAAGTCCTCCACTGATTTACGGGAGGTCAAAGGGTCAGCTTCCACCTTGTCTGTAATTGTCTCTAGGGGCAAAGGAGGTTCTTCCCACAATCCTTATAAATAATTAACTTCTCCTTGTTTTGCAGGATCATTGAACTCATCACCCCACCCTTGGGGTATTATGTTCTAGATAGCTTGTGCAGCTTCTCTCTCCATGTTGGTGAAGTGATGATATAACTGGCCGTGTATACAGATAGGCTAGTGTGGATCCCTTCCTTCAATCCGAGCTATCTTCCGTTCTGCTTTCATGCTGAAAAGTCTGGCATAATCCTCAGGTTCCAGGACGAACCCCAACCCAAATCCAACAGCTTTGTCACAAGGTTGAATTGCTGCCTTGATGCCTTGCTTGAACTTGCCCAGCCCGTCACCTACTCGGAGGCCCCAATCGGCGCATTCAGCAGTGCCAAACATGTCGTTTCTCTTTCTTTTCCTAGACTGTTCTGTTTTCCGAGGAGCAGTGACATGACTGACTTGCACCATCTCCATAGCTTGGAAGTTGAGCGATGTGGGTAGCTCGTAATCAACGAAAGGCACCCCAACCTTTTCAAATTCTCTATGGTCCTCAGCATGGACCGTAATGAGCTCATTCCCTGAAACAAACCGGACCATCCGGTGTAGAGTAGATGGGACTGCCCCTGCTTGGTGTAACCAAGGTCTTCCGATCAGCAGGTTAAACGAAGCATTAATGTCCATTAGCTCGAAAGTCAGGGTGAATGTTCGTTTAGCAATTACGATATCCAAGGTAACTTCCCCCAGAGAATCGCTTCGGGCATTATCAAACCCTCGGTCATTGTGGGAACTTGGTTTGATCAAGTCAGAGCTTAGCTGCAGGCTATGAAAGGTCCTGACAGGGCAGATGTTCAGGGCCGATCCGTTATCAATCATGACCCTTTTCACTACAAGGTCAAAGCACCTTACTGTAATGTACAACGGCTCTGTATGGTCATAGCCTTCTGGGGGCAGATCTGCTGAGGAAAAGGAAACAACCTCAGGTGCTGCGATTACTGACATGACCATCTCCAACTGTTCTGGACTGATATTGTTTGGCACATGGGCATCATCCAGTACTTTCATCAGTACATTCTTATGCTTGTCTGAGTCAAACAAAGTCGCATGATGGAGATCTGGGCATGCGTCTTGTTCAATTGCTAAATGAGATCATACTCCGGAGTGAAAACACTATTATGGAGTTTTGTGATCTCTTCCTCAGGGGCTTTCCCCTTTTTCTTAAGGGTCTGTGGCACTTCTGTGGCCACATCCTTCCCTTTTTCTCTCCTTTTCCTTTCTTCATCAGTTTCTTCTTCTAGTGCGGGTGGAGGGTCGGTGTTCATGTATCTACTAGATCGGGTGATCCGATCAACTTCTCTTTCAATAGAAGTGATGGTAGAATCATGGTACATAGGTAGGAACTGGTAGGGTGGAGGTACAGCACAATAGGAAGGTTGTCCAAGGTGGAGTTGTGATAGGTTAAGAGTTGGTGGCTCAAGTAAGAAGTCCATTGGGTCATTGAAGGGGTTGTTCATCATGTCAAAGACGTTTAAGGGAGGTGATTCAGGGACGGGTGGAGGATAAAAAGGTTTTGGTTCTGGACGGTGGAAGTGCACCAGAGGGAATCCCAAAAAGGTTTCTTTGTCCTCATCTCCATTGATGACACATATTTGCTGATGCATTGCCCCTTCTTGGAGGTAAATCTTGACAATTTGCCCCGGTCGCCCGATCAGCAAAGATGGATTGAACTGTACTTCACAATCACGGTCATTGATGATCTGATTTACAGATCCATTGGCGAAAGCCTTAGAATGGTCTGGGAGAGGATTGGTAGCTGTGCCAGTAGGAGGGGTTGGCGCTGCTGGTGCTGGGGGATCTACAGAGATCTTCTTGCTATCGATCAGATCCTGTATGTCGTGCCTCAAGTCCTAGCATCAATTAGTGGAATGCCCAGGAGCTCCAGAATGGTACTCACATCTTTCTGCTGCATTATAGTTTCGCGAGTTAACCATCCGAGGATTGGGAGGCCTGAACTGTAAGTACCCCTTCTTCAGCAATGTAGCTAACGGTTCTGCAGGTGCGTAGGGCAGCGGGGTAAACACCCTTTTCATCCTTGCCTCTACCTCTTCTCTGGTTCTTCTTATGGGTTGCCCCTGACCTTCAGGCCTCTAAGAAATGTGGTAAGGCTGTGCAGGCTGTACATAGTTAACTGCTTGGGTTTCCTGTCTTCTGGGCTCTTGCCCCTGGTTTCTGCTACTCTATCCTGCTGCCGGCCTCCTTTGAGTGGGACCCTGGCCACTGCCATCTATTTTGCCAGCTCTAACAGCGTCCTCAATTCTGTCGGCCGTTAAACTCAGATAATTGAAGTTGGAAGTACTCTGTCCCAATAACAAGGAGGAAAACGGCTGTCCCAACGATGCAATGAACAGAGAAGTCATCTCTTGTTCAAGTAGTGGAGGTTGAACTAGTGTAGCCAATTCCTTCCAACTTTTGGCATATTCTCTAACCGACTCCTGATTCTTCTTCGTCAGCCTTTGCAGCTCAGCCCTGGTTCGCATGATCTGACTATTCAACCAATACTGCTGGATGAATGCTGCCGCTAAATCATTCCAAGTCTTAATCTTGATTTTATCCAGACTCAAAAACCAAGTATAAGCTGCCCCAGTGAGTGACCTCTGGAAAAACTGTACCATTATCTTCTCGTCTTTGGCATACTGGCACATATCTCCAGAGTATGATCGCATATGATTCAATGGGCATCCAGTGCCATCAAACTGATGTAGATCAGGGCACTTAAACTTGGGATGAAGTTGAACATTAGAGAAGAAACAGAGGCTGTCCAGAGTAGCCTCAGTAGGTATAGTGCTAGGACGTAATTGCTTCACTTCCTCTCACAAGGCTTCTACTTCTGCTTTGTTTACTGCCATCTTTTCTTCAAACTGGACTTGTTGAGTCCTGTACCAATCCTCTTCCTCTTGTTCCAGCTGGACAGGTGCAATGGTTTGGGGAAGAGGTACTGCTTGTGGAGGCGATGGTGGCACCAGCGGAGGTGGATATACTGGGTATGGTGGTGGAGCATCCGTCTGTGGTGGAGCAATTGGTTGCTGTAGAGCCATTGGTGCAGAAGGGGGAGCCATTCTTAATTCTCTTAATTCCACCATTAACTCTTGAATAATGGTTCCCATACTATCAATCCTCTGTTGTAAATCAACTATCGTCTGTGTCTGGCTGGACTCTGCTTGGTCCTGTCCTGACGATGTCTGTTCCCTTGACTGTTCCATTTCAAGCCTTCTTCTGGATCTTAACAGGTATGGGCTTCGAAAAGCTATTTTGGTACCTGGGGAGAACAATTGGCAAATATTAGTGCAACTTATATTAAAGACTTATAAAGCATGATTACTGATCTATTTTAACTGTTCAAAAGAATTAATTTATTTGAATCATTTTGAAAATGGTACGGATTCCTGAACCTGATATATTTTAGCCAAACGGCTGGGAGAGAGAACCCCTAGACTGACCTATTTTAGCCAAACGGCAGGGAAAAGGAACCTGGTTTAGACTGGTCTGTTTTAGCCAAAAAGCTGGAAGAGGGAACCCTAAACTGATCTATTTTAGCCAAACGGCTGGGAAAGAGAACCCAGCGTTAAACTGGTCTGTTTTAGCCAAACGGCTGGGAGAGGGAACCCGAGGACTGACCTATTTTATCCAAATGGTTGGGAGAGGGAACCAGAGGTTAAAAGGTAGGTTTGAGCTCAGTATCACAAGGTTGGACCATATAAAGTCTCCGTAGGGGGTGAGCTGAAAAGCAACACCCAGGTGTATCGCAGCCAATCTTCAGTTTAATTCCTGGTGGCGTTGGTGCCTAAGTTCGGCTAGTAGTTCCCGGGCGTACCTTAGCTAGTCGTTGGTTTAATTACCATTGACTTTGGCACCTCACAACAGGGAAGGCTATGCCAGGACGATCCTCCACCAATTTTCTTGCTTAATTACCAGTGGCTTCAGTGCCCTAAAACTTCAGCTAGGGATACCCGAGCGTGCCTTAGCTAGCCGTTGGCTTAATTGCCTTTGACTTTGGCGCTTCTTAACGGGGTATGCTATGCCAGGACGATCCTCCACCAATTTTCTGGCTTAATTACCAGTGGCTTTAGTGCCCTAAGAAGTTGACTGAATGTTCTTGAGAAAGACACAAACGGATGTGACCTGAGCTCAATGGGTTGGAGGGTTCTTTATTTAGAACACCTACTAAGTTTCAAATTTTTTAAGTGAATAATGAAGACTTAGAGATGGTGGCCGTTTGGGGCCATGTTGCCTATGGAGGACTTCAATTATTTTAATGTCTTGATTTGTTTTATCCTGCTTTCATCTTTGTAGATTAAATTCAACACAAGATACTGAATTTAACTGAAATTTCTGAAGATTACAATGTCAAGGTTCAAGTACATAAAAGCAAGTAATTAGATGATCAAATTTAAAAGTACCACAAACCCAGGGTCTAGCTAGGTTGGTCATCATCAAAGTGAAAAGACACGTCTTGCCTTTTCAAGGCATGCAGAAGTTTATTCCGCAGACGTCGGTCCTCTTTTGCACGTCTGCGCATGGTGTCAAGCTGCTGCTGAAGGGCCTCATTGGCCTGTTTGTTTTTACGCTCAGAATCCATGTATGCACGGTGGATTCGAGAATGAGATTCCCGCAGTTCGGCCACCCTATCCCTGTATGTGTCAGGGGGCGGAACTGGGATATTGCCAGAGGCAATGAGATGGAGGGGAGGTGGGCCTTCGAGGCCGGTTTCCCGAGCAATCCATTGTTCGTAATTACGAACGTCGGATGCAGTGAAAATATCTTATTAGAGTATGTGCACGTGTTACCATTCCTTCACCAATTTTTTCTTCAATTCCCATGTAAGTGGACCAGTTAATCCCTCCGCCTCATCCTTGATCGGTATTCCCTGAGACTTTCCAAACTGTCTCAAAACTCGAACCGGATAGTATGGCATGGCATAGGTCAATCCTATCAAGACTAGGCAATGTCCTTTCCTGAAAGCTATGACAGGGGTGTATGTCTGGTCAAATGTGCCTCCCCATCTTATATTTGTTTCTCTGTTCAGTTGGAGAAAGTGGTCGAACCAGTCCTCTCTGGAGGGTAAGTCCGGTCTAATCTCTCTTTGAGCCATCAAGGTGATGTTGTCACGGACGTACCCATAGTGTGGGCTAACAGGTTCAGCAACCATCAGGTGATCTTGCAGCCAAATGTGTAGGAGAGGAGCGTATCCCTGAAACCTCCTAGTTCCGTTCTTGGTCATGGTATAGCTGAGCAAGAATCAGTGGCACAATCCAAAATTTTGTTTGGAGTTGATCTACAATTTCCATGTGGGCCAAATTAATGGTGTCTCCCTCAGTAGGAAAGAAGAGTTGTGACAGAACCATGAGGGTGAAGGTGTCCCACCACACACGGGGTCTTTCCTGCTTTTTGTCCCTTATCTTTTCAACGAGGAAGGTTTTAGAGACCCGCGTGAATACCTGGTCACCTCCTAAGGTCTGGAATTCTCCTCTTGGTAGGCCAAAGAAAGTATAAGCTTCATTCTTGTAGCTATCTTTGAGACTTGGCCTAGCTGGTTCTCCATCGTCATGAAATCGGAGGAATAGTTCAAATTCCTCAATTGTAGAGGTCAACTCATTAGTCCCAAACCTAAAGAGGGAAAATTGGGGATCCCAGAAAAGCAGGGCTACTTGAATCATGTCCCAATTAATTGGCACATTTAATAGGGATAGAGTTTGTCCCATGTGGTATTTCTATTCCCAATGAATTTGCTCATCTTCTTGCAATTGCCTTGTCCAAGAATGGATCCAAGGTGTGTCAAAGGTACACTTCTCTATCCTAGGGAAGCGAACTCTCTCAGTCGAGGATAAAGATGCCATGCCGACTATCTAATTGAAATTCCAAATCAATTTAGGGTTTTTCAGCAAAAATTCTAAATTAGTCTAAGGCATGCAACAGGATATGCAAAAAATTAAATCATTGTCTAAGCAATTCATGCAATTATTAATTACGGAAATTAAATCCAAGCATTCAAGTTGTGTGATCCTAAGGGTTGTGACTTAATGAAATGTTTGGTAAAACACATCTAGGTCTTGGTCAGACTTTTCTTTCATCTGTTCTTTCATCTGCTCCTGGTGTCGGACCCAAAACAACATTTACAACTTGCTTTCGAGGATGAAATTTACAAGAATAAATCTGCAAATAGAATCACCTTTAGGGTTGTTGGGAACCCAAAAGGAGGTTACAAGTTTGCTGCTTGGCAGGTGGGCTGAAATCCTACCTCTAGGGTTTTTTTGCCCCTGTTCTGACTTATTTCTGTCTGATCTGGCCGGCTTTCATCTGAACCAAGACCGACTAGGCTTTCATCTAAACCAAGACCAACTAAGACTTACGGTTTGCAAAACTCGGATGCATGGATCTGGGGTTAAACCCTTGATCAAATTGGGTTGGTTTCCTTAGGGCTAAGGCATCCCCTGGACTAGATCTCACTTAATTTAACGCAAACAAAGGCGGGGGTTAATGCCCCTGATTGATTTTACCCATATTTGTTCATTTGTGTTCACATTCTAAGTTCAGATTCATTCACATTCATAGCATTAGGGTTTATCAGAAGTAATAGGTGGGGAAGGATACCCAGCCCAAGGCACCTGCCTGCAAAGGTCTAAGCCAAGTACTAGACTCCTCGCGTACCATGGTAAGAAACCAGTGGCACATGAAGAATCCAGAAACCTGGGGAGATGGGTTTACCCTGCTTTCCCCGGCAAGCCACAGGAGCGTAGGGCTAATACCATCCCAAAAGTAAGTTTCTCGTTTGAAGAAGGGTGGCTGCTAAAGAGGTCTAGGTTTTGGTTAAGAAGAGCATTCAGATATTCAGACAGCATTCAGTTCGGATCATCCATGCAGACTCCTTCGTGCATGTCACTCCACGCAGTTTAAAGTTCATTCATGGTGTAGTGAGGTGCTTGTATGTGCAGTGGGGTCAAGTGCGGTGTCTGCTCGGGTGATTCTCGGATAATGGGCATATTAAGGGTTCCTTAATGTCACTTTTATAGTGAGAATACAGAACAGTATGCAATTCAATGTCTGGGTGGATCCCCAGGTAAGTGGAGGGTCATAGGGAACTGCTTAAATTCTACTTTCCTTAGATAATTATCTTGTCCTTATGACAGGATCCCCCAATACTATGTAATTACATAAGTTCCGCAAACCACTAAATTTGGACAAGAAGTACTTCTTAAATCTGCTTATATCCACCTATATTGACTCATTTGATAACCAGGGTCCAACTAGGTTGAGGGAGTGCGCACCTAAAAATGACTTAGATCGCACATGGGGCGCACGTGGGAGTGCGTTGCTTGGGACATTTGGAGTCGCCACTACCTGAGAGGTGCAAGCAGACATGGTGATTGCCCTATCCGGATCTAAGTCTGGTCTGCGGCTTTTCAGAGTTCTAGCTAAGTCCTCGATTACGTCCAGGGAAGTTCGAAAACACCCCGGCTCGCCCTGTCGGTTTGACAGGTCCCTCGGGTCTCCCTGGTTTTTTGAATCAGTTTCACCCTTCCTAGGCCAGCATGCCACTTTGTTTGGTCTGGCGGGACCCTTTGATGGTGTGGGCCCTTTTTTATTTTGTTTTATATTTTTATTTAGATGAGGTGGGTTGGATACGGATCCCGTTGGAAGACCCGTAGGTTGTCAAGGTTAGGCTTGGGCCCAGTAGGGTTATTGGGTAACCCTTTTTAGGTTATTCATTTAATTTAAGCATTTTAAAGGTTTAAAGGGTCCATTGGGGCTTGGTTTTGGCCCACGAACCGTTAAACAAGTGGCCTTGGGCCCGTTTGTTGAAAACGGGCCTGGTTTGGGTCTGTCAATATGTGGGCTCCACAGGTGGGCCCAGGGTACCTTGGTGGGCCCAATGGGGTCTACAGTCCAAAAATGGGCTTAAAACAGCCCAAAACATCTAAAAGGTTGGTTCAAGCCGGTTCGGGTCGGGTCAAGTCCAACCGGCCCGAAAAAATCAAATTTTAAACCAATTTCTTAATTTGACCGCACTTATTGTGCGGTTTGGTTTGAACCGTAGATACACTGCGGTTCTGCCCAAACCGCTCTATAAGTGTGGTTGTCTCCCGAACTTGCAGTTTTGTTCCGATTTCTCTCTGGATTAGTTTGATTGGTCTCCTGGAGATTCCGACAGCTTCTGTTGGAGTTCTTAGCACATTCGTAGTGCTATATTTGCTTCATTTGGCTGAGAAAGCCTTCTTTTTCCTTGTCTTTTCATTCTTCACAAAAGCCTATCTCCTTTGCAGTCACCCGTAGCCATTGTCAAGAAGGGAAGAAGGGGAGATTACAGGGATGTAACAGATCTTCAAAAGGGACGAACCAATCTTTGATAAAAAAACAAAAGGGGTTAGTTAAATTAGCTTAATTAAAGTCCTTTTTGACTTAAAGGTGCTCTTCTCCCTTTTACGAAAATTGCCGCCCTTATTCAAGACTCTCGTGGCATTCAACATGCAACAAACAGATTAGAAATGATATGGTAAAACAAAGTATAGAAAAGGAGACTTGGGAATATATCAAAAGCAACTATAATTCACTTTTTTCAAATATAAAACTGCTGAAATACTTACAGTATAATCACTTGTTTGCTTTGGTGTGTTATTGCTCTTCCGAGTGAGTTCGGCAGCGTTTCCGCACTCCGGTGGATTTCTCGAATTGAGTTTGAAAAGGGGTGCTTCCTATTTCTTGTTGAAAGGGATGAAATGGAAAGGCTAAACAGCAATTTAGGGGTAGTTTGGGTATTTTTCTGGGCTAAATGGGTTCTGACAGGGTGTGGACGTGGAAAACGTTAAAGGGAGAGGGGGGGGGGGGGGGGGGACCATGCAAGAGACAGGGGGGACCAGCTTGCTCCAAATGGGGGACTGGCCCCCCTTTTATAGGCAAAAATTGGCCGTAACCGCACTTCAAGTGCGGTTCCTGCCAAATTACACTAAAAATTCAAAAACCGTACTTTAAGTGCGGTTGGCATTAAAAACGTGCGAATCTGTGCGGATCTGCTAGCTGTCGCCGTACAGGACACGCATCCACCTTCTAGAAGATCAAAACCGCATTTTAAGTGCGGTTCAGACAAAACCGCACTTCAAGTGCGGTCGCGCACATTTTTTAAATGCCGGATTTGAAATCTTTTATTAAATTTAATTTTATTAAAGATTTTTATCCGATTTTCTTAATATTTTATTAAAAAATCTAAGATTCTTTATTATTATATTATTAAAATATTAAGATACTTTTTATTAAATGTTAAAATATTAAGATATGTTTTATTAATTGATTTTATTATTTCATTTTGCTTTTTTGCTGCTATCCTGCCAAACGGGCAGTTTTCTTTGAAACTTCAATTGCCCATAACTCCTTCTTCTGGTGTCCGATTTCAGCAAATTTAGTATTGTTGGAATCAACTCGGAACCACCTATCCATTGGGATCACTTTGGACTGCTGAATTGGGGTCGAGCCAAAAGTCAACTTTTTGCTCCCCAAAAGTTTGACCAACTCATAACTTCCTCATCCGGACTTCGATTCCAGCAAACTCAATTGCGTTAGAACCGTGCCGAAATGCTCTTTTCAATGAGATGAAGTTTGATGGCAAATTCTCCTTAGATGAAAAAGTCAATTTTTGACCCCCTAAGGGTTTTACTTTTTAGTTTGACTTTTTATTTTCTGCATTTTAGGGGTGCAAAAATCAGGTGCTAACACCAAGGACATGTGTGTGTGCTTGGGGGCTGCTAACCAGGTGTTCACCAACACAAATCACAGCAAAGGGGAGGACGCAAAAAGAACATTCAGGCATGACCTTTATGTACTCAAACTTTGACCCATACTTTTTAAATGATGTAACATGCATAGAGAGGATAATGAGAAGAAAGAAAGGGAGAAAGACTCACCTATGCCCTCTACAACTGCTGTGGACGTATGTAAGAATGATAAGCGCATGGAGGTAGGATGAAAAACATGCTACATGATGCAAACCAGTAATAAATCAAAAGGGACAGCAACTGTGGGATGGGGAGTATGCGATATACATGTTCACAATTTTAAATCTCGACGTGCAACCATGTTCTACAAACGAAACAGCACATACCAGCATATTGGAAGACTTAAAAAACATAAAAAAAAAAAAGAAGTGTCCTGGGGGATTAGGGGTACAATGGAGGTTTAAGTAGAAAGGAACATGCTCCCTTAGAATGAATACATACGCCGCCCATGAACCTTACCTTTTAGCCATTAAACTGGTATTACTCACCTCCCGTTCGGAATGATGGCTTCCCCTTACCATGGGAGCCTTAAAAAGACGTAGAAATGTAGAAGAAAATGGTGGTGAAACAGCAAGAACAACATGCTTAAAGTAGTGAAAAAACATAGGCTTACCACACTTCCATTTTCATATATATTGAACTAGAGACAACCACAAAGCTCACCTTGGTGTTGTTTCTTCTTGGTGACGTAGTGGTCCCCTTGATGGATGTGAACAATAGTTGGAGCCTCCTCTTGGCTCCACAAAAGTTCCCCTTTGTCTTCCTATTGGTGAGAAAGGGAGAAGAAGGTGTTTAGAAGGGGTATAAGGGTATTTTTGGGAAGGTTGGAAGGCTTGGGAGTGAAAGAGAGGGGGTAGAGGGAGGTTTTAGACAGGGAGAAAGGGGGCAGCAAAGCCAAAAACCCAAAAGACCAACCCCCTGCACTGAGGTGCAGGGCCCCTTTTATAGAGGAAAAATAGGCCGGATCCGCACATAGTGTGTGGATTGGCCTAATCCGCATTTAAAGTGCGGACGAAACTGTCCTTTGCGCAATGAGTGAAAATCAGCCACATGGCGATTCACACAGAGGATAAGATTTTCTGCGTCCACACATGAAACGCAGACGAGACAAATTTAGTTCATTTTTTCTCCGTCCGCATAATAAGTGCGGATTTTGAGATTTTCTGAGATTTTCGGGATTTCGGATAAGATTTTGGATAAGATTTAGTCCACACAGTATGTGCGGACACAACACGTCCGTGCATACTGTGCGGATGATCACATGCTTTATTCAAAATGACTGATTGATATGATTGATGTGACCTGATGTGACATTTTCTCTCTCCTGACGAGAGAATCATTTATTTTGACTTTTTATTTATTTTAAATTGAAAAATGAATATTTTATTCAAGATATTTTATCTCTCCTGCCCTTTTGTCCTTTTGCTGCATTTTTGCCACAAGGGCAATTTTCCTGCAATCTTGAACTGTCCATAACTCTCTCATCCGAGCTTCGATTCTGTCAAACATCGTTGTATTGGAATCAGGACGAGTATGGCAGCGAATTCAAGTTTTTAGCAAAAAACAGAAACTGATCCCCAGATTCTTAATTGGCTCATAACTCCTCCATCCGGACTCCGATTCTGGCAAATTCAATTGCGTTGAAACCGTGCCGGAAATCTTCATCCATTGGGATAAAGTATGGTAGCTAATTTGGCTTGAACAGGAAGTCGATTTCTGCTCCCCTGGTGTAGACACCCCAAATTGCACCACAATATGAAAAAGCAATCAAAATGAATTTTAAATGTTTTGTTTGAGCTTTGACAAGCGTCAAAAACTAAAAAATACTCAAAAAAGGTGCTAATTGCACTGTATATGCGGTTTTTGTAAATTTGGTCTCAACCGCCCTATGTATGTGGTTGCGACTGTGCACATAGCACGGTTGCAGTTCATGCTTCTTACGTGAGCTCCCACGTGGCTTCTAGAAGCTTAGGCCATTAGGCCACGTCGGCAGCAATCATTTAAAGCATAACTGAATTTGGACCGCTCTGTATCTGCGGTTGGGGTGATTTTGCATTGAAACAGTATATAGAGGGGCGGTTTGGCTCAAACCGCAGTGTGTATATGGTTTTGCTCTTTTCATGCATTTGCGAAAAGACTTGATTTCTGAGCCTTATTTATGCATTTTACCTCTCTCTAGGAGGCTTGAAATCCCCATTTTAACCTTCAAAACTTGTAGATTTACGCCAATTCAAGCATTTAACTTGAATTGGAATAATCTAGAAGGGTTTATTGGCATACCCTTGGGACTTTTATACCCTTGGCTGTGCCTATAAATAGAGGGGTCCTCCTTTTGCAAATGGCTGACAGTTTGAAGCTTTAAAGCTCTACAAGAAGAGGGGAAACTCTGCTGGATCGCTGCCTCAAGTGTCTCAAGTTACCAAGGTAAGGATCTAGCTACTTTTCTGCTTCCTCTTTACATTTGAACTCCCATCTTCTACCTTTCTGTAGTGTAAGGCCCTAGGTGTTTATTTGGAGCCCCAAACATCTTCCAAAGTACCTGGGAATCCTCTCTAGCCATAAAACGTGAAGAGAGAGCCTGGGGAAAAAGAAGTTGGAATGGAACTTTAGGCTTAGAACCTACCATGAATGATTTACATATTGTTCTTGTGTGCTGATTACTTGTGCGATTTGGATGTATAGAGGATGCAAGGATCCATGCTCTCAATAGCAATGAATCCCAATCTTTTCCTAGAAATGTGATTTCCAACACTATCACACACACTTTTGACTGTTTTCCAAGTATTGGCTAGATCTTGGATTCTCCATGTTCCATATGGAAAATCTGAGGTTCTTGGCCTTAAATTGAACTTTTAAGACTTCATGAGGTTGTTTTTAAAGATTTCAAGTTATTTTGGTCGAATCCACTTGCACACATGCACTGGTTTCACTCTTTTACTCAAGAATTTCAAAATAGGGCAGCATCTGTACTATGTCTTAGAATGCTCATAACTTCATCATCGGGATGAATTTTTGAGCGATTCCAAAGACATGTGATAGATGGGCATGTCTAGTTTATATCTGGAAATTTTCATCAATTTTTATGGAGCCATTTTTTGATACCATCTGTTCAAAGTCGGCAAGTCAATTCAGTTCAGATTGCTGAACTTGCCGTTTTGATCGAGAACCATGTAAGCACCTCATTTTTGCACCTCTCAAAATGCAGAAAATGAAATTTTAATTGAAAAGTCAAACCTGAGAAAGTAAAAAAAGTTGACTTTTTATCTGGTGCAAATCAGTCACCATACTTCTCACCATTGGAAAGAGGATTCCGATACGACTCTAACAAAACTGAGTTTGCTCAAATCGGAGTCCGAACAAAGAAGTTATGGACTGGTCAAATCTGAGAAAAGCAGAAATCGACTTTCTGCTAAACCCCAAATCAGCTACCCAATTTGATACCAGCAGAAAGAGCATCTCAACACGATTCCAACGCAACTGAGTTTGCTGGAATCGGAGTCCCGGATAAGGAAATATGAGCAAAATTGGCTCCGGGACGCGACTCGGCACTTCTGCTTAAAAACCCGAATTTGCTGATAAACTCTAGCTCAGTGGATAGAGGATGTCGACCCGGTTCCAACGCAACCGAGTTTGACAGAATCGGAGCTCAAATGAGAGAGTTATGGGCAATCCTTAGTAAAAAATAAACTGTCCACGTGGCAAACTGCGCCACGTGGACGTCCCCCTTTCTTAACCGTTAAGTAAATGAAAATATTAACAAAAAGAGTCTTTCTTAACCCTAAGTAAAAAATATTAACAAAAGAGTCTTTCTTAACCATTAAGTAAAAAGTAATAAGTCACAAGTAAGAAATAACAATAAAAAAGTCCACTTTTGATAAAAATATTTAAAAATTAGTCTTTCTTAACCCTTAAGCAACCTCCCCTATAAAAGGGGAGGGGGTGGGATGCATTAGGGGTTGAGCACATTTTGTCTCTCCATTTCCTTCTCCAACCTCTCCCAACTCATCTCTCCCAAGCTCTCTTCTCTCCCCTACGATTGGTGCCCTCTTGTCTCTTCTCTCTTTATTTCATACCATCATTTCACTCCACCATCTTCCTCCACATTCAAGTTTGAGGGAGGCTTTGCTGCTGTTGATGGTGAAGAAGGAGGTTCCAGCCACGGTTGTGCTGCAAGAGGGAGTCCACCCACCTCAAAAGGGTGTTAAAACACCAAGGTAATATTCCCCACAACTTGTTGTTCAGCATAAATGAAAATAGGCTCATTTCAACCATGTTAAGGTGTTCTTTTCTTCTCTAGCATGTTTCCCGTTTCTTTCCCAGCATGTTGACGCCTTCTCCCTCCATTTGTGTTCATCATTTTCGGCATGAGAAAGTTCCCTTGGTAAAGGGAGCATATCTCCGGTTTCTAGGATGAGAATGTTCCACTTTAAGCATGATATTTTAAGCATGGTCTAATGGCTTCTTAGCATATTGTTTGCTGTTATTGGTTGTCTCATTCAAAGGTGGGAGCATGTTCCCCCATGGTTGCCTTTTCCAATGTACCCCATGAGTAATCCCCCTTGTTCCCTTCTTTAAATGTCCTTTTTTAGAATAACTGAATAATCTGCATTGATAGGATGTTGCACATTGAGTTTATGTTCTAGTTTTCATTTGCACATGGTCTAAGTTGATGTTGTATGCATGCATGGATTAATCAATGTTTAAGGTATGTGTTTTACCATTTTTAGGGATCATGTCAACATCTACTTTTACTGGCTGTTTTGTGTGTTTACACCATGATTCTACTTCTGTTTTAGTCACTGTTTTGAGTCATAAAAAAGGACCCATTCGGCCTTGTACATATTTCATAGATAGGTCTACTTTTGCATGCATTGAAGATATATCTAGGTGCTCCACATATTCCACTGTTTACTTAGTTCAATTTTAGCTTGCAACATGCTTAGGGATGCCTTAGTTTGTTTGTTGCTTCATGCAAAGTTAATGATGTGTTTGTGTGGGAAAAAGAAGCCAGAATAGGGATACTTGAATCCCTATTTGTGCAATGATTGGGGATAGAAAAAAAGGAGGAGGCAAATCCCAGCCCCCATCTTTTCCCTTTGGTTCTCAAAAGCTCTTCAAGAGAAGCCAAGGGGCTCTCATCTGAATCACTGTGGGCCCACACAGGAGCCCACACAACCCCAGGAACATCTCAAGAAGTCCATAAACCCAAGCCCATTGCCGAAACCCAAAAAATGGCATTTTCTAACTGATCCAACAACTCAGGTCAGATCAGCAAGTTTTGTTTTGTGACCGACAAACCAGATCGGATACCAGTGTCCCTGTGTGTATCCGACACTTAAGGTTGGATACAGGCTTCTCTGTGTGTAGCCGACAACTCAGGTCGGCTACATTACAGAGGCTCCATTTTGTTGATTTTCAGCTTCTTAACTCATTTTTGCAATCCTTTTTAGCTAAACCAAGCAAACCAGAAGGGTTTCTGGGTCAATCGGAGACCCAAGATGGGCCATGGACTGACCCAGTCCAATTTGATTTCCAGTGGGCCTTCCAACGGGGCCCACTAAGGCCGACAAACCTTTTGCTAAATAAAGGTAATAAATTGATTGAATGGGCCTAACCCAATGCGGCCCACCAAGAGCCTGATTGAATGGGCCTAACCCAATGCGGCCCACCAAGAGCCTGAACTTGAAGCATGTCGGTTTAGATTTAGGCATGGTTTGGCCGAGACCCAGGGCAAGGCCTGTCGGGCCCACTAAGCCCATTGAACCCTACAAAGATTAGGATTCCCAAACCCAAACTCATGAAGTCTTGGGCTTGAAAGCCCAAGCCCAGGTAAAGGGCCCCCAGCCCAAAGCCTGGCCCATTTTGGCATGGATTAAGCAAGATAACTCAACGAACTTGGCATCCATCGTGGGGGCCCGCCCAAGGGCCCGCAAGTCAATCTAGACTCACTTTTGCATGGAAATCAAATTTAATCTCCAACTTGAAATTTAAATAAAATTGATTCATTGAACCAAAGCCCGAAGGGCCTCTCGAGCTAGACTGAGGCCCACTAGGGGGTATGTGGGCTTAACCAAACCCACCAAGGAATCTGCGGGCCTTCCAACGAGGCTCACCCAATTCGACTCACATCACTTTAAGCTAAGAAGATAAAATCAAGTAAAGGGACCACACCACTTTGGCGGTCCCGCCAAACTTAACCCAATTTGAATGCTGGATTAGGAATCAGGTGAGTGAGAGACCAAAAGTTGACTCAAACCAGGAAAACTATGGGACCCGTCACTTGACGGGGTAGACTGGGGTGTCTACGGACTTCCTAGACCGCAACCGAGAACCTACTTAGAATCTCAAGCCGCAAACCGCCTATTAGAAAAACTTAGGCACCCAGGTGTCTGCCTGTACCCCATCAGGCAGTGGCGACTCCAAACAATCCCGAGGCACGCATCATTTTGCATGCGCCTCGTCGTGCGACCGAAATCAGGTGCGCACACACCATTTGCTCATTTTTAATCCATTTTGAGTAATTTTAATCTCTGTGTTTTCCTTGAGGAGTCTATTTTCAAATCCAACTAGTTTCATGAGATTTTGTTTTGATTTGTGGCTTGTGTCCTTGATTGACTCAGAGTTGTTCTGTAACAGAGTTCTGGGTTAATCTGTGATCCTCTAGGTATGTTCAAGATGACACACAAGTCATAAACGGATGGAGTTTGTGTGAGGCCTATTTCATTTGAAAGATGGCATCTCATACTTCATCCATGCAAGTTTTCATGGATTTATATGGAGCCGAACTCCACGAATAGAGTTTTAAAGTTGCTTACTCGCTGCTTTTTCTGATTTGCAACAGCAGATTTAACTATGTATTTCTCTCTTTCTTTAAATCGGGTTGAACTGATTTTTTTACTGAGTACTATACTTCATACTAGCTTTCTAATGGCTTTGATTTCATTTGATTTGAGTTTGAATTGAGAGATTTATGAGTGATCCAAGTTTTCAAGCTTTTATGGTCTGATTTTTCCAGATTTGCTTTGGCTTGGTTTTTCTCAATTTTTACTTTGATTTTCATTCTTTCATGAAGTCTTAGAGGTGGTATATCCATAGAGAGAGTCTAGATTTATTGGACTATTCATATGGAAGAATCATGCACATGTTTGCTTATTTTCAAGCATTCTTTGTTTATGTTGTTTAGCAAACAATCTTTTAAGCATGAACAAGTATGCGGCAACCATCTTGTACAAATGAGCGGGGGGGCCTAACACCTTCCCCTGCTCATAACTAATTCCCCTTACCTGATCTCTAGATTTAACTTTGAATTAGAGCTACTTTTGCTCTATTTGGCATTTTATGATCCCTTTGGTGTCCATTCACACCTCAACTTGAATGGTGGCGACTCCTTAATTCTGTCAAACCCGTGTAATGATTCGGAGATCATCTAGGTGATTTCCCATGTCTCACAACTGGCGACTCCACTGGGGACTAGTGGAATTGAGCCATGTTTGGTTGCTTGTGCATGTTTTGATTGATTTTATGAATTGTTTGATGTTTGTTTATTTGTAATAAGCATGCTTGGTTTGTGTTTCTGTTTTAGAAAATATGAGACCCATGAGAATAGGGTATGTGATGTCCATGATTGGTTGTGTTTAGAACGATGCTTAGGAAGGTCTAATTAGTCTTACCATGCTAGACCACCATGTTTCCATGATAGCATGCTTTGATTTGGGATTGAATGTCATGAGCATGAGATCTAAATTCTTGAGAGATGTTAGGAATGTATCAAGCATGCTCACCATGATTCATTGCTCTTTTGTATAACATGATAACATGCTCACATGTTTATATGAGGTGTTGTGTGAATACATGATTAGTATAAGCATGTCTAGGTGTTTTAAATTACCTTGATGCTTGTGTTTATTTATCATAAGTGATCTCCATATCATGCCTTGGTAAATGTGGTTGTGTTTGCATGGCTTTGAAAAAAGAATGGCAAGGGTGGGACGTTGTGATGAATGTAACCCATTTTTTCAAATGCACTCGTGCACTTTTTCTTTTTTTTACACAGCCTACCTATCACTTATAGGAAGTTGAACACAAATGTGTGTAGCTTGGCGCACCGAGGTCATTACTTCGGAAAGTGAAAGTGAAAACATTCACCTTAGAGCTTTGAGCCAATGATGTGATGACATGGTAGATCTAGAATTCTGGTCATACACTAGACTTGAGCTCAAAGTTGTCAATAAGCCAAAACCCAAAACCCTCATGCTTGAAGGTGGAGAAACACGTTTTTGGCCAAAGTAAACCAAACACGATGGGAAAGGGTTTGTAATTGAGGGAAGGCTGTTTTGCATGGCTTAGGTGATCCAAGGTATAATATAGATGCCATTTTGAAGGCAAACATGAGGTAACAAGGTAATGTCAATTTCATTTTTTATGATTGCCTTCGTACCTTGTAAAGTTAAATTTATGTGTCCATGTTGTTGGGATTTTGTTTTTCCCATGAAGTTGCTATATCTTAGGATTGGTGTAACCCATAGGAAGAGTTTTAACTCTTCTTAGATGTCATTCTACCCAAATGCCCATAGGAGCCAATCCAAAAGTCCAAAATCCATGCATTTGGTGTCCATTTTGGTGGGAGCATATGCCCTCCTTTGTGTGAATGCTATTAATCCTATTTTTTGCAGGAAAATGGAAAGGAAATGATACCCAGAAGCTGCTGGTATAGATGGTTTCCTAATTTTAGTTTAGAAATTTTCTTTCATTTTCATGCCCAAGAAGGCCAAATTGTACTTTTGTTTCATGCCCTTGAAGGCAAACTTGTATTTCATTTCATTTCCTTTGTTGTAAGGAGTCTTTTTGTATATATTTGTAATATCCTTATTCAATTTCATAAGGTTCATGGAATACATGTGTTATTACAATCATTTTAAGTGTCAAATGCCCAATTTGGGGCAGTCCTAAAGCCACCCAATGGTGAACAATGAGTCTGGACATGTAATCAAACTAATAAAGTCAATTGGGAAAAGAAACAATTCAAAAATCTGTTTCTGGCTTAAAACCGCCCTGAGTATGCGGTTTCCTGCACTTTTAACTATAGCCGCAGCATAAGTGCGGTTGAAACCAAACCGCTCTGAGTATGCGGTTGTTAAGCTTCAACTCAATTCCAGCCATTCTTAGCAAGCGATTCTAGGTTTTTTCATCCCTAACTAATATAAGCAAATGGTCAGGGGTTCCATAAGGGCAAATGGCATTTAAATCCTTCCAAACTCACTAAAATCGAAGGATCAAAATCATTTTAGACATTTTCACCTAAAATGAACAAATTGGATCAACTAAAGAGTGCAAATGATAAAGTAAAAGCTTTCTCAAATCAGAAACCAAGTCAAGCAACTCAATTTGGGGGTTAAGCTCATGTTGGGCATTTTTCACCTAATTTGAACACTTAACCCATCTTAAGTGAGGTAAAGGGTTAAAAGAGATTTGGTTCAAACTAACCAACCATAATCACACTTCAATTTTAAGCATTGAACTTGGACACAACAGTAAGCTTTAAGAATATGTTTTAAGCTTAAAGTGTAATCCAAAAGGAAAAGAAAGCTTAACTCATTTCTAAAATGGAGCAAATTCCAATCAACAATCAATCTCTAATGAGAAATCTTTAATCATAAAGTGTTCAAACTTTTAAGATTTCTTCCAAAGAGCAATTTGTTTTTCAAATCATAGATCACTTGGAAACCTTTGAATTCCAAATAATCATTCAAAAACCGAATGAAAGAAAAAATTCAAATAAATCATCTCCTTGAAAGCAATTTGAGTCTCTTTTTAACTCAAAACACTTAATGGGGGTTCAAAAATATTTTTAGGCACCTGAAAGCCTTGGAATTTCAGAAAATCAACTCATAGGACCCTGGAAGCTTGAAATTCTAGACTTTTTTCAAAACCTCATAGGCCTTCTAAAGCCTTAATTTAGAAATTCATAGGACCCTGGAAGCCTGAAATTCCAGACCTTTTTCAAAATCTCATAGGCCTTCTAAAGCCTTAATTTAGAAACTCATAGGACCCTGGAAGCCTGAAATTCCAGATCTTTTTCAAAACTTCATAGGCCTTCTAAAGCCTTAATTTAGAAACTCATAGGACCCTGGAAGCCTGAAATTCCAGAATTTTTTCAAAATCTCATAGGCCTTCTAAAGCCTTAATTTAGAAACTCATAGGCCCCTGAAAGCCTGCGTAATTTCAGGAGGCTGTGGAAGCCTTAATTCCAAAGCATAAGCCCTTGGAAGCTTGCGTAATTCCAAGTCTCGATTTGCTTAAAAGCTTTTATTTTAGGCATCTCACCTTTTTGTGGGACATGTTGGAAGCCCTAGAATATTCCAACATTGGTAGGACTTTTTTGCACCAACCAATGCATAAGCCCTTGGAAGCTTGTGTAATTCCAAGTCTTGATTTATTTATAGGCTTTCACTATAGGCACATCATCCTTTTTGTGGGACATGTTGGGGGCCCTAAAATACTCCAACAAATTCTTTTGATTGATCTTTTTCGTATCAATCACGTCCTTTTAACAAGGTTACTTTAACCAAAATCCAAAAAAAGCAAAAAAAAATGAACATAATGAAAATTCCAAACTCATGTTCATTAAGCCTGCATGCATGCATTCATAGGTGTGTAAACATGATTTAATGGGATACTGAGATCTTTTCTTCGTACTTTTTTTCTTTCTTTACCAAGGTCTTCGGCTCCTATTTGCAATCATTGCTTCTTGGCGTTCTCAGAGGTTAAGATTTGCAACCATGAATCCTACTGAAGAAGAATCGACTGTTTCTGCTGAAGCCTTTGCTCAACTGCAAGAGCAAGTGGCTAGGATGACTAAACTGCTAGAAAACTTGCTGACTAATCAAGCAGCCCAAGCCCAGATGCAGGTGCAACAGGCGCAAACCCAAGCCCAGGCTCAGGCTCAGGTTCACCAAGCCTCTTCGTCCTACAATGCACCTCCACCCCAGGCCAACATTCCGCCACTGGTTCAACCTATCCCACCTCAACCTGAATTCCACGAACCTATCCCCGAGCCTATCTTGATCCAGGAGGAGGAATCTGAATCGGAGAAAGAAAAGGAGAAAGAAAAGGAAAGGATGAGGATAGAAATGGAGAAAAAGTTCCTGGATAGGCTGGAATCTATCCAAGAAGAGCTGAGGGAGGTTAAGGGGTTCAACACGTTTGGGGGTACCAATTTCGATGATGTATGCATGTAACCAGACATATGCCTACCGGCCAAATTTAAGTGCCCGGATTTTGATAAGTATGATAGCACGGACTGCCCAATGAGCCATCTGAAGCTCTACTATAGGGCATTATGCCAATTTGGTTGGGATGATAGAATCTTGATCCAAATTTTCCAGAGAAGTCTGACAGAGGCAGCCTTGAGGTGGTTTGCGACTGTGGATCATGGCAAGATCAAGAGGTGGAAAGATCATGCTGATGCCTTCCTAGCTCAGTACCGGTTCAACTCAGACATTGTGCTAGATAGGTACAATATGATGAAGATGAGTAAGGGAAGAGAGGAGACAGTCAGGCAATATGCTAAGAGGTGGAGAGAGGCTACCTCCCAATTCAGGCCGCCAATGATGGAGCCCGAGATGGTCTCCACCTTCATTGGCACACTGGGGCAGCCATTCTACAACCATCTAGTGGGTCAGACTACCACCAGCTTTGCTGCCTTAGTGCAAGTAGCAGATTAGATCAAAGATGGTATAAGATCCGGAAGAATCCACGACTACTCTGCCACAGCTCGTCAACAGGAGCCCACCTTTGATTTTTCTGCTCAGAAAAAGGGAAATGGAGCAAGAAGGAATGGAGGAAAGAAAGAAAGGGAGGTGAATATGGTACAGGCCCAACCTTCAAATAAACCCCTCCAAATCAACATCTCTGCTCCCCCTTCAAGGCCAGTCCAGCCACCTCAAGCCACCTATCAAAACCCTCTCAACATTAATGTTCCTTAACCAACAATGCCTAACCAGAGAAAGGTATTCTCAAAAGAGGAGAGGGACGCTTGGATGGCGTCCAGAAGGAACAAGGTCTTTTCCCCTCTTCCCATGACTCCATCCCAGCTTTTGCCAACCATGTTAAATGCAGGGTATGTAACTTTGAAAGAACCAAATCCAAATGCTTCAAAGGGAAAGAATTTCGATCCCTCCACCACTTATGAATACCATATGGGTGCACCAGGACACCCTACAGACAAGTGCTGGCCTTTAAAGCATGCCATTCAAGATTTGATCGATCAAAAGACCTTGATGTTTAACACGGTTGCTCCCTCTCCCTCCAGGACTGACATTGGTTAGAATCATCTGCCCCAGCATAATGGAGCAGGCCCCTCCAATTTTGTGGGGGCCGTCTCTTCCGCGCTTCGGACTTTTGATCCATCGCAGTTAATTTCACCCATAGGGACGTCCGTTAAGGTCTATTTTGATCAAGAAGAGGTAGAGGAATAGATCAATGTCATTTCGGGAAATAAAAGAAATGGCAAGACTACTGAGGATATTAATGCCTCTTTGAATAGGGCCACTTCTCTCATGGCCCAACTCAATGCTTCTAAACCACCTCTAATCATTAACTGCAATCAACCCATTGCTTCTTCACCCACTTCCTTACCTAAACCACCTTTGATCATTAACTATGATCCCATCACAGCATCAATTACTTCTTTTGCTCCAGTGACCTTACAATCCTCTCAATCAAAAGAACCAAGGCAACTCTTGCCTCTAGTTATTGATGTGTCTTCTTCCAACCCCACTCTTGTGAGACATGGGAAAAAAATCAATTCAATGACTTCCTGATTATCACACGGGATTGGTTAAAAACATAGAGTCGCCACCATTCTGTTTAGGTGTGAATGGACACCAAAATATCAAATAAGCACTAAAGGCAAATTTAGGGTAAAAATAACCCAATTAAAAATACAACCAGAGATGGGTAAGGGGATTAAGTTATGAACAGGGAAAGGTTTTAGGCACCCCTATTCATTCACACAAGGTGGTTGCCAAGCATTGTTCATGTTAAAATAAAGGAAAAAGGCTTGCTATAAAAATCATAAAAAAAGGACAAAAGTGTATTGTTTTTTCATACAAATAGCTTGATTGATCAAGAACTTTCAAATATGATCATACCATTCCTAGGGTTTCATGATTAAAACAAAATCGAGATAAAATCAAATAAAACCAATCTAAAGTGAAAACTTCAAAAATCTTGCTTTAAGTTAAATTTTGGAAATCTAGAAAAATATGATTTTTATAAAATATTGCAGAATTGAACTTGAATAATCCAGGACATAGATAAAGCCAAATTTCACATTAAATCAAGAAATAAAAACCAAAAATATCCACGTTGATGAAAAACATCAAAAGGGGAGAACCTAGACCGTAGGGTCTTCTCTCAAAAGTGAAAAAGGATTAAAAAAACCACTTCATGAAACCCTAGAAGTTACTTTCAGGCTTCTGGATCCAGATCTATCATATTGATCATGATAGATCCAAGATCTTAGCCTAAAATCACAAAAATCACGAAAACAGTGCTGTAGGTGCAAAAGTGGTGAAAATCCAAATTTTAGAAAAAAGTGAGGATCTCATGCTATAAACATCATGGATTCATATGATTCATTCAGATTTAATATAAAAACCATTAAAACATGATCAGGATATTCAAAACAGCCATATCTCACAGATTAGAGCACATGGGGGTCTACCCTACGGATCCACCTGTTCTCTTTTCCCCTAGCTCTCTCTTCACGTTTTATGGCTAGAGAGGATTCTTGAGGTACTTGGAAATAGTTTTGGTGATACAAACACAATCAAAGGCTTTATTCTATAAAAAAAGAGAAAAATAGATATGGGGTTCTATTCTAGGGATCCACCTGTTCCCCTTTTCTTTAGCTCTCTCTTCACGTTTTACGGCTAGAGAGACTCTTGAGGTACTTAGAGACAAGTTTAGGAATACAAGATAAAAGATGGCCTTATTCTACAGCAATAGAGAAGATCCTATTATCTCTAGAATTGAAAACAGAAAATAAAAGGGAAAAGGGACTTACCTGGAATGAGCAGGCAGAGCAGCAGGGATTCCTCTATTCTCTTGGAGCTCCTTGGACTTCAAATTTTCGTGGCCTTTTGCTTGAGGAGAAGCCCTCTATTTATAGGCAAACCCAGGGGCATGGTTGGTCCAAGGTTTGGCAAGATAGAGTTTCAGATTGAAGCAAACACATGGATAACGCCCATCCAAGGCCAACAAGGATAATCCAAACGAAATAAAGAGATAATTCGCTCATCTAAGTATATATTGGACTGAAGATAAAGCATAGAAATCGAGAAAGGATAAAATTCGCACAAATCTAATGCGCCTGTAAATGATTTACGGTCTAGTGGTGTCTGTATATGCATTACGGGCGCTGCGTGCCCGTATACAAAATTCGGGCGCGCTCAGCCCGTAGATACAATACGGTCAATGCTTGAATTATTGAATTTCATGCATTTTTGGCCTATTTTAAATCCCAATTACATGTTTTCATTATTTTCTCATTTTGTAGTGCAATTTGGGGTGTCTACAACTGCCCTCTCTTTGCTGGTAATTGGAACCAATTACGAGCAGAGAGCAAAAAGACCCACCAATTGCACTTTTTGAGATTTTTTTCTAACTAATTGCATTTTGCAAGGATTAAATGGATGATTTTAGAAAAAGAACTTGTGGCGAAAGATTTGCTGAAAAATCCCTAACCTTAAGGGGCAAATCCTCCTCTTACTGAGCACTCGTGGCTATGAAGTGAGATTTGAGACAAAATTTTTAAACAAAAGTGAGTAAGGTGGCAATCCTTGCAACTTACAACTAATATAAACATTAATATCTTGAAAAGTATGGAGAAAATAATAAAAAATGCAATTTTCTGCTTCGCCCGTATTGATATTATGGACAGGTTATGCCCGTAATTTGGATATGGGCGAAAGGGACCGTGTTACCTTGACGGGCGTTTGTTGCCCGTACTACTTTTACGGATTTTGGCTTCCTTCTTAACCGCGGCCGCGAACTTCTTTTCTTCTGCTCGCATTTCTAACCTAAACCTCTACGACCGTAATCTTCTCTCCGGTCTTCCTTCTCAATCTCCGTCCGCACTTGTCTTCCGGCGACGACTTCGTCTTTCTCTGGCAACTCTCTCGTTCTCCGGCGAGTCCTTGCTTCTCCTTGATTCTTGGGCGATTGTTCCTCTTTATTTCGAGCTACTGTCAAGCCTCCTTATTGCTGTTTCGAGCATTCATTGGATATCCATTGTGGGTGAGCTCGAAGGTTCAATTTTTTCTTTGCTGATTTTTCATTTCGACATAAACAAGTATGCCAAAAAGTCATTTCATTTTTCTTGCATTCCTTGACATATTGTAACCATGATTTTTGCTCGACTATACCTTGCAATTTCTCTGAGCATCCGAATATGACTAGGATTGTAACTGTTTACTGCCTTGGACACTCCATGATTATTCTGCCTGTATTGGTTCTCATGTTTGACCAAAATTGATTCTGTCTATTCATTTGGCCGAGACCTGTTTATTCGCATGCAATTTCTATTTTGACCAAAGAAATGCTAGCTCTGAATTTCTGTATCTGACCATTGGCCGGCATTGTACCAAGCATATGTCTTATGATTATCTGATTTGTGACAGCTCCATGATTTGCTCTTAAATTTTCTATTTGCTTGTGTGAACCTTGATTTTGTTCTGCCTTTGCACACTATGCCATCTGACCTTACAGCGTTGACCTGTTGATTTCATGCTTTGCCTATTTGGTCTTGGAACTTAAGATGCTATTATTTTCTCTGTTTTGAGCACATTAACTCGAGTAGAACCCTTGCTGATGTTGAACACTCCACCCTAGATTTCCAATTTTGCATTTCTCCTGCCACCCTAGTATCCACACAAGTAGGCATGACCTTCCATCCTGAAACCAAATAAATTTAAATGGTTAGGTCTTTTTAGAAAATCCAAAAGAGAAAATTAAGATCAATCCTTAACACATTAATACCCATATATTTTTTTTTCTTTTTCATATAAAAAGAATATACAGGAAGCCTAAACTTCCTATATATAAATTATATATATATATATATTGATTAAAGCAAAGACAAGTAGTTAAAACAATAAAATTTCTCAAAAATAAACGCCTTAGTTGACTTCTGATTTTGGTCGGGAGCACTTTCTTCCACTCTCCATTTTTCCTTCTCTTGCAAATCAATTAATCTTGGTTAAAATTGAGCAATAAAAATTTGAACAAGAATAATTAACATCTCCCTGATTTGGACCACAGATGGCCCGCATTCAATCAGCTTCCAGGGATCCTGCAGATGAGCCCTCCTCCTCGAGGGTTCGGCGGGATCATGCGGATGTGGCCTCGTCTTCAAGGGCCGAGAGGGATTCTGATTCTGATATCCCAGATCTTCCTTCTGGGGATTCGCGTGAGGCGACCCTGAAGGTATATTCTAACCTTTCTGAAATTTCACATTCCTTTACAAAATGCATCTCCTTGATTCTTTCTCCCTTCCAATTGTTTCCTTAGCCGGCTGTTGAGGCTTCAGGCAGAGACAGGAGCCGTAGCAGGTGCCGAGGTGGAGGCAGAGACAGAGGCCACAATGAGGGCCGTAGAGGAGGCCACAGAGGAGGCAGTGGCAGAGATGAGGCTAGGACCAGGGTTGAGGTCCCTGAGGAGGTGGCTACCCAAATTAGGGATACTGACCTTTTGCATGGCTTGAGGACTCATCCCTCAGTGTGTATTAGGGCAGATATCCCTTTGGAGTATCCCATGTCTCATTATAGAGGGAGCTGGGCCAGCTTTATTAGATTTATTGGAGATTGCAGTTCAGCCTATCGCCAGGAACTAGGCTTGTATGGCTTTGGCCTCTTCATCACCATTCCGGATGTGTGCCTGGATCGGGCCCTTATTGCAGCGCTACTCGAGAGGTTCTTTCTAGAGACACTGAGCTTCCACTTTCCAGATGTCGAGATTGGGATCCGGTCGTCCGACTTCACCCTTATCACCGGGATTAGGATGACCGGTGATATTATCCCTGAGATGGTGATGCCGGATGCCGAGAAGATCGCCTCTTATCTTGGCTATATTGTACTGCCTCTGGAGGCATGGGATAGAGGGAGAGCGAGATTGTCTCTGACTTGGTTGAGAGAGACCTTCCGGAGGAGGCAACTTGGACAGCTTGTGACCGGTCATCCAGCTTTTCCATTCGCTTTCCGTTTCATCTTCTTGTATATGATGGGCTCCTGCTTCTTCCCAGAGGACACGACTTCTGTCAGTCCTCATTTTTTGAGCTTATTGGGAGACCTTCAGCGGGCGAGGAGGTATGCATGGGACCCGCTTATTTTTGGTACCATTCTGGCCGGCCTGCGCCGATCAGTTAGCGGCCTCTCTACTTCTCGAGGGGCTGGAGTTGGGTGCAGATTCTTCTTGCCCTTCCTGCAGGTGAAACAATTATTTCTCTTATCTTTCTTTCTCTTTTCTCTCTTTTCTCTTTTCTATTCTTCTAACCCTTTTTCTTCTTTCTGTAGTTTTTTGCTAGGTTTTATTTACCCTATTTTCGCCCTACCTCTACGATGTCAGAGGAGACATATCCCATGGCTCGTAGATGGTGTCATGTGGAGCACGACTCTGAAAAGAGTCGTCCTAGGTCTGCCCGGGCCCACCGGGACAGGCTATATCGGTTTGAGGTAAGCTGCTTTAATTCCTCTTCTTTTTTTTTTCTCTTTTCCTGGATCACTTGTCTAATATCCCTTTCTGCTTTTCAGCTGTTCGTCCCCAGGATGGAGGACATTCATGAGGTGCTAGCCCTGCATGCGGCTAGGGATGATGCCTTTGCCCCTGACCAGAGACGTCAGAGATATCAGTTCTTTATTGGTCAGATGGGCAGCATCTGGTACTGCGGCGAGCGCTTCTTTTATCAGCATGTTGGAGAGCCTAGGATTCCTGCCATTTCTCCAGATACTACCCCCTCCTTTCCTCCTATGCCTGTTGATCCTGCCAAGTTTCTAGATTGGATTGAGGCAAAGACATTATTAGAGGAGGGTGACTATGATGCCTGGTTCAGGCGAGCTTCAGTTGGGTGCCTTATGCCACCCATGCCTGTTCGTGGCGGAGTCACGGAGATTGGAGGGGTAGTGATTAGAGCCTATGACATGACGGTATGGCTTCTCCTTTTTGATCTTCTATTTTCATTTTATTTGATCTTAACATTTTCTGACACCTTCTCTTCTATTTCAGGAGGCTCAGTTGGCAGAGATCTGGTCTCGGTATTCTGATATAGAGTGCCAGCGAGATGTTGCTATTGCCGAGCGGGACGCCCTTTACATTACTATTTCCGACCTCCGAGGACAGCTTGCCAGCGGACAGGGCCAGGCGGGCCCTTCTGATGCACAGGACCATGCGGGTCCATCTCAGACCCAGGTTAATTCTTTCACCTCTTTCCATTCCTGTTCTTATATTTGTTTATCCTGTTCTGACTAAAATTTCTTTTCTTATTTTCAGGATGACACAGCCGGCCCTTCTTCACCTGCTTCATCTGTGCCTATGCACCTTCGTAGTGAGGTTTTCTCTGTGGCACGGGTGGAGTTTGTGACTTCTTCCAGATCGGTAAAGGCACCTGCAGCAGAGCCTGAGATCGAGGCTGAGGTTGCACCTACTGCTGAGGATGTGCCAGAGTCTACTCCAGCACCTGAGACCGCTCCTGATGCGTCTGTAGATATGGATATGGAGTTGGCCAGGGATGCCGCTGTGGTGGAGCCTACTGTGGAGGCCGTGGTGATAGAGGAGGCTTCTGTTGAGCCTGCAGAGCCTATACATGATGTTGATGCTCCTGGGACGTCCATTCCTACTGATCTCACCATAGAGCCTGCTGTGATCGAGGAGACGCCTGCTTCCGCCGATCCTACGACTGAGTCTGCCCCTACGGATTCTGATACTGAGTCTACGGGATATGTAGATACTTCAAGGTACGTTCCTCCCGATCATCCCACTGCTGGCCTTGTGCCTTTATATATATGGCATGATATTTAGTCTGTTTTGAGCAGGATGACTCGTAGTACGGCTCGTAATATTGTGTGGCATGTTTTTGAGTGCTGGCGATCTCCAGTCCGTGGCCGAAGCAGAGGACGTAGCCGTGGCCGTAGGGGTGGACCTGTATAGACTTTAGATTAGGATTCATTTATGTATTTGTACTTTGACAAAAGTGATGTACACTTTCATATATATAAAAGAAGTTTGATTCATTTGTGCTCTTTTCTTCTTTATTTCCAGCTTTTCTTGCATGATGTATGTTAAAGCAGGGACAGGTGAAGCCTAGGGAAAGCATTAAAATTGAAACTTCCCATTTTTTTGCATTTTTTCGAAGAAACCGTAATTAGTGTACGAGTAAGCCATGCTCGTAATGTTAATACGGGCGCACTCTGCCCGTAAACTTTTCACGGTCATAGTGTGTCCGTATTCTTTATACGGGCACACCATGCTGGTATTATAATTACGGATTTTGCTGCCTTTTCGAATTTTCTATATAAACTCATGGGGAACGTCACTGTGACGTTTTTAAAAGTTTGAAAACTCCTTGAGCCTTCCGTTTTCTGCTTTCCTTGGCTTCTTTGGTGTTTCCATGGCTTCCCTCGCCCCTTTCTCTTCTGCCGATGAATCTCCTCCTGCAAGACAACCTGTTAGATTAAAACCTCCTAATCTCTCCAGGTACAATATTGTGGATTCTTTCTAAGATAGATGGGTTAACTCTATGACCCTTGATAAGGAGATTCGCTGGGATTCCATCCACTTAGGCCATATCCTACACATCCCTAAAATTCCCTTTAAGTGGGAAATCATTGAAGCTTTGATTGGACACTGGGTTCCTGAACTAAATCTCTTCCGCTTTGATGATAAAAAGATGACTCCTACCATAGAAGAAATTGAAACCATCCTTGGCCTAAGGTTTTCTGAAAAAGTTGTGAACCCACCCCTAAAGCCTAGCTACAAAAAGGAGGCCTCCACCTTCTTGGGTATAGGGAAGAAAGACTTAGGAAATTCTGATACACTATTAACCTTGTCCAAGACCTTTTTGACTGAAAAGCTTCTAAGGAGTGAAGACAAGGATGCCAGGTTTAATGCATTAACTCTGGTAGTGGTCAACCAGTTGCTTTTTCCACGGGGTGACGACCAGGTTGACTTGGCTCTCATCTCAGTTATCTGCCAGGTTAGGGAACGTGAGAGATTGGCCCCTATGATCTTGGCAGAGATATACCAGGCCCTGACTGACTGCTATTTCAGAAAGAAGAAACGCTTCCTTGCCTACGCCCCTATCCTACAGGTAAAAAAAGGAAATATTTTTTTTCTCTCTTTTTTTTTCTTTTTTCTTTTTTCTTTTCTTTCTTTTTTCTTCTTCTTCTCTTTTTTTTTCTTCTTTCTTTTTTTTTCCTTTCTATCTCTTTTTTTTCCTTTTCTTTTCTTTTTTTTCTTTGAAATAAATTGAAATACTCCCATTTTCTGCAGCTTTGGTTGCTTGACCACCTGATTCAGGTTGAAGAAATAACTCGCCGCTTCTTTCCAAGATTGAAAGTTCCTATTTTGATGAGCAATAGGGGGTGTCAAAATATCCAAGGCGGCAAGCAGGGCCGGTTCACTTTCTTGG
This sequence comes from Buxus sempervirens, assembly GCA_947561395.2. Classification (NCBI taxonomy): domain Eukaryota; kingdom Viridiplantae; phylum Streptophyta; class Magnoliopsida; order Buxales; family Buxaceae; genus Buxus; species Buxus sempervirens. Next base: position 49,938,906 of record OX387184.1, on the reverse strand, counting down.
GTACTCTCCAGGATGATCAGGTGAGATGGCCTGGCACTTATCCGCCCAATCTGTAAGCACCTCATTTTTGCGCTCCCAGAAAAAACCAAAAATACAAACCCTGGACAGAAAGTCAAACCCTAAGGGGTGAAAAGTTGACTTTTTGATCAAGTGAAAATTGGCCACCTCGCTTTATACCATTGGATAGAGAATCTCGACACGGTTCCAACGCAACTGAGTTTGCAGGAATCGGGGTCCGGACGAAGGTTCGGCGGGCGGTCAAACTTAAGGAAAAGCCGAGAGTTGACTTTTTCTCGAATTCCGTGCCAAGTACCTTGCTTTATATCATTGGATAGATAATCTCGACACGATTCCAACGCAACTGAGTTTGCAGGAATCGGGGTCCGGATGAAGGTTCTACGGGCTGTCAAACTTGAGCAGAGCCAAAAGTTGACTTTCTGCAAAAATCCGATCCGGAGGCCTACCCCTAGGTCATGGGATGGAGGGCTCCGATACGATTCTAATGAAACTAAGTTTGCCCAGATCGAAGTCCGAATGAAGGAAATATGAGCTGACGAAATTCCCGGGCAGCAAAACCGGTAATCTGCGCACGTGGCAAAAAGCTGCACACGTGGCGAGTTGCGCAGGAAAATATCTCGGGGATTAAATCCGTAAATATCCGAACATTCGAAATATCCCAGGGACTAAATCTGTAAAAATCCGAGAATATCGGATTTTACCAAAAATTGTCAGGGACTAAATCTGAATTTTTTAGATTTTTCGACCGGCGAGCGGCGGCATTAAATGATTTCTCATCATTATGCCGCTCGCGCGGACGTGGCGAGCGGGCTTGCGCCCACCTTGAGCTGGGCGCCAAGGTGAGCGGCACCCCTTTTTCCCCTGATTATAAAAGCCGCGAGAGTCCTCATTGCAGGGGGTTCGGCATTTTTTGTGGTTCAGACATTTTTTAAGGTGGGAGAGCTTCGGTTGAAGATTTTTAAGGTGCAGTGCCCAAGCTTCTTCCCATCCGAACCCTACCTGTCTCGGTCACCTGGGCCACCCCAAGCCCCCCCCCCCCCCCCCCCCCCACCATTGATCCGACACTCTCCTGTTCTTGCTTCTTCTTCATCCCCACACAAGCAAGCGGAGGCCGGTTGCTGTGGTCGCTGTTGGAGCAAGAAGGAAGGTGCTCCAGCTCTTGCTTCGTTGCAAGGAGAAGCCCACACAACTCAAGCGGGTCTTAGGATCCCCAGGTATTATTACCCACCATGCTTGATATACATATATTGAAATGAAATGAGAAGTTGCTAATAAGTTTGCTAAGCTTGTTTTCGTCCCTGAGCACGAGTTTGTTCCCATGGTAGTTTAATATGCACTTGCTTCACTTAATATGCACTTGCTTCACTTTGCCGTACGGAGGGTCTCTAAGTAAGGAAGAGATCCACCGGAGCTTAAGGTATGTTGAGAGAGTTCCCCACAAACTATTCGGACCTGCTTAATGCTATGGCCGGGCCTGTTTTCGTTGCTTTAAAAGGGAGTTTGTTCCCTCATGTTAAGTGATCCATTGTACCCCTGTAAACCCCCCTCCTCCTCCCCTTCTTCGGATATTAGTGTGCATGCTTGAGGTTCAGTCGGTTGGAGGAAAGTGCATGTGTGTCTGCATGTTGTTTTCTTGTTGATTTTACATTGCTAGACTTGCTAACATGCTGTTTGTTGCTTGTGCACCTTTGAGCATGCCCCCATGACCCCCCTTTTTTAAGCTGTTGATGCCTCTGTACCTGTGTGTTTTTTATCGGGTTTGTCTTTTTCCTTTTAAGAGATTTTGGGTTGTGGGATGAAGCATGTTTAGATTAATTTGAATGCCAGTTTAAGTATCTCCTGGGGGTGGCCGAAGCCCTGGGAGGGCTTACAGAGCCTAAAAAATGAGTTACAGACCTTGAAATCAGCTCAGAAATGGAGTTTGAAAGAAAAAAAAACCGAGAACATCGAGTATCCGCGAAGCTCGCGAGTATCGCGAGGCTCTATAAGCCCGCAAGTATCCGCGAGGCTCGCGCGAAGCTCGCGCGCACCTTCGCGCGAAGCTCGCGCGAGGCTCACGCTCATCTCGCGCGAGGCTCGCGCGAGGTCGCGCGAGGCTCGCGCCCACCTCTTTTTTGTGTGTTTTCGCGTTTTCGGTCCGCCCTTGGACCCAGCACAATGAGCCAGTTTTTTTTTTCTGACAGAGTGTCCATCTTGTGTTTTTTTTTGTAATTATTGCTAGATGTGAATGCTATTTCCGAACCGAACCGAATAAACCAGTAGGGTTTCCGAGTCACCCGGAAACCCAATGTGGGACTTGGACCCCCGGTCCAACTTGACTTCCAGTTGGCCTTCCAACGGGGCCCACCCAGCCCAATATACACCAAAGCATGCCATTAAATAACTTAAGTAAAATGAACAATTTGAACCGGGCGGGCCAAACCCAATGCGGCCCACCCGAGCCTTGTTATGTGAAATTGATGCATGAATTGCGTGGTTTGGCCGAGACCAAAGGCAAGGGCCTACCGGGCCCTCCAAAGCCCACCAACCGAACCAAGGAAGGGTGCAAACCCTAATTTCTGGTAACTTGGGCTTACAAGCCCAGATTTAGACTACGGGCCCCAAGCCCAGTGTCAAGCTCACTTTGGCAGATAAAAAAGATAAATCTAATAAAAATACTTGGCCACCATGTGGGCCCACCTTAGGGGCCCACAAACCAGTCCGGCCCACTTGTGCATGAAAAACACTTAATCTTCAAATCTGAACTTAAAGTAAAATCTCTTGAACTAACCAAAGCCCAAAGGACCTCTCAGGCTAGACTGAGGTCCATAAGGGTACACGGGCTTCACTAAGCCCACCAAGGATACCGTGGGCCTTCCAACAGGGCCCACCCAACCAAACCCAGATCACCTAATTAAACAAGATAAAAGCAATTAAAGGGACCCACACCACTTAGGTGGTCCCGCCAGACTTAACCAAACTGCATATCGGATTAGGAATCGGATGAGACCAATGTAAGCTGACTCAAACCAGGGAACCCACGGGACCCGTCATCCGACGGGGTGGACTGGGGTGTCTACGGACTTCCCCGGACCACAACCGAGAACAGACTTAGAATCTCAAGCCGCAGACCCAAAAAGCCCTAATAGACGGGATTAGGCACCCAGGTGTCCGCCTGCACCCCACCAGGCGGTGGCGACTCCGAATCACCCCGTGCTGCGTTTCCCACGCCCGCACACAATCCAGAGACAATAATCAGCTTCAGAGATAGGAACTTTCTGGTCCTAGCAGGCTTGAAATCTACTGTTCTCTATCTTCCCTTGAGGGTTCTTCGGCAGTTTAGAGCGACCCAGGGGATTATGATCCCAACTGGATATGAGAAGTTCTTAAGGCCACTTACACCAGTCACCATGGGGCTTGTGCGCACCCGATTTCGGTCGACGACGAGGCGCACGCAAAACGATGCGTGCCTCGGGATTTGTTTGGAGTCGCCACTGCCTGATGGGGTGCAGGCAGACACCTGGGTGCCTAAGTTCTTCTACTAAGGCTTGGTCTGCGGCTTGAGATTCTAAGTAGGTTCTCGGTTGCGGTCTGGGGAAGTCCGTAGACACCCCAGTCCACCCCGTCAAGTGACGGGCCCCATAAGTTTCCCTGGTTTGAGTCAACTCTGTTCTTTCACTCACCCGATTCCTAATCCATCATTCAATTTGGTTAAGTCTGGTGGGACCACCAAAGCGGTGTGGGTCCCTTTACTTGATTTTATCTTTTTAGTTAAAGATGAGATGAGTCTAATTGGGCGGGCCTCGTTGGAAGGCCCGCGGATTCCTTGGTGGGCTTGGTTAAGCCCACATGTCCCCTGGCAGGCCTTAGTCTAGCCTGAGAGGCCCTTTGGGCTTTGGTTCAAGTGAATTGATTTTACTTTAAAGTTTAAGTTGAATTTAAAGTGATTTTTTATGCAAAGGTGGGCCGGGTTGGTTTGTGAGCCCTTGAGTGGGCCACACAGCTGGTTGCCAAATGATTTAGTTTATCTTTGATTATCAATGCCAAAATGGGCCAGGCCTTGGGCTTGGGGCCCCTTACCTGGGCTTGAAAGCCCAAGACTTCTTGAGTTAGGGTTTTGAAACCCTAACCTTAGTTGGTTAATGGGCTTGGTGGGCCCGATAGGCCCTGCCCTTTGCCTCGACCAAACCATGCATAAATATGATCAACATGCTTCACAAGTGGGCTTTGGCGGGCCTCCAATGGTGTGGCCCACTCAACTAGATTGATTTTATCTTTATTTAACAAAATGAGTTTGTCGGGCTTGGTGGGCCCCGTTGGAAGGCCCACCGGGAATCAAGTTGGACCGAGTCGGTCCATGGCCCATCTTGTGTTTCCAGGTCCTTCTGATTCGTCCCGATTGATCAATCAAACCAACAAAATAGCACAAAATCACAAAACAGTAAAAACAACATTCTGGCAGTGTAGCCGGCCTGAGATGCCGGTTACACACAAGTCTCGGTGTATCCGGCATGTTTTGCTGACTACAAGTGGGCTTCTGTTGATCCGGCCTGAGTTGCCGGATCAACCTATAGAAGCTATTTTTTCGGATTTTTGCTATGGGCTTGGATTCTTAGGCTTCTTGGGGTGCTCTAGGGATTGTGTGGGCTCCTGTGTGAGCCCACATTGGTTCAGGTGAGAGCCACTTGGCTCTCTTCTTGGTGTTTTGAAAACTAAAGGGAGGAGATGGTGGCCGGGGCTTGCCTCCTCCTCTTTTTCGGACCCACTTGACGCACATACAGGGACTCAAGTGTCCCTGTCTTGGGTTCCTTTTCCTACTAGAAGATCCACCATTATCCTACATAAAACATCAAGCAAAGTGGAGCATCCACAAACATGCTTCAAGTACACAAAGACCCAATCCAGCCCCATGGAACATGTGCAAAGGGGGGACTAACTTTTCATGACCAAAACAGCAACTAAACATGAGTTATAACCCTAAGTGAACATATGCAAAAGTAATGAAAACCAAGCATGCTTAAAGCTATGATCCTATCCACATGATTAAACGAACATATATCACCCATCCCTCCTATTATAACCATATGCACCCAACCCACACATCTACTAAAAAGTGTCTAAAGAAGGGAATATGGGGGATTAAATGGGGGATACATTAGAATGAAATGGAAGGAACATGCTCCTCCATTAAACATAAAATGATACCAACATAAATATCTCTGCTCAATAGCAACCCTATACCACTTAAAACCATGCTTAAGGGACTCTCCTTCTCCTAAAATACCCATCTTACCTCATAAAAGCAACATCCTTGTGATGGCAAATATCAAACAAAATAGTGAAAACAAAGGAACAAGCATGCATTTACCCTAGTAGCAGGCGCATGACATGCACAAAAAACCAACATGCTTCAAATCATGTCATCTTTATATATGTGAAACAAGACAAAGAAAGGAGCTCACCTTGGGCGTTTAGACCCCTTTTTGAATGTGTGGGACTCCTTAGAAGCTCCACTAGCAGCCGACCACCTCCTTTGGTTCCTCCAAGGAGCAACTCCAAGCTCCTTCCAAGACTTGCAATGAAGGAGAAGAAGGAAGGGGAAGGGTTGTAGAGTCTTAAGGTTATGTTTGAGGGTTAAGGGAGCCAAAGGAAAGTAAGGTTAGGGGAGTAGGAAGGGAGAGAGAATGGAGCTAGTGAGTGAGGTGAGAGAACTCCCAAAACCAAATGAGCCGATCCCCTAAAAAATGTGCTAGGGTTTCTTTTTATAATGCATGACCAAAATGCGAATATTTTCTTACTTTATCACCAAAAATTGTACCTTTTCATTTCATGCCCCCATTTTTAAGAAAATCCATGATTGCATAAAGACTTAGCCTCCAAGTAAACTTGGAGGCCAAGTCTTGCTTGAACGAATTCTCCACATGGAGAATTCGTCCAATCACATTTTTTTATTTTATTTTTTTTCTTTATGTACTTTTATTATTATTATATTAGGATTTTTATTTTAAGTTTTGGATGCACATGCATCTTTTAATTTTTTTTCTTTTTCTTTTATTTTAAATACTTTAATTAGATTTTTAGCAAAAATATTATTTTTTAATTCAAAACTCTTCATTTTGCTGCTCTTTCTTCACTGTTTGCCACGTGTGCAGATTTTTAGAAACTTCAACTGCCCACAACTCACTCGTCTGATATCCGATTTTAGCAAACTTAGTGGCTGTGCGCATGGGAAATCTCACGGCGGGGCACACGGATTCTCGTGCATGTCTCTGGGAGGGTAAAACGGTAATTTGGAGTTGCCACCGCCTGATAGGGTGCAGGCGGACACCTGGGTTCCTAAGTTTGTCTATTAAGGCCTGGTCTGCGGCTTGAGATTCTAAGTAAGGTCTCGGTTGCGGTCTGGGGAAGTCCATAGACACTCCAGACCACCCTGTTGGATGACGGGTGCCGTGGGTTCCTCCTGGTTTGAGTCAACTCGCTGATTTCTCACCCAATTCCTATTCCGGCATGCAATTTGGTTAAGTCTGGTGGGACCACCTAAGTGATGTGGGTCCCTTCAATTGCTTTTATCTTGCTTAATTAGGTGATCTGGGTCTGATTGGGTGGGCCCCGTTGGAAGGCCCACGGATTCCTTGGTGGGCTTGGTTGAACCCACATGTCCCGTGGTGGGCCTCAGTCTAAACCTGGGAGGCCCTTTGGGCTTTGGTTTAGTGTATAGATTTTACTTTAGGGTTCAGATTTGCAAATTAAGTGATTTCCATGCAAATGGTGGGCCTGCATTGGTTTTCGGACCCCTAGGTTGGCCCCCATGATGGTTGCCAAAGTGTTTTTAAATTACCTTATATAAATTCACGAAGGTGGGTTGGACATTGGGCTTGGGGCCCGTAATCCAGTTTTAGGCTTGAAATCCCAAATTCTATGAAGTTAGGGTTTGGACCCTTACTTGGTTTGGTTAGTGGGCTTTGGCGGGTCTGATAGGCCCTAACCGTGGGTCTCGGCCAAACCATGCAATTCAAACATTATTTCACAAGTCTGGTGTGGGTGGGCCGCATTGGGTTTGGCCCGCCCGGTTTAATCAGTTAATTTTACTTAACTTGCTTGTTTACATGCTTTAGGGTTTGTTGGGCTTGGTGGGCCTCGTTGGAAGGTCCACAAATGTTCCTGGTTGGACCAATGGCCCATGTCCCATGTTGGGTTTCCGGATGACCCGGAAACCCTGTCGGTTCACTTGGTTCAATTGTAAGATCATGAAAAATGCAACAAAGTCAAGAAATACACAAAAAATGACATTTTGCCATGTAGTCGACCGTCCTGGTCGACTATAATTAAATTTTAATGTGGCCGACCATGAAGGTCGGCAACACATACTGAACAATGTAGCCGACCTTTAAGGTCGGCTACACACAGACCTTGGGTGATCCGACCTGAGTTGTCGGATCACCCATACATTACATTTTTTTGGGGTTCTGCGAGTGGGATGGGCTTCTGGGCTTCCTAGGCAGCTTCTAAAATTTTGTGAGCCCCAGAGATGGCCCACATCGGTTCAAGGAGTGGGGAAGGACCTAATTTGGTTACTTTTGGTGCTTTTCAGCAGAGGAAAGGGGGGGAAGAGGCATTGAGGTTGCCTCTTCTATCTTGGGTCATGCATGTCAGCTAACAGGGACCATAGAGTCCCTGTTTCGAGTTTCACAGCTCACCAAACAGCTGGCTTCACATGGGTAAAGCATTCAATCCAATAAAGGCTTAAAGCATGCTTAAATCAAAAGGATAACAAGTGCATTTCTAGGCATCATGCATGGGGCAGCAGGTGTTCGTGCTCAAACTCATGCAAAGGGAGGTGTTGACCTTGGGGTGGAGAGTAACCTAACATGCCACTAATCTGTGGGTGTGTGCATGCACATGGTGTGGGTAAACTAAAGGAACCCATCATGGACATACGTAGGAAACAAAACAAGGAAAACAGCTGCTGTAAAATAAAGGGGGACAGCAACCAATATGCGTCAGAATATGCTAGGTGGGGGTGGAGAATTGCATGGGGATTGAGTGCGGGGTTGCTTGCATGCCTAGTGCCTAATGGGTTGGATTTGGTAGCATAAATGGGTGTGTGAACCTGCTGGAACAGCAGCCATAAAAGGGATTTAAGCATGCTGAAGAGGCTAGAAATGGTGGGAAAAGTAAAGGGAAATCATCCCTCATCACACATTAAGTTAGGGTGCTGGTATTGGGGGTTTATACAAGTGAGAAAGCATGCTGGACAGGAGGTGTAAAAACATAAAAAAAACTCTTAAAACAGCAGGTGAACATGGATACAAATGCATACACCAAGGGACATATACAAGATTTATGCATGACATTTTATGGACCACACATAAGACACCAAAGGGGGTGGAGCATATCGTAACCATGGGGGTTTTGGAGGGATGAGGAGCATGTTAAAAACATCTAAACAGTAGCACATTGAAGATGTTACAGCAATCAAGTGAAGGGAAAAGGGGGCATAATAGTGGGGGGTTTTAATAGTGAGTCTACCTGCTGGGAACAGCAGTAGCACCAAGGCCTACTGCTGTCCCCAGTAGCAACCTAAATGGGTTGATATAAAGGGGGCTTGTGGGGTGAAGGAAGCATGTTGATGGATCACATATGCATGCAGGTACCCAGGCCAATTAATCAACCAAACAAGCCACACATATGCCAATAAAAGCAACTAAAGGCACCTGCTGTAGGTGCTCAGGGCAGCAGCCAAAAGGAAGGTCTTAAGCATGCTTTCAAGGCTAGAAATGATGGGCAATGGGGTGGGGGAGCATGGCAACAGGATCTTCTGTTCATGATACCCAAACTAGGGCATGGTGTGCTACTCATCTTCATTAGGACAGGGGGAAGGGGCTGCTGCTGCTGTCGGCAGCAACTCTAATGACCTTGCATGCTTACTAGTTTTATCATCAAAGCTTCCTGGGATGCCATGAACAGCAGCTATACATGGGAGGGAATGGGTCACACTCACATATGCATAGGTAAATCATGCCAAAACAGCACATGCTTAGGGGGAGGGGATCATGCATTCTTGCCTCAAAGAAAAGCAAGTTAAAGGGAAAAGGAAGATGGCATATGGATCAAAATTCCTAAGGAGAAAAAGTGATGTTGCTACTGCCGCCAACAGCAACCTCCAAAAATACCTCACCCACTTACCATCTTACATAAAACAAAGAAAGATCATGCTTATGTTTGAAGGTACATGCTCCATACTAAATAAACACACCAACACATGCAAACACACACATTTCACAATGACTACGCCCCAAACAGCAACCCATTCAATAGATAAATAAACCACAAAGAAGGGTGAAGGAGGGGGGTTTATGGGGGTACATTGGAGTGACAAAGAGGAGGAACAAGCTCCTCCATTCGAATGGCAGCAAAACATGTTAAACAGCCCCTTAAAAGTGTCTAAAACACCCTTTCATCCTCCCTTCAAACCATGTGTATACTCCATCTCATCTTTAGAGACTTTTATATGACAAAAATGGGAAAAACATTGTGATAGCTATGCAGAAAAATATATCTAAACAAAGGAGAAACCAAACTTTTTAAAGATTGAAAAATGCCCTCATTTTTATATATGTGGGATAGACCATGATAGGGAACAATACCTTGAGGGTTAGAAGTCCTGGAATGGGGTGTGTGCTCCTCCTTGAAGCCGAAACGGGTGCTGGACAGCGCCTCCCCAGCAGCAGCAACCTTTCTTCCTTCTCTTGCTTGGGTGAGAATGGGGGAGGAGAAGGAAAGAAATGGTGGAGAGAGCTTGTGAGAGATGGGAGAGGGAGATCAAGAGAGCTTGGGAGAGATGAGTTGGGAGAGAGGTGGGAGCTCTTGGAGAAGAAAAAAAATCCAGCAACCCCAAAATGAGAGCCTTCTACGTATGGGATTGGGAGGGCTTTTATCATGTGGTCATGTGAATGTGCATGCATGCATGGGGGACAACCATCATGGGAGAGAGAGAGAGAGTATGTGTTGCATGCATAGATGATGATGTATGCCCATGTGGGAGAGAGAAAGAGAGATGCATCCATGGATGAGGTTGATGCATGCCCACGTGGTAGAGAGAGAGAGAGAGAGAGAGAGAGAGAGAGAGAGAGAGATTGCATGCATGGATGATGCCCATGCATGCCCATAGGAGACATTAATCATGAGCAAATCTTGGTATTTGTGGATTGGTCCCTGGAACTTTGGATTTTTACAGATTTAGTCCTTGATACCTTTGGACATTTACAGATTTAGTCCTTGATACTTTTTATATTTACAGATTTAGTCCCTGATACTTTTGGATATTTACAGATTGGTCCCTAGGATATTTTCTCAAGTTTTGATACTTATTGATCTAGTCCCTGATACCCTTGGATATCTGCAGCTTTACCCTTGAGATATTTTTTATTGATTTGTGTAATTACAGATTTAATCCCTGAGACCTTTTTGCTCTGCTGCTTGCCACGTGTGCAGACTTTTGCCATGTGTGCAGCCCTAGAACTTCAACTGCTTACATCTTCTTCATCCGAACTCCCATTCAGGCAAATTCAATTGCGTTAGAACTGTATCGGAGTCCTCTATCCATTGGCGTAGGGCTAAGCACTTGGCACGGGGTTCGAGGAAAAGTCAACTTTCGGCTCTCCTTTAAGTTTGACCGGCCCCGCAGAACCTTCATTCGGACTCCGATTCCAGCAAACTCAGTTGCGTTGGACTTGTGTCGGGATTCTCTACCCATTGAGATAAAGCAAGGTGGCCAATTATCACTGGATCAAAAAGTCAATTTTTCACCCTTTATGGTTTGACTTTTCAGCCGGGTTTTGCATTTCCGGCATTTCCGGGAGCGTAAAAATGAGGTGCTTACAGTGGCGTTGGAATTAGTGCGAGATTCCCTATCCACTGAATTTCAGTTTAGTAGCAAATTTGAGTTTTTTTAGCAGAAGTGCCGGGCCGCGTCCGGGAGCCGATTTTGCTCATATTTCCTTATCCGGGACTTCGATTCCAGCAAACTCAGTTGCGTTGGAATCGTGTCGAGATGCTCTTTTTGCTGGTATCAAATGAGGTAGCTGATCTGGGGTTTAGCAGAAAGTCAATTTCTACTTTTCTCAGATTTGACCAGTCCATAACTTCCTTCATCTGGACTCCGATTTGAGCAAACTTTGTTCCATTAGAATCGTATCGGAATCCTCTTTCCAATGGTGGGAAGCATGGCAACTGATTTGTACCAGATAAAAAGTCAACTTTTTGACTTTCTCAAGTTTGACTTTTCTTTGGGAGGTGCAAAAATGAGGTGCTTACAGGGCTAAAGGCTCAATTAATGAATGAGTGGTCCTATGTTCTCTTTCTGTGGGGTTCAGTCTTTTCTGAGTCCCATGTGAAGGACTATCATTTCTGGATCAAAGAGCAGGTGCAGGGTCATGCCCCAGTACCAGAGGATCCTCCTGCAGTTCTTCCCCCTACTTATGAGGACATCCTGGAGTCTGAAAGGGCCACCCATAAGCCGCTTCAACAAATATGGGTACGAGAAGCACAAGAGCTTAGGATAAAGGGTATTGATCTGGAGAGGCAACTTGAAGAACAGAGGTCTGGTCGCATTGCCATGGAGAAGAAAATTGAAGAACAAAGACAGGCTCGTCACTTTGAAGTCCGAGCAATGCGAAAGAAATATCAGGATTCCTTGGTTGACCTTAGGGCTTTGAAGATCAAGTATTCATTTTCAGATGAGATCATCTCCTTTTTGAGCGATCCTGATGTAGAGGGAGCTTCTGGAATCATTGCAACTCAGGCGTCTCGGATTAGGGAGCTTAAAGAGCAATTAGGGAATAGGGCTTAGATTCTTTTCTTCTTTTTTCTTTTTTTTTTCCTACCTTTATACAAAGCAAACTCCAATAATGGAATGATAAAGAATTTAGTTCAAAAATAGGTTTTATATTATTGGCCTCAGAATTCTCAGATGCTTGTAAAAACAGAAGTTTTATGAAAAAGTATTTGATTTCTCATCACTGGCCAAAGTATAGTTTTTTTTTTTTTGAAAGCTGATCCAAAACACTTAATCACATATAATTAAAGGAATTAAAATCAGGTTGAATAATAAAAATGGTAGTCCACGCAATAGGGAGAGACCAAATCTGTCTGTCCTGCGACCTTTAGAATCATCCCCAAACGGCTTTTCCTTCATAACTGATCTTGCTAATCTGCTCAATTTCTAGTGCTCATGCTGACTTCAAACTCTGACCACATGATCAACTCAACCTTTGATTCTTCTTCTTTTTTTTTTCTTTTTGCCCTTATTGCCCCTAGCGCCAATTACGGTTTTCACTAGGGCCGGCTTCTGCATTCCGTCATCACCAATCTTACTCTGAAAGGGTTGAATGAATATACTAAAATCACCGAGGGCTTAAGAATAGGACGAAACAAAGGCTAAGCTCGGTTTATGAAAGAAAAGGTATTAAAGGCTCAAAATTTTCTAAGTGTGAAAATTGGTCACCCGGACTTACAGTCATGATGAACTTAACCCCATTTCCCTTTTTTTGTATTGGGCTTTCATTTGCCACTATATATTTTTTTTCTTTCTTTTTTTTCTTTTTGCCCCTATTGGCTTTGCCCGTATTGGCCCTACCCCAGTATAAGACTGTAAGTCTGATTTAGGTTTATCAAAGAAGACGAACATGCTCAAATTGGCTTGAATAGTGATGAAAATTTTGGGAAATAAGGAAGAATGGCCTCAGATCATTTCCTAGTAATATCCATTCAAGGAAAATATCTCTTTACTGCCTCAGAGTTAATTGGCTCAGGAAAATCCTTCCCATCCATTTCTGTTAAGATGAGAGCACCCCCTGATAGGACCTTCTTGACAACATAAGGTCCTTCCTAATTTGGTTTAAATTTTCCCTGAGGGTCTTCCAAAAAGGGTAAGATCTTCTTTAATACCAAATTTCCTTCTTGGAAAGTTCTGGGCTTCACCTTCTTATTGTAAGCCCTAGCCATTTTCTTCTGATACAATTGGCCATGACAAAGCGCTTTCAAACGCTTTTCCTCTTTCAAATTGAGTTGATCCTGTCTTGACTGTATCCATTCAGCTTCTTCTAATTAAGCTTCCATTAGCACTCTTAATGAAGGGATTTCTACTTCAACTGGTAAAACTGCTTCCATCCCATAGACTAAGGAATACGGGGTTGCCCCAGTAGAAGTCCAAATCGAGGTTCTGTAAGCATGTAGAGCAAGTGGCAGCATTTCATGCCAATCTTTGAAACTCACTACCATCTTCTGAATGATCTTCTTTATGTTCTTATTTGCTGCTTCTACTGCCCCATTCATCTTTTGTCTGTACAGAGCTGACTTATGGAGAGTGATCTGAAACTGCTCACACATTTTCGTCATATCTTTGTTCTTAAGGTTTGAAGCATTGTCTGTTACTATGGCACTTGGCAAACCATAGCGACAAATGATGTTGTGCTTTAAAAATTTCAGAACATGGCTACTTGTAATGTTTGCATAGGAAGCTGCTTCTACCCACTTGGTGAAATAGTCGATTGCTACAAGTATAAACCTGTGTCCATTCGATGCCTTTGGAGAGATCATTCCAATGACGTCTATACCCCACATGGAGAAGGGCCATGGAGATGTCATGTTATGCAATTCACTTGGGGGTGCATTCTTGTTATCAGCATACACTTGGCATAAATGACACCTTTTGACATGTATATAGCAATCATGCTCCATCGTCGACCAGTAATATCCCAATCGCAAAATTTTCTTGGCAAGCATGTGCCCGTTCATATGGGGTCCACAAACTCCTCCATGTACAGTTTCAACTAACCTTTCTGATTCGGTCTTGGCAACACATCTGAGCAGGATATCATTGTGTGATCTCTTGTACAACTGCCCACCACTTAGTAAAAACTGACCTGCCAACCTCTGTATTGTTCTTTTCTCTGTAGAAGTGACATTTTCTGGCAAACTCCGATCATTTAGGAAGTTCTTAATGTCTTGAAACTATGGTACTTCTTCTTCTGGTGTTTCTTCTAGAACAAGGCAATAAGCAGGTTCATCTCTGACTTCAATTTCCAGTGGTCTAATATCAACACCTTCTAGCATACTGACCATTGAAGCCAATGTGGCTAAAGCATCCGCAAACTGATTTTTGGCCCTTGGCATATAATTGAAGGAAATTCGAGTAAATTTATTGCTTATTTCTTCCAAATATTGGTGATAGGGGATCAATTTGTGATCCTTGGTTTTCCATTCACCAGTTGTTTGGAAGATGATAAGACTCGAATCTCCATATACATCAAGTTCCTCCATTTCATGGTCTAAGGCTGCTTGTAACCCAATTATGCAAGCTTCATACTCTATAATATTGTTTGTGCACTGGAACCTTAGCTTCACTGCGATTGGGATATGTGCCCCATCTGGCTTGATCAAAATAGCCCCTATTCCATTTCAATTCATATTGGCGGCCCCAAATATAACATCTGCCATGAGCTTTCACCTTCTTCTTCTTCAGTAAATAGTATTGCCTCATCAGGAAAATTAGTCTTCAAAGGTTGGTATTCTGGTAAAGGGTGTGCAGCTAAGTGAGCAACAATGGCTTGACCCTTAATGGTTTTCTGTGTTATATAGATGAGGTCAAATTCAGAAAGTAACAACTGCCACTTTGCTGTTTTACCAGTTAAATCCGGTTTCTCAAATAAATACTTCAAAGGATCCATTCGGGATATCAATAAGGTGGAATGACTAAGGAAATAATGTCTCAGTCTCTGAGTTGCCCATACTAAAGTACAACAAGTCTTTTCCAAAGGGGAATACTTCGCTTCATATCCTATAAATTTCTTGCTTAGGTAGTAGATCGCCCTTTCCTTTCTGCCTGTATCGTCATGCTGTCCCAAGACACACCCCATTGATGTCTCCAAAACTAACAAGTATAAAATCAATGGTCTTCCTGGAGTTGGTGGCACTAGCATAGGTGGGTTCAATAAATATTCCTTTATTGTGTCAAAGGCTTCTTGGCAATCGTCATTCCAGATTGTCGGGTTATTCTTTCTCAGAAGCTTTAAGATTGGTTCACAGATAGCAGTGAGCTGTGCTATGAACCGGCTTATATACTGGATCCTTCCAAGAAAACCATGAACCTCCTTCTCTGTTCTAGGTGATGGAATTTCAATGATTGCTTTAGCTTTGGCCGGGTCAATCTCTATTCCCCTTCTACTTACAATAAAGCCCAACAATTTTCCTGATGTAGCCCCAAAGACACATGTTGTAGGGTTAAGCCTTAGACTGTATTTCCTGAGCCGGTCAAACACCTTCTTCAAGTTGATCATGTGGTCTTCTTCTTCACATGATTTGGTTATCATATCATCCACATAGATCTCCATCTCCTTATGGATCATATCATAAAATAAGGCTGTCATGGCCCGTTGGTAGGTTGCCACAGCGTTCTTAAGCCTAAATGGCATGACAGTGTTGTGGAAGGTACCCCAAGGTGTAATGAAAGCCGTTTTCTCTTGATCCTCCTTCACCATCTTAATCTGATTGTACCCCGAGAAGCCGTCCATGAATGAAAACAGGCTATGTACAGCAATGTTGTCCACCAAGATGTCAATTTGTGGAAGTGGAAAATCATCCTTTGGGCTTGCCTTATTCAAGTCTCTATAATCTCCACACATTCTAACCTTTCCATCCTTCTTTGGTACAGGCACTATATTAGCAAGCCATTCAGGGTATGTGGAGACTATCAAAAATCCCGCTTGGAATTGCTTAACCACTTCATCTTTGACCTTCAATGTCCATTCAGGTTTCAACCTTCTCAATTTCTGTTTAATTGGCTTGACATCTAGTAGAATGGGTAGCCTGTGCACAACAATGTCCGTGTCTAACCCTGGCATATCCTGATACGACCATGCAAATACATCTTCATAATCAGCCAAGAATCGTATCATTTCTTTTCGTTGTACCTCAGATAGGCATACCCCAATCTTCACTATTTTTGGGTCATCTTCAGTCCCTAGATTTATTGATATGGTCCTTCAATATTGGGTTGGACCCCCTTTTCATGACGCTCCAATTGATATGTGATTTCTTTTAAAGGGTCGTCTTCTTCGTCCTCGGTTTCTTCCTCAACCCCCATTAGGTCAAAGTCGAGCTCGAGGTCGAAGTTATACTCAACCTGATCCAATTCCGTTTGCTTATAGGGTTCATAAATGGTTTGGACCTTTTTGAAAAATTTATCTTTTCTATAAAAAATTGAAAAATCTTTTTGTGTTTTTTGAGAGCCTTCTGAAAAATCTTTTCCTTAAGACGAAGGCTCATTAAAACCTTCAGGAAAAGGGCATTCCACTAATGGAGTTTTTTTTTTGGAAGCCATGTCTGTTTGCCAAACAAACGCGGCTTCAAAAGTAAGGGGAGTTTCCTCCCAATTGTTCAGAACAAAAGAATCTGGGGCAGGGGTACAAGCCTGCTCCTCAAGCTCAGGGTCCGCATCTGAAATCACTAGTACTGGGTGAGTTGCATCGCCTGCTTATTCTATAGGGCTGGTCCCAGATGGAACTTCGACTGTAGCCCAATCAATGAAAGGTAGCTCCTCTGCTCCTTCTTCTTGGTTGCCTTCAGTCATGGCAAAAAAGGCTCCAACGTCCTCAGAGAAATCCTGCTCCTATTCTGCCTGTGGTCCAGGCCCACCTAATGCTTGTGGAGGTGGAGGTGGAGGTGGAACATATGGTTGCACGGTTGAGGACTTGGGTTTCTGGAATGGGTTAATGTTGTAGTATGGGGGTTTGGATTAATCCTGGGGAGGAGACAGCTGAATCATATGAGAAAGCTTTGGAAAAGTTTCCCTGATGTGAGGGAATTTCATGTCTTTCATCTGCCCCTGTCTTTTCCAATTCCTTGGCTTGGACCCCAATCCTGCTCTAGAGACTAGCTTCTTAACCTTTACTGGTTCCAGCTTTCCTTGCAGGTTAACCCCCAGACCTTTTCCAGGGTGAAAATTGTACTTTTCCAGCACATTCTTGACCATTTTCTCAGCACAGGTCAACTTTCCTTCTTTTTCCTGATACCCCCCAGGTATAAAATTCACAGTTTCAAACTAGAAAGAGTGAAATGCCATCTAGTCAGTAGTCATTTCCATGTTTACGTAGGGTACATCAAGGGACCACATGGGAGGAACCAAATTTTCAGCTAGGACAGTAATCACCTTTTGCCCTCTAATATATTTGACTCTTTGGTGGAGGGTAGATGGTATAACCCTAGCTATATGAATCCACGGCCTTCCTAGGAGTAGGTTGAAGGCTACAGGTATATCCATCACTTCAAATGTGATGTTAAAAATATACAGTCCAATAGTAACCGGCAGTTCAACCTCCCCTAGGGAGTGTGTTTTATAGTTGTCAAAGGCTCTTATGATTCTTCCATTTTGTTTGATTTTATTTTGCTCCAGACCAAGCTTAACAAAGGTAATTAACAGGCAGACATTTAGAGCCGACCCATTATCAATCAAGACCTGGGCTATCATGCAACCCTTACTGAGCACAGCTATGTGCAAAGGATCCACATGATGGTACCCTACTGGGCTGATTTCAGTCTCAGAAAAAGTTATAACATTGTGGGATAAAATTTGCCCAACCATCTTGCCTAGTTGGTCTGGTTCAATATTTTTAGGCACATGGGCCCCTTGAAGTACCCTCAACAGAGATTCCCTATGTTTTACAGAATTTAATAATAAGCCCAGTATTGAGATCTGGGCAGGGACTTTGTTCAACTGCTCGACAACATTGAACTCACTCTTTTTTATGATTTTAATGAGGTCAGCAGCTTCACTGTCAATTACCTGGGGGGCATCTTCCCCTATCTTGGCCTTTCCTTTATTTTTCTCTTCTTCCTTTTCCTTTTCTGTCTCCTTTTGTTTTTCTCCCACACCTACACATTTTCCTGACCTCATCATGAGGTTCACTTACTTCTTGCTTTCAGCTGCAGGAAATGTAGTGGTAAAGGCTTTACTGTAGTTCCATGGTACAGCCGATTCAGAGTAAGAAGGCTTAGAGACATTTACCACTAATGGGGGAAGTTTGGACTTGGATACGGAAGTCTGAGTAAGGGGAACATCAACAAGCAATGGTGGAAGTTGTTTTGGTTGAGGGGTTACCGAAGTAACAGAAGCATTGAGATGGTCACAGTTTATGACCAATGGTGGTTTTGATAAAGTGGGTGAAAAATGGGTGGATGGATTGCAATTGATTACCAGAGGTGGCTTTGCAATGTTTAATTGGGCGATGAGGGATGAGGCCCGGTCCAAAGTAGAGCTAATGCTCTCAGCAGCACGATCATTCCCTTTTGAAATCATGTTTACTTCTTTGTCCTTATTTCCTCTGTCAAAATAAACTTTGACCGTTGTCCCTATAGGAGCAATTAACTGGCATGGGTCAAAGGTTATTTTATCAGAGGAGATGACCCATATGACATTAGATGGGCTTGCCCCATGATGTTGAGGCAGAGGGTTCTGTCCAATATCTGTTCTGGGAGGATTGGGAGCCCCTGTATTGAAAGACAGGGTATTTTGGTCCAGTAAATCCTGAATGGCATGTTTCAAAGGCCAGCACTTGTCAGTAGGGTGCCCAGGTGCACCCATGTGGAAATCACAAGTGGTGGAGGGGTCATAATTTCTCCCCTTGGATGCATTCGGATTGGGCTCTCTTAAGGTGATATACCCTCCTTGCAATAAAGTGGGAAGCAACTGAGAAGGAGTCATTGGAATAGGGGTGAAAACCCTATTTCTCCTTGCTGCGAAATAGGCATCCTTTTCCTCTTTAGTAAAAGCCCTCTTTTGATCTGAGGGTGCTGCTGGAACATTAACCCTCATGGGGGCCTGGGTAGATGGAGTAGATGGAGTAGGAAAATGAGCGGGTATGTTGATTTGTATGGGCTTATTAGGGCCTGATGGTGGCTGCACCATGTTCACCTCCCCTTATTTCTTGTTCCCATCCTTTTTCAACCTACCTCCTTTCTTCAAATTGGGGTCCTGCTGACTGACCATAGCAGAGTGGTCAATTATTTTACCTGACCTGATCCCGTCCTCGATTCGGTCAGCCACTTGTACCAAAGCCGCAAAATTAGTGGTGGTCTGACCCACCAAATGGCTATAGAATGGTTGGCCCCATGTACTGATAGAGGTAGAAATCATCTCTTGCTCTAGCATAGGTGGCCTAACCTGAAAGGCAGTATCCTTCCATCTCTTGGCATACTGCCTTACAGATTCATCCATTCCTTTTCTCATCCTCATTACGTCGTACCTGTCTGGCACGATCTCTGAATTGAACCTGTATTGAGCCAGGAAGGCATCTGCTAGGTCCTTCAACCTTCTGATCTTTCCATGGTCTAAAGTGGCAAACCACCTCAAAGCGGTTCTAGTCAAGCTCCTTTGGAAGAGCTGAATCATAACACCCTCATCTCGACCAAACTGGCATAAGGCACCACAGTACAACTTCAGATGGCTCATGGGGCAGCCCGTGCCATCATACTTGTCCAGGTCTGGGCACTTGAATTTGGCTGGCAGGTTAACATTAGGGTATAGGCACAAGTCTTCAAAATTGGTGCCCCCAAAGTTGTTCACCCCTTTAACCTCCCTGAGTTCGTCTTGGATCATTTCCAGTCGGTGCATAAACTTCCTTTCAACCTCTTCCCTAATCCTCTCCTTTTCCTTTGCTTTTTCTGATTCCACTGTCTAGTCCTGCCACTTGCTCCTGCACCGACAGTATGTTTTCTAGCATTCGGGCTAGTCCTGCCACTTGCTCCTGTAGCAGGACAATATCTGGATGAGAAGCATCAGTTTCATTCTCAATGGGATTCATGGCGCGAGCTCTTGATCTAGTTACAGGAGCTATGATTGCAAGTGTATTGATACCTGAATGGAGAAAGATAAAGAAAAATATCAGTACCAATTTAATCTCATTCACATGCCTATGTATGCCTACGTGCAAGTTGGGTGAACACGAGTTTGGATTTGTTTCTTTATTTGCTTATTTTTTTTTTTTTTTAGAATTGTTGGAATATTCTAGGGCTTCCAACAGGTCCCACAAAAAGAGAAAAAGATCTGAAATTCAAAGGCTTTCAGAGGCCCAGGGGTATTTTTGCAAAAGGTCTGAAATTCAAAGACTTTAAAAGGCCCAGGGGTATTTTTGAAAAATGTTTGAAATTCAAAGGCTTTCAGAGGCCCAAAGATATTTTTGGAAAAAGTTTGAAATTCAAAGGCTTTCAGAGGCCCGAGGAAAGAGATCTGAAATTCAAAACCTTTCAGAGGCCCAAAGATCTAAAATTCAAAGGCTTTCAAAGGCCCAAAGATCTGAAATTCAAAGGCTTTCAGAGGCCCAAAGATTTTTATTTTTTTTGAGAAAAGTCTGAAATTCAAAGGCTTTCAGAGGCCCAAAGAAAAAGATCTGTAATTCAAAGGCTTTCAGAGACCCAAGGATTTTTTGAGAAAAAGTCTGAAATTCAAAGGCTTTCAGAGGCCCAAGGATTTTTTGAGAAAAAGTCTGAAATTCAAAGGCTTTCAGAGGCCCAAGGATTTTCTGAAATTCAAAGGCTTTCAGAGGCCCAAAGGATTTTCTTTCACATTATTTATTTATTTATTTATTTTTGAAGCATTTTATTCAAACTCATTTCCCTTTTTCATCATTTAAAGGTTAAAGGAACAGGATTTAGTGGGAAAAACTGATTAAAATTGAATTTTCCGCGAAGACCACATATATAATACGGTCCGGCCTTGCCCGCATTTAAATTACGAGCAAGCGTGACCGTATAGTTAACATGGGCGAGCCCAGCCCGTATAACCAATACGGGCGAGCCCAGCCTGTGTAATAAATGCGGTTTACGGAGCTCTTTTATGTTTTTCCAGTTTTTACATGGTTTGATCACTTTGATTGCTCATCTAAACATACGGTTCACCCATTGCAAGGCTTCTAAACTGATCAAAGTGGACTTCGATCTATTTGCAACAATACATGTTTAGGAGGGCACATGTTCCCTCCAAATTGACACCATATTCAGGGGTATGGTACCCTTTGGTTGCCTCTTGTATGAACATTGGGTAGCATTGATCCTGAACAGAGTTGAGAACTCTTCCTATGGGCTACACCAATTTTAGGAAACATGCATATTTGGAGACCAATTTTATCCCAAACTAATGGCAATCATGACACCCCTATGACATGAAAACAATGTAAAAATTAAGATTACCTTGTTACCTTGTTTACCTTCAATATGGCATCCGCATTATGCCCTGGTTTGTAAGCCATGCAAACGGCCTTCCCACAATTACAAACCTATATTCCCACGTAATTGTGTATTTTAGCAAAAAACGTGTAACTCCACCTTCAAGCGTAGGGGTTTTGGGTTTTGGCTTAATGGCAACTTAGCACTCAAGCCTAGTGATGACCAGAATCGAATCACAGATCCACATTATCATCACATCATTGGCCCAAAGTTCTAAGGTTAATGTTTTCATTTTCGCTTTCCGAAGTATCGACCTCGTTGCGCCAAGCTACACACATTCGGGTTCAACTTCCTATAGGTTATGGGTAGGCTGTGTAAAAAAATAAAATGTGCACAGTGCATTGTAAAAATAGGGTGCATTCACAACGTCCCAAACCCTTGCCACTCTTTTCGCAGCCATGCATATACAAACCAAGGCATAATAGGAAAGCATATTTAAAGTAAACAAATACACAAAGCAGTTCCTATAGCACCTAAAACATGCTCATAAAAATCATCCAATCATGCAAACATATGATCATGTTATACAACCCAAAAACACATCATGGAGATCATGCTAAAAATTAAAACATGCAATTATAAAAATACAGCAAGAAATCAGCATGGTTCAGTAAAACGAACCCCCCTACGCATGCATCTAGAAACAATCCTATAAATCAAAATTAAGCATGTTTCTACCCCCATGAATTCTTAAGCAATAATTCAGATTTCAAACATATCCAGCATGCTTAAGAACACAAAATAGCAAGCAAAACAAAAATATGCTAAAAAACACAAAATAGCAAGCAAATCAAATACATGAACAAACACCAAAAGGCTCAAATCCACAAGTCCCCAGCAGAGTCGCCAGCTGTGAGACATGGGAAAAAAATCAATTCAATGACTTCCTGATCATCACACGGGATTGGTTAAAACAAAGAGTCGCCACCATTCTTTTTAGGTGTGAATGGACACCAAAATATCAAATAAGCACAAAAGGAAAATTTAGGGTAAAAATAACCCTCTAAAAAAACCAGAGATGGGTAAGGGGATTAGGTTATGAACAGGGGAAGGTGTTAGGCACCCCTATTCATCCACACAAGGTGGTTGCCAGGTATTGTTCATGTTTTTCAAAGGAAAAAGGGCTTGCTATAAAAATAATGAAAAATAAAAAAAAAACAAAAGTGTATAGTTTTTTCATACTAATAGCCTGATTGATCAAGAACTTTCAAATATGATCATACCATTCCTAGGGTTTCATGATTAAAACAAAATCGAGATAAAATCAAATAAAACCAATCTAAAGTGAAAACTTCAAAAATCTGGCTTTAAGTTAAATTCTGGAAATCTAGAAAAATATGATTTTTATAAAATATTGCAGAATTGAACTTGAATAATCTAGGACATAGATAAAGCCCAAATTTCACATTAAATCAAGAAATAAAAACCAAAAATACCCACGTTGATGAAAAACATCAAAAGGGGAGAACCTAGACCGTAGGGTCTTCTCTCAAAAGTGAAAAAGGATTAAAAAAAAAACCACTTCATGAAACCCTAGAAGTTACTTTTAGGCTTCTGAATCCAGATCTATCATATTGATCATGATAGATCCAGGATCTTAGCCTAATATCACAAAAATCACGAAAACAGTGCTGTAGGTGCAAAAGTGGTGAAAATCCAAATTTTAGAAAAAAGTGGGGATCTCATGCTATAAACATCATAGATTGACATCATTCATTCAGATTCAAAGTAAAAACCATTAAAACATGATCATGATATTCAAAGCAACCATATCTCACAGATTTGAGCACATGGGGGCCTACCTTACGGATCCACCTGTTCTCTTTTCCCCTAGCTCTCTCTTCACGTTTTACGGCTAGAGAGGATTCCTGAGGTACTTGGAGATAGGTTTGGTGATACAAACACAATCAAAGGCTTTATTCTATAAAAAAAGAGAAAAACAGATATGGGGTTCTATTCTAGGGATCCACCTGTTCCCCTTTCCCCTAGCTCTCTCTTCACGTTTTACGGCTAGAGAGACTCTTGAGGTACTTAGAGACAAGTTTAGGAATACAAGATAAAAGATGGCCTTATTCTACAGCAATAGAGAAGGTCCTATTAGTTCTAGAATTGAAGACAGAAAATAAAAGGGAATAGGGACTTACCTGGATTGAGCAGGCAGAGCAGCAGGGATTCCTTTCTTCTCTTGGAGCTCTTTGGATTTTCAAATTTTCGTGTCCTTTGCTTGAGGAGAGGCCCTCTATTTATAGGCAAACCCAGGGGTATGGTTGGTCCAAGGTAGAGTTTCAGATTGAGTTAAACATAAGGATAATGCCCATCCATGGCCAACAAGGATATTCCGAACAAATAAAAGAGATAATTCGCTCATCTAAGTATATATTGGACTGAAGATAAAGCTCAGAAATCGAGAAAGGATAAAATTTGCATAAATCTAATGCGCCCGTAAATGATTTACAGTCCAGTGGTGTCCGTAAATGCATTACGGGCGCTGCGTGCCCGTATACAAAATTCGGGCGCGCTCAGCCCGTAGATACAATACGGGCAAGGCTTAAATTATTGATTTTCATGCATTTTTGGCATGTTTTAAATCCCAATTACATGTTTTCATTATTTTCTCATTTTGTAGTGCAATTTGGGGTGTCTACAACTCCTACATCAACTCCAACACCAAGATCCCATCTTACACCTTTGGTAATCAATGTTCCCAAACCCTCTTATTCAGAATCAGCTGTACCTTGGAACTACAGTGAGGGTATTACAACCACCATTTCGGTGGTCGGGAAGCAGAGCCAAGAAGAAGTGAATCTCATGATGAGATCTGGAAGATGTGTTGAAGAAGGAAAAGAACAAGAATTAGAGAAGGAGAAGAAGGAGACAGAAGAAAAGAAAAACCAGAAGGGGAAAGCCAAAATATGGGAGGACACCCCCCAGGTCGTCAATAATGAGGCAGCAGACCTCCTTAAAATATTGAAAAAGAGTGAATTCAATATTGTCGATCAATTAAACAAGGTCCCTACCCAGATTTCAATACTGGGACTGTTGCTCAATTCAGAAATGTACAAGGACTCATTAATAAAAGTACTTCAGAGTGCACATGTTCCAAAAACGATTGATCCAGACCAGCTTGGAAAGATGGTCGACCAGATCTTATCTCACAATGTAATAAGCTTTTTCGAAAGTGAGATAAGTCCTGGCGGATGTTATCATGTAGATCCTTTGCACATCACTGTGCTTTGTAAGGGTAGCATGATAGCACGTGTCTTGATTGACAATGGGTCGGCTTTAAATGTATGTCCATTGGTCACATTTGTCAAGCTTGGTCTGGATCAATCCAAAATCAAGCAAAATGGAAGGATAGTGAGAGGTTTTAATAGCTCCAAGACACACTCCCTAGGGGAGATTGAATTGCCGATTACCATTGGATCGAATATCTTTAATATCACATTCGAAGTGATAGATATTCCAGCAGCCTTCAATCTACTTTTAGGAAGGCCGTGGATTTACTCAGCTAGGACAATACCATCCACCCTTCACCAAAGAGTGAAATACATAAGGGGTCAAAGGGTGATAACAGTCCTAGCCGAGAACTTAGTCCCTCAAATTGTGTTACCTGATGTGCCATTTATTAATGTGGAATTAACGGCTGACAAAATTGTGTTTCATTCTTTTTAATTTGAAATGGTCAACTTTATACCTGGGGGTGTCAGAAAAAGAAAGAGAAGTTGACATGCCCTGAAAAGATGGTGGAGAAGGTCCTAAGAGTGTTATTTACATCCGGGGAAGGGATTGGGAATCAATTTGCAAGGGAGGTTTGAGCCCATAAAGGTGAAGAAACTAGTCCCATGAGCAGGATTAGGTGCCAAGCCAAGGCAGTAGAAGAGGGACAAGAAGGGAGAAGAAGGAAATGAAGAGAAAGGTGGTCAAGGAAAATTCCTTCATTTAAGGAAAACCTTTCTAAAACTTTCTCACCTGATTCAGTCATCTCCTCCCACAGATCAATCCAAACCTCCATATATCAACGACAATCCTTCCAGAAAACCATACATCCCAACCTTACAACCATATATCCCACCTTTACCACCTTCTTCAACTAAAGCCACAGGTGAGCCTGAGCCATTGCCACGAGAGCAGCAGGACTTCACAGAAGAGGCTGGGGCATTCTTTGCAATGACAAAGGATGAAAAAAAAGAAGAAGCAGAAAAGGAGATGCCTTTCATTGATTGGGCATCAATAAAGATTCCAAATGAAGCTGCATTTGAAGCCAACCCAGAAGCAGAAAAGGGCAGTATTTCTAATCCGGTAATGATGGTATCGGATTTAGAGTTTGAGGAGGAGCAGGCTTGCACTTTATCACCTGCTCCAAAAGCCTTCGTTTTGAAAACTGGGAGGAGACACCTTTGACTTTTGAGGCCGTATATGGATGGCAATCAGCCGCAGCCTCCAAAAAAAAAACTCCATTAGTGGAATGCCCTTTTCCTGAAGGTTTTAATGAGCCTTCGTCTTCAGGGAAAGCTTTTTCAGAAGGCTCTCAAAAAACCCAAAAAGATTTTTCAACTTTTTCTAGAAAATTTAAATCTTTCAAAATGGTCCAATTAGCTTATGAACCATATATGCAAACCGAATTAGAGCAAGTTGAATACAACTTCGACCTTGAGCTCGACTTCAACCTAATGGGGATCGAAGAGGAAACTGAGGCCGAAGAGGATGACCATCCAAAGGAAATTTCATATCAATTGGAATGTCATGAAAGGGGTATTCAATCTTATATCGAAAAAACCATTTCCATAAACCTTGGGATCGAAGAGGACCCAAAAATTGTAAGGATTGGTGCATGCTTGTTTGATCTGCAACAGAAGGAAATGTCACAATTCTTGGCCGATTACAAGGACGTGTTTGTATGGTCTTATCGGGATATGCCAGGGTTGGATACAAACATGGTTGTACACAGACTGCCTATTCTGCCAGGAGTAAAGCCAATTAAGCAAAAATTGAGGAGGTTAAAGCCTGAATGGACCTTAAAGGTTAAGGATGAAATGGTTAAACAGTTTCAAGCCGGATTTTTGGAAGTTTCCACATACCCCGAATGGTTAGCTAATATCGTGCTTGTTCCAAAGAATGATGGAAAGGTCAGGATGTGCGTAGACTACAGAGATTTGAATAAGGCGAGAATGATTTTCCTTTGCCACACATTGACATCTTGGTTGATAATACTACAGTGCACAGCTTGTTCCCATTTATGGACGGCTTCTTTGGGTATAATCAAATCAATATGGCAA
Organism: Buxus sempervirens; assembly: GCA_947561395.2. Taxonomy (NCBI): domain Eukaryota; kingdom Viridiplantae; phylum Streptophyta; class Magnoliopsida; order Buxales; family Buxaceae; genus Buxus; species Buxus sempervirens. Next base: position 49,912,354 of record OX387184.1, on the reverse strand, counting down.
AGGAAGATCAAGAGAAAACAGCTTTTATTACGCCTTGATGAACCTTTCATTACACCGTCATGCCATTCGGATTGAAGAACGCCGGGGCAACATATCAGCGAGCCATGACGGCCCTCTTCCATGATATGATCCACAAAGAAATGGAGGTTTATGTGGATCACATGATCACCAAGTCTTTTGAGGAAGATGACCACTTGATCAATCTAAAGAAGGTATTTGACCGTCAAAGGAAATACAGTCTAAGGCTTAATCTATCAAAGTGCGTTTTTGGTGCCACGTCAGGAAAACTACTGGGATTCATTGTAAGCAGAAGAGGGATCGAGATTGACCCGTCTAAAGCAAAGGCAATTATCGAGATGCCACCACCTAGAATAGAAAAAGAAGTTAGGGGTTTTCTTGGAAGAATTCAGTATATTAGTAGGTTCATAGCGCAACTCACTGCTATTTGTGAACCGATCTTCAAGCTTCTAAGGAAGAACAACCCAACCGTATGGAATGATGATTGCCAGCAAGCGTTCGACAAGATAAAGGAGTATTTGTTGAATCCACCAATTCTAGTACCGCCAACTCCAGGAAGATCGTTGATTATTTATTTGTCAGTATTGGAGACATCAATGGGATGTGTATTGGGGCAACACAATGAAACAGGCAGAAAAGAAAACGCTATCTACTATTTGAGCAAGAAGTTCACATATTATGAGACAAGATATTCGCCTTTGGAAAAAACTTGCTGCGCTTTAGTTTGGGCCACTCAGAGGCTTAGGCACTATTTCCTAAACTATTCAACATTATTGATTTCAAGAACGGATCCATTGAAGTACTTGTTCGAGAAGCCGGCTTTAATTTGTAGAATAGCAAGATGGTAGCTTTTTTGCTTTCAGAATTCAATCTAACCTATGTCACTCAGAAAGCAATCAAAGGTCAAGCAATTGCTGATCACCTAGCTGAGCATCCTTTATCAGATTACCAGCCTCTTAAGACGAATTTTCCTAATGAGGCTATCCTATTTGGTGAAGAAGAAGAAAGTGAAGACTCCTGGCAGATGTTCTTTGATGGGGCTGCAAATATGAATGGAAATGGAATCGATGCAGTCCTAGTAAAGCCGGATGGTTCGCATATCTTAATTATAGTAAAGTTAAGATTTCAGTACACAAACAACATTGCAGAGTATGAAGCATGTATAATTGGATTGCAAGCTACTCTAGATCATGATGTTCAGGAACTTGACGTATACGAGGATTTGAGTCTTATCATCTTCCAAACAACTGGTGAATGGAAAACCAAAGATCATAAATTGATCCCATATCACCAGTATTTGGAAGAAATAAGCACCAAATTTACTCGAATTTCCTTTAGCTATATGCCAAGATCCAAGAATCAATTTGCGGACGCCTTGGCGACATTGGCTTCAATGGTTAGCATTCCAGATGCGGTAGACATCCAACCACTTGAAATTGAAGTTAGAGATGAACCAGCCTATTGTCTTGTTCTAGAGGGAGCGCAAGAAGAAGAAACACCATGGTTCTAGGATATCAGAAATTTCTTGGATAAGCGAAGATTCCCAGAAGGTGCTACTTCTATTGAAAAAAGGACGATACAAATGTTAGCAGGGCAATTCCTACTAAGTGGTGGACAACTATACAAGAGATCATATAATTATGTCCTAATTAGATGTGTCACCAAGTTCGTGGGCCGCATATGAATGGACATATGCTTGCGAAGAAAATACTGCGATTGGGATATTATTGGTCTACAATGGAACACGATTGTTGTGTACACGTCAAGAGGTGTCATTTGTGCCAAATTTATGCTAACCAGAAGCATGCACCGCTGAGTGTATTGCACAACAAGACATCACCACGGCCTTTCTCCATGTGGGGCATAGATGTCATCGGGATGATTTATCCAAAGGCATCAAATGGACATCGGTTCATGCTCATGGCAATCGATTATTTCATGAAGTGGGATGAAGCTGCTTCATATGCAAACATCACTGGAAACCACGTTCTTAAGTTTTTGAAGCATAACATAATTTGTCACTATGGATTTCCAAATGCCATAGTATCAGACAAAGCTTCAAATATCAAGAATAAGGATATGAAGAAGATGTGTGAACAGTTTCAGATCACCCATCACAAGTCAGCCCCGTATAGACCAAAGATGAATGGGGCAATTGAGGCAGCAAATAAGAACATAAAGAAGATAATTCAAAAGATGGTAGTGAGTTACAGAGATTAGCATGAAATACTACCATTTGCTCTACATGCTTATAGAACCTCAATCCGGACTTCTACTGGGGCAACGCGGTATTCCTTGGTTTATGGAACAAAAGCAGTGTTACCTATTGAAGTGGAAATCCCATCACTAAGAGTGCTCATGGAAACAGAATTAGAAGAAGCTGAATGGATGCAATCCAGATATGACCAACTCAACCTAATAGAGGAAAAGCGACTAAATGCGCTTTGCCACGGCCAACTGTACCAGAAGAGAATGGCCAGGGCCTATAATAAGAAGGTGAAGCCCAGAACTTTCCAAGTGGGTAATTTGGTTTTAAAGAAGATATTACCATTTCTGGAAGACCCTCGTGGAAAGTTTAAGCCAAATTGGGAAGGACCTTATATGGTGAAGAAGGTTCTATCAGAAGGCGCTCTCATCTTATCAGAAATGGATGAGAAGGATTTTCCTGAGCCAATCAACTCTAACGCAGTCAAAAGGTATTTCCCTTGATAGGATATCACTAGGAAATGATCCGAGGCCATTTTTCTTTATCCCTCAAAATTTTAAAATCCCTAGCCTAACCAAGTTGAGCTTGTTCGTGTTTTTCTAAAACCTAAACTGGGACTTACAGTTTCAATAGGGGCAAAGCCAATAGGGGCAAAAATAAATAAAGAAAGAAAAAAAAAGAGAGAAGAAAAATAAGGTGGCGAATGAAAGCCAAATACAAAAAGAAAGAAAAAGGAAATTTTGGGAATTAGGGTTATATCCATCATGACTGTAAGCCCAGTTGTCCTATTTCAAAATTTTGAAAATTTTGAGCCTCTAATATCCTTTCTTTCATAAACCTAACCTAGCCTTCATTTCGTCCCATTTTCCAAGCCCTCGGTGATCTTGGTGTATTCCTTCAACCTTCAGAGTTGGATTGGTGATGACGGAGTGAATAAGCCGGCCCTAGTGAAAACCGTAATAGGCATTAGGGGCAATATTGGCCAGAGAAAAGCAAAAAAGGAAAAAAAACAAGAGAAAAATAGAAAACAGGAAAAATGTGGCAAACCGCACTGAGTATACGGTTTTAGCAGAAACACAGAAAAACCGCCCCTTAGATACAGTTTGGCCTAAGCCGCTCTGAGTATGCGGTTTTCAGCAAAAAGGGTTGAGTTTATCAGATTTTCAGCACAAGACTGAGCTGATAAGTGATGGCATGATCCATGGAGATGGGAAGGGAGCTTGGGGATAAGTCTAAAGGTCCTAAGGTTGATGGATTGGATTCTTCTCTATTATTTGAAATACCCTTTTTTATCCAACTTGCTTCAATTCATTGAATTATATGTAATTAATTATCATGGTCCAATTTTCAAAAAATATATAAAAAGGGAAAATTTTATCTTGGCCAATGATTAGAAATCAATGACTTTTCATAAAACTGTTAGTTTTTACAAGCATATAAGAGTTCTGAGGCCTATCGTATAAAAATCTAATTTTGTATTACATTTTGTGCCTGTCCACTATTGGAGTTATCTTTTGTACAAAAGTGTGAAAAAGAAAAGCAAAAGAAAAAATAAATGCAATAAAGGGGCTAATCTCTATCCCCAAGTCGCTCCTTAAGCTCCCGAATCCGAGCCGCCTGAGCCGCAACAAGTCCTTGTGCCCCCTTTGCATCCGAGTCATTGAGGAAGGAAATGACATCATCTGAGAGGGTCTGTCTGACCGTCATCTCTCTGGGCCTGGCAAGGGTCTCATCATGCCTGCGCCATGCAGCTCTAACCTCAAAGCGGCAAGCCTGTATCTATTCTGCAAGCTGTCTCTCCAAGTCTTCCCTCTCCAGTCTCATTACCCGAGCCTCCTCCACCCAAATATGCTGGAGCCGCCTATGAGAAGCTCTCTCAGTCTCCAGAAGGTCCTCATAAGTAGGACACGGAACCGCAGGAGGATCCGCCGGTACAGGAGCGCAACTTTGCACCTACTCCCTAATCCAGAAGAGGTAGTCTTTCTCATGTAAGTCGGAGAAGACGAGACCCCTCAAGAGGCAGGCACGGGACCACTCCTTCATCAGATGAAAGCATAGCCCCATGGTGGCTGGCGTGAGTGGGCTCAAGAAATCATCATATCCATAGGGCACCATGATCCCCTGCATCCCTCAAAGGCAGATATAGTACGGCTAATCTCAAGCCCATGAGCATGACGAAGTTCCGATCCTAGAAGCTGATCACCGTCTCGGCAAAAGGCTGATAGGCACCCGGCCACCTCACTTGATCATCTGGAAGAGTGCCTAAGAAAGCAAACCACCCCTGCTTGGCTCCATGAATGTTGGGATACCCCCTATTGTTCATCAAGGTGGGGATGTCCATCAAAGTGGAGAAGCGGCGGTCTGTCTCCTCGATCTGAGTCAAATGATCAAGAAGCCAAAGTTGCAAAGAAAAGGGAAGCATTTCAATTTATTTGCAAATAATTCAATTTCACGAGAAAATTGTAGCTCAAGAAAGGGATTCAAATTTTACCTGAAGAATTGGGGCGCAGGCGAAAAAACTCTTCTTCCGCCGATGATAGCAGTCAGTCAGGGCCTGGTAAATTTCAGCCAGGATCATAAGGGCAACCCTTTCGAGCTCCCTAACCTGACAAATGACTGATATGAGGGATAAATCCACCTCACTACCATCTCGGAGAAAGAGGAGTTGGTTGACCACTATCAAGGTCAAAGCATTAAACTGGGCCAACCGGTTCGGGCTATTCAATAGCCTCTCAGTCAAAAATGACTTTGATAGTGTCAATGGAGCGTCAGTGTCCCTTAGCTCTTTCTTGCCTATTCCTCAAAAAGTGGAGGCTTATTTTTTAAAACTTGGTTTGAGAGGCAGGTTGACTACTTTGTTGGAGAACCTAATGTTGAGGATGGTTTCAACCTCCTCAACTGTAGGGGTCATTTCTTTCTCACCAAATCTAAAAAGGTTTAATTGGGGTTCCCAATGGCCAATTAGTGCCTCTATGATTTCCCATTTTAGGGAAATCTTCGGAAGGGAAAGGATATGACCTAGATTGGTAAAATACCAATCAATCTTGTCTTGATGGGTCATGGAGTCAACTAACTCACATAGCAAGCATCTACAATGGCATACCACGTAAGATTTGGGGGTTTTGATCTAATGGGTGGTCTTGCAGCTAATGTTTCAGGTATAGAAGAAGATGAAGGAGCAGAGGCTGAATCGGAGGCCATTAGGTAGTCAAAAGTGAATCAAAAGCAGCTAGGAGAGCAGAAATAGCGTAAAAGGGGGTTTCTGACCTAAGCTTGACGTCAAAGTGACGTTCTGTCCGCAATTTGCAGCTTTAAAATAGAAAAAGGGCTAAAACCGCATACTCAGAGCGGTTGCACCTGAACCACACTGAATATACGGTTTTTCGCAAACAAAAAAAAACAGTTTTTTCTTTTTTTTTTTAATAAGTCATGTTTTTCAAGGGTACCTGTTACCTGTATAATTGATATAACATGATAAAAAGCATAAATGAATAAACTCTCTCCTTTTCATATATATAAATGAATGATACATCGGTTTTAATATACAGATACATGTGCAGAATGTAAAATCCTAATCTACTCTATCCCCTACAGGTCCATCCCCAGCGCAGTCGCCAGTTGTGAGACATGAGAAATCACCTAGATGATCTCCGAATCATCACATGGGTTTGACAGAAATAAGGAGTCGCCACCATTCAAGTTAAGGTGTGAATGGACACCAAAGGGATCATAAAATGCCAAATAGAGTCAAAGTAGCTCTAATTCAAAGTTAAATCCAGAGGTCAGGTAAGGGGAATTAGTTATGAGCAGGGGAAGGTGTTAGGCAACCCCGCTCATCCGTACAAGACGGTTGCTGCATACTTGTTCATGCTCAAAAGATTGTTTGATAAACAACATAAACAAAGAATGCTTGAAAATAAGCAAACATGTGCGTGATTCTTCCATATGAATAGTCCAATAAATCTGGACTCTCTCTATGGATATACCACCTCTAAGACTTCATGAGAGAATGAAAATCAAAGTAAAAATTGAGAAAAACCAAGCCAAAGCAAATCTGGAAAAATCAGACCATAAAAGCTTGAAAACTTGGATCACTCATAAATCTCTCGGTTCAAACTCAATCAAATGACACCAAAGCCATTAGAAAGCTGGTATGAAGTAGAGTACTCAGTAAAAAAATCAGTTCAACCCGATTTAAAGAAAGAGAGAAATACACAATTAAATTTGCTATTGCAAATCAGAAAAAACGGCGAGTAAGCAACTTTGAAACTCTATTCATGGAGTTCGGTTGCATATAAATCCATGAAAAGTTGCATGGATGAAGTATGAGGTGCTATATTTCAGACAAAATAGGCCTCACACAAAACTCCATCCGTTTATGACTTGTGTGTCCTCTTGAACATGCCTAGAGGATCACAGATTAACCCAGAACTCTGTTACAGAGCAACTCTGAGTCAATCAAGCACACAAGCCACAAATCAAAACAAAATCTCTTCAAACCAGTTGGATTCGAAAATAGACTCCTCAAAGAAAACACAGAGATTAAAATTACTCAAAATGGATTAAAAATGAGCAAATTGTGCTCGATCAAAGCGGCAAGTTCAGCAATCTGAATTGGACTGACTGGCCGACTTTGAACAGATGATATCAAAAAATGGCTCCATAAAAATTGATGACAATTTTCAGATATAAACTAGACATGCCCATCTATCATTTGTCTTTGGAATTGCTCAAAAATTCATCCGGATGATGAAGTTATAAGCATTCTAAGACAGAGTATAGATGCTGCCCTATTTTGAAATTCTTTGAGTAAAAGAGTGAAACGAGTGCATGTGTGCAAGTGGATTCGACCAAAATAGCTTGAAATCTTTAAAAACAACCTCATGAAGTCTTAAAAGTTCAATCTAAGGCCAAGAACCTCAGATTTTCCATATGGAACATGGAGAATCCAAGATCTAGCCTATACTTGGAAAACAGTTAAAAGTGTGTATGATAGTGTTGGAAATCACATTTCTAGGAAAAGATTGAGATCCATTGCTATTGAGAGCATGGATCCTTGCATCCTCTCCACATCCAAATCACACAAGTAATCAGCACACAAGAACAATATGTAAATCATTCATGGTAGGTTCTACGCCTAAAGTTCCATTCCAACTTCTTTTTCCCCAGGCTCTCTCTTCACGTTTTATGGCTAGAGAGGATTCCCAGGTACTTTGGAAGATGTTTGGGGCTCCAAATAAACACCTAGGGCCTTACACTACAGAAAGGTAGAAGATGGGAGTTCAAATGTAAAGAGGAAGCAGAAAAGGAGCTAGATCCTTACCTTGGTAACTTGAGACACTTGAGGTAGCGATCCAGCAGAGTTTCCCCTCTTCTTGCAGAGCTTCAAAGCTTCAAACTATCAGCCATTTGCAAAAGGAGGACCCCTCTATTTATAGGCACAGCCAAGGGTATAAAAGTCCCAAGGGTATGCCAATAAACCCTTCTAGATTATTCCAATTCAAGTTAAATGCTTGAATTGGTGTAAATCTACAAGTTTTGAAGGTTAAAATGGGGATTTCAAGCCTCCTAGAGAGAGGTAAAATGCATAAATAAGGCTCAGAAATCGAGTGTTTTCGCAAATGCATGAAACAAGCAAAACCGTATACACACTGCGGTTTGAGCCAAACCGCCCCTCTATATGCGGTTTCAATGCAAAATCACCCCAACCGCAGATACAAAGCGGTCCAAATTCAGTTATGCTTTAAATGATTGCTGCCGACGTGGCCTAACGACCTAAGCTTCTAGAAGCCATGTGGGAGCTCACGTAAGAAGCATGAACTGCAACTATGCTGTGTGCACGGTTGTAACCGCATACACAGGGTGGCTGAGACCAAATTTACAAAAACTGCATATACAGTGCGGTTAGCACCTTTTTTGAGTATTGTTGAGTTTTTAACGCTTGTCAGAGCTCAAACGAAACATTTAAATTTATTTTGATTGCTTTCTCATATTGTGGTGCAATTTGGGGCGTTTACACCTGGGGTTTGACCAATTCATAACTTCTTCATCCGGACCCCAATCTTAGCAAACTCAGTTGCGTTAGCATCGTGTCGGAATTTCCTAATCATTGGGAAGAAATATGGTGGTGGATTTGCACCTGATCAAAAAGTCAACTTTTGTCCCTTTAGGGTTTGACTTATCAGTTAAGGTTTTCATTTTTTGCACTTTTGGGATGTGCAAAAATGAGATGCTTACACATATAAAATAGTTTCGGTGCTCAAGCTCTAGAAATTCCCATGAAAAGCACCAAATATAAAACATGTAAAGAATAAATTAAAGGTAAAGTGATTAAAACAAAATAATAAAAAACACTTAATTTTCAATGTGGAATTGAATAAAACACAAATTTAAGTCTCAATTTTGAGGCTTCTCAAAACTCAAAATACAACAGAACCCTTAAACTTTTACTTTAAGCTATGCCCTCTTATCGTATTTGATGTGATTGCTTCCTCTCTTATCTAGGCTTAGTTGTGTGGAAATAAATAAAATATTTCTTCACTGAGAACATATAATTTTTCTAAATGTCTTTATCAATGATGCAATAATCATGTCTTGTTCATGTTAGACTATTTGATGGGATTATCAGGAAAACAAAGCAACTCCGTTTTTTAATTGAGCTCCTTGGAAATAATATTCCAAGACTTCATCTTCCACCTAGATGATACCTGGAAAAACTGTTTCCATCAACGCATCTTTATCTTTACTACTATAAAATGTATGAAGCCCCTTATTCTTTGTCCATTTTTCCTTTCTCAAAATTTTCCCACCTTCTCCATATTTACTCTGATGCCCATTTTCAAACCATCTTCGCAACTGTCCACTACTAAACATTATACCATTGCACCCCTTCTCTTCAACCATTATCTCCTTTCAAACTCCAAATAATTATTAGAAAATATACTCTATTAAACGCCACAACTTATTGTGTTGAGGAATCAAATCTCAAATTGAATCCATGGATGATGATCTCCCTCATAACGAAGAGGTTTTATCATCACTTCAATCTGATAGAGCCTAGAAGATCAACCGATAAGTTCCATTAATTTCCATCAATTAAGGATTTCATTTAATGATACTAGTGGTGGCACGTGCATACTGCATGTCTTGACCTTGACTGTAGCATATAATTAAATAGTAATTTAAATTCAAAAGGCAGAAAGAGTAGTGGGTGGTTATAGTTTTGGATTGTTTTAGTTGGAGAGGGCAATATTTGGAAAAAAAAAAGGAGGCCAGAATCTAGGGGGAATATTCTCCTCTCTTCCTCTTTATTAATAGTATAGATTTATAATTTCCTAACATGGCCTGAATGAGAGTTTTTTTTTCTCTAAATTTCCAATTGGATTGTTTTCCATACTTATCACATCCATAATATATTTGCTTATTGCTATTGGTTACACGTCAAATAGATTGCAATAAATTGTTTGTGAATCTTGTCTTTTCTATATTTATCTCTTTTATACGTCAAACAAGATCCTGTTTTACACATCAAAGAAGATCATCCGGATTATTTCGCTCATTATTTATAGATTGCACTGCAAAATTTCCTGTCCTGGCATGTGTTTATTGTTTTTTGAGATTGGTTTGTTTTCCATATTTGTGATTAAACAAAATATATTGCTTATTCAAGATGCTGTGTAGATATTAGAAACTTCTCTAACTAAAGATAATGTTAACTATAGACATATAGAATTTTTGTGCTTTTAATTTTAGTTCTTTAATATTAGCAGTACACTTCAATTAGACAATAATAGATATTAATCTATAGATATTAAAATCTGTAGATTAATATTTTAACAATTATAGATAAGTTTTTAAATTCAAGGACTTCCAGAATTCCGTAAACTCGCACTACAAAAAAACCACGAATTAGGGGCGGTGTGTATTTTATTTGGCGGGGTTTTCACAGAACCGCCATTAAAAATCCCTAAAACAGGTTAAAAAAATTTAATGATTTCGCTTGGCAGGTTCCATCCATAAAGATTCACGCTCCGATATATTGCTCTCTCTCTCTCTCTAGGGTTTCTGGAGAATTCCGAGCTTCATTTTAGGTAATTCACCTGATCTGTCTTGAATCCAACAAAGGAAGCTTGCATATGATCTGGAAATTTTCATCTTCACTTGATTCTCCATGAAAGAAAATTCCTCTCTCTCTCTCTCTCTCTCTCTCTCTCTCTCTCTCTAGGGTTTCTGGAGAACTCTGAGCTTCATTTTAGGTATTTCACCTAATCTGTCTTGAATCCAACAAAGGAAGCTTGCATATGATCTGGAAATTTTCATCTTCACTTGATTCTCCATGAAAGAAAATCACTGAATATTCCATGTGTTTGATCCTCCGACATAGCTCATGAATATTAGCTTTCTATTCAATTTGTGATGATTTGCGTCTGATACGTTGTGGATTTGAGTTTCAGTATCTCTATCCCATCTTCTCTTGACAATCAAAAAGGAAAATGGATCGTTGTGCTAATCTTCTCATCGAACTGGTTTTGCTGTGTCTCTGCAAGTAATCATTGAATCCGAGGAACCAACGGCTGGGATCTCAAATCGAATATCCAGAGCTGGAGTTCCTCCAGAATGTTCCACAACGGAGACAACTTAGTTTAGTTTTTTTTGTCTTGTTCTTATAATTTCAGATTTCCTTTATGAGTTAAAACAAAATCAATAAGCTATTTGAAATTCTGAACTGTCAATCTCATCGAGAATCCTGCATTTTTGCTCTCATTTGTTACTTCTTGCATACTCGCAGTTTTGTAACATTATTGAGATGTGTTCATCTGTTTAGTGAGATCTGTTCCTCCTCTGAGATCATGGATAGATTACAAGCGATCAGAGGCTGTTCAGCAAGTTTTGCCAGCGATGGGAAGAATGATGGATTACCAGATTTCACGAGGTAATCTGCCGGACATATGTGAGCCAAAAAAACAGAGCACGGATAGAGATTCATACATCTGAATTTGAAATTGTCTTATGTTTTTATTTTTATCTGAACAATTGAAGTTAGAGATCTGCTCTTGTTTTTATTTTGGCAAAATTTGCCTTACATTTTTGTTTCCTTCAAAATTTGCCTTATGTTTTTTTTTCTTCAAAACGCAGTTCCATGATAACGAGTGGAGCCCCTGTCAACGAGCAAGCAAATCAAGATCTCAACTCAAATTCACATTGGATGAATCCAATGATTCTTGTAGAGAATCATGAGAATGCAGCCTTCACAAACTCTTCCTCCGAAAAGGTTAAAAACATCTCAAGCATTTGCCATCAGTCCGGGGGATGACATGATGATCATTTTCCAAGTTTTCGAAGAGGAGCAAGCTAAGGACGTCTTCAGCAGTTTATATTCGGCAGGGAATTAGTATGTTCTGCATTCCTCCATTAAAGCTTATATCCAGAGTTTTAAACGTTCCTCTCATATTGCTTTGTATGTTGTATTAGCTTTGTTTTTTGCATTTCAGATGAAGTTATCAGTGAAAAATTTCTTTGCTAAAATAGTAGTATTTGTGATCATTTGATCTTTTCAATTGGAGTGTTTCTGGTAGATCATCCCGATTGGTTATGTCTCAAGGGCTAGGGGAAGGGAAAAAGAAGCGAGGGCGAGGTGGGGACTGGGGCGGGGGGCTCTTTTTTTTTTCTAAAAAAAAAAAAAAAAGTAGCGGCGGTTTTAAAAACGCCGCATGAAACGCCACTAATAGTATTAGCGACGCTGCTTTTAATGGCATTTGTCTTTGAGCGCCACTAATAACATTACGGGCGATTTTATTGGTTTTACTGGTGGTTTTCTGACCGCCAGTAAAAATGAGTTTTTTGGTAGTGTCGAAATAATTATTCTAATATACTTAGATAACGTGGAAAAACCTAAAAAAACAAAGAAACTTAAGATTTAATAGTGTCAATTGTTTTCTGTTAAGTATTGATATCTATATCTCATTATATAGATAACTATATTTTAATTTCAGCACTAAGTATACTAAACATAAATAAAGGAAATTTTATTATTTAAAAAAATCTCTTTATGCAATGGATTATCTGTATATAATTATTATCTAATGTCATAATTCCAATATATACGAATTTTTTAATCTAAGCCACTAAATTGTATTATAGAAATACAACATAATAGGAAACTAGATAATGATTGTAGTTTTTTTTTTTTTTTTTGGTCATAGATTAAGAATTCAATTAAAACAAACTTATTTCTATCCTAATTCAATTCAAACTCTTTAGATAAAATATTTTTATTAACGTGTTTTTTTGGTTTATTACCGAGTCAACATTACAAAAAAGAGTTATATAACTTTATTCCTAATTTCGCATGCTATATCTTTTGCTTTTATATTCACTTGCATATAAGATAAAGTATTTTGTGAATGTAATTATCTCTTATTAATAATTTAGATGTGTATTATTTAATTAAAATTCTTTTTGATTAGTACAATAAACGTTTATCTAAATTAATAGGAATCTATTAGACTCACGACAATAACAAAAAAAAAAAAATCAATTCTAAAATTAAATATATAAATAAAAGTAAAAAATTATTTTAAATTGAAATTATTGTAACTTAAAATATTCTTAGATAAGTAGTTGAGAAGAAGTTTTTAATATTCCAATTAAAAGAATTTTGTATAAAATATATTTTATTTTATTCAATTGTATTAAAAGATAAAGAAAAATTATTAATCTTATAACGTTACATATTTATTGTTATTTTCTAAACTACTTATATACTTAAAAGAATTTCAAAAATATATATATAAAAGTAAATTATATTTTTTCTATAATACTTATCTACTTAAAAAGAAATTTAATAAAATCATTACCTATTTAATTTTTTTCTCTAATAAGTATATTATCAACAATCGCATGTCAACAGAATAAAATCAAATCATTCTTATTCCTATTTTTTTTAATAAATTACTAATCTCATAAGTATATTATATCCTTTCGAAGAATCTCTAATTTAAAAAATTCCCTTTTTTACTGATAAAATCCTATTAATTATTTATCTAACATATTAAGCACGACATGATTTTTTTTTATCTTTCATCTTGTTTCATCACAATTAAACATTATTGAATTATGGTACTGTAATTCATATTAAACAGTATATACTTTTTTTTTATCATCATTATCTTTCATCTTGTCTACTTATTATTTTTTACATGTAATCTTAAATGAAATTCTCACGGGTTTCATCACGATTAAACATTATTGAATTGTGGTACTGTAATTCATATTAAACAGTATATACCTTTTTTTTTTTTTATCATCATTATCTTTCATCTTGTCTACTTATTATTTTTTACATGTAATCTTAAATGAAATTCTCACATGCAACACACATGCATATTTTTTTTTGGTAGTAAACGTGCATATTTAGTAGTATCAAGAAAATGTAATTGAGATATTAATGAGATGGTATCCTCTATGGCGTTTCTTGGTACCATCCACGAAACGCAGCCCTGCGTCTAGGGCTGCAACTCGGTGCAGTTTGGTTCGGGTTGGCCTCAACCCAGAACCAAACCAAAGTTATTGATGCTCGGTTCGGAACCGAACCAAACTGACCTCAGAACCGAACAACCCAAATCGAAACTGAACCCATTTTTTATATAAAACCCGAAACCCAACCCAAACCGAACCGAAATTAACAGGGAATCCCGAAGACAAAACTAGTTTTCTGAATCTGGTTGGCGAACAGGAAAAAAGATAGAGATTCGGGGGAAACAATACACCAAAAAGGTCTCAAAGCCTCAAGGAAGGAGTCGTTTCCGACTTGAAAATACAGGATAAAGATATTCACTGAAGAAATGTTTTACAGAAAGAAGAGATTTAAGAAAAAAGTAGTAACGAGCCTTAAAGGTTGATGTCAAAAGGATTTTAGGCAATGGTTCGTTGCAGAGAAACAATGGGATGCAAATGCATTTATAGAAAATGAATTGAGAGAAGGTGAATCAAGTAACTTACCAGGATAAGAAGGTGAGATGATGGGTCTTGTTGAGTTTGGTGCACTTTATATTCTTTATGTCATCTTCCGCTCTTCTCAGAGAGCTTTAAATACAAGAACTGGCAAACGACTCTGTGTCACTATCGGGTTGTTTACATTTCACACCACGACCGACCGGATCTCAGGCAATGATTTTTGGGATAATCTGTTAACTTGTAGTTGGTGCTTTTGCTTGCATGCGTTTATTGGTTTTCTTGGAAGCTGCATACTAAATGTTTGATTTATTGCCAAAGTAAGCCGTCTGATTGACGTCCGCTTACAAGTTTGCGATGGTGAGTCTGGCCTCTTCTAGCTTCATCAACCTCGGCTCAACTCCTACAATTAAGCTTCTTCAGGGGAAGAGATGCAGGGTCTTCCCCTCAAGATCTTCAGCGAGGTATCTTAGTGTGCGAGCCGTGCAAGACAACGAGGGACCTCAGAGGCTGGTTGACATTATAGGGTCGGTGCCGGAGCTCTTGAGGAACTACTTCAGAAGCCCCTCGAGAAGGGCACTGTTTGGAGGGATTGCCTTACTTGGTGGATTTTAGAGATCCTCGTGATCATACCTGGTTACAGTGACTGATCGGAGAGGAGCCGGAGCTGGATCACCGAAGTTGGAGTTCCAAATCTGGTTGACAAATCGCTTCCTGAAGCTCGCAATCCCGGCAATCCAGCATCTTGAACATTGGCAATCCCGGCAGCGAAGAGAAGGGGGAGAGAAGGGAAGCAGGTGCGGCGAAGAGAAGGGAGAGAAGGGAGGCAAGTCGGGTTTAGGGTTTGGGAGGGGATTTAGTATTTAAGAGAAAGGTTCATTTGTAATATGTTAAAAATTTAAGGGTAAAATTTTAGATATATATATATATATATATATATATATATATATATATATATATATATATATATATGTATGTATTTTCGGTTCAATTCGGTTCGGTTCGATTCGGTTTACCCGATCACACAACCCAGAACCGAACCGATTTAATTCGGTTTGAAGATTTTGAATCCAAAACCGAACCAAACATAAAAAACCGAACCAAGTCAAACCGAAGTCGGTTTGGGTCGGTTTGGATTTTGTTTTACCCGGACCAAGTTGCAGCCCTACCTACGTCAATAGGGGAACACCCCAAAGCATCATATCTTTCTTCTTTTTTTATTTTTTCTTTTTTCCTTTTTTGGTAAGGTAAAAGGGAGGAAGGGGCTACCAGCATGGCCGGCCCCTTGGGTGTGACCATAGTGGTTTCCTCCCCTATGCGGAATGTTCAAATTGAGCCATAAGCTACCACACATCCGAACCTTAGTCGTGGTGAATGGACCGTCACCACAGCACTACGAAAGTGCAACGAATCTTGCAAGAAGAATTGCTGAAAACATCATCTCAATCAATATTATCATGGTACCACCGGCTTTTAGCACTAGAGGAAATGCATTCGGTATTAATACATAAAGAGGGGCAATGGCGTCACTTAAAAAGATATTATATATATATATACCTAAATTTTAGGAAAGGGACGGAGATGAAAACAATAATTGGGAATTTTAAACGGGAAAGGAGAATTGCAGGCCAAGCAACCACAAACCTAAGTCAACAAATTTTGATGACTCTGGTCCCATAATTCAACAAAACCGAATAGTAGAAACCAAATACGGTTCCCCGTTTCCTCCCATTGATACTCTCCACGTTGAAGCAGCCAAATGAGCCTGCCAAAAATTAATAATAACATAATAAAAGAGAGGCCAGGCTCTCATTTGTTTTTCTTGAAAACATCAACCAAATCCCACCATCTCTTTCCCTTACTCAGCGATTGCGCCAAAGTTCCCCGTCTATACGTTTGTTTTTTTTGTTTGATGGATTTGATATATAGACTTGCGGGTGCCAATGAACAGGGTGGAGACAGGCGGCTCACTCTCAATATAGAGTATAATAAGGTATAAAATAGAGACACTAAAATTTACCCAGTCAAAAGGTTACAAAGTCAAAAGATTCAAATCTAGAGTATCAGCATAATCTGGCTAAAAGAAAACAAAAAAATAAAAACAAGTCCGATTTGAACAAAAGAATAGTCTGACCTGCAAATAACAAACCAAGACAAGCCTATAAATACAGCCCATTAACTTCACGTGAGCCCACAAAGCAAGATATGGCTCACTAGGCATGAGCAACGGGCCGTGCCGGCCCGCGGCCGGTTTGGGCACGGCCCGCCAGGGCACGCGGCACGCGGGCCCTGGTGCCAGCTCGGGCCCCGGCGCCGAGCGGGCTCGCGCGTGCCCAGGCGGGCTGGCCCGCGCGCCGGCCCGCGCGCGGGCCTGCTGGGCACGCGCCCAACAGAATTACCCCCCCCCCCCCCCCCCCCCCCCCCCAACAGCCATATAACAGCTATATTGGGGGGCTATAGTTGTAATTGATGATTAAAAGACCTTTTCTACCCTTCCAACTGCAAAATAACAGTCATATTGAAGGGTAGAGGTGGTAAAAAGCCACTTTTAATTTTCTATAAATAGCCACTCCCCTTTCCCACTCCAAACCACACTACTTCTACAATCTCCTACTCTCTTCTAATTGATTATCAAATAGTTTCTTTACTCTAATTGTTGTAATTGGAAATTGGTGATACTCAATCTCTTCAAATTGTTCAAGCATCAAAAGTGGGAAATTGGACTCTGGAGGTTGACGGCTTCAATTTCAAAGTTCAAGATTCATTCTAAAGAGGTATTCTTTTATTTAATTTTCCGATTTTAAAATTAGTATAAATATTATTATTATAAGTTTCTACCTTTCTTATAAATTAGTATCACCAAATATTTATTATAATATTATTTATTAAGATTTTTTT
Organism: Buxus sempervirens; assembly: GCA_947561395.2. Lineage (NCBI taxonomy): Eukaryota > Viridiplantae > Streptophyta > Magnoliopsida > Buxales > Buxaceae > Buxus > Buxus sempervirens. The sequence goes on along the minus strand of OX387184.1, from coordinate 49,895,280 downwards.
TTTCCAAAAATTTGATAATGGACCCTAGGTATCCTATGTTTTTTGACACTGAAGAAAGGGAATATCTTAGACCCCTTTCTGACCCAGTATTTTCTGATGATATAACCCAACCCCAATATAATGATCCTCCCATCCAAGATCTTGAAACAGAATTACCTTCACAAGATATGGGATCGTCTTCCCTACCACCTAGGAGCACTAAGAGGAGTAGAACCTCTAGTGTTTGGCTTAATTTTACAATTGAAAGTGTAGGGAGTGAAGAGAAGGCAGTGTGTAACCATTGCAAAAAACAGTTTAGTTGTAAAGGCAAAGGTGGTACAGGCCACTTGAACCGGCATTTGCAGAAATGCCTTCCAAAACATGGCCAAATTAACCCTAGGCAAACCTAAATTTCTACTAGTAGTGTTGCTCTAAGTAATTTTATTTTTAATCAAGAAGAAACTAGGCTTGAAATAGTAAAGTGGGTAATTCAAGAAGAATTACCCTTTAGATTAATAGATTCTAAAAGATTTCACCGTTTACTAACTAAATATTTAGCACCACAATTTAAACCTTTTTCACGCCACACTTTAAGAAAGGATGCCATAAAATTATATGGAAAAATGAAAACTGCATTAATAGAAACTTTGTCAAACAGTACTTTTAAAATAGCTTTAACTTCAGATATTTGGACAAGTAGACAACAAATAAGTTATTTAGCTATAACCGCACATTATATTGATGAAAATTGGAATATGGAAAAAAGAATAATAACTTTTGAACCACTAGATGCTAGCCATACTGGAATAAATATATCAAATGCTATAAGTAGAAATCTAAGAAATTATAAAATACACAATAAAATAATGGCTCTAGCACTTGATAATGCAAGTGCTAATAATGTTGCAGTAGGAATATTAAAACAACAATTAAACTTAAATATAGATGGAAGTTTATTTCATGTTAGGTGTGCTTGTCATATTCTTAATTTAGTTGTGCAAGATGGATTAAAAATTGTTCAACATCATTTAATAAATATTAGAGATGCAGTAAGATTTATAAAACAATCTAGCACAACCGCTAGAGAATTTAAATATTATTGTGAAACTTTAGGAAAACAATATAAAAAAATTACCCTAGATGTTGAACATAGGTGGAACTCAACATATATAATGCTAGAAGCTACATTAGGATTAAAACAAGAAATTACAATATTTTATAAAAGTAAAATGCCTGAAAGTGACTTAGAGGATCTTGATTGGCAAATAGCCGAAATTTTAAGAGATTTTTTAAAAGTTTTTTATGATGCAACAAGATATTTATCAGTAGTTTATTACCCAACATCCTCAAGTATTATAACTTGTTTATATCAAATAAGTATTTGTTTTAAACAATATAGAAAAGTACCCATTGCTAAGGAAATTATCCCTGCAATGGAAACTAAAATTTTAAAATATTGGCAAGAGATGCCTAATTTATATTGTTTAGCTACTACAATGGACCCTAGGGTTAAATTAGGAGTTGAAGACTTAATAGATGGAATAAATGAGAATATGAATTCTACTTTTCAAATAGATATAAGAAAAATAAGAAATCTATTAGAAAGACTTTTTTGTGAATACGATACTAGTAGTAGTATACAAGGTCATACGCGAACCCAACAAACACTACCAGATAATTCCCCTTGGAATTTTTTAAGTGGGAGAAGAAAGGGAAAACAACCAGCATCTAGTAGTGGGGGATCATCTGAATTAATGATTTTTTTAGAAAGCCCCCCAATGAGTTTCAATACTATAGAGGAGCATAATGCTTTTAACATTTTGACATGGTGGAAGCAAAATCAGGTTAATTATCTTGTGCTTTCCGCCATGGCACGTGATCTACTAACGGTTCCGGTGTCCACAGTTGCATCGGAATCAGCTTTTAGCGCAGGTGGACAAACCGTGGATGATTACAAGAGCAGATTAACGCCGGAGATGGTGCAAGCATGTGTCAGTCTTACAGATTGGTTAAGGGCAGAACTGAGAGAACAAGAATATGAAGATGATCAACTTGCTGGAGACTTTGATGATTTGAATATTGATTTTAGTCAACCAGAGTAGTCTAAGTTTTGTTATAATTTTTGTAATCAAAGTATAGGAATTGTACTTTATCTTTTTTTTTTGTTTCTTTTAAACTGCAAATGATAGATAGATGAGTGGGTGCCAACCTAGTTGGGATGTGCTTATACTATAGTGATGCAGTATTATTTGTTCAAGTAATTATGTAATTTTTGCAAAGTTGTAAGTACTTGTGATAATTAATGAATTTATATTTTTTTGAGCAAAATTTATCTCAATATGTGTAAGACAATTTTGTGAACAATAAAAGTATTTTACAGAAATGTTTTGGGATTTTTTGGGCATTTTCTGGGATTTTTTAAAGTTTTTTTAAAAATTTTAAATTAATTGGCCCGCCGGGCTGGGGTTATGGGCAAACGGGCCTGGCATGCCGCGGCCCGCCAGGCCCGCGGCACGTCAGGCCAGCGGCACGGCCGGCCCGCCGCCCACCCCTATGGCTCACATAAGTAATAAAAACAAAATAAATAACCACTGGGATGTATTTAGTTTGTATCAACTAGCAGGCGTTCACGTATTGCACATAAAGAGAGGGAACAATTTTCTAATTGCCTAGGTTTTGAAAGAAGAGGCATAATTATAACTGTTGAAACCTTAACAACTTAACGTATAGGCTTTTTGGGGAACTCGTGCATAAAGCTTGGCATGCTTCCAAGGGACTAGATAAATCAGATAGTTCTCATAGTGCAAGCTCCAATGGTGAAGGGTGTGAGCGGTTGAAACAAAAGGGAGAAAAAAAAGGGAAAAGCAATTTCATCTATACCATTAGTAAAAAAGAAGATGGGAGAATATTCTTTGATTTTGGCCCCCCCCCCCCCCCCCCCTTTTTCCAAATTTTGCCTTCCACAAACAAAAAAATACCAACATATATATAATTACCACAACCACCTCTCCTTCCACTCTTTAGGTTTAAACTGTGGGCAGTTGCAACTATTCCCTCCCCTCATGCACTTATGCACATGCACCCTACTAGTATCATTAAATGATAAGAAGAATATAAATCACAATATAAGAGGGAATATTCTCTCAAGCATTTTGATGAACAAATAATACTTGCGCATACCCACGTGAAAAAATCCGCTTAAATTACAAAATCGATGACGTGAGAAACATGTAATTAGAGAACTTGAGCAAAAGGAAAGACAAACTATTATAACAGAGAAAGAAAGGGTATGACCATAGAAGAATGAGATTTCTTAATCCTAGGCCCTTTCTCTCTGAATCTTGAGCACAATCAATTAATAAAATAGTAAGGCAACACAAGAATTATACGAGGAAACCCTAGACTTCCATCTAGGTAAAGCCTCGGGTCTTTTTAGGGAGACCATGTAACATCTAGTTTTAGAGTATTGTTATGATCTAGACAAAATTTTGATTCCATGAGAATTGTCTTAAATTATTTTGTTAATTCTTGGATTAGTTACCAAATTAATTATGATTGTGGGTAATTGCTAATGGGATTTTATGTCTTAATTGTGAATTATCTAAAATATTTTGAATGGAGGAATAATTAAAGTTTAAATTTGTAGATTGTAGTAAAATTTGAGAATTATTGGGGAATTATTGAAGTTGTTTGAAGCTAATCCTTTAGTAATTATGTTTTGGATAAGGCTTTGGAGTATATGTTTATGGTGTTAGGGTGTTGGATGCTAAGCATGCCCAAGAGTAGCGGTGGTTTAACGAAAATTTCAAATATATGTATAGGTATAGTGCAGTGACAACCTACATGATCAACTCTCTTACCTAAATCAAGATAAGTCTAGAAGTGTTGGGTTGTTTGAGTGTTCCCACGAGTACAATTCAGCTGTTGTTCATCGTCCAGGTGGAGTTGTCTCCAGGGTATTCTTGCAAGGTGTTTAGGCGGTTTTGCTTTGCTTCAATTAATTTAATAAGGCTAATAGATATATGGGTTCTCCAGAGTTAGGTGCTGGTTTCAGTGAGGTTTGGTGAGGGTTTAGCCGAAGTTTTGCAGTGTTTTGGTGGTTGAGTTGGGGACATTACCTGTCAAGGAGGGTTGTGTACGATGGAAGAGGTAAGACCATCACTTATATTTGCTTTGAATTGATAGATTTAAGTGCTATTATATGTAGTCTGAATTTGTAGAACCAGTAGTTTAAATTGCTTAAATCTAGTCCTACTATTCTGGACTCATTGAAGTTGATTGATTTACTGTGTTTGGCATGGTGTGGTTGGCTTAATATGTTTGGATTACTGTATTCCATTGCTGGGAATTCAAGGAAATGTGGTGGCTTAGCATTATTAATAGTTGAGTTAATTTTAGTTGGATCGTATAGAGTATCACGGATACTCTGTTTTCTGCTTAGTCGTTTTGTTTTAAAGGGTTTTGGGACATCTTGGGATGCTTGCAAAACACTGCAAACCTGATTATAATTTGAAATTTGATAGCTTAAAAATTATTTTGCCATGTTTAGAGTAGATAGGAACTGACTGTAGCTTAAAAGAATTCATGGATTGGTCTAGAAAAATCCTCCAAGTAGGCCATTTAATCACAGAAATGAATGGGCAGTGTCATCTTCGACATTTGAAAAGATGTTAATTTTCAGTATAAAATTTGTAACTTAATCCAAAAACAGTTATATATATGTAATAATATTTAGATTTAGTACATAATAAGAGAGTTATTAATAAATTAGCGTGCAGAACTTAAATAATTAAGTTTTAGTCAAGATTTTAGTAGAAATAAGTTCAAACCCTAATAAATAATTACGGTTTAGTCATATTTTGAAAGAAGAATCAAAATTCAAGGAAAAAGTGTTTAAAAGTGATTTTTAGGATTTATAAATTAATTAAAAATAGAATAAGGTCAATTTAATAAAAGTAAAGAGAAAAATTGTAATTTTGGTCAAGTTAATTAAAAGTAGAGGACTTGTATGTGAATGGTTGTGTGACTACATGCTTTATTTATTTGCATAAGAAAGTCCTAAATCGGATTTTATCGCTTATATGAGTATAATAAATTTCAAACAATGATGTTTATCCTTGTTATTAAATATTTCATGTGAATTCTACAAGCATGATTCCTAAATTGCATTTATATTATAATATTATTATTTTGAGGAAATTTTGCATATTTGAATAAGATGACACACACATGAGTATTCATAGTTTTGATTTGTGTATATTGCACACTAATTAAATTTGTTTTACCCTGCGATAAGTTTAACTTATCAATAGCGGGTTAGCACTTTACCAGTATGTAAGGTAGAAAAATGAATTTCACTATTTGATTTCAATGAGATCTTTATTATGTTTTGCATTTGGAATTATTGTGTGGATGCATAAAAAGATAATTAAAACTTGAGTGTATGAGGGCTCATCAGCATAGGAGTAGAGGGAGTCGTACTGATTGGAGTGACGAAGCTGGTTGAATTAAAGATTCCTCCCAGCATGTTTTTATTTATTTTGTGATGTGAGCTAGTTGAGATATGATTCCTCCTGGCAGTATGAGTGATGTGATTGGTACTTCCCAGTAGAAAGGGATTTACCCAAAATGTGTTGTGTAGTGATCTTATAATCCAAAGATTGTGCATCCCAGTCTAACTACTATAGTTGTAGTCCTGGCCAATGTCTATAGTTCCGGCTGGACATTACTTTGATTAGTCTTGTGATATGATATGATATGGTTTATCGAATTGGTTTGGTTCTAAGTGATAAATTGATTTACATATTCCAGTTGATGATTATTGTAATTCTTCTGAACATTGTTGTGAATTCATATTATTTAGTGAGATACGGGGTTGTCTCATTTGCACTTGATTACTTGTGATGTATTATGATTTGAGATATATCTGCATGTGTGTTTAATTTATCATATGATGACTTACTGGGATCTCCAATCTCATTTAGTTTATTATATATAGATTGTGCAGATTCCAACGTGTTGACAGTGGGTTTGGGGTAGATCATGATTTAGAGGTATATCAGTTATCATTTTATTCATCATACTTAATTATATGTCATTTCAGTGTTTTTATATTTTGAGATTATGATTCAAGATAGATATTATATTAAGTCTTCCGCCTTATCATTATTTGATTTATTGCACTCTAATATATTTGATGAGCATGGATTATCTGCTGGTATCAGATGATTGACAGTGTTCATAGATGAGTGAATTCGGATTTATTGCCTTAAATTTTAATTAAGACCCGAATTTTCTTGTTGCTCGACATACCAATTCTATTAATTATGTGGTTTAATCCATAAGATACTGGAATTGAACTGGTGTATGTCACAGACCAAGCCTAAGAAACTAAATGACTATGAAAAGATGAATACAAGAATGTCAGATTTAACAAGAAATCACTTCAAACATAAATCTCACTCTTAGTCGATTTCATGACACATAAATTCACATTTCTTGATTTCTCTAGCTATCTTGAAATCCTCCAAGACTCCTCTTCAACTTGAAATCCACCAAGTCTATGAACACCCAAGCCTTGGAATCCACCAAAGTTTTCAACCTCTTTGGAATCCACCAAAAAAACTTCCAGATCTGAACCTCTCTTTGGAATCTACCAAGAGTTCTTCAAATCTCACAAAACCCTTAAAGAGGAACTCTCAAAAATCTCTCAATAACCCAACAAGAGAAACTCACAAATTCTCCAGATCTTGTCTCTAAATTCCAATTTGATTGATTCTTGATGAATCAAACTTGATCCTCCTAGAAACCCTAACTCTCTCCTTCCTTCTTGCAGGTTTAGGCAGGCACAATTCTCAACAAGAAAATCTCCCATGGATCCTCTGAAATCTTGTGTGAAACAGAGTACTTATAGTCACTTTTCTATTACCTGTGCAGGTGCAACAAGTTACAACTAAATCTGCCTGCATCTTGCATTATGATACAACACATTTATATTTTTCTTTTTACTATCAGGTCTTTTAATCTCACTTGTTTGATACAAAACACTTCAAGAAAATTCATTATTACCAAAAGTTTTTTATCATTCAATTGTCACACAAGGAAGGTAATTTTCCCAAAAAAAACGAAGTGAAATGGTTAAGGTGGATGCCCTGAAGTTTTATTGATGGAGTAGGACGTCCATCCAACCACAGTGAAGCACCCACAAGTGAGATGGAGAAAAATAGTCAATATGGCTCATTTGTTTGTGTTGAAATAATTCTTAAATGGCATTTTTAAAGAAACATAGCTATGTCTGGGGATAACAAAGCATTACAAGGAGGGTTCACATTAGGGCTGGCAACGGGTCGAATACGGTACGGATCTGTCATGATCCGAATCCGAACCGAAAATAAAAATCCGATATCCGAATTCGATCCGAAATCCGACGGATCTTTTATATGTGAATCCGAATTCGAAACCGAATTTATATAATGTATCCGAATTCGAAATTCGACCGAATAAATAACCGAAATCCGAATTCGATCCGAATTAGATCCGATTTGAACTTCAAATTCAAAAGTTAAGTTTAACTATTAAAGCAAATTTTAATTATCAAAACTAATGAGCCATATAAATATTAAAGCAAGATATGAATAAGGATAGTTCAACCATGGTTTATACAAAGTTTACCAATGATTTAATGAAAAGTATATGTTAATTTCGGTTCGGATCTTTTTCGGATCGGATATGGACAAATTCGGATTTGGATCCGAATTCGGTCAGATCAGAAATCCAATATCCGTATTCGAACCGCAGATCTATATTTTCTGATCGGATTCGGGTCGGATTCGGATATATATCCGACCCATTGCCAGCCCTAGTTCACATCTTACTGGATGCTGAACACAAGTCCTTAACAGCTTTCTAATTACCATTTTTGGGGACATCGAAAGATGCAATAAAAGATAACATTGGAAGTTTAATCGTGTGGTTGTAATGTTCAACAAATGGGGACATCGAAAAGTGCATTGTGATTAACATTCTTGTTGTAATAATATGTTCAACATTAAAAAAAGAAAAAGGTTGTTGCTATTTTTGGAAAACCTTCTGAGGTTAATGCAAATCACCAACATATTCAATATTAGTCTTCATTACTATGTGAAGATAAACAGGTGTGGAGATATACAACGCATGGCAACTTCACAGTTGCATCGGCTTACCGGATGCTTATGGAGAATTTACTGGATTCTTCAGACAAATTATGGCTAAGGATCTGGCATGTGGATGCTCCAGCTCGATGCCGCTTATTCCTTTGGAAATCCTTACAAAACGGAATTCCAACAGCAAGTTTGGTTTCAAGCCGAACTCAAAAAGGAGATCCGTTTTGTCCTCTGTGTAAAGATATGGTAGAAACAGTTGAGCACATATGGCTTACATGCCCGTTTTCAAGAGCTGCATGGCTACAATGTATTGGGGGAGCGACTCAATCGTTTGGATCACAAAGTTCAATTAGCCAGTGGTTACATGATTTAAGTCAAACTATACCAACTGTGCATAACTTTCATTTTTATGACTTCTTATCTCTCATAGCTATGTTTGGATGGGTGTTATGGAATCACCGAAACAAGGTACTGTTTGATAAAGTTCAACCTATCCTTCTAAGGTTATATCACAGTTTTGGAGGCTAAGGGATGAGATGGAGCTAAAGAATCAGATGCACCTGCCAACTCATGATAAGAGGGAATGCACAATTATCTCCTGGTTATCACCAAGGGACTCACAAATTAAATTGAATTTTGACGGCGCCTGGCGCCAGTCTACTGGAGCTGCAGGTATTGGTGTGATTGCCAGAGACTGTTGTGGCCGATTTTTAGCTGCTGTAGCAGTGACTTGTAATGCCAACAATGCTTTACAGGCGGAGAGTATTGCGGCGTTGGAGGCCTTAAGATTGGCATCATCTAGATCTTACAATAACATTGTTCTCGAAGGAGATTCAAAGGTTCTGGTTCATCTACTTCATAATCGATCTCCTTCCCCTCCTTGGCGCATAGCTGCTACTTTGGATTCGATCTATTCTCTGCGGCCTAATTTCCAGCAGGTTGAGGTCAATCACACTCTAAGGGAAGGGAACAAAGCCGCTGATTTATTGGCAAATTTCGCCATAGACAATTTCTCCTGTGTATGGATAGACAAACCTCCATCCTTTTTGACTTCTTGTCTATTTGATGATGTAAGACATGTACCTCAGTTGCGTTCATAATAAAAATTACTCTTTTGTCGACCAAAAAAAAAAAGACTTCATTCATGAGATGTTGTTTAAAAATTCAAAAATTAAAATGCAAATATTCAAAGTCTTGACGTCACTTTTCTAACATTGAATTATTTGAAGCAAGATGATTTTTTAAATGACCAAAATCCCATCAACATATAAAAATTAGTCCACACAACAACAAATAATATTGACTTCAATAAAATAACAGAGGCTGATTATGTAAAATCTATTAAAAATATCAATGTTATAAATTGGCATAAAAATCTTTTAGTCTTTTAAGAGTAGTATGATATAACTGTGCAAAAGGAGGATTCCCATGGTCCAGTTGGGTAGCCGGTTTAAACTTGGAAAAAAGAGAGGAGAAATTTATTAACTAAACAACATATAGCCACTGTAATGTTCTTGAACACATCTTATTCGTTATCACAAAGGAAACCAAAATGTGGGGTGGCAATCAAGTGCAAGTCCTTTCGTTTCTTTACAATCGCTCCGAATTCGTCACTCATGTCTAAATCTTTAGCACTGATCCCACTAGGGAGATTCCAGTCGAAGTAGTATAATAACTGAGCAAGTTGAAGCTCAACATTGGCAACCGCAAATGAAATGCCAGGACAAATCCTTCTGCCAGCACCAAATGGGATGAACTCAAAGCTATTTCCATTAAAATCTATAGATTTGTCTTGGAACCTCTCTGGATAGAAGCTCTCAGCATCATTCCAATATTTAGGATCCATTCCAATGGCCCAGGCATCACACCTCTCCCTACATTCTCTTGGGACTAATAAAGGTGATGGAGAGTGTAGCCTTAGAGTCTCTATGATGACACACTTGAGGTAAGTCAGTTCTTTTGAATGTCTGTCTCCTCAACCATTTGCTTGCCTTCGAGAACCTTTCTTAGTTCAGTTTGTACCTTCTCCATTACTCTTGGGTTTCTTATCAATTCGGCCATTGCCCATTCTGTTGTGCTTGATGAAGTCTCTGTTCCTGCAACAAACATGTCCTAAAAAGCCAACGGAATTGAATTTTAAATTAGCCCAAGACATAAGATATTATTGGGTTCCATGATACTATATAGCAATTCGTATATGCAACTGACAACAAACAGTCATATAAAATACTGTTAATTAGAGGAAGTTGAGAATAGTGCTTAAAAACTATCTAACAACAAAGTATTATTTCTTTCCTTATTAATAATGAGCTTCTCAATGAAGCAAATAATGGGACTTGTAACAGCATGGTTAATCCAAACTCATGCTAAATAAGATCTGGGTGGATTTTGTTGGATTGGGTACATCTTTCTACCCTAGCAAACCATCAAGCCATGAAAATGACCTTTTTGGATTAGAGAACATGACCTCTCAGACCGTTTCCAGAGATCAATTTTTTTTTTTTTTAAAACATCCTTCTTGTTTTCATAAATGACAGATGAATGGGAATTGGTTTCGGTTGTAAACCCCACCTAACTAAACCCATCGAATCACTATTTGTGATGGATTTAGATTGATTTGAGGCACTAACACGATATATATATCATGTTAGCGTAAGCACACTAAGGCTAGCTCCGTTTTGATTTTTGCTTTCTCTAGGTGAAATTTTTTAGATTGAGTCCTTTAAACCTTTTATTTTGCCAAAACACTTTCAAAAACTTATTATCAAAAATTGGAAAAAAAAAAAAAAAAAAGAGCAAAAAATATATTTTTTTCCTTAGATTTTGAAGAAAAGCAAAAGGGGGAAAAAAACAAAAAATAAAATTTAGTTTTTTATTTTATTGAGAAGAAATTAGATATACTAACCGAAATTACAGCTTTTATGTTGATAGGAAATTCGAGGTCACCACTCTCCTGAACTCTAAGAAGAACATGCATCAACAAGATCTTCATGTCCTTCCTCACCATTTCTAGTCAAGTTGGCTGTCCTTTTCACTTTGTGATCATTAATGATGTCATCAAGGATCCTGTCGACCTTCTTGTGTGACTTCTCTAATGCTTGCTTCGTTCCAGTAATCACACGAAGAAATTCAAGTGAAGGGAAAACATCAGCTAATTCAAAACCTCCCACTAAAGAAGTAATTTCCTGGCATGCTGATATGAATGTTTCTTGGTCTTTGCATTTCTTACCAAAAGCTGCCCTTGCAACTATAGAATTTGTCAGTGACTGGATTTTCTGGGTCAGATTGATGACCGATCCATTAGTTCTGAAGATCAATCTAACAAGCTTCGAGACCTCTTCTTCCCTAAGTGAATGGAACGACTGTACACGCTTACTACTTAGGAGCTCCAACGTACAAATCTTTCGCAGTTTTCTCCAGTAAGCACCATACGGAGAGAATGCGATGTCTGTATAGCTGTAGGTATTAATCTTAACAGCAGGAAGCTGAGGTCGGGTTGCAAAGTTAACATCATGATTCTTCATCACCTCTTTCGCCATTTCAGGAGAAGAGACAACAATCATAGAGACTTCACCAAGTTGCAGATGCATAAGGGGCCCATATTTCTTGGCCAAGTCCCTCAACGAGTGATGGGGCAGTGACCCTATGAACTGGTGCAAGTTGGCTATCAAAGGCAGCTTCTTAGGCCCTGGAGGCAATTTTTTACTTGAGTCGTGGACTTTGGATCTCTTCCCTAGTTTCATAAACATAGACAAAAATAGGAGAAACGAAAAGAAAAGAACAAACCAGAGAAGTTGTTTCTCCATGGCTAAGGGAAGAAGATATACCGGGGAGAATGTTTCAGGGGTTTAAAGTAAGATTATACTTGCAACTAGCATAAGAATCTCCGAATTCTTCTACAAAACTGTCCTTAAACGTCACAACTTCCTGTTTTCGTCCCACTCTTGCGTGGACCGACTTGCCCTCTATCATCCCAAATATTTACCCACTCCTTTCAACCGACCAGCTTGCCCTCTTTCTCACATTTTTACAGAGTTATATAAAATGCCTCCTTCCTAGGGTTTATCCAGCGCGGCCCAACATGCTTAAAGTGTGCCCATGCCCAACCCAGCCCACTAGTGTGCTAGCACGGCACAGCCCGTGGCTCCTGGCAGGTCATGATGTGCCTAGGGGCCCGGGCACACGACCTGTTAAGGCACGCCGGCCTAGCGTGGGCCAATTAGGCCGTGCCCGCGTGCTGGTCTGCCTGGCACGAAAATGGCTAGCTATATTTTTTTCCCCTTCTTCTTACAATTTTATCCCCCCCTCAACAGCCTTATTAGAGGGTATACTTGTAATTGACTATAAATGATCATTTCTACCTTCCAAAAGCCACTTTTGGTTTTCTATAAATAGGCCTAACATTTCCCACTTCAAACAACACTTCTTCTACAATCTTTTTTACTCTCTTCATCTCTGTAGCTATCAAGTGATAACTATTTTTTTTAAATTGTTCAAGCATCAAAGGTGAGAAGTGGACTCTGGAGGTTGAAGTCTTCAAGTGCAAAGTTCAAGCTTCATTCTTAAGAGGTATTCTTCTATTTAATTTTCTGATTTTAAAATCATTTTAAATATTACTTTAATGCCTCGAATCTGATTCAATAACCAAACCCGGAGTGTTAGTAAAAATTGGACCAAAATAAACTAAAATTTAAGAGGAATTTAAAACTTTTAATTATATAATATATAGTACAATTGGAAGCAAATCATATTGAATTCAATTTAATCAAATTAATTTACAATAAGAATTTTTTATTCTGAATTTGTTCTATGGTAATAACCACAATTCTACTTATTAGTACACTACCCCAAACTTGATGATCTTTCAGCATACCTGAAAAATAGGGGAAAACCGGAGTGAGATATAAATCCCAATAAATAGCAAGATGCATGCAATTGAACAGTCTATTTTATGAAATATTCATGAGGTATAACAATAAATTAAAGCAAAAACAATAATTCAAGTCCATGTAAACGATTTCAGCATAAACGACAAAATATACACAAAACACCACATGTGACATCACAGGACTCATGAAGCAAGATAAGTCTTTGAACATATACTCTTCATTCACTACACCGCCATGCGACATATGAGCGAAGCTAGTAAAAATCCTCAAACCCGAATTTGAATTTGACGATAAGAGGCCTAGTCATTGAGATATTGTGCACGAAACTCAAGTACCAGTAACTTATATCTAAAATAAGGAGTTCAAAATGTACTAACTTAGCATGTAGTGCTGTAGACACCCCAAATTGCACAAACAATCATAAAAAATCATTATCTCCTTGAAAGCCAGCACAAAAATTGAAGAAAATGAATTTTTACCTGTATCCGGCAACTCAGGCCGGATACAAGTAGTCCTCTTTGTATTCGGTGACAAATACCGGATACAAGCAGGGCTTAGTGTATCCGGTATTATATACCGGATACCTTAAGGTCCTTGTGTATCCGGCCTGATATACCGGATACACAAGTTTTACTCAAAATTAGGGTTTTCCGAGAGTTTTTCACTTTTACCATCATATCCCTCATTAAATGAGGGGAAATCTCGGAAATAGTCTTAGTATTAAGGTTGGTGGGCTATAGACATTATGTTGTGTCTACCAATCTCACCAACCCTAACCCTAGCCTTTGCCTATAAATAGGAGGCTCCTCCTCAAGCAAATGGCAATTAACTCTTGTTTTGAATTCTCGCCAAGAAGAACTCCAAGAGAAGAAGAAAATCGCTGCGGGATCGCATCCAGAACCCAGGTAAGCCTCAAACTTTTCTTTTATTTTTTGTTTTTACATTCCTAGATCTAGATCTCTTCTTCTACCTTTCTGTAGAATAAGGCCTTCTTTGTGTGTGAAAATCCTTCCCCGACTCAAAATATCTCGAGACTCCCCCTAGCCGTAAAACGTGGAGGCGGGATCTAGGAGAAACGAGACTGAGGATTGACCCTAGTACTAGAACCTATGTAGCATAAAGCCTTTTGATTGATTGTAGACCATTTCATATTCAAAGTACCCTTGATTATCTTGAAGAACCGTGTTTAACGGGGAGAGAGAACAGAGGGAAACGATAATGGAACGGAACCCTAGGCTGTTCTTAGAACCTTATTTTGATGAATATATATGCATGCTATTGATCTTGTTTGGTTTTTCACACTTGCACATACATATCACTATTTTGGCGGGATAGGCTCATTTTTGGGTTTATTGCATTTATTGTGATAAATCTGAAATAAATGGCCTCAATCAATTCTGGAATGTCTTTGGATGATTTTTAAAGTATTTGTGTTCATCTTGCACGGATCACACATTTTTATCACTTTTCGGATTTGGTTTTCTTCAAAAAGTGGCTTAGCTTGACAGCAACTGTACCCTTACTTCGGACGCTCATAACTTCATCGTCCAGATGAATTTTGGAGCGATTCCAGAACCATGGGAAAGGTGAGGCTGTCTAGTTTATGTCCACCAAATTTCATTAATTTCTATCAAGCAGATTTTTGACACCTCTCTATCGAAGTTGATTGGACAGTTCAGGTTCAAATACAGAACTTGTCACTTCGACGGAGCGCCATGTGTTCGTTTTAAATCCGACTCGAGTGATTTTTATTTCTGGGCACTCCTTTATGAGTCTATTTTCAAATCCAGTTGGTTTCATAATTTTTGGACTCCATTTGTATTATTGGTAGCCGATTTACTCAGAACTGCTCAATGGCACTTTTCTGGGTAAATCGGTGATCTTCGGGGCCTGTTCGGGAGATCACCCAAGGCACATCCGAAGGGATTTTTGTATGAGGCTAGTTTCTTTTGAAATATGGCCATACAGACTTCAATCACACCAAATTTCGTGGATTTTTATGGAGAGGATTTTTCTGTGTGATTTTCCAAAGTTGCCCGCTCATTACTTTTAAATATCCCCAGCAGCAACTTTCAAGGAGCATAACTCCTAGGATTTTTATCAGAATGGATTGAAATTTTGCATGAAACTCTTATTTACCCTAATCTTTCAAATGGATTTGGTTTGGTTCAATTTAAAATTGGATTTGAATGATTTCAAGGCAAATTGCATACTTTTTACCAAATTTCCCGGATTTGCCTCAACTTGGTTTTGTGCAACCTTTACTTTGATTTCCATCTTTTTGTGATATTCCAGAAATGATATTGACATAAGAGAGGATCTAGAATCCATTTAGATCTTCATGTGAAAATATCATACATTGGTCCTTTTTCAAGGTTTTCTATGATTTTAGCAAGCTTTCTTATTTTTGCATGAACATACACTTGGCTACCACTTCGTGTGGATGAATGGGGGTGCCTAACACCTTCCCCCGTTCATAATCTAATCCCCTTACCCATCTCTGGATTTGGTTTTCAAGTAGGGTTATTTTTACCTTAGAATTTGCTTTTTAGCTCCTTTTGCTTGTTTTTTAATTCTTTTGGTGTCCATTCACGCCCAAATTCTGAATGGTGGCGACTCTCCCAATTTTTACCTTGAGCCCCGTGTGTTGACGGAGGGATGATCATTCGGGTGATTTTTCCATGTCTCACAAGTGCGTGAATCTGAACATGGGGATGGCCGCTAATCTGCACACACAAGGTACTCACCAGCAACTCAAATCTGAAATGAGATCCTATAGACATGAAGACCCCCCAATGCAAACTAACTTACAAAGAAAGTGCGAGCGCAAATTTGTAGTGATCAACCCAAAGTAAATACCCCTCTACTATCTAGCTTAGCCTATGGATCCATATACATCTATGCCCGCTAGACACAACTCACATGTATTACCATTTATTTTGTTTATAATTAATTTGCCAATCTATATGCACAATTCCATAATCCATAATCTCAATTATAATAATTCAAAAATCAATTATCATATGTCATTC
Organism: Buxus sempervirens; assembly: GCA_947561395.2. Lineage (NCBI taxonomy): Eukaryota > Viridiplantae > Streptophyta > Magnoliopsida > Buxales > Buxaceae > Buxus > Buxus sempervirens. Next base: position 49,879,239 of record OX387184.1, on the reverse strand, counting down.
TCAAGTATTATTCATGTCTCAACCTTTTTAACATGAAATCAATCTTATTGGGAAAACACAATCAAAACCACGAATAAAATCTCCAAATCAGATTTCATGAATTAAGTTTTCACCAAATTGTATTTCACATTCATAATTAATAATAAGGTTTCTAAGTTTTGATTAAAACTTCTCTAATTAAATTACCTATTAATGTCCAACTTCTGTATTTAACCCCTAAGGTATTACATTTTGTAATCTCTGTTATTCTTCATTTTCAGCAGATCACACAGACTCATATTCAAATTTAAGAGTTGGTTCTACTCCCAAATTTATGTTTAACTAAATCTAACCTACTATTTCCACAACCTTGCTCATTTAAACACCTATTTACATTCATCGTTCCAAATTATTAGTCTTAATTCCAAATTTAATTCCATATGGTCCTACACTTCAAATTAATCCATATACATGTGTTATAATAATTAAATTACTGGGAAATTTTTTATGTATTAATTTAGACTTAAGAATCCCCAAATTACAAATTCTACAACGGATGCTAGACATGGTTGCTTGAGCGGTCATGTTAAGCACCCATACAATTTTCGGCAAAATTCCCAGATTTTCCAATTTTATGATTTTTGGTTTAATTCTTTGGTTTTAATTGTTCTAAATTTATTTCTTATTAACCTAAATTACACTACAACCCTTAGAACCTATTTGTGACAATTAATTACAAGTTTATGGTCATCTACGAAGATCACACCTATATTCATTAATACTTTCATAATTTTTTTCCAAAAACAAGAAAACCTATCGAGGAAAAATAAACGTATCCATGAAACATATTTTCATTTAATCAAATCAATTAGAAACTATTCAAAAACACATAAAACATGCAGTTCGTCCAGTTTTCAAGTGATTGCTACTTACCTTAACACGCAAAAGTCCATCTTTTATTGAATCCGGAATTGCACCCGAATTTCTATTATTTATCGCACCATCCTAGGGTTTTCCAAACAAGATCTCCACCGTTCAAATTGTAATCCTACCAGTTGTGAACAAAACCTCCAAATTTGAGATCAATCCGACGGTTGAATCTCTCCCGATCTAACCTTGATGGTTGCTAGTCGGAAGTTTCTACAACAGCTCCTATCTCTTGTAATCTTTCTATTTTCTTCTTTCTCTCTCTCTCTCTTTATACTTCTGAAACGTGGGAGCTACCTTTTTCTCCTCCTTTTCCTCTATATAACTTAAATAGAAAAAACCCTAAACTTGCTTTAATGACTTGCTTAAATAGACTAACCTAATAGGAATCCAATTAGGATTAGGAAACCTTCTAATTAATTCATTCTTTCTCTCATCCTTCTAATTCTCTTTTTAGTACCTTATGTATCAAGTCCCTTACTAAATAAAATCATAGTTTTAATAAATTTTCGTCCATATTTTATATTTATTTCTAAATATTACCTAAACACCCAATTAAGTCACTTTTTCTCCAAATTAAGACCACTAATTAATTATAATTACCCAATTGCCCTTTTACCATTATTTTATGTTATAATTATTACTATTTAACTTCAAAGCTAACCCAATAAAATTTTATCTTCTATTTTGCAATTCTATTAATTATTTAATGATTTAATTCATCCATTTGCCCTTTTAGAATTTACTAAAATACCCTTTTATCCTCCTAGATTGATTTCCTTTGAAAATTCTCTTTTATTTTAAAAATTATTATATATTTAAATTATTAATCCTCAAAGTTTCCACTCTTTTATTTCCCCTATATTCAAATCCCTATTTTCTTTCATTTATTTATGCCTTAATTATTATCCAAAAATTCTGGGTCTTACAATCATATATGTAAGTAAGTCTCTCCTACCTTTCTTATTACTTGAAAGCCTAGTATAGTGGGTAACATACTGTACAGCTAAGTGCATCTCTAGGAAATTTTTGTCATCAAGGATAAGATAATTGCCTAAGGAAACTGGGTTTTAAGTGGAACCGTTTCTGACCCCTCCAGTTACTGGGAATTTTCCTGGTGCATTTTTGCGTACATTATTCCTCATTTTACTATAGGCAGTGTATCACCAAAAAACTTATTATTATATATATTATTTATTAAGCATGTTTTATTCAAAAATTGATAATGGACCCTAGGTAGTCTTTGTACTTTTAACATTGAGGAAAAGGAGTTTTTTAGACCCTATTTTGACCCACCTTTTTCTGAAGATTTTGATGAGACCCAACCACCATATTGTGACCTTTCCATCTAAGATCATAAACCTGAGTTGCCTCCCCCCCCCAAGATCCCACAGAAATGGGATCCTCTTCCCTACCACCTAGGAGCAACAAGAGGAGTAGAACCTCCGGTTTCTAGGTAAATTTGGCCATTGAAATTATAGGGAGTGAAGAAAAGGCAATTTGTTAGCACTGCAAAAAAAATTTTAGCTGCAAAAGTTCAAATGGTACAGGCCACTTGCAGTGCCATTTGCAGAAATGCCTTCCAAAACATGGTGAACTAGACTTTAGGCAAGCCCAACTTTCCACCAGTAGTGTTAATATGGGCAACTTTATTTTTAATCAAGAAGAGGTTAGGCTTGAAATTGTAATGGCAATACAAAAAGAATTACCCTTTAGACTTGTAGACACCCCAAATTGCACTACAAAATGAGAAAATAATTGAAAATATGTAATTGGATTTGAAACAGGTCAAAAAACAGTAAAAAATGGTCAAACATGCAATGCCCGTATTTTATTTACGGTCTGGTCATGCCTGCAATTGATATACGGTCATGCTGTGCCCGTATTAACAATACGGGCAAGGCACAACCGTATTATATATACTGGCACGGGGTTTTTTTGAGCGAATTTATCCTTTTTCGATTTCTGAGCCTTATCTGCACTCAAATATCTCTCTGGGAGATTCGAATCCTCTTGTTTATCCTCTATGGTTTAATGGATTTACATTAAATCCTTTTTTAACTCAATTGGAAGATTTTGGCATATCCCTTGGGATCAATCATGCCCGTGGGTTTGCCTATAAATAGAGAGCCTCTCCTCAAGCAAATGGCCAAGAATCTGAAGCTTGAAGAGCTCCAAGTGAAGAAGGGAACCCCTGCTCCTCTGCTTTCTCAATCCAGGTAAGTCTCTTTTCTCTTTTATTTTCTCTTTTTAATTCCAAAAATAGACTAATCTTCTCCATTTCTGTAGAATAAGGCCTTTTTATATTTGTATCCCTAAACCTGCCTCCAAGTACCTCAAGACTCCTCTCTAGCTGTAAAATGTGAAGAGAGAGCTAGGGGAAAGGAGAACAGGTGGATCCTTAGAATAGAACCCTATAGTCTGTTCTTTTCCCTTTTTTAGAATAAGGCCATTGATTGTGTTTGTATCTCCAAACCTATCTAGAAGTACCTCAAGACTCCTCTCTAGCCGTAAAACGTAAAGAGAGAGCTAGGGGAAAAGAGAATAGGTGGATCCGTAGGATAGGCCCCTATGTGCTATAATCTGTGATATGTAGTTGCTTTTACTATTCTGTTAATGTTTTAATTGTTTTATTTTGAATCTGGAGGATTCCTATGGATCCATGCTGTTTATAGCATGAAATCCTCTTTTCCTCCTACAATTGGGATTTTTCACCATTTTTGCACCTACAGCACTGTTTTCTTGGATTTGGTGATACTAGACTAAGATCCTAGATCTATCATGATCCATATGATTGATCTGAAATCAGCAGCCTTAAAGTAGTCTTTGGGGTTTCATGAGATAAGTTTTGAAATTGTTTTAATCTTTGAGAGAGGATCCTCTGGTCTAAACTCTCCCCTTTCGATGTTTTTTGATCAATATGGGTGAATCTGGCTCAGATCTCTTAACTAATGAGAAACCTGGATCAAGATCTGTACCCTAGATGATTTGGATTTATTCTTTTACTTCCAAAGTGATTTTTGGTTTATTTTCAATTTTGGGGAAGGATCCTATGGTCTGAACTCCCCCTTTTGATACCTTTTCATCAATACGGGTTGATTGGATTTCTATCTCTCAATTAATGGGAGATCTGGATCAGATTTGTGCCCTAGAGAGCTTTGATTTTCAAGGTTTTCATTAAGAGATTTCAATCTGGTTTTTCGACCTTTTAACGGTTTAGCCTAAAGCTAGTTTTTCAGGTTATACCGTAGATTGGTTGTTCTTGATTTTATTTCAATTTTAGTCATGAAGCCCTTAGAATGGTATGATCATATTGAAGGTTCTGAATTAATCGGGCTATTCATATGAAAAACTATAAACTTTTGTCACTTTTATGATTTTTTCTTTATTAAGCAAGCTTTCTTTATTTTTAACATGAACAATACTTGGCAATCACTTTGTGTGGATGAATAGGAGTGCCTAACACCTTCCCCTGTTCATAACCTAATCCCCTTACCCATCTCTGGTTGTTTTTGTTTTGTATTTTAAAATAGAGTTATTTTTACTCTAATTTCTATCTTTTTTATTTGATTTGATATTTTTGGTGTCCATTCACACCTAAAATGGTGGCGACTCCTTGTTCTAATGAATCCCATGTGATGATTAAGAAGTCATTAAATTGATTTTCCATGTCTCATAAGACTAATATAAAGTAAAAGATTTAACCATCCAATAACCAAATATCTAGCACCAGGATATAAACCCCTCTCACGCCACACTTCAAGAAGTGATGCTATAACATTATATAAAACAATGAAAAAAACATTAATAAAAACCTTTTCAAACAGTAGTTTTAAGGTGGCTTTAACCTTAGATATCTGAACAAGTAGATAAAATATAAGTTATTTAACTAAAACTGCACATTATATAGATGAGAATTGGAGTACGGAAAAAATAATACTAACTTTTGTGTCACTAGATGCTAGATATTCTGGACCAGTTATAACAAATGCTATAGCACATAATATAAGAAAGTATAAATTAAAAAAATAAAATAATGGCTTTAGTACTTGATAATCAAAGTGCTAATAATGTTGTAATAGATATACTAAGACAACACTTAAACTTAAATCTAGATATATGTTTATTTCATATTAGATGTACTTGTCATATCCTAAATTTAGTTGTACAAGATGGCTTAAAAATTGTACAATATCATTTAATAAATATTAGAGACGCAGTAAGATTTTTAAAACAATCTAGCATAACTGTTAGAGAATTTAAAAATTATTATGCAAGTTTGGAAAAGGAACGGAAATGAAAACAATAATTGAGAATTTTGAATGGGAAAAGAAAATTGTAGACCAAGCAACCACAAACCTAAGTCAACAAATTATGATGACTCTAGCGCCATAATTCAACAAAACCGGAAAGTAGAAACCAAATACGGCTCCCCGTTTTCTCCGATTGATAATCTCCACGTTGAATCAGCCAAAGGAGCCTGCCAAAATTTAATAATAGCATTTTAGAAGAGAGGCTAGGCTCTCAATTGTTTTTCTTGGACACATCAACCAAAATCCCACTATCTCTTCCCCTACTCCTCAGCGATTGCGCCAAAGTGCCAATAAACAGGGTTGGGACAGGCTCACTATCAGTATAAAGTACAATAAGGAATAAAATATAGACACTAAAATTAACGAAGTCAAAAAGTTTACAATGTCAAAAAAATTGACTCTGTCAAAAGATCCAAATCTAGAGTATGCATAATCTGGCTAAAAAGAAAAAATAAATAAATAAACAAGTCCGATTTGAACAAAGGAATAGCCTGACCTGCAAATAACTAACCAAGACAAGTCTATAAATGGAGCCCATTATCTTTACGTGAGCCCACATAGCAAGATACCGCTCACATAAGTAACCAAAACAAAATAAATAACCACCAGGATGTATTAAGTTTCTATCAACTAGCAAGCATTCGTCTTTACTAATAGTACAGATGAAATTGCTTTTTTCTTTTTCTTTTTTTTCTTTTTTTTTCAAATTTTGCCCTCCACAAACAAAACAATGCCAACAAATATATAACAAATATATAATTACGACAACCACTTCTCCTTCCACTCTTTAGGTTTAAACTGTGGGCACTAATGCACGTGCACCCTACTAGTATCTATAAATGATAAGAAGAATATAAATCACAAATAAGAGGGAATATTCTCTCAGGCATTTTGATGAACAGATAATACTTGTGCATACCCTCCTGAAAAAAATCCGCTTAAATTACAAAATCGATGACGAGAGAAACATGAAATCAGAGAACTTGAGCAAAAGGAAAAACGAACTATTATAACAAGGAAAGAAAGAGTACGATCATAGGAAGAAACAAATTGAAACGGTTAAGGTGGATGCACTGAAAGTTTGAAGTTTTTTTATGGAGCAGGACTTCCAAGTTCCAGCCAACCACACTGAAGCATCCACAACTACAAGTAAGATGGAGAAAAATAGTCAATATGGCTTATTTGTTTGTGTTGAAAATAATTCTTAAATGGCATTTTAAAAGAAACATAGCGTATGCCTGGAGTCTGGTGATAATAAAGAAGCACAAAGAGGACCATGAAATATTACCAATATGGCTTATTGTTCATGCTGAACACAACTCTTTAAAAGCTTTCTTACCATGTTGGGGACATCAAAAGATGCACTAGAAGATTACATTGGAAGATTAACCGTGTGGTTGTAATGTTCAACAATTGGGGTCATCGAAAAGTGCATTGTGATTAACATTCTTGTTGTAATAATATGTTCAACATAAAAAAAAAAATTTTGTTCTTTGTTCAAAAATAATCATTATTAGTCTTCATTCATGAGATCTTGCTTAAAAATTCAAAAATTAGAATGCAAATATTCAAATAAGTCTTCAAATCACTTTTCTACAATTGAATTATTTGGGGCAAGATGATTTTTTAAATGACCAAAAACCGATCAACATATAAAAATTCTTCCATCACAACAACAAACAATATTGACTTCAATAAAATAACCGAGGGTGATTATGTAAAAATCTATTAAAAATATCTGTGTTACAAATTGGCATAAAAATCTTTAGTCCTTCAAGAGTAGTATGATATAATTGTGCAAAACGAGAGCAATATTGTCATACTGCGAAATTTTATCGGGTTTTATTTAGTTTTGCATATGATACTTGGTTAATAGTTGTCGTACTGTGAAATTTTATCGGGTATTGTGTTATGTCAAACATACATAATGTTCATTGCTTATGACTGCAAATGCATGAATCACCCTTAAACATATACCCTGTTTGCCTATGCTAATTACAATATTGTGATTCATTTTATTCTGAACTGCCATGGAAGAAGCCAAAGTCTATCAAAAACTCAATTAATTTTCAAAATGCTAAAAGCAATGCTTCTTGAACAAAAGTGAGAAATCATGTCCAACTCTATCCAAACCAACTTCTTAACTGGCGTTATAATCAAATTTGCTTGACAATTGAGTATTTGAGGCTTGGGAACTTTTTGATGGAGATTGGATCCACAAAGGGTGTCCGTGTCAATTCTCACCTTGTAGGGAAAGCTTTCTCTTCACTTGCAGCATTCACATGTCTTTTACTATATACACAGCCTTTCTCCTATGAAGCGTGAAGTCCACACACATTTCTGAGTCATTCAATTCACTCAGTTTTGCATCTACTACATTAGTTTTTACTTATCCACAAATAAGTTCTCACAAGGAAGCCGGATTCTCATCCATGACATGTTCATGGATCAACCGTTTTATGATCGTTTCCACTTATTTGCGGCAGGCATCATTAGATCCATTAGAACCTGGGTTTTATTCTCCAAACTGCAAATGAAGACAATGCAAATGTTCGGATTTTGGATTCTGGTCAGCTGCCTGATTGCTCCGCTAATCTGCACGGAAGTATTGATATAGAGAGTTCCATCAGAAAGGTTACTGATAAACCTAACAGTGTACGTTGGCTAGCAACTGAGCTGCCATTGGCCTTGAAGTATGATTCTGGTCGTCCTGATTGTAACTCTATGCATAGCCATGGAAACAGGACAGGCCCTGTTTCCAAGCTAGGTAGCCTAGGTGCACCAGAATCATTCATCAAAAAAAAAAAAAAAAGCTGGGTGAACCAAAATCAGTTGCCCGTGTTCAAGCTGTCAAAGCCAAGCTCAAGGTATGGAGTAAGTCCAGGTTTTCTAACTTGGAGAACTAGACCCAACTTATAAGGGATGATCTTTATTCATGTCAACAAAGGCTATCTTTGAATCCCTCTGATCTAAACCTTCGAAGTATAGAAAAAGACCTTTCAGCTAAGCTCCTTGTTGCTTGGAGGGACTTCGAATCTCAGACCAGGCAAAAAAGTCGTATGCTATGGCTTCGTGAAGGCAATTCAAATACTAGCTTCTTCCACAAATCTCTGTTATGCCGAAGAGCTACTAACAGAATTCTCAGAGTCTATGATCAATGGGGAAATAAAATCACTGAGTGGAACCAGGTTAAGGAAGCTTTCATTAGCTACTACTTTGACCTTTTGGGATCTCCAGGTTCATGAACTACCTCTCCATGGCTAAGAGCTGCCATTAATCCCTCTAATGTAGAGCAATTTATATCCAGAAAACTTGACACTGTTTCTTCCTTGGACTTGATTAAAGAGGTCTCTGATCAAGAAATCAAGGACACTTTTCAGCCTCAAGGATGACAAAGCTCCTGGTCCGGATGGTTTCACCCCATTATTCTTTAAAAGTGCTTGGAATATTGTTGGCAATGATACCCTCATGGCAATCAGAAGGGAGAATCTTAAAACAACTGAATACAACTCTTCTCACCCTTATCCCCAATTCCAACAATGCCTCATCTGTTGAGGACTATCGCCCCATTGCTTGTGTCAACACTATATATAAATGCATCTCTAAGATCTTAGTGAACAAAATCAAAGCTGTAATTTCTGAGTTGGTGGGACCTTACCAAACAGCTTTCATCCCTGGCAGGAAGATCCTTGACAATATCCTCATCAGTCAAGAACCATTTCATAACTATCATCTTGATGGTGGCCCTCCACGTTGTACCCTCAAAGCTGATCTCAAGAAAGCTTTTGATTCAGTCAATTGGATCCTCCTACCGAATCTCTTGAAGGTCATGAACTTTCCCTCACTCTTCATTGAGTGGATTATGGAGTGCACCACCACTCCCTCCTTCTCTCTTGAGATCAATGGAAGTACTGCAGGTTTCTTCAAGGGAGGGAAGGGACTTCGGCAAGGTGACCCTTTGTCACCCTATTTGTTCATTTTGATAATGGAGTTATTCGCTGGTATCCTACATATCTTCACGCAAGATGGATTCTCCTACCACCCGAAATGCAAAGATGAGAATATCAAAACTCTATGTTTTGCAGATGACTTGCTCATATTCACAAGGCCTGACATGCATTCTCTTGACCTCATTTTCCAGGCTCTTAACCACTTTAGCTCTTTATCTGGTCTACAGGTGAATAGATCAAAGAGCCACTTATTTTTTGCTGCTACTCCCACTGATTTGCAAAATGAAATTTTGAGCAGATTCCAGGTGGCACAAGGCTCTTTCCCAGTCAAATACTTGGGAGTTCCCATTATCTCTTCACGGCTAAGAGTTGCCGACTGTGAACCGCTTATACTAAGGATCAAGGCCAGGCTTCAATCATGGAAGGCGAATAACCTATCTTATGCAGGTCGTGTCCAGCTCATCCAATCAATCATCTTTGCAACAGCAACATATTGGCTATCAACGTTTATGATTCCGCTGAAAGTCATTGATGAAATTGAGCGTCTATGCAGATCCTTCCTATGGGCAGGTACCAGTACACGCAAAAAGCTAGCCCCGGTCTCTTGGGCTGTTGTTTGCTCCTCCAAGGATGAGGGGGGGACTTGGCATCCTTAGCCTGCATCAATGGAACACTGCCGCCCATTGCAAGCTCCTTTGGCGTGTTGCCACATCTGAACATTCTCTTTGGGTACGATGGGTTCTTTGCAATCGCCTTAAGCACAAATCAATATGGCAAGTCCAAATCCCTTCCTCATCGACTTGGTCTTGGAGGAAGATCCTGAAGTTGAGAGACAAAGCTACCTCTTTCATGAAATATCATGTTAATAATGGTAATAACACCTCGCTTTGGTTCGATAACTGGCTCCCTGGAGGTTCTCTTTTCTCTAAATATGGCAGCCAAATCATCCTAGACTCAGGTTTGCCACATGACTCCAAAGTGTCTTGCATAATCTCTGATAACCAATGGGCCGGCTCCCCCCCCCCCCCCAGCTGTATCAGTAGACCTCTTACAAGCTTAGAGCATGCTATCTCATATCCCTCCACCTGACCAAAGTCTGGATGACCTCATCACTTGGCTTCCTTCTCCATCCGGCCTATTCTCCATCAAGAATACTTACAAGGCATTGGGAATCTCTCGTCCACAAGTACCTTGGAGCAACCTTGTTTGGTTCAATGGCAACATCCCAAGGCACTAATTTTGTCTTTGGATGGCAATTCACAGACGTCTTCTAACACAAGACCTCCTTAACTTGAACATCTGGAGCAATTCTTTATGCATTTTATGCAGGAGCAGTGGAGAAGACATTGATCACCTCTTCTTCGATTGTCACTACTCTTCTACTATTTGGGCATTAGTGATGACCAAGAACTGCTATCCTTGTAACCAACTCCCGTGGACAGATCTCATCTCCTCCGTTTCCCAGCATTTTCGTGGGAAAGATCTTGCTGCCAAAATAAGGAAGCTCTCCCTTGCAGCAACAGTTTATCACTTGTGGAAGGAGCGCAATCAATGGATATTCCAGAACAAAGCCCTTCCTCCTGAGGACTTGGACAACATAATTGCCTTGGACATTAGAGCAAAGTTAACCCCTAATGAGCTAAATGCTCCTGCTAGCCCTCTTGCTAGAGAGCTTTGTCATAACTGGTCCTTACTCTAAGGATTAGTTGGGTTTTTTCTTTTCCCTTTCTTGTACCTTTTATGGACTGATTTCCCAGTCCCATACTCCTGTATCATCTTGTTCTTTACATTCCAAAAAAAAAAAATTAAAACAAATTAGATACACATGTCAATCGAACAGAAATTTCTAGGCTATTGACCAACTTCTTACTCTTGGATTTAACCCGACTAAATTCCATTATTAAGTAGGCCTTCCAAGATTCAAGTTATTTCCGCTCTTAAGGAGGCCTTCCAAGATGATGGTTCTCGAGTAATTTAACTAATTTGCAACATGGTTTAGATTTTTGTTTATGAAAATCTGCAAATTTGGTTACCTAATAATGTGATAATATTTTGATTATTTACGATAGCAAAGTTTAAAGAAATAAATTATTTGGGTTGAAAGAAAATTCAGTAATATAGGCTTAAATTTATAACACAAGATTGCAACATCAGGCCGAGTTAAATTTATAACACAAGATTTGAGCTCTTTGGTTTCATTTATTAAAGAAACTGTCAGAAAGTTAATTTAATTAATTTTGACTCCTTTATATAAAAGCTTAATTAATAAGTTTTTTATTTTCCTTTTTTTATACAAAGGCCCTCTACGCACGTGGGGCTAGCTAGTTTACAAGAAAGATGCCATTTTGGTCAAAGTTCTATTTTTATTTGTTTTGTTTATTAGCAAAAGACAAAAGTATGTGGATGACCTAAAGACATCTTTATTTATTTTGGTTTTTGTCTTTTTTCCTTTATTTAAAGAAAAGAAAGAAAGAGATTTCGATGATGTTTGGTTTAACTTTTCCAAAGTAACTTTTGATAAGTCAAAAAGTAGATTTTAAGAAGTAACTTTGAGAATAACTTTTCTACTTTTAAAAGTAGAAAAGTTGTTGAGTAACAAGAAGTCAAAATCTACTTTTTTTTATAAAAGTTAAAAAGCTGTTTGATAAATGTAATAAAATGAGTTTTCCTCATTAAATAATGAAATTTTAAATTTTTAAAAAATTCTTTCATTTCATAATATTAGTAATATGAATTATTATATAAATTTTCAGACCTAGTGACTATAAATACTCTGTTTCACACCAGATTTCAGAGCATCCGTAGGAGATCTTCTTGTTGAGAATTGTGCCTGCCTAAAACTGCAAGAATGATGGAAAGAGTTAGGGTTTCTAGGAAGATCAAGAATCAATCGAACTAGAATTTAGAGACAAGATCTAGAAAATTTGTAAGTTTCACTTGTTGGGTTATTGAGAGATTCTTGAGAGTTCCTCTTTGAGGGTTTTGTGAGATTTGAAGAGCTCTTGGTGGATTCCAAAGAGAGGTTCAAATCTGAAAGTTTCTTTGGTAGATTCCAAAGAGGTTGAAGACTTTGGTGGATTCCAAAGCTTGGGTGTTCATGGACTTGGTGGATTCTAAGTTGAAGAGGAGTCTTGGAGGATTTCTTGGAGGATTTCACGATAGCTGGAGAAATCAAGAATGTGAATTGATGTGTCGTGGAATTGACTAAGAGTGAGATTTATATTTGAAGTGATTTCTTGTTAAATCTAACATTCTTGTATTCATCTTTTCATAGTGATTTGGTTTCTTAGGCTTGGTCTCCCTAAAAAGACCTAAGGTTTTACCTAGATGGAAATCTACGGTTTCCTCGTATAATTCTTGTGGGTCCTTACTGTTTTGTTAATTGATTGTGCTCAAGATTCATAGAGAAAGGGCCTAGGATTTAGAAATCTCAATCCTCCATCAGATAGAAAAAGGGCAAGATAGGGAAACACTCTCACTGACAGACACAAGAACGAAGATAGCCGAGCCACAACGACTCTACTAAACAGGACCAACACCACCAAGGGGGAGGGGACCAGATAATTAGAACGAACTCATGGAATGGGAATCAACGATGTTGCGCCAAGGAAGAGAGCTTGATGAGATCACAAACCCTATGACTTCCTCAAAGCCTACCACTAGTAGCTTCTAGACCTTTTTTTTCTTAGTCTTCTTCTCGTCTAAGCACCCATATTGGAGAGAAGACAATATCTGTAGAGCCATATAAAGATAACATGGTATTTTCATTTTGTTAAGGAATATATTAAATATATAAGGTCACCCCATACTACTTGCTTGAGCTTTTAGTAGGAACGGTGTTCTCCATATGGTATCAAAGCCTTAGGCAACTGCCAAGGTCTTCGGTTCAAACCTCCATTCCACTCGTTAAGGAAAAATATTCCACATGTAGGGCCTCCCTAAAAATGGGTCCCCTAAAATGGGTTTGAGTCCGGCCCACACGTGAGGGGGAGTGTTAAGGAATATATTAAATATATAAAGTCCACCCCTTACTATCAACTTGAGCTTTTAGTAGGAACGGTGTTCTATAAATTTTACAACAGAATCGCTGGCCACCGAGCCCTCATCTCTAAGGACGGTCAATACTTTTCTAATTCCAGGGATTAGTTTGTGTGGGTGGCCTTGTGGAAACTAAAGTAAGATCCATCAATAAAGACATGATTAGCAGGAAAGGAAGGTTTTTTGGGGTTCATAGGTTATTACCCTGAAGAACACTAGAACACATCATATTGGACAAAGCCTGCATTTATAATTGTGTATGAAAGTTAAATCTGTTATTTGGTTATCTTAGAACAATTCCTATGCTCTGTTTCTATATATTAATTTACGGGTTCTAGTCTTGCCTTAACTTCCTTGCCAAGGCCTTTTTGGGTGCAAGGTTTAACATCAATAACAAAAACCAAAACATATTTAAGTCCATAACATACAACCATTACAATGTTCTTGACAACATCTTATTGATCACAAAGGAAATCAAAATGTGGGGTGGCAATCAAGTGCAAGTCCTTTCGTTTCTTTATAGTCGCTCCAAAGTCTTCACTCATGTCTAAATCATTAGGACTGATCCCACTCGGGAGCTTCCAGTCGAAGTAGTATAATAACTCAGCAAGTAGAAGCTTAATATTAGCAAACCCAAATGAAATACCAGGACATATCCTTCTACCAGCACCAAATGGGATAAACTCAAAGTTAGTTCCTTTAAAATCTATGCAACTGTCTTGGAACCTCTCTGGATAGAAGCTCTCAGCATCATTCCAATGTTTAGGATCCCTTCCAATAGCCAAAGCATTAACCATGATTCTTGCTTTCATGGGTATCTCATATCCATCAATCTCACACTTCTTCCTACATTCTCTTGGTAGTAATAACGGAACTGGTGGGTGTAGCCTTAGAGTCTCTTTGATGACACACTTAAGGTAAGTCAGTTCTTGAATGTCTGCCTCCTCGACCTTTTGCTTGCCTTTGAGAAGCTTTCTTAGCTCACCTTGTACCTTCTCCATTGCTCTTCGGTTTATCATCAATTCAGACATTGCCCATTCTGTTGTGCTTGACGAAGTCTCCGTCCCTGCAATGAAGATGTCCTGAAAGCCAGTGGAATTGAGTTTAATTTAAATTATCCCAAGAAATAATATATTTTTGGGTTTCATGATACTATATAGCAATTCACTTCTTGTGATGATTTAGATTGATTTGAGGCATTAACGACAACTGATATGATGTTTGCATAAGCACACCAAGTCAATATATAAGGCTCTATTTTGATTTGCTTTATGTAGGAGGGGAGAAATTTTTTAGACCTGGTCTTTTAACCTTATATTATTTTTCTAAAATACCTCAAACTCTTATTATCAAAATTTTTTCAGAAACAGCAAAAAGCAAAAAAAGACATTTTTTTTTCTCTAAGATTGAAGGAAAGCAAAAAAACCAAAAAATAAAAATAAAAAACAATTTTACTGAGAATAAATGATTGTTGTTTCTCAAAAGAGAAAAAATTGTATTTTTACTTAAATTTAGAAGCAAGAAAGTTACTAACTGTTGATTTAACTTTCTAAAACTATACCTGTTTTCTTTTATTAAGGAAAAAAAAATATTTTCGAAAAGCAGTACAAAACTATCCTAACATAACAAACGGGTTGACTGGTCAAGCCAGAGCCCTTAGATTTGACTAAATCAAATTACATAACAATAGTTAAAACAAAAAAATAATTACATAACAATAGATATACTAACCGTGATTACAGCTTTGATGTTTTATTTTGTGATTGGGAATTCGAGGTCACCACTCTCCTGAATTCTAAGAAGAACATCAACAAGATCGTCGTCTCCAGCTGCATCACCATTTTTAGTCAACTTGGAGGTCCTTTTCACTCTGTGATCGGTAATGATGTCGTCAAGGATACAGTCAACCTTCCTGTGTATCTTCTTTATTGCTTGCTTCATTCCAGTAATCACATGAAGAAATTCAAGGGAAGGGAAAACATTGGCTATTTCAAAACCTCCCGCGAAAGAAATCATTTCCTTGCTTGCTGATAAGAATGCATCTTGGTCTTTGCATTCCTTACCAAAAGCTGCCCTTGCAACTATAGAATTTGTCAATGACAGGATTTACTGGCCAAGATTGATGATTGATCCATTAGTTGTGCAGATCAATCTCACAAACTTCAAGACCTCTTCTTCCCTAAGCGAACAGAATGATCAAACACGCTTAGGACTTAGGAGTTCCATGATACAAATCTTTCGCAGTTGTCTCCAGTAACCAGCATATGGAGAGAAGGAAATGTCTGTATAGCCGTAGGTTGTAATCTTAGTAGCAGGAAGCTGAGGTCGGTATGCAAAGTTAACATCATGATTCTTCATCACCTCCATGGCCATGTCAGGAGAAGAGACAACAACAGTAGAGACCTCACCAAGTTGTAGATGCATAAGGGAGCCATATTTTTGGGCCAAGTCTCTCAAGGAGTGATGGGGTAGTGATGACCCTATAAACTGGTGCAAGTTTCCTATCAAAGGCAGCTTCCTAGGACCAGGGGGCAATTTTTTACTTGTGTCATGGGCTTTGGATCTCTTCCAAACTTTCATAAACATAAACAAAAATAGGAGAAAAGGGAAGAAAAGGGTGAACCAGAAAGGCTGTTGCTCCATGGCTATGGGATGAAGATGCATAGGAGAGTGTTTTAAGGGTTTTTTAATAGTAAGATTTCACTTGCAACCGTGGCTTAAGAATCTCCGGGTTCTGTCCAAGAAAGATATCATTTTGTTCAAAGTTCTATTTGTATTCATTTACTCATTTTGTTTATTAGCCACAACCTAACAGTTTCTAGTATGATATTTGTTTTCGTGATAAGCGTTGAAATCTAAACTCTTTAATCGTTTAGGCTGTGTTTGTAGCCTTGGATCTGGCGAGAAAAGAAAATAAAGATAAAAAGTTAAAAAAGAAGAGAAAAGAAAAGAAAAATATATTTTAGTAAGATGATGGGTTGGTGTAGTGGGCGAGTGAGACTGGGCGTGTACTGGTAGGGTTAGTGGGGTGGCAACGACGGTGGCGGCAATTATGGTGGTGTTGGGCAGCGGCTGGTGGTGGTGGGTGGTTGTTGCCGGTGGTGGGGGTGGTGGTTGGCAATGGTGGGTGGTGGATGCTACTAGTGGTGGGGTGGGTGGTGTGAATTGTGATAGGTGATGGTAAATTTTCGTTTTTTTCAAAATTCCTACCTTTTGTGAGAGAATTTTTTTACATTGTAGAGAAGGGAGAAAAATTTTTTGAGAGAAAATCTCATTTTTCTTCATTTAAACCAAACAAGAGAAAAGAAAATTTTAACATTTTTTGTTCTTTTTCCCCAAATCCAAGGTTCCAAACACAGCCTTAGTATCCCCTACAACGTGTGCTATAGACAATGCCCATTCCTCTTTAATTAAAGATTGGGACGAATCTTATAATATAATAAGGAGTATGCATTAAGGAAAGGAACAGCGCCTTGTCAACTTTGCAAATGACAAAAGCAACAGGAGGACCTAACCTAACATCTTTATTTTGGTTTTTTGTCCTTTTTTTTCATTAAAAAAGAAAAGGAGATTTCATGCTCAAAACAAGGAGAGAGGCACTATTCCTCTCTCTTTCCTTTTTTGTTGTGGAGGCGAGCTTGGAGAATAAGACAGGAAATGAGATTTTCAGAAAAAAAAAAAAAAACCTGTATTTTTCTTCTATGTTAATGCTGGATCCGGATACTTAGAACAAAAGTAAGATTTTCATTAATAAAAAAGGGGTAAGGTTTGAATTTAAAGAGAAGGAAATAATAATAATAATAATAAATAAATAAATAAATAGATTTGATTTTATTGAGAATCAATAATTTGCTGTTTATCTTCAAAAGCAAAAAATTTGGTTGCCATAGTGGCAATAATGTATATTTGGTTGCCATAGTGGCAAATGATGCACATTCTCATAAACTTTTGGAATACAATTACTTAATTTTCAGAAAAAAAATAACATTTTTACTATTAGAAGCAAAAACTCATTTTACGAAGGACTAACTAAATGTTAATTTTATTTCTTGAGAACACGTATTTCTTTTAAAAGCAAAAAATACTTTGAACAAGGCTAGGTACCGAAATATATACTGATCAAGATTATAGCTTTTATGCTGTCTGTTATGATTGGAAATTGGAGGTCACCACTCTCCTGAATTCTAAGAAGAACATCCACAAGATCTTCATCTCCTACATCAGCATTTCTAGTCAATTTCGCAGTACTTTTCACTTTGTGATCATTAATGATGTCATCAAGGATCCTGTCAACCTTCTTGTGTGACCTCCCTATTGCTTACCTTCATTCCAGTAATAACAAGAAGAAATTAAATTGAAGGGGAAACATTGGCTAATTCAAAACCTCCCACTCCAGAACACATCACATTGGACAAAGCCTGCATCTATCATTATGTATAGAAGTTAAATCTATTGTTTGGTTATCTTAGGACAATTCCTATGCTCTGTTTCTATATATTAATTTACAGGTTCTAGTCTTGCCTCAACTCCCCTGCCGAGGGCCTTGTTGACTGCGAGGTTTAACATCAAAAACAAAACAAAACATATTAACTCCATAACATATAACCATTACAATATTCATGACAACATCTTATTGATCACAAATGAAATCAAAATGTGGGGTGGATATCAAGTGCAAGTCCGTTCGTTTCTTTACAGTCGCTCCAAAGTCTTCACTCATATCTAAATCTTCAGGACTGATCCCACTAGGGAGCTTCCAGTCGAAGTAGTATAACAACTGAGCAAGAAGAAGCTCTATATTGGCAAAACCCAAATGAAATACCAGGGCATATCCTTCTACCAGCACCAAATGGGATAAACTCAAAAGTTATTTCCTTTATAATCTATGGAACTATCTTGGAACCGGTCTGGGTAGAAGCTCTCAGCATCATTCCAATGTTTAGGATCTCTTCCAATGGCCCAAGCATTAACCATGATTCTGGTTTTCATGGGTATCTCATACGCATCAATCTTACACCTCTCCCTACATTCTCTTGGGACTAATAAAGGTGCTGGTGGGTGTAGCCTTAGAGTCTCTTTGATGACACACTTGAAGTAAGTCAGTTCTTGAATGTCTGTCTCCTCCACCTTTTGCTTGCCTTTGAGAACCTTTCTTAGCTCAGATTGTACCTTCTCCATCAATTTTGGGTTTCTTATCAATTCAGACATTGCCCATTCTGTTGTACTTGACGAAGTCTCCGTCCCTGCAATGAATATGTCCTGATCAAGCCACAACCGTTAGATTTGACTAAATCAAATTACAAAAAAATAGGACTAGCTGTGTACCCAATACATATACTAACCGTGATTACAGCTTTTATGTTGTCTGTTGTGATTGGAAATTCAAGGTCACCACTCTCCTGAATTCTAAGAAGAACATCAACAAGATCTTCATCTCCTGCATCTCCATTTCTAGTCAAGTTGGCTGTCCTTTTCACTCGGTGATCGTTAATGATGTCGTCAAGGATACGGTCAACCTGTTGTATTTGTTTATGGACAACCACTACATTTGTCTGTTGGGCCCATAATGGGATGGGCCATTTTCTTTCTAACACATGTGGAGGCCCCTACTCTCACCCCACTATAAATAGAACTAGCCCATTGAGTTCTATTAAGAGGGGTTTGCATTTTGTTGTCTCTCTCTTAGGGTTTAAGGGGTAGAGAGTAGTTTCTCCACACTCCATTTTTCTCTATCTTGCAGAAACCTAAAGCTTGTAATGGAGAACTCATCTTGCTCACAACCAGGTATGTGATATTTTTTTATCATTAAACAACATATGCTATGTCTTAAGAGAGGTATTAATCTATCAATTGGTATCGGAGCCTCCTTCTCTTTATTTATAGCTATGTGTGCTTCAACTCATTGAAATCCCATTTTCGTATTCATCATTGAATAACATATTGACTGTATGGCCACATATTGGCTTTCGTCCTTTGTGATTAAGATGAAATCGGGAGTTTTCCTTTTGGGTTCGTCTTGTTATGATTCGATAGAAACCGTGTGAAACCGTGTTTTCTACGGTCTTAGTTCTCTTTTGTGTTGGAGAAAGCAAATGTGGAAGATTGTGGTTTTGACTTTTGTGGCAAAACCAAACGAGAAAGAAAACGTAAAGCCCCTTTCTTTGACTTTTGTGGCATCACACATTTACTTCTATTGGGGCTTTGATTTTTTTTTTGGTCTTTTCTCATTTATTGCTGGTTCTTTGCTTGTTGTTTTTCGTCTTTTGTGATTGTGGTGGGATATGAGGAGTGTCCGCCCCAAGCCTGGTCTTTTGTGATTGTGGTTTCTGCAAATATTCCAAAAGGGCAATCATAAAGATAAAGATGAAGTAATTTGTTGACTTGTTGCTAATATTTTCAATTTCTTCATAGTTTGACTAATAGCATGACTTGTTTCTACCATTTTATGTAATTAAACAAATGGGTTTCAAGTCCTAACATGTGCTTGAATCGAACACGTGGGTTGTATTATTTATTGAAAATCGATATTTTTCTTGAATGGTTATGTACCCACCTCTCGTGGGACTAGTCATGATAAATTATCGATGTTGTTATATATATATATATTGATTACGCTTCCGCAATAACATTATACTATGATCCGTACGGATAGTGAATTTGTCCTGTCGGCAAATCACTATTTGGTAGGATGCATAGGATGTTAAAGAGAACAATTAAGTACTTGATACTTGGTGGCCTAGTCCTATCCTCTCGATAAAGGGTCATTTTAAGTCCTTGTATTTAACTATTTTGCTTTATCATGTGTAAGAGTCCCTTGTATATATCTTGGGCTCTAGCATAGTGCATATGAGTTCCTTTTGAATTGAACTCTAGTATGGACATAAGATTGCCTAATGGAGATATTTATGGGTGCATGTTTTTGTTTCACATGCATAATAAATTCTGTTACATTCTCCACAGCTTATGGCAATGCGGCTTTGTCTCTCTCCTTATCTGCCATCAAAAGTTTAACGGGAACCAACTATGAGGATTGGTATGAGTCTCTCACTATCAATTTGGCAATCATGAATCTGGATTTGGCTTTGAGGGTTGATATGCCTGCCGAACCTACTAGTGAAAGTTCTGTAGCTGATAAATCTCATTATGAGCAGTGGGTACATTCCAACAGGACTTGTCTTATGATTATGAAGTACACTATTGATAAGACTATTAGGCAAAGTATTCCTGATACAGAAAGTGCCAAAGACTTCCTTGATGCTGTTGGAAAGAAATTTACCAAGTTTGATAAGGCAGAAAAGGGAGCCCTATTAAAACTCCTTACTACTACAACCTATGATGGAGTTAGTGGAGTCAGGGAGCACATCATGAAGCTTACTCATTTCTTTAATAAACTCAAGGGGATGAGACTCATGCTGTCTGATAGTTTCCTTGTTTGGCAAGTGCTTAAATCTTTGCCAAGTCAATTTGATGCATTGAGAACCACTTATAATGCTCAAAAAGATGAGTGGAACTTGAGTGAAATGACTGCTATTGTAACTCAAGAAGAGGAGATGATGAAAAAGGGTAAGACTCATGTTGCTCTTATGGTGACCCATGACAAAGGGAAGAAGAAATTCTTCAAAAGGAATGGCAACAAGTTTCAGAACATGAAGAGATCTTTGAAACCTACTCCACAAACTGATGTGAGTGTTCCACGTGGGCCTAAAACTGAAGGTTTTAAAGGAAAGTGTAACTTCTGTCATTTGTATGGTCACAAGAAGGCAGATTGTAAGAAGTTCAAGGCCTGGTTAGACAAGAAAGGTATACATTCAATTCTAGTGTGTTTTGAGTCTAATATGGTGGATGTGCCTTCTGATTCTTGGTGGCTAGATACTGGTGCAACCATTCACACTACAAATTCTTTGCAGGAATTAAGCAACTTCAGAAGACCGAGTGATACAGAGATAGTAGTAAATATGGGCAACGGTGTGAAGGTCACAGTTGAACACATTGGTGTAGTAAGACTTGTTTTGGCCTCTAGGCATGTTTTGAACTTGTTTGATACTGCTTATATACCTTCAATTAGGAGAAATCTGATCTTTGTTTCTATTTTGGACGAATGTGGATATGATTTTCTTTTTGGAAATGGAAAAGCTACTATTTATTATAATTCTGTTGTGGTTGGTTCAACTACTTTATATGATGGTTTGTATAGAATTGACTTGCTTCCTGCTCTTGATAATGCTTCTCTTCAATTTTCTGTTGTGAATGCTGTAGTTGGTTCTAAACGTGGTAGGATGAGTAGAAACTCTTCTATGTTGTGGCACAAAAGGTTGGGTCATATTTCAAGAGAAAGAATGGAGAGGTTGGTTAAAGATGGCATTCTGGTTGACTTGGATTTTTCTGACTTTGAAACTTGTGTTGATTGTATCAAAGGGAAACTTCCAGCCAAGACAAGAAAGCAAAAGGTTGGTAGAAGTATGGATATTTTAGACTTAATTCATACTGATATCTGTGGTCCCATTTCCCCTGCTGCCATGGGTAATTATAGGTACTTCATTACATTCATTGATGATTTTTCTCGCTATGGTCAAGTTGAGCTCATTCGTGAAAAATCAGATTCATTAGAAGCCTTTAAGGTTTTTAAGGCTGCAGTGGAGCTTAAGAAAAATAAGAAGATTAAGGCAGTAAGATCAGATAGAGGTGGTGAATATTATGGGAGATATGATGAGACTGGTAGAAATCCTGGACCTTTTGCTAGATTTCTCGAGGCATGTGGTATTGAGGCTCAGTACACAATGCCTGGAACTCCTGAACAGAATGGTATTGCAGAAAGAAGAAATCGTACCCTCATGGATATGGTGCGATGTATGCTCAGTCATTTTATTTTGCCTGAATTCTTATGGGGTGAAGCTTTGAAAACCGCCGCTTACATCCTGAATCAAGTGCCAAGTAAGTCAGTCGCCAAAACTCCTTATGAGTTATGGTCATGCAAAAGGCCTAGTTTGAATCATTTCCGTGTTTGGGGTTGCAAGGCAGAAATAAGGCTTTATAATCCTTCTCAAAAGAAACTTGATCCTAAGACCATTTCTGGTTATTTTGTTGGCTATTGTGTGGGATCAAGAGGTTCCAGATTTTATTGTCCTTCTAATGTCACTAAAGTCATTGAATCTGATAGAGACATTTTCTTTGAGGATATCCCTGATAGTGGAAGTTCTGCTCCATGTGAAGTTGTCTTTAGAGAGGAGAGTGTTGTTATACCTGTTCAAATTACTCCTCCATCACTGGTTGCACCATCATTGATAGAGGGAACCAATACTGTTTCCCATGATCCGGTTATTGACACTGTAGTAGATGTTGATATGGGGACAAATGACGCTGTTTTGAGGAGATCAGAGAGGACTCGTAGACCTGCAATATCTGATGATTACATTGTCTATTTGCAGGAGCATGAGTTTGATGTTGGTATGTCTTTTGATCCAAGATCCTTTAAGGAGGCCATTGATAGCCCCAAGTACTCATGTTGGTTAGATGCTATGCATGATGAGATGGCATCGATGTGTCAAAATGGTGTATGGGATTTGGTTGAACTACCTTGTGGTTATAGGCCCATTGGTTGTAAATGGATCTTTAAGACAAAGTATGATTCTCAAGGTCAGGTAGAAAGGTATAAAGCCAGGCTTGTTGCGAAGGGTTTTAGCCAAAGAGAAGGTATTGATTATAAAGATACTTTCTCACCTGTGTCTACCAAGGATTCTTTTCGGATTATTATGGCACTTGTGGCTCACTTGGACCTTGAGTTGCATCAGATGGATGTCAAGACAGCTTTCCTTAATGGACATTTATTTGAGGATGTGTACATGACACAACCAGATGGTTTTCAAGTTGATGGAAAGGAACATATGGTGTGTAAGCTTAAGAAATCCATTTACGGGCTCAAGCAGGCATCAAGACAATGGTACCTGAAATTTGATGAGATTGTCACCTCTTGTGGTTTTAAGGAGAATATTGTCGATCAATGCATATATCTAAAGGTCAGTGGGAGTAAATATATCTTTCTTGTTCTTTATGTTGATGATATATTACTCGCTACAAATGACATGGAGCTTCTAATAGAGACAAAAGGCATGTTGTCGTCTCATTTTGACACGAAGGATCTTGGTGAGGCGTCTTATGTCTTGGGCATCCAGATTATTCGTGAAAGATCTGGTGGCATTCTTGGATTATCTCAAAAATCCTACATCGACAGAGTTCTAAGTAAGTTTAATATGCATTCTTGTTCTCTTGGGAAAGCGCCTATTGTTAAAGGTGATAAATTTTCGAAGTCTCAATGCCCTCAGGATGATAGTGAAAGGACTCAAATGCAGATGATTCCTTATTCATCAGTTGTGGGTGGTTTGATGTATACTCAAGTATGTACACGACCTGACATTGCTTTTGTTAGTAGTGTTCTTGGGAGATACTTGAGTGATCCTGGTTTGGCCCATTGGAAAGCTGCAAAGAAAGTACTTAGGTACTTGCAAGGCACTAAAGATCTAGTGCTTACATATTGGCGATCTGACATCCTTGACGTAATTGGATATTCTGACGCTGATTTTGCAGGCTGTCCAGATGATAGGAGATCCACTTCTGGTTATGTTTTTATGATGGCAGGAGGAGCTGTTTCTTGGAAAAGTGTCAAACAGACACTTGTAGCTTCGTCTACAATGGAGGCAGAATATGTTGCTTGTTATGAGGCTACATGCCAGGCTATTTGGTTGCGGAATTTTATCTTGGGGCTAGGTGTTGTGAACACCATCTCGAGGCCGCTTAAGATATTTTGTGACAATTCCGCAGCAGTTGCATTCTCTCGGAACACTAGGAGCTCTTTTCACTCCAAGCATATTGATATTAAGTATTTGTTTGTTAGAGAGAAAATAGCCGAGTCTTATATTTGTGTTGAGCATATTTCCACAGAACATATGTTAGCTGACCCACTAACTAAAGGTTTAGCTCCAAAATTGTTTAAGGAGCATGTGACTCATTTGGGATTGTTAGAGTCTTCTGTTGTATTTAGTTAGTGGGAGTTCTGTAAACATTGACTATATGGCTATAATTTTTATGCTCATATTCTATTTTGGTTAATATAGCGATGTCAATGTTATGCCTAGGTCACGTGCATTATGGACAAGGCATGCTTTATGTATTGAGACATTTTGATTGGTCTCGTGCCTGGGTCACGCGCATTATGGATAAGGCATGCTTTATGTATTGAGACATTTTGACTGGTCTCGTGCCTGGGTCACGCGCATTATGGATAAGGCATGCTTTATGTATTGAGACATTTTGATTGGCCTCGTGCCTGGGTCACGCGCATTATGGACAAGGCATGTTTTGTGTATTGAGGCATTTTGATTGGTCTCGTGCAGGTGTATTATCCACAAAGAGACAATATATTTTAGTGTATGCCTGAATGTTGTGATTGTTAGCATAAGGTTGGTGCCATATATCCTATCGGTATAGTCACTAAACTGGATGCTTACAGTCACATTATGGATAAGGCTTGTTGTTTTAAAGACATTTGTAACTGTCTTTTGGGCTTCGTATGAAAAACAAGTATTTATCACCATGTTGATTTTAGTTTTGGAATGCTTGTTTGTGCTTGTGTTATGATTAAATGTATTGTTGTCCAAGTGGGAGATTGTTGTATTTGTTTATGGACAACCACTACATTTGTCTGTTGGGCCCATAAATGGGATGGGCCATTTTCTTTCTAACACATGTGGAGGCCCCTACTCTCACCCCACTATAAATAGAACTAGCCCATTGAGTTCTATTAAGAGGGGTTTGCATTTTGTTGTCTCTCTCTTAGGGTTTAAGGGGTAGAGAGTAGTTTCTCCACACTCCATTTTTCTCTATCTTGCAGAAACCTAAAGCTTGTAATGGAGAACTCATCTTGCTCACAACCAGGTATGTGATATTTTTTTATCATTAAACAACATATGCTATGTCTTAATAGAGGTATTAATCTATCACAACCTTCTTATGTAACCTCTTTATTGCTTGCTTCATTCCAGTAATCACTTGAAGAAATTCAAGTGAAGGGAAAACATTGGCTATTTCAAAACCTCCCGCTATAGAAATTAATTCCTTGCTTGCCGATAAGAATGCTTCTTTGTCTTTGCATTCCTTACCAAAAGCTACCCTGGCAACTATAGAATTTGTCATTAACAGGATTTTCTGGCCAAGATTGATGATCGATCCATTAGTTGAGCAGATCAATCTAACAAACTTCGAGACCTCTTCTTCCCTAGCTAAGTGAACGGAATGATGGAACACGCTTAGGACTTCGGAGTTCCACGATACAAATCTTTCACAGTTGTCTCCAGTAACCACCATATGGAGAGAGGACAATATCCGTATAGCCATAAGATGCAATCTTAGCAGAAGGAATCTCGGGTCGGTACGCAAAGTTAACATCATGATTTTTCATCACCTCAATGGCCGTGTCAGGAGAAGAAACAACAACAGCAGAGACTTCACCAAGTTGTAGATGCATGAGGGGCCCATAATTTTTGGCCAAGTCTCTCAAGGAGTGATGGGGTAGTGACCCTATCAACTGGTGCAAGTTTCCAATCAAAGGCAGCTTCCTAGGACCAGGAGGCAATTTTTCTCTTGAGTCATGGGCTTCGGATCTCTTCCAAACTTTCATGAACATAGACAAAAATAGCACAAACGAAGCGAAAAGAGTAAACCAAAGAAGTTGTTCCTCCATGGCTAAGGGAAGAGGATGCTTAGGAGAATGTTTTTGGGGGTCTTAAGGCAAGATTTTACTTGCAACCTGCAAGAATCTCCGAATTCTGTACAAGGAAGATACCATTTTGGTTGATGTTCTATTTTTATTTATGTATTCATTTTGTTTATTAGCCATGACCTATGCGCTATACAAGGGACAAGGCATAGTCTCTTTTTGGCTCTTCTTCAAGGGCGGAGCTACATAGAGCTTAGGTTAGGCCATCCTGAAATTACAAAAAATTATTGTCCATTTAATATATATACAACTTTACCCCCTTAAAATTTCAAATTTGCCCTCATATCTTTTTAATCACAACCATTCATCTTTCGTCTTTACTTGGAAGATTTAATTTGCCCACCCTATATGAAAGTCCTGGCTATGCAGTTGGCTCTTTACTTTAACGAATACAATTTTAATATATATATAAACAAAAACAAAAACAAAAAAAACAAAACAAAATGCCTCTGTATATATCGCCACAATGTTGTGACATGTAGTGACAAGGCTCTATTTAAAAAAGGCCTACTTGTCGGGATGAAATCATCTGCTGCTTTTCATTGCTGTGTACCATGCAACTGTAGTGAGCATCTCATGGTTAAGATTTTTTTCCACAATAAAATTTGTTGTACACTTTCAAAAACAAAACTCTGTAAATGTTTGATGCTCTATATGGTAGCATTTAGTTTCAACTGCAGGGTTAACTACAATAAAAGAGGCAGATGATTTCAAACCCGACTGGTTCATTGGTTTAATGTTACTCCTTTTATAACAAAATTAGAGAAATAAAAATAAATTATAAATTATGAAACATTTATTTTGTATTTGCTTTCAAAAATCTGCTGCAATAAATAAGCAGAAAGTAGGAAAAAAAAGCATAAGTTGCATAAATTTTTTAAAATATTAAAAGGTAGTTTTTATTTTTTGTTTTATGGAGAAGCAATACAATTTGTTCTGAATTTGCATAAGCTAGAGCTACAATCCTTTTGACAATTTATTTCTATCAAAGTGTCACTACAAACAAGAGGGGAATTAGCGACGGGATTTTAGAGGAAGTAACAAAATTTTGTCCCTAAAAGTACTTTTACCGGTGGTAAACACACTTTCCACCCCTAAAAGTTAACGTATCATTTTTCCCGCGCGAAAAACCTATGGCCCAAGTTCTTTCCGCGCGAAATAGCCTTTGGCAGCGATAGTTCCCACCGGTATATTGAGTTTTACCGGTGGTACCTTCACTACCGCCGATAAAAAGTTGGCAGGAGGAACCCACCAAATACTTTTAGCGGCGGTAGCAACACTACCGCCCCTAAAAGGTATAAAATAAAAACTATTTTGTGTTTTCAGTGATTTGTTGTCGACAATAATACTTTTAGCGGCAGTAGCATCACTACCACCCCTAAAAGGTATAAAATAAAAACTATTTTGTGTCTTTGGTAAATTTTCTTTAAAAAAATAGCAATTTTACTGGCGGTTTGAGAAACCGCCGGTAAAGATCACATAACAGAATCTTTACCCGCGGTTAAACCGCCGGTAAAGATCTTCCTGGTTTAAAAAAAAAAACCAGAAAACTTCACTTTTAGGGGTGGTAAGCTACCGCCCCTAGAAGGTAGAAAATACAAACTAACTTGTTTTTTCGCTAATTTTTTAAAAAAAAAAGGTACATGTTTATCGACGGTTTATGGAACCACTGGTAAAAACCAAATGACGCGATCTTTACCGGCGGTTTTACCACCAGTAAAGATATTCTTCGTTTTTTAAAATAAGAAAACTTCACTTTTAGGGGCGGTAAGCTACCACTGCTAAAAGTAAGCATGATTTTCAAATTTAATTCCACTTTTAGGGGCAGTAGCTTACCACCGGTAAAAGCGAAAGCGGGAAATTTCCCGTGTGTCTAATGGATTGAATTTTGATTTGATTTTTAGGGTCGGTAAACTACCACAACTAAAAGTAAAGCGCAATTTTCAAATCTAATTTGACTTTTAGGGGCGGTAATTTACCGCCACTAAAAGTAAAGTGAGTGATTTTTCAAATTTAATTCAACTTTTATGGGCTGTAGGGAAACTACCGCCGATAAAAGTCGACTCTACATATACCAGTTGAGTCTCTTCTTCTTCAACTTGTTTTTTTCTTAATGGTAAGTTTTTTTTACTCTATCTTTGCATTTCTTTTATCTCTACCTACTTTTCTTCTTTAAAACTTTACTCTCACTAACATTTTGATTTTTCCCTCTCTACAGATTTCTTCACTCATAGGTTACTCTCTCACTAACCTAATCTCTCTCTATCTACCTCTCTTTCTCTCTCTAAATATCTGTTTGTATGCTGCCGAACGACGGCAGCAATGTTTTAATTTTTTTAATATTATTTTTAGTGGCGGTATGTCCCGCTGGTAAAAATCGTTATTTTATTTTTTATTATTTAAATAAAATTTTTACCGGCGGAAATTATCGCCACGAAAAGTCTTTATTTTATTTTTTATTTTTTAAATATTATTTTTAGCAGCTGTAATTTACCGCAGGTAAAAATAATAATTTTATTTTATTTTTAATTATTATTTTTAGCGATGGTAATTTATCGCTGGTAATGAATGAGCAATAGCGGGGGTAGATTATTTATCGCCGCTATAACCTTTAGCATCAAGATATTTAGGGGCAGGAGGTGTTACCGCAGGTAAAAGTATTACCGGCGGTAATCTAGCTTTCGCCTACGGTAACCTACCGCCGGTGAAAGCTAGTATTTTTGTAGTGTGTTCTAGCTTTTCAAAGAAGCCAATTTAATTGAAGGAAAGAGGATACTGTTTCTAAAAACTGTACATAAAAAAAAGCAATTATCAGTTTTTCAAATTTAAGAATAAAAGTCTAAAAAGACATTGTCCTCCCATTTTTAATGGGGTGCATGTAGTCTGCTTCAATATTCTGCATCCATTCTTGCAACAATTGCTATAACGCCTTGGAACCAGGTTACGTAAAATAAATCGTAACTCGTTCCCAAGGAGTTAGCTTTTCACACAGGATCGCTATCAGAGTGAAGGATAACATGAAATAACCAATATTATAATCAAAGGCAACTAAAATTTTCCGCAACTCACCGAACCAAACATATACCCGTTGGTAACGTCCTCACCGAGATCTGGAAACAAAACAAAATAGTGAGATACGAATATCTCAGCAAGTAGCAATGCATGCACAGAAATACATTTATAACAGTATTAGAACATGCATAAGTTATAATCAATTAGGTTTACGGTTAACCTTGGTTAATCCGACTAATCCCGGAAATACATCATCAATCACATATCATGTCAAAAATCAGATTTGGAAAACAATATATATTGGGACTCGTGAAGTTTGTCTATTTTGTGTGGCTAAGCACTAGTGTCCCAAACAATCCAGTCGAAAACACTGCAACAGCTCAAATAACCCAATTCATCGCCCTCATGGCAGAAAACATCAAGTGACCTCACCCTCATGGTGGAAAGGGAATTGCTGCAGCACTTCCCTCATGGAAGGCCTCTCAATCATGGAGGAAATGCACTAAGGAACCCTAGACTTAATCCAAAAAAAAATGTACAAAATTCACTTACAACTCGATTGTGGATCCACACTAAGTCTCACCCTTAATACTTTGACAAATTTATATATATACAGTTTGCAAACAACTTAAAATCATATTCAATGCAATTTCAGTAATTTTTATGACTAACCATACCAATTTAAATCAAATAGCCACCAAGCTCATTCAACAGTAAAAAGTTACAACTCATGATACATATCGTGGAAATACTTTACACTTGAATAAAATGATAACCAGTGAACTTTTTAAGAAAACACAACCAAATAATATTCAAGTCACAACAAAAACAGCTAAATTCATTGATAATAAAAACAATTCCAGAATTCTCTAATACTAAACTCTCTATTAGATTCAACAAAATTTCAGATTTGCTACTCCTTGTACTTATTAATTCTAATACTATTTACTTCATAATTTTTGCTCTTAAAATTAATTCCCAAAAGTTACTAACAATACCAAATTTTGCTCAACTAGCCATTAAAATCATCAAATAGTAAAAATTCCCAACATGACACCTTAAACCAGTACCATATATCCGGATAAAAATTTTTCAGAGCCTAGAACTTAGAACGAGGAACTAACTGTGCAATTGAGGGTATCCTGACTTGCACTACGTATATGTGTTTCTGTATTTTGAGCCCACAGACCCTGGAATCACCAGAAAAGGAAGCTCATAACTGGTATTCCAGATCACACACGGGCTTTTCTGAAATTTACACTTTGATTCTCAGTTTCTTAAAGAATTAAAATTTCAAGTCAAAAATATAACCCATTAGAGAGAAAAATATGGGGAACAGAAAATATTTGAGTGGAACATGGATAATAGTTTAACACTAAAGGGAATAAGAATGTTGGTTAGTGCAAAGTTCTAGTGGCTGTGAACAAAGGTAGCATTTACAATGGGTTTTTTGTATATCATTAGATTCGGGACACATACATGGGACCAGCTAAATGTCTGCCATGTTAACTTCCAAATTTCTCTTCAGATATTAAACATTTTCATCTGTACGAACACATATTATACTGTTGACTCCGATTAAATCTACATATTAATTTGCATTTAAGTTAGACATCAATAGCATATCTAGACTTCAACTACAAAGCAAATTCAGCCCAAAGCATGCATATGCCTTTGCCAAGTTAAACCCATGACCACATGAATCGTTGATTGACACCTAATTGACTACCTTCTTTTCCTTTCAGAACGACCACCATTTCATAGCTATCATCAATAGACTCCTTGAATCATGATAAGCCTCACACCAAACTATACCCACAAAAGGGGTTTTCAATAAAAGAGTTCATCGCAAAATGCAACTCTAATATTGTATTGAACAAAATATGAAGCCCGACCTGAAAATTAGAACAGAAGCATACACATTACCCTTGATTTAGTGCTGGGCGCTAACCTGGGGCTAACCTAGAGAGGGTGGGCGCCAGGTTAACCCCAGCCACAAAATAACTAGCACTAACCTGGGGCTAACCTGGTGAGGTTGGCGCCAGGTTAGCACCAGGTATTTCTAACCTAAACTTTGCCGCACTCACTGAAATTTCTATTTCCCCGCTTCTGGTTCAATCTCCTTCTTAAATATGATTAACAAGTTATAAATCAGACAACTAACATATCTAAACTCACCTGGATTTAGTCAAATCCAAAACCAACAGCACTCAGAGATTAGACGCTTAAATCATGAACAGAACATGGGCATTTGTTTCATTCAAATCTAATTTCTAGTTGGTCACAAAGCACAACGAAAACCATGCTGGTTTGAAAGTGATATTTGCCTTAGTTTTGCTGGAATTAAACTTCACCAAAAATCAGAAGTAGTCGCACAGGTTCCTCACGTCTTGAACTCCCTGTGACTATCTGAAATTTTGCAGAAAACTTCAGTTTATTATTGGTTCTGATCCCTCCACTGATTCCTAACTAAAATCTGATTTGATTCAACTAAATTTTATCCTCAAATTGGTCTTACCTGCTTGAACCAAAATCTGGACGAATTCTGCTCTGAGAGATCAGACGAATTCTTCTATGGACAGTGCACTCCTTCACTCCCCTTCCTACAAACTTCAATGCTTTAACTCACCTCTGCAAACCTAATCTTCTCTTCTCAACATCCCAGATCAGATCTCCAGTTGTTTAAGCTCCTCGGAAATGAACAATCGAGAATCCGAACAGTCGTTCGGAGAGATAATATGCACGGGCGTTCAAAAGCCTCTTCATATTCTTCATGATCCGGTGTGATGCTCCCCACCGAACTCCCTATATAAACCCTAATAACCCTTGATAAGTTAGCTAGTCACTCAAACAAATACTACAGCACCATCTTATTATATTTAATTAAAATTTCTGAATAATACCTATAACTATAGGAATTTAAAATATAACTTCACTTACTATTAGCTTCTATAATTAATAATTTCTGAAATCCCCAAAATGCCTTTGCATGGCTTCCACCCTAAACCAGTAATTTAAAATATAATTAAGGTTTCTTATCTTTATATTTAGCATTTCCACCCGGGGATTCCGGTTTAACCACTAAATCTCTTTTTCTTGAACTTTCCATCACTTAAATAAATTAATGATCTCAAAAATCCAATTTTTAATTATTAGTAAAAATTCGTGGTTTTACAACTGCTGCTATTGGTGCGCTCATTTAAATAAGTTTAGGAAAAGTAGAATTTTCTTATTGAATACTTATACACCAATCCAATCACCCTTCGCAGAAACAAGCATAGGATTTTGATGCAAACAATATCCAAGCATTTTTATTATTTTTAGACAATAAGTATATAAAAGACTCATTTTAAATAATTTCTTCAATGAATACAATTTTCTAACCAATATTACAGCTTTTATATTGTTGGTTGTAATTTGAAACCCAAGCTCTCCACACTCATGAACTCTAAGAAGAGCATCAACAAGATCTTCATCTCCTAACTCACCATTGCTATTCAAGTCACCAATGATTGGGTATGATTTGTACTTAATAGTTCCATAATGCGAACCTTTTGCATTTGTCTCCAAAGATCTCCCTATGTAGAGAAGGCTTGTATATGTAAACCTAGGTCATAATATTAGCAGGAAGAAACCTTGGTTCGATGTGCAAACATAAGATCATAATTCATCAACACTGCTGTAGTCATTTGAGCCAAATTGTAGATGTAGAAAGGGCTATATTTTGCAGCTAAGTCTCTCAAGGAGTGATGGGTTTGTTATCATTTGGTGCAAGTTTCCAGCTATAGGTAATTTACTGTGCCCTGGAACAGTTTTCAGCGATGGGTTTGTTTTAGCTTGCTAAGATGAAACCAGAAAATTAAGCTGGAGCTCAATGGATGAGAAGAAGATGACTACTTAAGAGAGTGACCTATAGTGTTTCACATATTGAGTTTTTATTTGCAACTAGAATAGGAATTACGGAGTTTTGTTTGGCCAGGATGCCATACAAAAAGTTCTATTTTTTATATTTGTTAGCTTTCTTTATGAGCTAAGATGTGGAAATTTAACCTAACAAAGGCAATGATGGATCTAGTTTTTAGCACAATACCTGTTTATATGATAAGGATGTAAAATCTATCCTAATAATTATTAGATCTAATCTTATAATATGGTAATGAGCAAGGAAAGCAAAGAATGCTGAGAAAAGCGCATCTCTTGTCTTGTAATAGAAGATGCCCTTGACTTTTACCAATAAAAAGGACAAAAGGTGTCCTTGCTAATAGGTAATAATGTAACGACCCAACCCAGCGAGGTATTGTCCGCTTTAGGCCTAAGCCCACACGGTTTTGTCCCAACCTCACATTGGAAACGGATGAATACCCGATATAGTATAAGAGTCAAGGAAAACATTTAACCAAGCAAGGCACTTTTTGACAACAAAATTGTGCAGGCTTAGGCCCAAAGCGAACAATACCTCGTTGGGTTGGGTCGTTACAAATGGTATCAAATCAGGATCTGGGTCCAGTAGTCCGAGGCTGGTGTAGGTCCTGGTGTTGCCTGGGAAAGGTAGTTGGACCTGTAAGCACCTCATTTTTGCACCTCCCAAAATGCAGAAAATGAAATTTTAATTGAAAAGTCAAAACTTAAGAAAGTCAAAAAGTTGACTTTTTTATCTGGTGCAAATCAGTCACCATACTTCTCACCATTGGAAAGAGGATTCCGATACGACTCTAACAAAACTGAGTTTGCTCAAATCAGAGTCTGAACAAAGAAGTTATGGACTGGTCAAATTTGAGAAAAGCAGAAATTGACTTTCTGCTAAACCCCAGATCAGCTACCTCATTTGATACCAGCAGAAAGAGCATCTCGACACGATTCCAACGCAACTGAGTTTGCTGGAATCGGAGTCCCGGATAAGGAAATATGAGCAAAATTGGCTCCGGGACACGACTCGACATTTCTGCTAAAAACCCCGAATTTGCTGCTAAACTCTAGCTCAGTGGATAGAGGATGTCGACCCGGTTCCAAGGCAACTGAGTTTGCCAGCATCAGAGCTCAAATGAGAGAATTATGGGCAATCCTTGGTCAAAAATAAACTGTCCACGTGGCAAACTGCGCCACATGGACGTCCCCCTTTCTTAACCCTTAAGTAAACAAAAATATTAACAAAAAGAGTCTTTCTTAACCCCTAAGTAAAAAATATTAACAGAAGGGTCTTTCTTAACCATTAAATAAAAAGTAATAAGTCACAAGTAAGAAATAACAATAAAAAAGTCACTTTTGATAAAATATTTAAAAATTGGTCTTTCTTAACCCTTAAGCAACCTCTCCTATAAAAAGGGAGGGGTGGGATGCATTAAGGGTTGAGCACATTTTTTCTCTCCATTTCCTTCTCCAACCTCTCCCAACTCATCTCTCCCAAGCTCTCTTCTCTCGCCTACAGTTGGTGCCCTCTTGTCTTTTCTCTCTTTATTTCATACCATCATTTCACTCCACCATCTTCCTCCACATTCAAGTTTGAGGGAGGCTTTGCTGCTGTTGGTGGTGAAGAAGGAGGTTCCAGCCACGGTTGTGCTGCAAGAGGGAGTCCACCCACCTCAAAAGGGTGTTAAAACACCAAGGTAATGTTCCCCACAACTTGTTGTTCAGCATAAATGAAAATAGGCTCATTTCAAGCATGTTAATTAAGGTGTTCTTTTCTTCTCTAACATGTTTCCCGTTTCTTTCCCAGCATGTTGACACCTTATCCCTCCATTTGTGTTCATCATTTTCGGCATGAGAAAGTTCCCTTGGTAAAGGGAGCATATCTCCGGTTTCTAGGATGAGAATGTTCCACTTTAAGCATGATATTTTAAGCATGGTCTAATGGCTTCTTAGCATATTGTTTGCTGTTATTGGTTGTCACATTCAAAGGTGGGAGCATGTTCCCCCATGGTTGCCTTTTCCAATATACCCCATGAGTAATCCCCCTTGTTCCCTTCTTTAAATGTCCTTTTTTAGAATAACTGAATAATCTGCATTGATAGGATGTTGCACCTTGAGTTTATATCCTAGTTTTCATTTTCACATGGTCTAAGTTGATGTTGTATGCATGCATGGATTAATCAATGTTTAAGGTATGTGTTTTACCATTTTTAGGGATCATGTCAACATCTACTTTTACCGGCTGTTTTGTGTGTTTACACCATAATTCTACTTCTGTTTTAGTCACTGTTTTGAGTCATAAAAAGACCCATTCGGCCTTGTACATATTTCATAGATAGGTCTACTTTTGCATGCATTGAAGATATATCTAGGTGCTCCGCATATTCCACTGTTTACTTAGTTCAATTTTAGCTTGCAACATGCTTAGGGATGCCTTAGTTTGTTTGTTGCTTCATGCAAAGTTAATGATGTGTTTGTGTGGGAAAAAGAAGCCAGAATAGGGATACTTGAATCCCTGTTTGTGCAATGATTGGGAATAGAAAAAAGGAGGAGGCAAATCCCAACCCCCATCTTTTCCCTTTGGTTCTCAAAAGCTCTTCAAGAGAAGCCAAGGGGCTCTCATCTGAACCACTGTGGGCCCACTCAGGGGCCCACACAACCCCAGGAACATCTCAAGAAGTCCAAAAACCCAAGCCCATTGCCGAAACCCAAAAAATGGCATTTTCTAACTGATCCGACAACTCAGGTCGGATCAGCAGGTTTTGTTTTGTGACCGACAAACTGGATCGGATACAGGTGTCCCTGTGTGTATCCGACGCTTAAGGTCGGATACAGGCTTCTTTGTGTGTAGCCGACAACTCAAGTCGGCTACATTACAGAGGCTCCATTTTGTTGATTTTCAGTTTCTTAACTCATTTTTGCAATCCTTTTTAGCTAAACCAAGCAAACCAGAAGGGTTTCTGGGTCAACCGGAGACGCAAGATGGGCCATGGACCGACCCGGCCCAATTTGATTTCTAGTGGGCCTTCCAACGGTGCCCACCAAGCCCGACAAACTTATTTTGTTAAATCAAGATAATCAAATTGATTGAGTGGGTCAAACCCATTGAGGCCCACCAAAGCCCATTTGGGAAGCATGCTAGCTTAAACTTAGGCATGGTGTGGCCGAGACCACGGGTAGGGCTTATCGAGCCCACTAAGCCCATTGAACCCAACAAAGATTAGGGCACCCGGGCCCTAACTCAGGAAGTCTTGAGCTTTCAAGCCCAAGCCCAGGTAAAAGGCCCCAAGCCCAAGGCCTGGCCCGTTTTGGCACAAATTAAGCAAGATAAACTTAAATCATTTGGCAACCAACTATGTGGCCCACTGAAGGGCCCACAAAGCAGTCCCGGCCTACTTGTGCATAGAAATCACTTAAACCTTTCAATTTGAACCGTTAAATAAAATCAATTCATTTGAACCAAGCCCAAAGGGCCTCTTAGGCTAGACCGAGGCCCACCAGGGGACACGTGGGCTCAACCAAGCCCACCAAGGAATCCGCGGGCCTTCCAACGGGGCCCTCCCAATCAGACTCATCCTATCTTTAACTAAAAAGATAAAATCAAGTAAAGGGACCCACACAACTTTGGCGGTCCCGCCAGACTTAACCAAATGTGCACGCTGGAATAGGAATCGGGTGAGTGAGAGACCAAAGTTGACTCAAACCAGGGAAACCTATGGGACCCGTCACTCGACAAGGTGGACCGGGATGTCTACGGACTTCCCCGGACCGTAACCGAGAACTTGCTTAGAATCTCAAGCCACAGACCAAGCCTTAATAGACAAACTTAGGCACCCAGGTGTCTGCCTGCACCCCATCAGATAGTGGCGACTCCAAACAATCCCGAGGCACGCATCACTTTGCATGCGCCTCGTCGTGCAACCGAAATCAAGTGCGCACAAAACCTATGAAGGCAGGCCCATAAGGGGTTGGCAGGCTTCTAGGTGGCCACTGCATGGGGATGTGCAGCCCAGAGGGGGGGCTATTGTGATATCCCGATCCCACATTGGAAACAGATGAATACTCAGTATAGTATAAGAGTCAAGGAGAACACTCGAACTAGCAAGGCACCTTTTGAGGACAAAACCATGCGGGCTTAGGCCCAAAGCAAACAATACCTCACTGGGTTGTGTGGTCACAAATAAAATCCAAAAAAAAATGTATTAGTGAGAATTACATTGTATGCAACATGGTTTAAAAAAAAAAAAGTCAATGCTTCAAAATTCCAGAAACCCTTCTATCTTTTTCTTTTAAGTTATTCACACATTCCCCCTTTGATCCTATTACTTCTCCTATTTAGACTTATTTTTGTATAGTAAATGCATTTTTTTCTTTATAAAAACATATTATTGAACTCTTACAGTAAAACAAACTTCTTATCTTTTGACCCAAAAAAAATGCAGTATAGTTTCTGAAAATGTACCTAAAATCAATCACAATTTTTTATTTAACTTTCATATCCCTCTTAAATTTGCCATATCAATCACACTTCCCAATCCTATGTACTTCATTTTCTTTCAGTCCTTTTCTCTTTAAATTCTTACGGTGGAAAGTATCCTGAAATTTGAGAAAAGCTTCAGTTGGTTGTTATGACAGACCAGAACATACCACGCAAAAGAATCATACAGTTAAGTCATTTCCTTGCTGATAAGAACGTTTCTTGGTCCTTGCATTACTATAGAACACATCACATTAGACAAAGCTTGCATCTATCATTATGTATAGTTAACTCTATTGTTTGGTTATCTTAGGACAATTCCTATGCTTTGTTTCTATATATTAATTTACAGTTTCTAGTCTTGCCTCAACTCCCCTGTCAAGGCCTTTTTGGGTGCAAGGTTTAACATCAAAAACACAAAAAAAACATATTTAACTCCAAAACATACAACTATTACAATGTTGTTCACAACATCTTATTGATCACAAAGCAAATGAAAACACTGGGGTGGCAATTAAGTGCAAGTCCTTACTTTTTTTTACAGTTCCTCCAAAGTCTTCACTCATGTCTAAATCTATCCCAATAGGGAGCTTCCAGTCAAAGTAGTATAATAACTGAGCAAGTAGAAGCTCAATATTGGCAAACCCAAACAAAATTCCAGGACATATCCTTCTACCAGCACCAAATGGGATCAACTCAAAGTTATTTCCTTTATAATCTATGGAACTATCTTGGAACCTCTCTGGGTAGAAGCTCTCAGCATCATTCCAATGTTTAGGATCTCTTCCAATGGCCCAAGCATTAACCATGACTCTGGTTTTCATGGGTATCTCATATCCATCAATCACACACCTCTCCCTACTTTCTCTTGGAAGTAATAATGGAACTGGTGGGTGAAGCCTCAGAGTCTCTTTGATAACAAACTTCAGGTAAGTCAGTTCTTGAATGTCCATCTCCTCAACATTTTTCTTGCCTTTGAGAACCTTTCTTAGTTCAGTTTGTACCTTTTCCATCACTCTTGGGTTTCTTATCAATTCGGCCATTGCCCATTCTGTTGTGCTTGATGAAGTCTCCGTCCCAGCAATGAATACGTCCTAAAAAGCCAAAGAATTATTTCTTTCTCCATTAAGAAAGAGCTTCTAAAGTAAGGTAGTAATGGGTCATGTAACAGGCTAATAGCATGGTCAATCCTGGGTTGGTGGAATTCGATTGATTTAAGGGATTAACACCCTATATCATGTTTTGATGAGCACCCTAAGGTTCTGTTCTGACTTGCTCTCAAAAAGCTATGACAAAGATTAATAAGAAAAAACGGCAAAAACCACAAAAGACTTTTTTTTTTAAGGAAAGGAAAAGAATACTGTTTCATTTTATTAATCATTGCTTCTCCTCATAAGAAAAAAAATTGTATTTTTACTTTAATTTAGACACTAAAAAGCTCTTTACAAAGGACAAACTAAATGTACATTTTTGCATTTTAAAAACAACTTTTTGAAAGCAAAAAAAATACTTTTGAAAAGCAATATCAAACTAAGCCTGAAATAGCAAATTGGGTGACTGATCAAGGCATAGCCCTTAGATTTGACTAAATCAAATTACTTAAGAACAATATTAGGTACCAAATAGAGATACTAACCAAGATTACAGCTTTTATGTTGTCTATTGTCAGGGGGAATTCGAGATCACCACTCGCTTGAATTCTAAGAAGAACATCAACAAGATCTTCTTCATCTCTTACATCACCATTTCTATTCAAGTTTGCAGTCCCTTTCACTTTATGATCATTAATGATGTTATCATAGATCATGTCAAGCTTCTTTTGTACCCTCTGGAATGCTTGCTTCGTTCCAGAAATCACAGAAAGAAATTCTAGTGAAGGGAAAACATCAGATACTTTAAAACCTCCCCCTAGTGACATAATTTCCTTGCTCGCTGATAAGAACGCTTCTTGGTCTTTGCATTCCTTACCAAAAGCTGCCCTTGCAACTATAGAATTTATCAATAACAGGATTTTCTGGCCAAGATTGATGACTGATCCGTTAGTTTCAGAGATCAATCTAACAAGCTTCGAGATCTCTTCTTCCCTCAGTGAACGGAACGACTGCACACGCTTAGTACTTAGTAACTCCATGATACAAATCTTCCGCAGTTGTCTCCAGTAGTCACCATATGGAGAGAAGGCAATGTCTGTATAGCCATAAGTTGTAATCTTAGCAGAAGGAAGCTCGGGTCGTTGACAAAAGTTAATATCATGAATCTTCATCACCTCTTTGGCCATTTCAGGAGAAGAGACAACAACAGTAGAGACTTCACCGAGTTGTAGATGCATAAGGGGTCCATATTTGTTGGCCAAATCTCTCAAGGAGTGATGGGGTAGTGACCCTATCAACTGGTGCAAGTTTCCTATCAAAGGTAGCTTCCTAGGACCAGGAGGCAATTTTTTACTTGAGTCATGGGCTTTGGATCTCTTCCAAACTTTCATGAACATAGACAAAAATATCACAAACGAAGTGAAAAGAGTAAACCAAAGAAGTTGTTCCTCCATGGCTAAGGGAAGAAGATGTCTTGGAGAGTGTTTTATGGGGTTTTAAGGTAAGATTTTACTTGCAGCCAGCTTAAGAATCTCCGAATTCTGTACAAGAAAGATACCATTTGGTTGATGTTCTATTTATATTTATTTATTCTTTTTGTTCGTCAGCCATGAGCTATGCTCTATAAAAGGGACAGGGCATAGTCTCTCTTTGGCTCTTCACTTTAACGAATACAACTTAAAAATAAAAAATAAAAACAAAACCAAAAAACAAAACAAAGAAAAGATGCCTCTGTTGCCTACCTGTTGGAATGAAATCATCTGCTGCCTTTCACTGTAGTGTACCATACAACGAGAGTAAGCATCTCATGGTGAAGAATTTTTTCCACAATAAAATTTCTTTTACACTTCCAAAAACAAAACTTTGTAACCGTTTCATGCTCTACATGGCAGCATCTAATGTCAGCTGCACGGTTAACTACAGTAAAGGGCAGTTGATTTCAGAACGACTGGTTCATTGGTGCAATTTTACTCCTTTTATAACAAAACAAGAGAAATATCAATAAATTATAAATTATGTACCGGTTTTTTATTATTTTTAGACAATAATTAGATAAAAGACTATTCTTTTCAATAATTTCTTCTTTCAAATACAATTTTCCAACCAAGATTATGGCTTTTATATTGTTGGTTGTGTTGGAAGCTCAAAAACACATAAGAGGAGGGCCTCAACCTTAAAACCTAGGCGTTAAGGTGAGGGAAGTCCATTGCTTAAATGGTGGGTGAAACAATGGTGAATTCCCAAACAAATTCCAACAACCCTGGAAATCCATTGCTTATATGGTGGGTGAAACAATGGTGAATTCCCAAAAAAATTCCAACAACCCCCCTCACACTGGACAATGTGGACATGGGTTAGGCTCCAATACTATGTTGAAAGCCCAACAACACATAAGAGGAGCCTCAACTTCAAAACTTACACTAAGGTCAAGGAAGTCCCTATCTTATATGGTGGGCAAGATAATGGTGAATTACCAATGTGGGACAAATTCCAACAGGTTGTAATTTGAAACCCAAGCTCTCCACTCTCATGAAGCCTAAGAAGAGCATCAATAAGATCTTCATCTCCTAATTCACCATTGTTATTCAGGTCACCAATGATTGGGTGTGCTTTGTAGTTAATAGTTCCATAATGCAAACCTTTTGCATTTGTCTCCATAGATCACCCTATGTAGAGAAGGGATTATATATGAAAGCCTAGGTCATAATATTAGCAGGAAGAAACCCTGGTTTGATGTGCAAACATAAGATCATAATTCATCAACACCTCTATAGTCATTTATGCCAAACTGTAGATGCAGAAAGGGAGATATTTCCATCTAAGTCTCTCAAGGAGTGATGGGTTTGTTATCATTTGGTGCAAGTTTCTAACTATAGGTAACTTCCTGTGCCCTCGAGCCAATTTTTGTCCTGGGTTTTCTTCTAGCTTACTAAGAGGAAACCAGAAAAGCTAGATCTCAATGGATGAGAAGAAGATGACTACATAAGAGAGTGACCTGTAGTGTTTCACATATTGAGTTTTTATTTGCAACTAGAATAGGAATTCTGGAGTTTTGTAGGGCCAGGATGCCATTTTGGTTGAAATTCTGTTTTTTATATTTGTTAGCTTTCTTTATGAGCTAAGATGTGGACATTTAACCTAACAAAGCCAATGATGGATCTAGTTTCTAGCACAATACTTGTTTATATGATAAGATTGTAAAATATAACCTAATAATGATTAGATCTAATCTTATAATATGGTAATGAGCAAGGAAAGCAAAGAATGCTCAGAAGAGCGCATCTCTTGTCTTGTAATAGAAGATTCCCCTGACTTTTACCCATAAAAAGGACAAAAGGTGTCCCTGCTAATAGGTAATAAAATCCAAAAAAGAAAAAATGTATTAGTGAGAATTACATTGTATGCAACATGGTTTAAAAAAAAAAAGTCAATGTTTAAACAGTCCAAAACCCCTTTTATCTTTTTCTTTTCAGTTATTCACACATTCCCCCTTTGATCCTATTACTTCTCCTATTTAGACTTATTTCTGTACGGTAGATGCAATTTCTTCTTTATAGAAACATATTATTGAACTCTTAATGTAAAACAAACTTCTTATCTTTTGACCCAAAAAAAATGCAATATAGTTTTCGAATATTGTAGACACCTCAAAATTGCACGATTTTTGATAAATCTTGAAGGAGAGAAGTATTTTATTGGAATTTTCAATTCTTTGCATTGGGTTTGAGATCCTTAACCTATTTGAATCCAAAACCATAAAGGAAAAGGCCCGAATTCAATCTTTTGTGCAAAGTCAAACTTTTTCCGGTTGAATTTCGTTGACTTTTGACCCCAGAAAATGAAATATTTTTTAAAGCAAGATTTCAAGATAATTTTTCCCGGTACTCAGGTTTTTAGCCATGTTATTGCATAAAAGAATTTTTAAAGATTTTAAATCTTGACGAATATATACCTTGGTTTTAACATGTTGAATCTTTTTACCGGACCTGTAAAACCAGAATTTAGCCTAGAACTGGAAAGTTGACTTTTTATTCATTTGGAATTTGGGTCTGGAACTATTTTTAATGGATTCAAATGGAGGGGGTGTTTGCTTATTTACATGTAATATCTTAAGTAAATGGAGATTAAAAAATATGAGGACATTTACTTAAACGATATTACATGTAAATAAGTATTGCCTGTGTTAAAATTCGGATAAAAGCTTCTTTTTTTTGTATCCGACAGATAATGTCGGATACAAAACATCTTTATTGTATTAGATAGATAATGTCGGATACAAAGAGAATTGCTTGTATATGACTTGACATGTCGAATACAAGCTTTTTGCTCAAAATTAGGGTTTTCCGAGAGTTTTCACTTTTTACCATCATAACCTTCATTAAAGGGGTGGAAATCTCGAAAATAGCCTTAGGGTTAAGGTTGGTGGACTCTAGACATCATTTTGTGTCTACCATCATGCAAACCCTAACCCTAGCCTTTGCCTATAAATAGGAGGCTCCTCCTCAAGCAAATGGCCAATAACTTTTGCAAAGAACTTTTGCCAATAAGTTGGAGATCAAAGAGCTCCGAGTGAAGAAGGGAACCGCTGCGGTATTGCTTCCAGAAGCCCTAGTAAGCCTCAAACCTCTCTTTATTTTTCTATTATTACATTC
This sequence comes from Buxus sempervirens, assembly GCA_947561395.2. NCBI lineage: Eukaryota > Viridiplantae > Streptophyta > Magnoliopsida > Buxales > Buxaceae > Buxus > Buxus sempervirens. The sequence goes on along the minus strand of OX387184.1, from coordinate 49,836,125 downwards.
TAAGTCTAGTTCTCTTCTTCTACCTTTCTGTAGAATAAGGCCTATTCTATGTGTGTGAAAACCCTTCCTCTACTCAAAGTACCTCGAGACTCCCCCTAGCCGTAAAATGTGAAGGTGGGATCTAGGGGAAATGAGACTGAGGATTGATCCTAGTGTTAGAACCTTGTTGGAATAAGCCTTTTGATTCTATGAAAACCGTTTCATATTCAAAGTACCCCAAGATTATCTCGAAGAACCGTTATACGGGGAGAGAGAACTAAGGGAAACGATATTGGAACGGAACCCTAGGCTGTTTTAGAACCTCATTTGATTGATATGAATGCATGCTATATGTTGTTGAAGAATGGATTTTTACACATGCACACATAGCACTTTTTTGTCGGATTCGGCTTATCTTTCGGATTTTTTGCATTCATTGTGATAGATCTGGAATAAATAGCCTCAAATAATTCTGGGATATTTCTTGTTGGTTTTCAACATGATTTGAAGCAAGTTTTGTTGAGTATTGAAGGCCTCTAGGTCCAACCTCTCGGTTTTGGGCATTTTTGCTCACTTTTGGGGTTCTCGGCACATCCTTTCCAATCGGAGAGGATGGTTAGCCAAACTTGTACCCCATTTCTTCCTAAAGGCTCTTCATTATCCTTTTAAAATGATTTTGATTTATCTTGCACGGATTCCACACAACTTATCACTGTTTTGAGTTGATTTTATTTAAAAGGGCTTAACTTGACAGCAGCTGTACCCCCACTTCGGACACTCATAACTTCATCATCCAGATGAATTTTGGCGTGATTCCAAAGCCATGAGAAAGGTGAGGCTGTCTAGTTTATACCTGTAAAATTTCATTAATTGTTATCAAGCGGATTGTTGACACCTCTCTGTCGAAGTTGATAGGTCATTTCAGGCCAGATTGCGGAACCTGTCACTTCGACTGAGCGCCATGTGTTCGTTTTAAGTCCGATTCGAGTGATTCTTGTTTTGGTGTTTTCCTTTGGAAGTCTAGTTTCAAACTCAGTTGGTTTCATAATTTTTTGACTCCATTTGTGTTGTGGGTAACAGATTCACTCAGAACTGTTCAGGAGGTCACCCAAGGCACATCCGAATGAATTTTTGTATGAGGCTAGTTTCATTTGAAATATGGTCATACATACTTCATTCATACCAAATTTCATGGATTTATATACAGCCGATTTTTCTAAATGATTTTCCAAACTTGCCCACTTGTCACTTTTTATTATCTCCAGCAGCAGATTTCAAAGGAGAATAACTCCTTCGATTTTAACCGGAATTGATTGAAAATTTGTATGAGTCTTCTATTTGTCATAATCTTTCAAATGGATTTGGTTTGATTTAATTTAAATTGGATTTGAATGATTTCAAGACAAATAGCACTATCTTTTACTGAATCTTCCGGATTTGATTCAACTTGGTTTTGTGCAATTTTTGCTTTGATTGCCGTCTATTGGTAATATTCTAGAAGTGATATGGATATAACAGAGGATCTGGAATTCATTTGGATTTCTCATGTGGACATATCACTTATTTGTTTAACCCTTTTCCAAGGTTTTTGATGATTTTAGCAAGCTTTCTCATTTTTTAGCATGAACAATACTTAGCAACCACTTGTGTGGGTGAATGGGGGTGCCTAACACCTTCCCCCGTTCATAATCTAATCCCCTTACCCATCTCTGGATTTGATTTTCAAGTAGAGTTATTTCTACTCTAGTGTTTGCCTTTTTGCTCTTTTTGCTCTTTTTGATGATTTTTGGTGTCCATTCACACCCCAAAAATTGTATGGTGGAGACTCTCCCATTTTCGTTGAGCCCGTGTGTTGACGGAGGGGAATCATCCCGGTGATTTTTCCATATCTCACAAATATGTACCTAAAATCAATCACAGTTTTCCATTTAACTTTCATATCCCTCTTAAATTTGCCATATTAGTCACACTTCCCAATCCTATGTACTTCATTTTCTTTCAGACCTTTTCTCTTTAAATTTTAAGGTGGAAAGTATCCTGAAATTTGAGAAAAGCTTCAGTTGGTTGTTATAACATACCACGCAAAAGAATCATACAGTGAAGTCATTTCCTTAGTTGCTGATAAGAATGTTTCTTGCTCTTTGCATTACTACAGAACACATCACAGTAGACAAAGCCTGCATCTATCATTATGTATAGTTAACTCTATTGTTTGGTTATCTTAGGACATTCCTATGCTCTGTTTCTATATATTAATTTACAGGTTCTAGTCTTGCCTCAACTCCCCTGCCAAGGCCTTGTTGGGTGCGAGGTTTAACATCAAAAACACAAAAAAAAACATACTTAACTCCAAAACATACAACTATTACAATGTTGTTCACAACATCTTATTGATCACAAAGCAAATGAAAACACTGGGGTGGCAATTAAATGCAAGTCCTTTTTTTTTTAACAGTTCCTCCAAAGTATTCACTCATGTCTAAATCTTTCCCAATAGGGATGCTTCCAGTCAAAGTAGTATAATAACTGAGCAAGTAGAAGCTCAATATTGGCAAACCCAAACGAAATACCAGGACATATCCTTCTACCAGCACCAAATGGGATAAACTCAAAGTTATTTCCTTTATAATCTATGGAACTGTCTTGGAACCTCTCTGGGTAGAAGCTCTCAGCATCATTCCAATGTTTATGATCTCTTCCAATGGCCCAAGCATTAACCATGACTCTGGTTTTCATGGGTATCTCATATCCATCAATCACACACCTCTCCCTACTTTCTCCTGGAAGTAATAATGGAACTGGTGGGTGTAGCCTCAGAGTCTCTTTGATAACAAACTTCAGGTAAGTTAGTTCTTGAATGTCCGTCTCCTCAACATTTTTCTTGCCTTTGAGAAACTTTCTTAGTTCAGTTTGTACCTTCTCCATCACTCTTGGATTTCTTATCAATTCGACCATTGCCCATTCTATTGTGCTTGATGAAGTCTTCGTCCCTGCAATGAATATGTCCTAAAAAGCGAAAGAATTATTTCTTTCTCCATTAAGAAAGAGCTTCTAAAGTAAAGTAATAATGGGTCATGTAACAGGCTAACAGCATGGTCAATCCTAGGTTGGTGGAATTCGATTGATTTAAGGCATTAACACCCTATATCATGTTTTGATGAGCACCCTAATGTTATTACAAAGATTAATAAGAAAAAACATCAAAAACCCCTAAAGACCTTTTTTTTTTTAATTAAAGGAAAAGAATACTGTTTTATTTTATTAATCATTGCTTCTCCTCGTAAGAAATAAAATTGTATTTTTACTTTAATTTAGACACTAAAAAGCTCTTTACAAAGGACAAACTAAATGTAAAATTTCCATTTTAAAAACAACATTTTTAAAGCAAAAGAATACTTTTGAAAAGCAATATCAAACTAAGCCTTAAATAGCAAATTGGTGACTGATCAAGTCACAACCCTTAGATTTGACTAAATCAAATTACATAATAACAAGAGTAGGTACCAAATAGATATACTAACCAATATTACAGCTTTTATGTTCTCTGTTGTCATAGGAAATTGGAGATCACCACTCTCTTGAATTCTAAGAAGAACATCAACAAGGTCTTCTTCATCTCTTACATCACCATTTCTATTCAAGTTTGCAGTCCTTTTCACTTTGTGATCATTAATGATGTTATCAAAGATAATGTTAAGCTTCTTGTGTACCCTCTGCAATGCTTGCTTCATTCTAGAAATCACATAAAGAAATTCTAGTGAAGGAAAACATTGGATACTTCAAAACCTCCCACTAGTGAACTCATTTCCTTGCTTACTGAAAAGAACGCTTCTTGTTCTTTGCATTCCTTACCAAAAGCTGCCCTTGCAGTTATAGAATTTGTCAGTGACAGGATTTTCTGGTCAAGAATGATGACCGATCCATTAGTTGTGCAGATCAATCTAACAAACTTCGAGACCTCTTCTTCCCTAAGAGAACGGAACAATCGAACACGCTTAGGAGTTAGGAGTTCCATGATACAAATCTTTCCTAATTGCCTCCAGTAATCACCATATGGGGAGAAGGCAATGTTTGTATAGCCATACGTTACAATCTTAATAGCAGGAAGCTGAGGTCGGTACGCAAATTTAACATCATGATTCTTCATCACCTCTATGGCCATGTTAGGAGAAGAGACAACAACCGTAGAGACTTCACCAAGTTGTAGATGCATAAGGGGGCCATATTTGTTGGCCAAGTCTCGCAAGGAGTGATGGGGTAGTGATCCTATCAGCTAGTGCAGGTTTCCTATCAAAGATAGCTTCCTAGGACCTGGAGGCAATTTTTTACTTGAATCATGGGCTTTGGATCTCTTCCAAACTTTCATGAACAGAGACAAAAATAGGAGAAATGAAGCAAGAAGATAAACCAAAGAAGTTGTTCCTCCATGGCTAAGGGAAGAAGATGTCCAGGAGAGTGTTTTAGGGGGTCTTAAGGTAAGATTTTACTTGCAACCAGCTTAAGAATCTCCGAATTCTGTACAAGAAAGATACCATTTTGGTTGATGTTCTATTTTATTTATTTATTCATTTTGTTTGTTAGCCATGAGCTATGCTCTGTAAAAGGGACAGGGCATGGTCTCTGTTTGGCTCTTTACTTTAACAAATACAATTTAAAAACAAAAAACAAAAACAAAAAACAAAGCAAAGATGCCTCTACATTTGAAATCATCTGATGCCCTTCACTGCAGTGTTCCATGCCACTAGATTTCACTTTCAAAAACAAAACTCTGTAAATGTTTGATGCTCTATATGGCAACATTTAGTTTCAGCTGCACGGTTAACTACAGTAAAAGAGGCAGTAGATTTCAAACCTGATTGGTCAGTTGGTGTAATATTACTCCATTTATAACAAAATTGGAGAAATAAAAAATAAATTATAAATTATGAAACAGTTATTTTTTATTTGCTTTCAAAAATCTGCGGCAATAAATAATCAAAAAGCAGGAGAAAAAAAAGCATATGTTACATAAATTATTTAAAATATTAAAAGGTAATTTTTTATTTTTTATTTTTTTTTTTTATTTTTTTTTTTTTTTTGTGGAGAAGCAATACAAATTTTTTCTGAATTTCCATAAGCTAGAGCTACAATCCTTTTGACAATTTATCTCTATCAAAGTGTTCTAGCTTCTCAAAGAAGCCAATTTAATTGAAGGAAAGAGGAGACTATTTCTAAAAACTGTATATGGAAAAAGAAATTATCAGTTTTTCAAATTTAAGAATAAAATTCTAAAATAACATTGTCCTTCCATTTTTAATGGGGTGCATGTAGTCTGCATCAATATCCTGCATCCATTCTTGCAACAACTGCTGCTATTGGTGCACTCATTTAAACAGGTTTAGGAAAAGTACAACTTTCTTATTGAATACTTATACACCAATTAGATCACCCTTTGCAAAAACAAGCATAGGATTTTGATGCAGACAATATCCAAGCATTTTTATTATTTTTAGACAATAAGTATATAAAAGACTCATTTTAAATAATTTCTTCAATCAAATACAATTTTCTAACCAATATTACAGCTTTTATATTGTTGGTTGTAATTTGAAACCCAAGCTCTCCACACTCATGAAGTCTAAGAAGAGCATCAACAAGATCTTCATCTCCTAACTCACCATTGCTATTCAGGTCACCAATGATTGGGTGTGATTTGTACTTAATAGTTCCATAATGCAAACCTTTTGCATTTGTCTCCAAAGATCTCCCTATGTAGAGAAGGCTTGTATATGTAAACCTAGGTCATAATATTAGCAGGAAGAAACCCAGGTTTGATGTGCAAACATAAGATCATAATTCATCAACACCTCTGTAGTCATCTGAGCCAAACTGTAGATGCAGAAAGGGCAATATTTTCCAGCGAAGTCTCTCAAGGAGTGATGGGTTTGTTATCATTTGGTGCAAGTTTCCAGCTATAGGTAACTTCCTATGCCCTGGAACAGTTTCCAGCTATGGGTTTGTTTTAGCCTTCTAAGAGGAAACCAGAAAATCTGGAGCTCAATGGATGAGAAGAAGATGACTACTTAAGAGAGTGACCTGTAGTATTTCACATATTGAGTTTTTATTTGCAACTAGAATAGGAATTCCGGAGTTTTGTTGGGCCAGGATGCCATTTTGGTTGAAGTTCTGTTTTTTATATTTGTTAGCTTTCTTTATGAGCTAAGACTTGGACATTTAACCTAACAAAGCCAATGATGGATCTAGTAGCACAATACTTGTTTTTATGATAAGGATGTAAAATCTATCCTAATAATGATTAGATCTAATCTTATAATATGGTAATGAGCAAGGAAAGCAAAGAATGCTGAGAAGAGCGCATCTCTTGTCTTGTGATAGAAGATGCCCCTGACTTTTACCAATAATAAGGACAAAAGGTGCCCCTGCTAATAGGTAATAAAGTCCAAAAAAAAAAATTTATTAGTGAGAATTACATTGTATGCAACATGGTTTAAAAAAAAATGTCAATTTCTCAACAGTCCAGAAACCCTTCTATCTTTTTCTTTTCAGTTATTCACACATTCCCCCTTTGATCCTATTACTTCTCCTATTTAGACTTATTTCTGTACTGTAGATGCATTTTTTCTTTATAAAAACATATTATTGAACTCTTAAAGTAAAACAAACTTCTTATCTTTTGACCAAAAAATAAATGCAATATAGTTTCCGAATATGTACCTAAAATCAATCACAGTTTTTTTATTTAATTTTCATATCACTCTTAAATTTGCCATATCAGTCACACTTCCCAATCCTATGTACTTCATTTTCTTCCAGACCTTTTCTCTTTAAATTCTTAAGGTGGAAAGTACCCTGAAATTTGAGAAAAGCTTCAGTTGGTTGTTATGACAGACCAGAACATACCACGCCAAAGAATCATACAGTGAAGTCATTTCCTTGCTTGCTGATAAGAATGTTTCTTGGTCTTTGCATTACTACAGAACACATCACATTAGACAAAGCCTGCACAATTCTCAGCTAGAAGATCTCCCACGGATCCTCTGAAATCTGGTGTGAAACAGAGTATTTATAGTCACTATTCTGTTACTTGTGCAGGAGCAGCAGGTTACAACTAAATCTGTCTGTATCTTGCACTAGGATACAACACATTCAGATTTTTCTTTTTACAGTCAAGTCTTTTAATCTAACTTGTTTGCTACAAAACACTTCAAGAAAAATCATTAGTTCCAAAAGTTTCTTGTCATTCAATTACTTTTCCCAGCAAAGAAACAAAGTGAAATGGTTAAGGTGGATGCACTGAAGTTTTTTGATGGAGCAGAACGTCCATCCAACCACAGTGAAGCACCCACAAGTGAGATGGAGAAAAATAGTCAATATGGCTCATTTGTTTGTGTTGAAAATAATTCTTAAATGGCATTTTTAAAGAAACATAGCCATGTCTGGGGATAATAAAGCATTATAAGGAGGGTTCACATCTTACTGGATGCTGAACACGAGTCTTTAATTGACAGCTTTCTAATCACCATGTTTGGGGACATCAAAAGATGGAATAAAAGATAACATTGGAAGATTAATCGTGTGGTTGTAATGTTCAACAGTTGGGGGCATCGAAAAGTGCATTGTGATTAACTTTCTTGTTGTAATAATATGTTCAACATAAAAAAAAAAGGGTTGTTGCTATTTTTTGGAAAACCTTCTGAGGTTCATGCAAATCACAAACATATTCATTGTTTGTCTTCATTCATGAGATGTTGTTTAAAAATTCAAAAATTAAAATGCAAATATTCAAATAAGTCTTGGCATCACTTTTCTAACATTGAATTATTTGAAGCAAGATGATTTTTTAAATGACCAAAATCCCATCAACATATAAAAATTCTTCCACATAACAACAAATAATATTGACTTCAATAAAATAACTGAAGCTGATTATGTAAAAGTCTATTAAAAATATCAATGTTATAAATTGGCATACAAATCTTTTAGTCTTTTAAGAGTAGTATGATATAACTGTGCAAAAGGGGGATTCACATGGTCTAGTTGGGTAGCGGGTTTGAACTCCGAAAAAAAAAGAGGAGAAATTTATTAACTAAACAACATATAACCACTATAATGTTCATGACAACATCTTATTCATTATCACAAAGTAAATCAAAATATGGGGTGGCAATCAAGTGCAAGTCCTTTCGTTTCTTTACAATCGGTCCGAATTCGTCACTCATGTCTAAATCTTTAGCGCTGATCCCACTAGGGAGATTCCAGTCGAAGTAGTATAATAACTGAGCAAGTTGAAGCTCAACACTGGCAACCCCAAATGAAATGCCAGGACATATCCTTCTGCCAGCACCAAATGGGATGAAGTCAAAGCTATTTCCATTAAAATCTATAGATTTGTCTTGGAACCTCTCTGGATAGAAGCTCTCAGCATCATTCCAATATTTAGGATCCATTCCAATGGCCCTGGGATTAATCATGACTGTGGTTTTCATGGGTATCTCATATCCATCAATCTCACACCTCTCCCTACATTCTCTTGGGACTAATAAAGGTGATGGTGAGTGTAGCCTTTAGAGTCTCTTTGATGACACACTTGAGGTAAGTCAGTTCTTGAATGTCTGTCTCCTCAACCTTTTGCTTGCCTTTGAGAACCTTTCTTAGTTCAGTTTGTACCTTCTCCATTACTCTTGGGTTTCTTATCAATTCGGCCATTGCCCATTCTGTTGTGCTTGATGAAGTCTCTGTTCCTGCAACAAACATGTCCTAAAAATCCAATGGAATTGAATTTTAAATTAGCCCATGACATAAGATATTATTGGGTTCCATGATACTATATAGCAATTCGTATATGCAACTGACAACAAACAGTCATATAAAATACTGTTAATTAGAGGAATTTGAGAATAGTGCTTAAAAACTATCTAACAACAAAGTATTATTTCTTTCCTTATTAATAATGAGCTTCTCAATGAAGCTGATAATGGGACTTGTAACAGCATGGTTAATCCAAACTCATGCTAAATAAGATCTGGGTGGATTTTGTTGGATTGGGTACCTCTTTCTACCCTAGCAAACCATCAAGCCATGAAAATGACCTTATTGGATTAGAGAACATGACCTCTCAGACCGTTTCCAGAGATCAATTTTTTTTTTTTTTAAAAAACATCCTTCTTGTTTTCATAAATGACAGATGAATGGGAATTGGTTTCGGTTGTAAACCCCACCTAACTAAACCCATGGAATCACTATTTGTGATGGATTTAGATTGATTTGAGGCAATAACACGATATATATATCATGTTAGCATAAGCACACTAAGGCTAGCTCCGTTTTGATTTTTGCTTTCTCTAGGTGAAATTTTTTAGATTGAGTCCTTTAAACCTTTTATTTTGCCAAAACACTTTCAAAAACTTATTATCAAAAATTCGAAAAAAAAAAAAGAGCAAAAAAGATATTTTTTTCCTTAGATTTTGAAGAAAGCAATAGGGGGAAAAAACAAAAAAAATAAAATTAAGTAGTTTTTGATTTTATTGAGAAGAAATTAGCAAATTGCATAAGAACAGGACTAGCTAGGTACCCAATAGATATACTAACTGAAATTACAGCTTTTATGTTGATAGGAAATTCGAGGTCACAACTCTCCTGAACTCTAAGAAGAACATCAACAAAGATCTTCATTTCCTTTCTCACCATTTCTAGTCAATTTGGCTGTCCTTTTCACTTTGTGATCATTAACGATGTCATTAAGGATCCTGTCGACCTTCTTGTGTGACCTCTCCAATGCTTGCTTCGTTCCAGTAATCACGCGAAGAAATTCAAGTGAAGGGAAAACATCGGCTAATTCAAAACCTCCCACTAAAGAAGTAATTTCCTGGCATGCTGATATGAATGTTTCTTGGTCTTTGCAATTCTTACCAAAAGCTGCCCTTGCAACTATAGAATTTGTCAGTGACAGGATTTTCTGGGTCAAATTGATGACCGATCCATTAGTTCTGAAGATCAATCTAACAAGCTCCGAGACCTCTTCTTCCCTAAGTAAATGGAACGACTGTACACGCTTACTACTTAGGAGCTCCATCGTACAAATCTTTCGCAGTTTTCTCCAGTAAGCACCATACGGAGAGAATGCGATGTTTGTATAGTTCTAGGTATTAACCTTAACAGCAAGAAGCTAAGGTTGGGTTGCAAAGTTAACATCATGATTCTTCATCACCTCTTTCGCCATTTCAGGAGAAGAGACAACAATCATAGAGACTTCACCAAGTTGCCTATCAAACGCAGCTTCTTAGCCCTGGAGGCAATTTTTAACTTGAGTCATGGACTTTGGATCTCTTCCTGAGATTGGAAATCTCAGGTCCCTGTTCTCTAGGAATCTAAAACCCAAGTAAAGAATACAATAGAAAAGAACAAAATAACAGTAAAGAGACATAATTTTTACGAGGAAACCCTAGATGATTACCTAGGTAAAACCTTGGGTCTTTTTTAGGATGACCAAGCTTGAGAAAAATTGAATTAATCTGAAAAGAACTTTACAAAGTATTCAGATTTACAAGATACTTCAAAAAACATAAAAACTCACTCTCAAGGTTGATTCCACAACCTTTTTCTTCAAGGATTTGATCTTCACGCCTCTTGGTAGCTGCAAGACTTCACGTCCACTCTGTGATCCAGATCAAGTTGCCCATTCAGCTCATCTCCAAATCTGAATGTTCCAACTCTTAAGCCTTTCCGTAGACTTCAAGAACTCTCCAGCAAACCCTCTCTACACTGATCTCCCAAGCTCCTCTCCTTCATCAGAGACTCATTCGTTTCAGCCACCCTTTTCTAACTTCAAATCTCCTTTTATAACAGAGATCACACTTGCTGTAACTGCCTGAGAACCACTTTAACAAACAGATTTAATAACCTCAACAGAATATAATAGATGTCGTTCGTAACTCCAAATTCTGTTATAATTGTAGTTACAACAGGTTACTACTAAACCTGTTTGTAGTAGCTTAAAGCAACATCAAGTACAGATCTCAATCGGATTAAATCCCTTTCATTCACTTACTTGCATCTCAACATTTTAAAGAATTTCACTAGAATTCTTAACATTTTGACTCATCCAATTGTCATAAGGGAAACTGAATTTTCCCAACACTCTCCCCCTTAACAATTGCATGACAAAAAACAAAGAATTCATGAAATATAAAACCTTGTAACCATACACACAACCTGTCAAATACTCTTGACAAGATTTCATCTGAATTTCAACCTTCTCAGATTACAACCATTCACAAGAGATGTATCAAGGTATTCATGTTAGACAAGTAAAGTTAGAACTAGAAAAGTCATGTGCATTAGTGACAAAGTAAAGTAATTCTAAAAGTTATAGCAAAACAAAATACCACTAGCCATATCCACATTATCAAAAAGTATTATGAATAGCCATATTAGAAACAATCTTGGCATCATCTTCATTTGAGTTCTCTCCCCCTTTTTACTTACTCTTCCTTCTCCCCCTTTTTACCTTTTTTCCTTTTTCTCCCCCTTGATACCAGCTCTTATATCTCCCCCTTTTTGGCATGAACTTGTCAAGGATGCTGTGTGAGTTTCTTGGCTAAACCTTGCATGAGCTCGTCCATGTCAGGCATCATGTATAAAAAAAAATTTTTTTTTTGTTTTTTTGTTTTTTTATTTTTTTGTTTTTTGTTTTTTTGTTTTTTTTTTGCTCAGTGAAAGAGAGTGGAGCAGGATATGACTTTGAATCCAAGACAATACACATGCTACAAAAAAAAAAAAAGAATTGCAAATGCCCTAAAATTACGACTGCAACAGACAAAAAAATACAACTGCTTACAAAACAAAAAAAATGACGACTTCTACAGAAAAATTGTAAAAGCCCTATCATTAGAACAACAAACAATATAGGAAATATGACTGTTACAGAAGAAGAAATGCAAATGCCTTAACATGAAAAGGATAGACCGTACATAGTCAAGCACATTGACGACTAGAAGTATGCTGTAAAAAAAATCTAATAAGAAATAAGGAGAAAGTGACTTACCTTGCACCAGAGATTTTGCAATTAGGAAAGAAATTCTCCCCTAATGATTTCCTAAGAGTTTCAAACTTTTGTTGATCCAAGGGTTTTGGAAAAATATCTGCAATTTGATTTTGTGTTTGAATATATTCTAAGAGAATTGTTTTGTTCTCAACTAATTCTCTTATAATGTGGTACCTAATATCAATGTGTTTGGTTCTTGAATGTTGAACTGGATTTTTTGATATATTTATGGCACTTTGATTATCACAATACAGTGTCTTGGTCCCTTGGGCAACTAGTCTTGCCTTGTTCCTTACAACAACTCCATGTTCATCAGATTTGTTTTTAAAGATCCATTTAGTGCCTATGACATTGACATGGTCAAGTCTAGGAACTAATTCCCACACATCATTTCTCACAAATTGATGTAACTCTTCATGCATAGCATTTGTCCAAGAATCATCTAATAAAGCCTTTTTCACAGATTTAGGTTCATGTTGAGATAAGTAACACGTGATTTATTTCACTTCTAAGTTGTCTCCTAGCTTTTAGATGATCAGAAACAATACCTATTACTTGATCAAGAGGATGATTCAACTTTACCCTTGCTGAAGGTTGAAGGTCTGAGGAGTTTGGACCATTGCTTGTTGGAGTTTGCTGTGATTCAGCTGTAGATTGAAGTGGTTCAACAGTAGTACTTGAAGTTTGTGAAGTTCCTTCTTCATGGTTGCTAAAAGAATCCACACTTGGATTGATTATGAATTCTTCATTCTGTTCTATGTCACTTGTTGAAGTATCCTTCATGAAATGTTCTTCAGAATCATCATGTACTTGCAGATTTTCAAGATCAGTGTTAGTATCATCAATGATGACATTTACTGACTCCATAACAGTAGATGTATTGTTGTTAAAGACTCTAAAAGCCTTACTGTTAGTAGAGTATCCCAAAAATATCCCTTCATCACTTCGAGAGTCAAACTTACCAAGTTGCTCACGATCCCTTAGGATGTAGCACTTACTCCCAAAAACTCTAAAATATTTCACATTAGGTTTCTTACCTTTCCATAGCTCGTATGGAGTTTGTTTTGTACCGGGTCTTAAGTATACTCGATTAACAATGTAGCATGCGGTGTTTATTGCTTCAGCCCAAAACTTAGTGGGAAGACTCTTTGCAAGCAACATAGTCCGAGCCATTTCTTGAAGGACCCTATTCTTTCTCTCCACTACTCCATTTTGTTGTGGAGTTTTTGGTGCCAAAAATTCATGTTTTATACCCAACTTCTCACACAATTTGGCATAATCTGAGTTTTCAAACTCAGTTCCATGATCTGTTCTAATCTGAATGATGTTTCCAGCTTTCTGATTCTGTGCTTGCATATAAAAAGATTCAAAACACTTAAATGAGTCAGCTTTGGAGTGTAGAAAGTAAACCCATGTGAATCTGGAAAAGTCATCCACAGCAACAAATATATATCTTTTCCTTCCAAAACTTGTAGTTCTAGTAGGTCCCGTCAAATCTATATGAATTAATTCAAGAGGTCTTGATGTACCTACATGTTTCACTTTCTTGTGAATGGCTCTAGTTTGTTTGCCTTGTTGACAAGGTCCGAAAATGTATTTAGGAGTTTTCTCAAACTTTGGAATCCCTCTCACAAGTTTAGATTTTGCAATCTTCACAAGATCCTTGAAGTTCATGTGACCTAGTATTTGGTGCCATAGGGTTAACTCATTTGTTTTGGCTGAATTACAAAAAACTTGTTTGTTTCCCAAAACACAGTAGCAATTGTCACTTGTTCTGATTCCACTCATAACACATTTTCCCTTTTCATTTAGAATTTGACATTCTTTCTTTGTAAAGTTCATATAATGATTGGAATCACAAAATTGACTAATGCTAATGAGGTTTGCTTTCAACCCTTTAACAAACAGGACCTCATTTAGACATAGTCCATTAGGTCCTTGAATTTTACCTTTTCCCTTTATTTCAGAGGTGTTTCCATCTCCAAAAGTGACTATACCACCATTATAATATTCAAGGGAACTGAACAAGGATCTATCTCCAAACATGTGCCTAGAGCATCCACTGTCTAAATACCACATATTGTTGTCATGAGCTTTTAGAGCTGTATGGACCACTTGACAGACAGTATCAGACTTCCTAACCCAAATTTTCTTCATTTTTAGAGCCTTATTTCTCATGTAGGGGTTACTTGAAGGTGTTGATGCATTCTTTTTCAATCTTTGGGCAGAACTCAAAGGGTATTTGGTGTCTCTTAAGTTTTGAAAATTTTTAGACAGCAACTCTGTTTCTTTCAAGAGAGCATCAAACCTATTGAATAAGAAAATTTCACACTTAGTTTGAGTCTGAAATTTTTTCTTATCTATATTCCTTAGGAAGACCATGAAGAATATGAAATTTAGGCTTTATGTGTCTTTTTCTTCCACAAAAGTGGCATATAGGTACAAAAAGGTAGAGGTTTAGGTTCAGGTTTCTTTCTAGTATTACCTCTATAAACAGAATTTTTGGAGTTTAATTTCACATATGAAGGAAGATTTTTACCAACTGATGCTTTACCCTTAAGTAGGCCTTGTGAGGAGCTTTCTGTAACGCCCCAGATCCGTATTGTTCATTAAAGATATAACACATCTCACAGAGGGTTAGGTAAGGATCCAAATAAATGTGATCGCTGGATAATCACGCAATTAATACCCTATCAGAGTGCACAATTTAAATTCTTATCTAAGAAATCTAATATAATCTTTAAATAAAATCAAATGGTTCCAAACAACTACCTTATTACATTTCCCAAAACAAATGTATCAAAGTTTCAATCAAAATAGTCCTCCTCTCTATATGTGTCAGTCGGATCTACCCCAGAAGGCGCCTCACCACGAATATCTGAAAAACAAAATAACAACAAAGGAATGAGATACGAATATCTCAGCGAGTAACATATGCATGCAAAAATAGTTATCCACAGTTATAAACATGCTTCGATAAACAACCAACAAATAAACAACCATAGTACCGATAAATCAACGAAAGGTCAATGTCATACATATTGCTTAAATTGGTTAATTTACATGCCAAGGAGACACTCCACACCTCCATGTACACAGTTCCGGCCTACTCAGGGTATCGGAAATTCTGAAATGACGGCCTACTCAGGGTATCGTCATCCAATGCCGGCCTACTCCGGGTATCGGCACTGACAACCAGGCTTACTTAGGGTATCTGGCTGCTCTACACCGGTCGTGGCAACACACAAGGCCATGGAATTACACCAACAAACAAATACCATCACATTACTAAGTTTAACATGGATCCAAGGGAAGCTAAACCCAAAACCAAATTAACAAGTTCACAAAAGTCCGTATTTACAAAACAATAAACCCACACTGATTACCATCCAGTGTATCCCAATACACTCATCATAGTTGTTCCAACCAGAACATCAAAACCTTTTCAATACTCATGCAGTAAAATCCTCTTACTCACACAAAACCTTTTCAATACTATTCAGTCCTTTGATATAGAACAAAATCAGATTATACAAATTTAAAATCAAAAAACAGATAAAATATATAACCAAACTGGCTCATTTACTTATAGAATCATGAATAGCAACAACCTACCTTGATTCCTTACATTCACCTTTCGACAAGTTATAGAAATACCCAGAATTTGATTCAATACTCTCCCAAATGTTTTGAACAGATATAATGTTTCTAATATCCTAATCTAGCCTTTGGGTATGAGTTTGTAGTCTCAAAGTATCAAAAATTGGTTAGGATTGGCAAAAATCAACTTTTGGCAATTTCCATTGGGTGCGCTGACCTCTGGCGCTTGGCACGAGGTCGGTGATAACTCAAACAGCCTCTCACGCTAACTCTAATTAGTTGGCGTGAACCAAGCGCGAGCTCGGCGAGACAATTAAACTTTTCGCGCGTGGTTGGCGCGAACTCGACGCGAACACAAAACTTAGCTTGCGCTGACTCCTTCACTTGGCGCTAGGTAGGTGCCAAGTCGGCGGACCATACCTCCGACACATGACTCTCTATTAATATTAGAACTCCATGACTGGCCGAAATTTTAACCTCTGTAACCACTCGTCTAGGCTTCTACCATTACCAAAACACCTTTAAATATATTTCGGATTTAATCTAACCAACTTAAAAATCACTACTTCTAAACCCATCAAACAAACTCACGTTCACACAGATGTTATTTCGAAAACATGCTTCTGACTAATCTCAGAGATCAAAACCCATCATAAAATCAAAACGATGCTACTCACCTTATACGCTCCAAATCTTTGCCACAGCAACTCCTCATAGAGCAATCCAACAAGTCGATTGCCACCCAAACTCCTTCGGTTCGCAAGAGGTTTTTCTTCTGAAAACCTTGATTACGAACACTCTGATCGGTAGGAAAACACCCAGTTACTCTTCTTTCCAAACCCTAGATCACCAGCCGAAAACCTTCAACACAAAGTATGCGAAGTATTCCGAAACCTACGAATCTAATTCCCTTAAGTATTTATACTTACTATACTTACATTGCCGCTCGACGAGTTTTGAAAACCCTTGATTCGGTGCATGCTCTCCCACCGAGATTCCCTACATACACACAGCTTATTAAGTTTATTCATTCAAATAAATAAAAATCATGTAGAAAATATCGGGGTTTTACACTTTCTCCAACGGACATCACCTTTTCTTTTCCTTTAAGTGCTTCATTCAGTGATTTTTCAGCAACATATCCAAGTCCACTAAGATCTTCGTCTCTTCTTTGGCTCTCAAGCATTTTATCAAGTGCCTTGGTTCCTGCAGAAAATTTTGTAAAAGAGATTTTAGACAACTCGAGTTCATTTTCTACCAAGGAGATTTTACCTTTCAGATTGTCTAACTCAGTAGCTTGTTCCTTCTTCATGAGTTCAGCATCATGAATTTTAGATGCCAGGTAAGTTTATCTAACTTGTGCTTCCACAACAAGTTTTTCTATCTCGTCGCTTTGTCCCAACCAAGCTTCTTTCTCTTTCTCAGCACCCTGTACTTGAAGTAACATCTTGTTGCATTTTTTCAGAAGTTTGTGAAACTCCCTATAAAGGAGATTTTAGGCTTCTTGAAGATCATCATTCTCTTCCAAATCTTCATCTTCACTACACTCACTAGGGGACACACTGTCTGAACTCAGTGTGACTACAAATGCCATGAAATTATCTTCAATTTCCTCTGTTTCGGAACCAGAATTTTCTTCTTCAGCACTGTCATCCCAAGTGGCTTTTAAGGCATTTCTCCTTTTAGACACTTTAGTGGGACACTCAGCAGCAACATGGCCAAAGCTGTAAAACCCCGAATTTTCATATAATAAATAAATAAATAATAAATAAAAGAAAATATGAGTTAAGTGAAGATTTAGAGTTAAGTAATTCAAATAGGTCATAAATTGTAAATAAGGAAAAATTTTTTAATGAAATTAGCCTAAAAGAATAAAAGGGTATTTTGGTAATTTTCAGAAAAGGGTAATTAATAATTAGATCATTAAATAATAACTAGAATTAGAAAATAGAAGGAAATAATTTATTTTGACAATTTAGAAATTAAAAGAAATTAATAAAAGCCTAAAAGTGGGAAAAGGGTAATTAGGAGATTTCACGTCTTAATTTGGAGAAAATAAGGTTTTAAGTGATAATAATGTTTAATTAAATATTTTGCATGAAAATAGGTTATAAATAGGAGTTTAGATAAGAAACTTAATTAGGATTGTTAAGTAGAAAAATAGAAGGTGGAGAAAAGTAGGAATTAAATTAGAAGGATTAGACTTTAACTAGACCATGGTTGGGTTAGCCCAAATTAAATTAGCCAATTAGGGTTGGTTTAGGATTTCTAAAGCCTAGTATAAATAGGAAACCAAGGTTAGACAAGAGGGAAATTTCGTGGGATTATTATTGAGAGAATAGAGGGAGAGAAAGGAAGAAGGTGGCTAATGGAGGTGTCTGACCAGCCATCATCAAAACGTGATCGGAGAAAATCCATACGGTAGATTGCCTTAAAATTTGGAGGTTTTGGTCTTCACTGATGGAACTACATTGTGTACGGTAGAGATTTGAATTGGGAGAGTTTAGCTTGGTGCGTTTGGGAGCAAAAGTAAGGTCCAGAATTAGAAGTTTCTATGGAAGAAGGATTTAGCGTATAAGGCAAGTAGTAACCTTGGAAAACGTGAGGAACTGCATGATTTTGTTTTCTGTGATTTCATATGGATTGAATGGATTAGTCGGAACAGTATTTACATGGAATCAAATTGTTTATATTTTAGTGATTTGTATTCTTGAAGGATTTGTTGAAATAAAGAAGAAAACTTGGTTTGATCATGAAATTAATTATAGGATAGTGTTTAATTGATGGGAATTAGTCTAGAAGGCTTTAGGTATGTTTTAGAATGTTATTAGATTAATTTAGACGAAAGAAACATATAGCAAAAGCACAAAAATCTGAACTTCGTAAATCTGGAAATTTCTGTTAAAATTTGCACGAGCGCCTAGGATCGCCTAGCCCTGTAGAGGTAGGCGCTCTATGCAGTAAATTCAGATTTATGGTATTTTTGTAATCCAAATAAATTTCTAATAATTTTTCTAGTATCTTAACTATTCCAACATCTTTATAAAGGCCTAATTGAGGTATGGAAATTATAACAATTAAATTTGATAAACATCCAAATAATTAAAGTCTTAATGGTAGGATAGTGTATGTAAAGGACTAAATTATGGGGAATAATGATAGGACAAATACTAACTGGTAATTATGAATTAAAATCATCTTCTAAACTATAATTTAGGTCTATAGAATATGCTGGAAATTATAAATACAGAAAATTGAAATAAATACTATCTTAGGTGTTAATATGGGAACTTAGATTATAATAAAGGGATTAATAAGGAAAACTCTAATCAAGACTTGAATTTCTTCGGTTTGTGCTTTAAATATGAATACTGATTTTCTAGAAGTTACTTTAATTCTGATTTCAATGGAATTTATGTTCAGGAGCTTTATTTTGAACTGTGGATAAGAGATTTGTACCATCTGCGGATGAGATATATGACCACCTGCGGGTGAGAAGTGTAACTCCTGCGGGAGAGACCTCTTGTGGGGGAGATGTAGTCACGATGTGATTGCATCCCACAAGGGAGATATGTATGTGACCACCTGCGGGTGATATGAGACCTCCTGTTGGGGGAGATGTAATCCTGATTGGATTGCATCCCACAGGGGAGATGTGTGACCACCTGCGGGTGAGATGAGACCTCCTGTTGGGGGAGATGTAATCCTGATTGGATTGCATCCCACACGGGAGATGTGTGACCTCCTGCGGGTGAGATGACCACCTGCGGGTGAGATGACCACCTGCGGGTAAGATGAGACCTCCTGTTGGGGGAGATGTGATCCTTATTGGATTGCATCCCACAGGGGAGATATGTGACCTCCTGCGGAAGAGATGTGACCTCTTGTGGGGGAGATGTAGTCACGATGTGATTGCATCCTACAAGGGAGATATGAGACCACCTGCGGGTGAGATGTGTAACTCCTGCGGGAGAGACCTCTTGTGGGGGAGATGTAATCACGATGTGATTGCATCCCACAAGGGAGATGTGTGTGTGTTACCACCTACGGGTGAGATGTGTTAGCTCCTGCGAGAGGAACCTCATGTAGGAGAGATGTGAATACTACGTGTTTGCATCCTACATGGGATAATGTTACTATCAGATTTGTGAGATGGACCATTAATTATGAATACATGTTTTATCGCTAATCTTCGGTTTTATCTATCGATAACATCTTTTTACTGGTATTTATGTATGATTGCATATCCTATTGCTTTATTTGGAATTGGCCATGTTGATTTGAATTCATCGCCTTATCGTTGATTAATCTTATACCTCATGACTATTTGCCTAAATGAGACTGTTTACTTGCATACACCTACTACTTGCTGAGATGTAAATCTCACTCCGTTTTCCCCTATTTTTCAGGTTGCTTGGAGAGATCGCGAAGATGGGGTTTTGATTTGATGGGTAGAATTATAATTGGTATTAATGGCACATGTTCATTAGATAAACTTTATTGTAAACTGAATTGATATTATTGAATAAAGAATTATTTTTATTGGCCACCATAACTCTGATGTAATTAATCAGTAAAGTTTAAAATTATTGTGAATCTTGGTTTGTATCTGACCCCAGCTTTGTGGTAACACCTCGAGTTTGGTTGTTGAACCGGACTTGGGTTGTTACAGTAGCGAACCGGGTTCGGGTTGGGTGCCGGTTTGCACTGACCCGGGTTCGGGGCGTTACAAAAGCCTTGGCAATTATAGCATTGAATTCCCTTTGGATTTCTCTTCTTACCTTCTGATTTTTCTTCACTGCTCTTTTTGTTAGATCTGAAATCTTTTGGCCTTACAAAGGAGTTTGCTGATTGTTTCTTCTTGAAGAACCTTTTGAACTTTTTAGCAAATAAGACCAACTCTTTAGGATCATCATCAGAATGTTCATCTTTATCCTCCTGTATACTCTTAAGAGCTACCCGCTTCCGCTTCTTGGAAATTTTCAGATTTGCTTCAAATGTTTGTAGAGATCCCACCAACTCTTCTACCTTCATTGCATCAACATCCTTAGCTTCTTCAATAGCTGTGACCTTGGGTTGAAATATTTCAGGTAGAGATCTCAGAATTTTCTTTACTACCTTGGATGTAGGAATCTTCTCTCCTAGATTGAAGCTAGTGTTAACTATGTCACTCAACCTAGAGTAGAATTGGTCGAAGTTCTCTTCTTCATCCATCTGAATTGTTTCAAAAGCAGTGGTTAAATGTTGCAAACGAGACAATTTATTACCAGCTGTACCTTCATGAGTAACCTCTAAAATATCCCAAGCCTCTTTAGCAACTTCACAGGTTGAGATTCTTCTGAACTCCTCAATAGTAACAACACTAAATAAGGCATTAATAGCCTTGTTATTCCAGCTACAGTTGTCAAATTCTCCTTTACTCCACCTATCATAAGTCTTTGGAACAATAACACCTTTAATATTTTCTGTGGGTGCTTCATACCCATTCAAAATAGATAACCAGATTCTTTCATCTAAAGACTTCAAGTAAGCTCTCATTCTTGCCTTCCAATAGGCATAATTCGATCCATCAAGTAGAGGTGGCCTAGAGGAAGAAGCCCCTTCTTTGTTATAGTCCATAGAGAACCAAGATCACACTCTTAAATAGATTTGAGTGGGTGGCTCTGATACCAATTGAGATTTCCACCCGGGTCCTTGTTATCTAGGAATCTAAAACCCAAGTAAAGAATACAATAGAAAAGAACAAAAGAACAGTAAAGAGACACACAATTTTTACGAGGAAACCCTAGATGATTACCTAGGTAAAACCTCGGGTCTTTTTCAGGATGACCAAGCCTGAGAAAAATTGAATTAATCTGAAAAGAACTTTACAAAGTATTCAGATTTACAAGATACTTCAACAAACATAAAAACTCGCTCTCAAGGTTGATTCCACAGCCTTTTTCTTCAAGGATTTGATCTTCATGCCTCTTGGCAGCTGCAAGACTTCACATCCACTCTGTGATGCAGATCAGGTTGCCCATTCAGCTCATCTCCAAATCTGAATGTTCCAGCTCTTAAGCCTTTCCTCAGACTTCAAGAACTCTCCAGCAAACCCTCTCTACACTGATCTCCCAAGCTCCTCTCCTTCACTGGAGACTCACTTGTTTTAGCCACCCTTTCTAGTTTCAAATCTCCTTTTATAACGAAGATCACACTTGCTGTAACTGCCTGAGAACCACTTCAACAAACAGATTTAACAACCTCAACAGAATATAACAGATGTCGTTCGTAACTCCAAATTCTGTTATAATTGTAGCTACAACAGGTTACTACTAAACCTGTTTGTAGCAGCTTAAAGCAACATCAAGTATAGATCTCAATCGGATTAAATCTCTTTCATTCACTTACTTGCATCTCAACATTTTAAAGAATTTCCCTAGAATTCTTAACATTTTGACTCATCCAATTGTCATAAGGGAAACTGAATTTTCCCAACACTTCCCTAGTTTCATAAACATAGACAAAAATAGGAGAAACAAAAAGAAAAGAGCAAACCAGAGAATTTGTTTCTCCATGGTGTTAGCACCTGATTTTTGCACCCCCAAAATAAAGAAAAATGAAAAGTCAAACTAAAAGTCAAACCCTGAGGGGGTCAAAAATTGACTTTTTGATTCAAGTAAATTTGGCCATCAAACTTCATCTCATTGAAAAGAGCGTTTCGACACGATTCCAACGCAACTGAATTTGCTGGAATCGGAGTCCAGATGAGAAAGATATGAGCTGGTCAAACTTTTGGAGAGCAAAAAGTTGACTTTTTGCTCGACCCCAATTCAACTGCCAAACTTGATCCCAGTGGATAGGTGATTCCGAGCCGGTTCCAACGACACTAAGTTTGCTGAAATCGGACACCGAATGAAGAAGTTATGAGCAGTTGAAGTTTCATAAAAAAAACTGCCCATGTGGCAAAAAAGGCAGCAAAAATGGAATAACCCAATAAAATAAATAAGATAAATGTGTTTAATAATATTTTAATAAAGAGAATCTCGCTTTTTAATAAAATAATCAAAAAATCGAATAAGAATCTTGCAAAAAACCAAATTGAATAAAGTTTTGAAATCCAAACATTTTAAAAACGTGCTGGACCGTATTTGAATTACGGGCAGGGCATGCCCGTATTTGAAATACGGGCAACATTCCGGAAGAAAACATGCGTCACCGTACGGTGGGACACGTGTCCCGTACGGCTGATTCGCGAGATTTGCAAATGTGCGTTTTTCGCCCGTATTTGAATTACGGGCAAGGCACGCCCATACTTCAAATACGGGCACGAAAATTTTGCCTATAAATAGAGAGGCCACCCCCCTCATTTGAACAAGCCCTCTCCTCTGGCCATAACCCCTGCCCTCCCGAAGCTATCCATGGCCGAACCCTACCATCATGCCACCACTCCACCACCCCAAATATTTTTAATGCCCAAATTGCCCCTATGTCCCAATACCATGCTCAAACACCCATAACCTTGCCTAAACTTTGACCTTTCATCTTCTTAGATTAAAGAATCTAACCAAACCCTTTACAAACCCAACTTGAGGATCTTGGGAGGACGCGGAAGCGCTGCCAAATTCACCGGAGAAATCATACCCAGCAAAAAAGAACCACATTGTAAGTATATTGGATTTTATAATGCTCTCATTTTCATTTCCTTTTCCAAGGTCTCCTTTAAATACTCTTGATGGTACTGACTCAACTGCTGTCTTGAGCCCCATGAGGAGATGATACCAAAGAATTGGTCATTACAAGAAGGGAAGAAAAGAAGTGTCTAAAGAATGCTTTAATTAATTAAACAAATAATTTTTTTAAGTTTTTGACATGGAAGGATTGAACCCTTCTTGAAGTTAAATCAGTGCCCTGTAATTTCCCACTTTCCCTATCCAAAAGATGATCATGGATCACCCAAAAGATGCCGGCCTTCATGTTAAAAGAGGAAGAAAGAAGAAGAAGGCCTTTTAGGCCAAAAAAGGAAAGGAAAGGACTTTGAAGAATTCGGAGTTCCAGCTGAAGTTACCAGAACACCTGAGAAGGCCACGGGACTGAGACCCAGCAGAATCGGCAGCAAAAATGCAAAACAAGCTGCACCCGTAAACTCAGAGCGGTCCAGGCGGGACCGTGTTTGCTTCACGGGCAGGTGGGCCCGGATTTTATCCACGGGCAAAGGCTGCCCGTATAACATATACGGGCAGATGTAAAAATAATGTAAAAAACTCAATTTCCAGCCCGGTTGGGCATGAGCCGACCTGAACCGGCTTGAACCAACTTTTTGGACATTTTGGGCTATCTTAAGCCCATGTTTGGACCGTGGGCCCACCAAGACCTCCTTTGGCCCACATGAGTGGTCCACTTTAGACCGGCCCAAACCAAGCCCGTTTTCAACAAACGGGCTCCAGGCCAATTGACTCAGGCTAATGGGCCCATCCCAAGCCCACCAAGCCCAAACTGAAATTGTAAATACATAAAACTTAATAAAATAACCAAACGGGTTACCCAATAACCCAATTGGGCCTAAGGCCCAACCATGGCAACCCACGGGTCTTCCAACGGGACCCGGATCCGACCCACTTCACTTAAAATAAATAAAAGATAAAATCAAATAAAAAGGGACCCACACCTCCAGAGGGCCCCGCCAGACCTAACAAGGCAGCATGCTGGTCTAGGAAGGGTAAGATTGACTCGAAAACCAGGGAGACCCGAGGGACCCGTCAGATCGACGGGGCGGGCCGGGGTGTCTTATGGCTTCCTCGAACCGTAACCGAGGACTTAGCTAGATCTCTAAGAAGCCGCAGACCAGACTTAGACCCGGTTAGGGCAAAACCGTGTCTGCCTGCACTCTCAGGCAGTGGCGACTCCGAAAAGTCCCGTGGCACGCACAAAGAATGCGCCCGGTGTGCAATCTAGGATCCGGTTTTAGGTGCGCACAGCTTGGCGACTCCACTGGGGAAACCTCAACCCAGCCAGACCCTGGTTATCAAATGAGTCAACCTAGGTGGATATAAGCAGATTTAGGAAGTACTTCTTGTCCAACCTTAGTGGTTTATGGAACTTATGCAATTACATAATATTGGGGGATCTTGTCACAAGGATGAGATAATTTCCTAAGGAAAGTGGAATTTAAGCGGTTCCCTGTGACCCTCCACTTACCTGGGGATCCACCCAAACATTGTATTGCATACTGTTCTGTATTCTCACTATAAAAGTGACATTAAGGAACCCTTAATCAGCCTACTATCCGAGAATCACCCGATTAGACACAGCACTTGGCTCCACTGCACATACAAGCACCTCACTACACCGTGAATGAATTTTTTTTAACTGCATGGGGTGACATGCACGAGGGAGACTGCATGAATGATCCGAACTGAATGTTGTCCACACCATGTGAATGCTCTTCTTAACCAAAACCTAGATCTCTCTAGAAGCCACCCTTCTTCAATCGAGAAACTTACTTTTGGGATGGTATTAGCCCTACGCTCCCATGGCTTGCCGGGGAAAGCAGGGTAAACCCATCTCCCCAGGTTTCTAGATTCTTCAAGCGCCATTGGTTTCTTGCCATGGTACGCGAAGGGTCTAGTACTTGGCTCAGACCCTTGAAGGCAGGTGCCTTGGGCTGGGTATCCTTCCCCACCTATTACTTTTGATAAACCCTGATGTGAGCATGAACATGAATGAACAAATAAGGGTAAAATTAATCTGGGGCATTAACCCCCACCTGTGTTGGTCTTAACCCTAATTTAAGGAAATTAACTCGATTTAATCCGTGCATTCAAGTCGGTCTTGGTTCAGTTGAAAGCCGGCCAGATCAGAAAAAAATGGGCCAGAACAGAGGCAGAAAAACCCTAGAGATAGGATTTCAGCCCACCTGCCGAATGGCAAATTTGTACCCTCCTTTTGGGTTCTCAACAACCCTAAAGGTGATTCTCTTTTCAGATTTATTTTTGTAAATTTCGCCCTCGAAGGCAAGTTGTAAATATTGTTTTCAGTCCGACACTAGGGGCAGATGAAAAAACAGATGAAAGAACAGATGAAAGAACAGATGAAAGAAAAGGCCGGCTAAGACCTGAATGCATTTTCCAAACATTTAAAGGACATAACCTTTAAAACCCCATAACTTGAATGTTGATTCTTGATTGCATAAACTGCTTAGGCATTGATTTAATTTTTGCATATCCTGTTGCATGCCTTAGACTAATTTAGAGTTTTTGGTGGAAACCCCTAAATTGACTTGGAATTTCAATCGGATAGTCGGCATGGCATCTTCATCCTCGACTGAGAAAGTTTGCTTCCCCAGGATAGAGAAGTGTGCCTTTGATGCCCCTTGGATCCGTTCTTGGACAAGGCAATTACAAGGAGATGAGCAAATTAAATGGGAACAGAAATACCACATTGGACAAACTCTGTCCCTGTTAAATGTGCCCATTAATTGGGACATGATTCAGGCGGCCCTGCCTTTCTGGGATCCCCAACTTTCACTCTTTAGATTTGGGACTAATGAGTTGACCCCTACCATTGAGGAATTTGAGTTATTCCTCCGATTTCGTGACCATGGAGAACCAGCCAGACCAAACCTCAAAGATAGCTACAAGAATGAAGCTTGTACTTTCTTTGGCCTACCCAGAGGAGAATTCCAAACTTTAGGAGGTGACCAAGCATTCATGCGGGTCTCTAAAACCTTCCTCGCTGAAAAGATAAGGGACAAAAAGCAGGAAAGACCCCGTGTTTGGTGGGACACCTTCACCCTCGTGGTTCTGTCACAACTCTTCTTTCCTACTGGGGGAGACACCATTAATTTGACCCTCATGGAAATTGTAGACCAACTCCAGGTGAAATTCCAAATTGCACCACTAATCCTTGCTCAGCTATACCATGCCTTGACCATGACCAAGAACGGAACTAGGAGGTTTCAGGGATGCGCTCCTCTCCTACACGTTTGGCTTCAAGATCACCTGATGGTTGCTGAACCTGTCAGCCCACGTTATGGGTACGTCCGTGACAATGTCAAATTGATGGCCCGAAGAGAGATTAGACCAGACTTACCCTCCAGAGAAGACTGGTTTGACCACTTTCTCCAACTAAAAGGAGAAACGGATATAAGATGGGGAGGCACATTTGACCAAACATATACTCTCGTCATAGCTTTCAGGAAAAGACATTGCCTAGCCTTGATAGGCTTGACCCATGCCATGCCATACTATCCGGTTCGAATTCTGAGACAGTTTGGGAAGTCTCAAGGAATACCGATCAAGGATGAGGCGGAAGGATTAACTGGCCCACTTACATGGGAATTGAAGAAAAAATTGATGAAGGAATGGCAACACGTGCACATACTCCAAGAGGACATTTTCACTGCATCCGATGTTCGTAATTACGAACAATGGATTGCTCGAGAAACTGGCCTAGACAGCCCACCTCCTCTCCATATCGTCACCTCTGACGATATCCCAGTTCCGCCCCCTGACACATACAGGGATAGGGTGGCCGAACTGCGGGAATCTCATTCTCAAATCCATCGTGCATACGTGGATTCCAAGCGTAAAAACAAGCAGGCCAATGAGGCCCTTCAACAGCAGCTTGACACCATGCACAGACGCGCAAAAGAGGACCGACGTCTGCGGAATAAACTTCTGCGTGCCTTGAAAAGGTGAGACGTGTCCTCTCATTATGATGATGACCAACCTAGCTAGACTCTGGGTTTGTTTGTTTTTTAATCATGTAATTGCTTGTTCTGAATTTTGGCATTGTACTTCTTTTTTCATGAAGAATTTTGTGCTAAATTTAATAAAGTCAATTAAGACATCCTCAAATTCCTTTTTCAAACAATCTGGCCCCAATCCATCAACTTCAGAACTCTTAGGCGATCTGGGTAAAGAACTCGCCAAATTTTTTAAAATCCTTAAACCAAAGGGTTCTGAATAAAGAACACCCAATTCAAAATTTTTACGCGATATGAGTAAAGAACTCGCCAAATTGTTTAAATCTTTAAAAGCAAAGGGTTCTGAATAAAGAACACCCAATTCAAAATTTTTAGGCGAGAACTCGCCAAATAGTTTAAATCTTTAAAACCAAAGGGTTCTGAATAAAGAACACCCAATTCAAAATTTTTAGGCGATTTGAGTAAAGAACTCGCCAAATTGTTTAAATCTTTAAAAGCAAAGGGTTCTGAATAAAGAACACCCAATTCAAAATTTTCAGGCGAGAACTCGCCAAATTGTTTAAATCTTTAAAAGCAAACGGTTCTGAATAAAGAACACCCAATTCAAAATTTTTAGGCGATCTGAGTAAAGAACTCGCCAAATTGTTTAAACCTTTAAAAGTAAAGGGTTCTGAATAAAGAACACCCAATTCAAAATTTTCAGGCGATCTGAGTAAAGAACTCGCCAAATTGTTTAAATCTTAAATCTTTAAGGGTTCTGAATAAAGAACACCCCATCCTTATCAACTCTCAAACTTTCAAGTGTCAAGCTTAAGTCTTAAGACCTCAGGGTTCTGAATAAAGAACACCCAATCCCTTGAGCTCAGATCACACCCGTCTGATTTAAGAGATCACACGGTCAGCCTATGGGGCACTGAAGCCACTGGTGTTTAAACCAGAAAATTGGTAGAGGATCGTCCTGGCATAGCATACCCCGTTGTGTGGCACCAAGGTCAAGCAACTAAGCTAACGACTAAGGTACGCTCGGGTATCCCTAGCCGAACTCTTAGGGCACTAATGCCACTGGTGTTTAAACCAGAAAATTGGCAAAGGATCGTCCTGGCATAGCATACCCCGTTGTGTGGCACCAAGGTCAAGCAACTAAGCTAACGACTAAGGTACGCTCGGGTATCCCTAGCCAAACTCTTAGGGCACTGAAACCACTGGTAATTAAGCCAGAAAATTGGTAGAAGATCGTCCTGGCATAGCCTTCCCCGTTGTGAGGCGTCAAAGTCAATGGTGATTAAACCAACGACTAGCTAAGACATGCCCGGGAACTACTAGCCGAAGTTAGGTGCTAAAACCATCAAAGATTAAACTGAAAATTGGTTGAGGTACACCTGGATGTTGCTGTTTAGCTCATCCCCTGCGGAGACTTAACATGGTCCAACCTCGTGATACGGAGCTCAAAACAACCTTTTAAATTTGGGTTCCCTTTCCCAGCCGTTTGGCTAAAACAGACCAGTCTAAGACGGGTTCTCTCTCCCAACCGTTTGGTTAAAACAGATCAATTCAGGGTTCTCTCCCCCAGCCGTTTGGCTAAAACATACCAGTCTAAGACGGGTTCTCTCTCCCAACCGTTTGGTTAAAACAGATCAATTCAGGGTTCTCTCCCCCAGCCGTTTGGCTAAAACAGACCAGTCTAAACCGGGTCCTCTCTCCCGACCACTTGGTTAAAACAGATCAGTTTAGGGTTCCCTTTCCCAGCCGTTTGGCTAAAACAGAAAAGTCTAAGCCGGGTTCTCTCTCCCAACCGTTTGGTTAAAACAGATCAATTCAGGGTTCTCTCCCCCAGCCGTTTGGCTAAAACAGACCAGTCTAAGCCGGGTTCTCTCTCCCAACCGTTTGGTTAAAACAGATCAATTCAGGGTTCTCTCCCCCAGCCGTTTGGCTAAAACAGACCAGTCTAAGCCGGGTTCTCTCTCCCAACCGTTTGGTTAAAATAGATCAATTCAGGATTCTCTTTCCCAGCCGTTTGGCTAAAATAGATCACGAGTCCCTATCATTTCAAAAATAATTCAAACATGTTGATCCTTGATCCTTCTTTACAGTTAAAATATATCAATAATCATGCATATAAGTTGCACTAATATCCACTGGTTGCCCTTCCCAGGTACCAAAATTGCTTCTCGAAGCCCTTACCTGTTAAGATCCAGAAGAAGACTTGAGATGGAGCAGCCAAGGGAACAGACCTCGTCAGGACAGGATCAGGCAGAGTCCAGCCAGACACAAACAGTGACTGATCTATAACAGAGGATTGACAGTATGGGGACTATTATTCAAGAGTTAATGGCAGAACTAAGGGAACTCAGGATGGCTCCCCCAGTGGCACCAGTGACCTTGCAGCAACCGATTGCTCCACCACAGATGGATGCTTCACCACCATACCCTACGTACCCAGCTTCGTTGGTACCACCTCTACCTCCGCAAGCTGTGCCTCTTCCTCAGGTTATTGCACCTGCCCAACTGGGGCAAGAAGAGGAAGATTGGTATAGAACACAGCAGGCCCAGTTTGATGAAAAGATGGCAGCCACTAAGTCAGAGGTAGATGCTTTGCGTGAAGAGTTGAAAAGCCTATGACCCAGTGCGGTCCCCATGGAGGCTACTTTAGACAGCCTTTGCTTCTTCTCCGATGTTCAACTTCCACTGAAATTCAAATGCCCTGACTTGCATAAGTTTGATGGCACCGGGTGCCCATTAAACCATCTAAGGTCATACTCTGGGGATATGTGTCAATATGCCAAAGATGAAAAAATTATGATACAGTTCTTTCAGAGATCGCTGACAGGAGCAGCATACACTTGGTTTTTGGGTCTGGATAAGACTAAGATCAAGAGTTGGAATGATTTAGCTGCCAAATTCATTCAGCAGTACCGTTTGAACAGTCAGATTGTGCAAACTAGGGCTGAACTGCAAAGGTTGACAAAGAAGAATCAGGAATCTGTGCGAAAATATGCCAAGAGATGGAAAGAATTGGCAACCCTAGTCCAACCCCCACTACTTGAGCAAGAGATGACCTTCTTGTTCATTGCATCACTTGGACAGCCATTCTTTTCCCTGCTACTGGGGCAGAGCACTTCTAACTTCAATGACTTGATTCTGACGGCAGATAGAATTGAAGATGCTGTAAGGGCTGGTAAGATAGATGGCAGTGGCCAGGGCCCTACACAGAGAAGGCCAGCAGCAGGACAGAATAGTAGAAGCCAGGGGCAAGAGTCCAGGAGACAGGAAACTCAGGCAGTTAATTATGTACAGCCAGCACAGCCCTATCACATTGCCCAGAGAAATGAAAGTCAGGGGCAGCCTTTAAGAAGGACGAGAGAAGAGGCAGAGGCAAGGATGAAGAGGGTGTTCACCCCATTGCCTTATGCACCTGCAGAACTATTGGCTACACTGCTGAAGAAGGGGTATCTTCAAATCAAGCCTCCCAATCCCAGAATGATCAACTCACGAAGTTATAATACAGCAGAGAGATGTGAGTATCATTCTGGAGCTCCCGGGCATTCAACAAATCGATGCTGGGACTTGAGGCATGACATACAGGATCTGATAGACAGTAAGAAGATCTCTGTAGATCCCCCAGCACCAGCAGCACCTACTCCTCCTACTGGTACGACCACTAACCCTCTCCCAGACCATAATAAGGCTTCTGGCAGCGGAACAGTACATCAGATCATCAGTGATCAAGGCAGTGAACTACAGGTTGACCCGTCCTTATTGATCGGACGACCGGGGCAAGTCATCAGGATTCATCTCCAAGAAGGGGCAATCTATCAACAGATACATGTCATTAATGAAGAGGAGAATGAAGAAACCTTCATGGGGTTCCCTCTGGTGCATTTCAACTTCCCCGAACCAGAGCCGTTCTATCCTCCAATTGTCCGAAACTCACCCCCACTGAATATCTTCGACATGATGAACCCATTCAATGAGCCTGTGGACTTCCTACTGGAACCACCCACCCTCAATTTACACCAACTTCACCTTGACCCAACCTACTCCGCTGTGCCTCCACCTTACCAATTCCTACCCTGTACCTTGATTCTACCATCACTTCTACTGAAAGAGAAGTCGATCGGATCACCCGTTCTGGTTGATACATAAACCCTAACCCTCCACCTGCACCAGAGGGAGAGATTAGTGAAGAAAGAACAAGGAAAGAAAAAGGGAAGGATGTGGCCGCTGAAGTGCCACAGACCCATAAGAAGAAGGGGAAAGCCCCAGAAGAAGAGATTGAAAAACTCCACTATAATGCCTTCACTCCGGAGTATGATCTAGTGCAGCAGTTGAATAAGACACCAGCCCAGATATCCATTATGCGTTTCTTATTGGATTCAGACAAACATAAGGACGTACTTATGAAGATACTGGGTGATACTCATGTGCCTGACGACATTAGCCCTGAGCAGCTAGAGACAGTAATGTCTATAATTGCTACACCAGAAGCAATCTCTTTTTCCTCAGCAGACTTGCCCCCTGAAGGTCAAAATCACACAGAGCCTCTGTTTATCACTGTAAGGTGCTCCGACTTGATGGTGAGACGAGTCATGATCGATAACGGGTCAGCTCTGAATATCTGCCCAGTCAGGACCTTCCATAGTCTGCAGCTGAATGCTGATTTAATCAAGCCTAGCTCCAATAATGTCCGCGGGTTTGACAATGCTAAGAAGGATTCCCTTAGGGAAGTTACTTTGGAAGTTACAATTGCTGAGAGGGCCTTCTTCATTACCTTTGAGTTGATGGACATCAATGCCTCCTTTAATTTGCTAATTGGAAGACCCTGGTTACATCAAGCAGGGGCAGTCCCGTCCACCCTACATCGAATGATCCGATTTATTTCGGGAAATCAGTTGATCACGGTGCATGCAAAAAATCACAGAGAATTTGAACAAGGAGGGGTACCTGTGATTGATTATGAGCTGCCTACTTCCCTGAACTTCCAAACCATTTAAATGGTGCAAATAAACCGCATTCCTACTCCTCTGCAATCAGACTTGTCCTGCAGAAGGAAAAGGAAGAGCATGTTCGGTGCTGCTGAATGCGCCGACTGGGGCCTCTGAGTGGGAGATGGTTTGGGTAAATACAAGCAAGGCATCAAGTCTGCAATCCAGCCATGTGACAAATCTGTGGGCTTTGGATTGGGGTTTGTTCCTAAACCCGAAGACTATGCCAGGCTATTTGGCAGGAAAGCTAAACGAAAGAGGGCACGAGCAGAAGGAAGGGACCCACATTGGCCCATCTGTGTACATGGCCAATTATACCATCACTTTACCAATATGGAGAGGGAAGCTGCACAGGCCATTCAGAACATAGTCCCCCAGGGGTGGGGCGATGAATTCAATGATCCAATTGAGCAAGCGGAAGTTAATTATCTGCAAAGGTTATGGGAAGAACCTCCTTTGCCTCAGGAGATAGTTACAGAAGAGAACTCAGAAGCTCTCAGTGGGATGATGGAAGAACTGTCTGCTCTATTCTCTTGGCAGTCAGTTGACACCGAAAAACCAGCTATCCCAGAAGAGGCGTTTGCCTATCCAGCAGATGATGTCGGGGCACCACCAACTGAGGCTGAAGAAGAAGAACCGGCTCAGTACATCTACATGATGGAAAGCCAGAATAGTTCAGGAGAACCCACTCCAAGGCAAAGGTCTCCCCCGCCTTTTATCTGCATTGTACACCCAAGTACAAGGGATGGTCTGGGTCAGATGTTCCAGAATATGCCCCAAGTACTGGGACTGCCCACTGAGCTGGCTTATCATGAGACTTATGGTAATTGGGCCCCTGACGAACATTCTTCCAGCAGGAGGGATGAATCATCAGAAAAATCTATAATCAAGGCATTGCCTAAGGTGGTACCACCCCACGAAGTCACTATTCGGGTACCAGGGACTGTCATCCGCCGCGGGGTATGGATCAGTGTATCATCAGAGGATTCGAGTCAGAATCAACCAAAGAAGGGCACAGCTAATGACCCCATCTGCATCTCCTCTGACAGCAGCATCAGCATGATACAAACTGGAAAGGTGAATGCGGTGACCGCTGTAACCAAGGACAAGCACGTATTGCCGAACTGGAGTTCGACGCCACTTGCCACTCGCAAAGCCGAACTACCACAGGGAGTTTCTTCCACTTCTGAAATTCCCCTTGTAGATATTGCTGCACTTTTTAATAAATGCGTGAAGTCTTCTGATTATTTTTCTGCTTCTGTGAATAATTCTGCAAGTAAGCAAACTCAAAGTCGCAACCTTAGTATCAATCTCGACGCACACCCGAAAAATTCGGAGCACGAGATAGATAATCAGGCTGCCAAAATCAAACAAAAAGGTCAAAAAGAAATCCAAAGTGTCGAGCATGAATCAGATAGCAACATTTACTCATCGCAACCCGATGATTCAAAAATTATCCCCAGTGTTCCTTTTGAATTTGAGGATAATGATGAATCATGGGAGACCCCACCTGAAATCCAATTCGCCTTGGACAGGCATGAAAAAGGTCTCCAGGCTAACATTGAGGAAACTGAACCTATCAACATAGGTGAAACAGCACAACCAAGGATTCTTCAAAATGGTAAAAAGCTGACATTATTACAGAAAACACAAATAACTGATTTTCTAAAATCTTACACTGATGTGTTTGCATGGTCATATGAGGATATGCCTGGGTTAGACACAGATTTAGTTGTGCACCGGTTACCTATAAAGTCTGAGGCCACACCAGTGAAGCAAAAGCTCAGACGCATGAAACTAGAATGGGCCCTGAAGATCAAAGAAGAAGTCACCAAGCAGTTAAAAGCTGGGTTCTTGAAAGTTACAGATTACCCAGAGTGATTAGCAAACATCGTGCCAGTCCCCAAGAAAGATGGAAGGGTCAGGATGTGTGTTAATTACAGGGATCTGAACAAGGCAAGCCCAAAAGATGACTTCCCATTGCCACACATTGATATATTGGTTGATAATACTGCAACTCATTCCATGTTCTCCTTTATGGATGGATTCTCTGGGTATAATCAAATACGGATGGCACCTGAAGACATGGAGAAGACCTCCTTCATCACGCACTGGGGCACATACTGCTACAAAGTGATGCCGTTCGGATTAAAGAATGCAGGCGCCACATACCAGCGAGCAATGACTTTGCTATTCCACGACCTAATGCACAAGGAAATGGAAGTATATGTGGATGATATGATTGCAAAATCAAAAGAAGAGGAAAATCATTTGGTGAACCTTGGAAGAGTGTTTGACAGGCTCAGGGAATGCAAGCTCAGGCTGAACCCGAATAAGTGTGTATTCAGCGTTACCTCAGGGAAGCTACTTGGATTCATCATTGGGAAACGAGGAATTGAGGTTGATCCTGTCAAAGTGAAGGCAATTCTGGAGATGCCTCCCCCATCCATAGAGAAAGAAGTGAGAGGTTTCCTTGGCAGATTACAGTACATCAGTCGGTTCATAGCACAAATGACTCCCGTGTGCGAACCAATATTCAAACTGCTAAAGAAAGATAATCCAGTGGTCTGGAATGAGGGTTGCCAAGAAGCATTTGACAAAATCAAGGCCTATTTGATGAGCCCGCCGACTTTGGTCACCCCTGTACCAGGACGACCTTTAATCATGTACCTGTCAGTCACAGAAACGGCAGCCGGATGTGTCCTAGGGCAGCATGATGATACAGGAAGAAAGGAACAAGCAATTTATTATCTGAGCAAGAAGTTTACCAATTATGAAGTAAGATACACATTGCTTGAGAAGATCTGTGGCGCGTTGGTATGGGCAGCTCAGAAGCTCCGACATTATCTGCTCAGTCACACTGTCCTTTTGATTTCAAATACAGATCCCTTGAAGTACATTTTTGAAAAGCCAATCTCCACTGGAAGGGTAGCCAAGTGGCAGGTTATCTTATCTCAGTATGACATTGTCTACACCACGAGAAAGGCAATAAAGGGACAGGCAGTAGCAGATCACCTGGCAGAACACTCCGTGCCCGACTATCAACCACTTCTCACCGGGTTGCCGAATGATGAAATTATGTGTACCGAGTCAGTAGAAAAGGAAACCGGATGGCAAATGTTCTTCGATGGGACCGTCAACATCAATGGGAAAGGGATTGGAGTAGTAATCATTTCCCCAGAGGGAGTCCATCATCCAATAGCAGCAAAACTCTTGTTCGATTGCACTAACAACATGGCAGAATACGAAGCATGTGTGTTAGGCTTGCGAGCCGCAATTGAAATGAATATACAAGAGTTGAAAGTTTATGGTGATTCCTGTCTAATCATTTACCAAGTAATGGGGGATTGGCGGACTAAGGATCCTAAGTTGGTGCCATATCAGGAACTCATTAAGGAATTGGAAGGACAGTTCAAAAGCGTGACGTTTGATTATATGCCGCGAGACAGGAATCAGTTTGCAGATACCCTAGCAACACTGGCATCTATGGCAACATCACTGGTAATACTTGGATACAACCGTTGGAGATAGAAGTACGGCATTCTCCTATCCACTGTTTTAGTGTTGAAAAGAGCACACCGAAAGGGGAACCCTGGTATGCAGACATAATGAGGTACCTGAGAAACAGGACTTTGCCAGAAAATGCCACAGCATCTGAGAGGCGCACGATTCAGAAACTGTCAGGACAGTTCTTCCTCAGTGGAGGCAAACTATACAAGAAGTCCTATAATGATTCACTGCTGCTATGTGTAACAGAAGAAGAGGCACAACAGCTGGTTGATGAAGTCCATGGGGGACAATGTGGCGCACATATGAACGGGCATATGCTAGCAAGGAAAATCTTGAGAATGGGTTATTACTGGTTAACTATGGAACATGATTGCCATATCCATGTAAGGAAATGCCAGTTATGCCAAGTTTATGCTGACAACATTCATGCACCGCCCAACACTTTGTACTCAATGACTTCTCCTTGGCCCTTTGCCATCTGGGGAATTGATATGATTGGAGAAATCCATTCGAAGGAATCAAATGGGCACCGATTCATCTTGGTTGCAATAGACTATTTTACCAAGTGGGTAGAGGCCATGTCCTTTGCAGATGTCAAGGGGTCTCATGTGCTGAAATTCATCAGAAACAACATTGTCTGTCGCTATGGTGTGCCTGAAGCACTTATCACAGACAATGCCAAGAATTTGAATAACAAGGACATGGACAAAATGTGTGAAGATATGAAGATCAGACATCTGAATTCTACGGCATATCATCCCAAAATGAATGGGGCGGTAGAGGCTGCCAACAAAAATCTGAAGAAGATATTGGAAAAGATGGTAGTCACCTACAGAGACTGGCATGAGAAGTTGCCATATGCTTTGCATGCATACCGAACCTCAATCAGGGTCTCAACCGGAGCAACTCCTTTCTCTCTTGTATATGGAATGGAGGCAGTCCTTCCCATAGAAGTGCAAATCCCTTCGCTCAGAACCCTGAAGGAAGCAGAGGTTGATAACATTGAATGGGAAGAATCAAGGTTTGACCAGTTGCAGTTGCTTGACGAGAAAAGAATTAAGGCTTTATGCCACGGGCAACTCTATCAGCAGAGAGCAGCTCGGACTTATAACAAGAAAGTAATACCACGACACTTCAAGGTGGGCAACATTGTTATGAAAAAGATATTCCCCCACCAAGAAGACAATAGAGGGAAATTCAAGCCAAACTATGAAGGACCATTCATAGTACACAAAGTTCTGTCCAGAGGAGCACTAATCCTACAAGAGATGGATGGAACTATCCTTCCTGAGCCAATAAATGCAGATGCAGTCAAACTGTATTATCCTTGAGATCGTTCCAATTGGGAATGAAGAGAGGCCATCCTTCACTCTCCCTCAAGCCTGTAAATCCTCCCAAATACCCAAAAAGTTCTCCCCTAGTTAGACACTTTTGGGCCTGAAAATTTCTTCTCTAACCTAGTACAGATGTTCCTTCACATCCAAAAGGGCATTCCTGGCCCTGAAAAAAAAAAAAAGCAGCAATTGCGAAGAAAATAAAGAAAAAGAGAAGCAATTGCGAAGAAAATCAAGAAAAAGAAGGAAAGAAAAGAGTTGTGAAAAGCAAGATCAATATGAATTTCATACCAAAAAAAAAAAAAAAAGCCAGGATGTAAGCCCCAACAATAAAAGGAGCACTGTCCAAACCCATAAAGTTACAACCTTTTTGAGCCATTTGTCTTTCTTTCAAAACCCCAACCTAGCCTACATTTCGTCCTATCTTGAAGACCTCTCAGATCCTAAAGTGAATGATCTTGAGCAAAAACAGTCAAATCTACGTTTTCTGGTAATGATGGAATTGGATTCTCCCTGAAAGGACTAGACATGGTGAAAACCCAAAAGGGCGCTATGTGCAAAAAAGGGCCAATCGTGGTTAAAAAAAAAAAAAAAAAACTGGTCATACCTTGATTAGAAGCAAAAAGGGAAATGCAGCAAAAATAGAAACAGGATGGATAGTGCACTGAGTGGGGACAGCCAAGTGACCTGAAGGGCCCAGATTGGCAGGCTATGTTTGAGTCAACGCTCCAAGGCCTATGATGACAAGGCTAAAAATACCAAGCACTCTAATCACTGTCTAACTTAAGGATTGACTTTTATGATAATTGCAGGCACAAACACACACTACCACATTTATGTTTTTCCGTAATTATTCTGCTTAACTACTTTTGAAATTTCCCCAGCTGTGCTGTTAACCTTTGAAGTAAGGTTTATTACCTTGATCAACAGCCATTTTTGAGTATGATGAGTAAAAGGCTTAAACAAACCCTGCATATCCCTAACGGATCAAACACTGATATTTTGTTCCTTGTACAGGTTCAAAGAAGGAAGAAAAATGCAAAATGAACGTGAAGAGGATACTTTGATCCTTCATTCCCCAGCAGAAGCTTCTTCCCTTTCATCCCCAACGGAGCTCAGAAGAAAGAAGATCGTCAAGATCCTCGGACCCTCCAACAAAACTTCAAGAGCAAAGAGAGACATCACAATAATCCCCAGAGAGTTATCTAGACAGATCATACTCCCACCAGATCCCCAGTGGAGTAACTCTTGAATAGAAAAAAGCTCTGATGACTCGACAAGAGAAAGAACCTGGCAAGGAGAAGCAACAAGGAAGAGCAATTGTAGACACCCCAAATTGCACTGCCAAATGAGAAAATAATAAAAAACATGTAATTAGAGCTTAAAACAGGTCAAAAAAGCATAAAAATTGAATAAACAGGCTTTGCCCGTATTTCCTTCACGGGCCCATCGCGCCCGAAAATTATCTACGGACAGGCGCGCCCGTAGTAACAATACGGTCTCTGTTGGACCGTAAATCATTTACGGGCATTAAAGACACGTGCGAGTTTTGTCCTTCTCTCGATTTCCGAGCTTTATTTGAAGTCCAATATATCTTTAAACGAGCGAATTAAGTATTTTATTCGCTGAAGCCACCTTGGTGGGCTATGGATGGGCATTATCTCTGTATTTCACTCTATCTTAAAGACCAGGCTATATCCTTCTGGACCAACCATGCCCCTGGGTGTGTCTATAAATAGAGGCTCTTTCCTCTAGCTAAGGGCCACGAAATTTTGAAGTCCAAAGAACTCCAAGGAACTCCAAGAGAAAAATCCCTGCTGCCTGCCTGCTCAATCCAGGTAAGTCCCCTATCCTTTTTATTTTCTGTCTTCAATTCTAGAAGTAATAGGATCATCTCTATTGCTGTAGAATAAGGCCATATCTATTTTGTATCCCTAAACTTGTCTCCAAGTACCTCAAGGGTCTCTCTAGCCGTAAAACGTGAAGAGAGAACTAGGGGAAAGGGGAACAGGTGGATCCCTAGAATAGAACCCCATATCTGTTTTTTTGTCTTTTTCATAGAATAAAGCCTTGATTGTGTTTGTGTAACCAAACCTATCTCCAAGTACCTCAAGAGTCTCTCTAGCCGTAAAACGTGAAGAGAGAACTAGGGGAAAGGGGAACAGGTGGATCCGTAGGGTAGACCCCCATGTGCTCTAATCTGTGAGATGTGGCTGTTTTAAAATCCTGATCATGTTTTAATGCTTTTTATGATATATCTGAATGAATAACATGAATCTATGATGTTTATAGCATGAGATCCCCACTTTTTGATAAAATTTGGATTTTCCACACTTTTGCACCTACAGCACTGTTTTCGTGATTTTTGTGGTCTTAGGCTAGGATCTTGGATTTATCATGATCAATATGGTAGATCTGAATCCAGAAGCCTGAAAATAAATTCTATGGTTTCATGATATGGTTTTTACATTGTTTTTCATTTATTGAGAGAAGACCCTACGGTCTAAATTCTCCCTTTTTGGTGTTTTTCATCAATGAGGGTATTTTTGGTTTTGATTTTCTGATTTAACGTGAAATTTGGGCTTTATCTATGTCCTGGACTGTTCAAGTTCAATTTTGAAATATTTTATAAAAATCATATTTTTCTAGATTTCTAGAATTTTGACTTGAAGCCAAATTTTTGGATTTTTCACTTTAAATTGATTTTATTTGATTTTATCTCAATTTTGTTTTGATCATGAAACCCTAGGAATGGTATGATCATGTTTGATAGTTCTGGATCAATCAGACTATTCATATGAAAAAACCATATATTTTTGTTTTTTTATGATTTTCCTGATTTTTATAGCAAGCTTTTTCCTTTATTTTAAACATGAACAATACCTGGCAATCACCTTGTGTGGATGAATAGAGGTGCCTAACACCTTCCCCTGTTCATAACCTAATCCCCTTACCCATCTCTGGTTGTTTTTTTAAAGGAGGGTTATTTTTACCCTAAAATTTGCCTTTTGTGCTTATTTAATATTTTGGTGT
This sequence comes from Buxus sempervirens, assembly GCA_947561395.2. Classification (NCBI taxonomy): domain Eukaryota; kingdom Viridiplantae; phylum Streptophyta; class Magnoliopsida; order Buxales; family Buxaceae; genus Buxus; species Buxus sempervirens. Next base: position 49,795,958 of record OX387184.1, on the reverse strand, counting down.
CCATTCACACCTAAATTGAATGGTGGCGACTCTTTGTTTAATTTAATCCCGCGTGATGATTGAGGAAATCATTAAATTGATTTTTTCCCATGTCTCACAGCAATAAAGGGCCAATTTGCCCCTCCTTGTAAATTTTGATTCTCACTTTTGTAAATAGTATAGGCTAGAATAGGTGTGTGGTCTCCAAGATGATGGACAGCAGCGCGAAAGCTTCCTCCCGTCCTCCCAAACCCATACCTTGGCCTATCTCTCTAAAAAAAAAAAAACTGAAGTCTCTAAAAGCATTAAACGGAACAAACAAGAAGAAAAGAACATTGTTAAGTGCCTTGCATCAACGCCGAAATAGGCTGATGAGCTCAGATTTAATCCTATCTTTCTTTTTCAAAAATAGAAAACTAAGGAACAGCCCTATTCAAACCCGAAAGAGGGTATAGGGATTCCAAAATCAGGAAGTGATACCAGACATCTGACACTTCCCTTTCATTAAAAACAATTCAGTGATTGAGCTCGTCGACCCTGTCGACAGAAATGCAAGGTGCAAAAATAAGGTTCTTTTTCTTCTTTGCCGTTCATCCCCTAAGGTGACTCCAGCAAAGAGGGGCAGCTGTTAGCACCTGATTTTTGCACCCCCAAAATAAAGAAAAATGAAAAGTCAAACCCTGAGGGGGTCAAAAATTGACTTTTTGATTCAAGTAAATTTGGCCATCAAACTTCATCTCATTGAAAAGAGCGTTTCGACACGATTCCAACGCAACTGAATTTGCTGGAATCGGAGTCCAGATGAGAAAGATATGAGCTGGTCAAACTTTTGGGGAGCAAAAAGTTGACTTTTTGCTCGACCCCAATTCAACTGCCAAACTTGATCCCAGTGGATAGGTGATTCCGAGCCGGTTCCAACGACACTAAGTTTGCTGAAATCGGACACCGGATGAAGAAGTTATGAGCAGTTGAAGTTTCAGAAAAAACTGCCCATGTGGCAAAAAAGGCAGCAAAAATGGAATAACCCAATAAAATAAATAAGATAAATGTGTTTAATAATATTTTAATAAAGAGAATCTCGCTTTTTAATAAAATAATCAAAAAATCGAATAAGAATCTTGCAAAAAACCAAATTGAATAAAGTTTTGAAATCCAAACATTTTAAAAACGTGCTGGACCGTATTTAAATTACGCGGTCCAGGCGGGACCGTGTTTGCTTCACGGGCAGGTGGGCCCGGATTTTATCCACGGGCAAAGGCTGCTCGTATAACATATACGGGCAGTGTGTAAAAATAATGTAAAAAACTCAATTTCCAGCCCGGTTGGGCATGAGCCGACCTGAACCGGCTTGAACCAACTTTTTGGACATTTTGGGCTATCTTAAGCCCATGTTTGGACCGTGGGCCCAAATGGGCCCACCAAGACCTCCTTTGGCCCACATGAGTGGTCCACTTTAGACCGGCCCAAACCAAGCCCGTTTTCAACAAACGGGCTCCAGGCCAATTGACTTAGGCTAATGGGCCCATCCCAAGCCCACCAAGCCCAAACTGAAATTGTAAATACATAAAACTTAATAAAATAACCAAACGGGTTACCCAATAACCCAATTGGGCCTAAGGCCCAACCATGGCAACCCACGGGTCTTCCAACGGGACCCGGATCCGACCCACTTCACTTAAAATAAATAAAAGATAAAATCAAATAAAAAGGGACCCACACCTCCAGAGGGCCCCGCCAGACCTAACAAGGCAGCATGCTGGTTTAGGAAGGGTAAGATTGACTCGAAAACTAGGGAGACCCGAGGGACCCGTTAGATCGACGAGGCGGGCCGGGGTGTCTTATGGCTTCCCCGAACCGTAACCGAGGACTTAGCTAGATCTCTAAGAAGCCACAGACCAGACTTAGACCCGGTTAGGGCAAAACCGTGTCTGCCTGCACTCTCAGGCAGTGGCGACTCCGAAAAGTCCCGTGGCACGCACAAAGAATGCGCCGGGTGTGCAATCTAGGATCCGGTTTTAGGTGCGCACACATGGCTAAGGGAAGAAGATATACCGGGGACAATGTTTCAGGGGTTTAAAGTAAGATTATACTTGCAACTAGCATAAGAATCTCCGAATTCTTCTACAAACCTGTCCTTAAACGTCACAACTTCCGGTTTTTGTCCCACTCTTGCGTGGACAAACTTGCCCTCTATCATCCCAAATATTTACCCACTCCTTCCAACCGACCAGCTTGCCCTCTTTCTCACATTTTTACAAAGTTATATAACATGCCTTCTTCCTAGGGTGTATCCAGCACGGCCCAACATGCTTAAAGCGTGCCTGTGCCCATCCCAGCCCACTAGTGGGCTAGCACGGCACAGCCCGTGGCTCCTGGCAGGTCATGCCGTGCCTAGGGGCCCGGGCACACGGCTCGTTAAGGCACGCCAGCCTAGCGTGGACCAATTAGGCCGTGCCTACGTGCTGGCCCGCTTGGCACGAAAATGGCTAGCTATTTTTTTCCCTTCTTTTTACAATTTTATCCCCCCTCAACAGCCTTATTAAAGGGTATACTTGTAATTGACTATAAATGATCATTTCTACCCTTCCAAAAGCCACTGTTGGTTTTCTATAAATAGGCCTAACATTTCCCACTTCAAATCACACTTCTACAATCTTTCTTACTCTCTTCATCTCTATAGCTATCAAGTGATAATTATTTTTTTTAAATTGCTCAAGCATCAAAGGTGGGAAGTGGACTCTGGAGGTTGAAGTCTTCAAGTGCAAAGTTCAAGCTTCATTCTTAAGAGGTATTCTTCTATTTAATTTTCTGATTTTAAAATCATTTTAAATATTACTGTAATGCCCCGAATTTGGTTCAACAACCAAACTCGGAGTGTTAGTAAAAATTGGACCAGAATAAACTAAAATTTAAGAGGAATTTAAAACTTTTAATTATATCATAGTACAATTGGAACCATATCATTTTGAATTCAATTTAATCAAATTAATTTACAATAAGAATTTCTTTATTCTGAATTTGTTCTACGGTAATAACCACAATTCTACTTATTAGTACACTACCCCAAACTTGATGATCTCTCCAAGCATACCTGAAAAATAAGGGAAAACCGGACTGAGATATAAATCTCAATAAATAGCAAGGTGCATACAATTGAACAGTCTATTTTATGAAACCTCTGTAACGCCCCAAACCCGGGTCAATAAAAACCGACCTTGACCCGAATTCGGCTCGTCACTGTAACAACCCGAATTTAGCCCAACAACCAAATTCGAGATGCTACTGGCCCATATCAAGTAATAATCAATAAATAACCAGACTGAAAAATTAATTAAATCCTTTATTCAATATCTATTAGAGTGTGGAAAACATTATTGCGTGCAAGTATAGCCTAACATCATCATAAAATAAATAATCCAATCCAAGTCAACAGGTACAAGTCTGGTATAAAAAAGGGTACTAAACTCTCAATCTCTCAGATACATCAAAAACCAACTATAAGAGGATCAACTATCAAATAAGTCCATTAAAATATCCTCTATCCTCAACCTCAAATCAAATATGGGTAGAAATAATCCTCCGGAGTATAGCCAACAAGATCACTCTGGTAATCACCACTATGATCCCCCTCTCGCGTATCAGCTGAAAAATAACATAAAGAAGTAGGGTGAGATACGAATATCTCAATAGACAACACATGCATGCTATAAACAGTTCATATCATTAAAATAGATACTCATGCACGAATAAGCAGTCTCGAGTACACAAGCTCGTATAACATTCATATCGATCATGGAAAACAAATCAATAGGTAAAACAGTTTAAGTAATTGTGAACAGTAAGTATATCAAGATCATGATTCAGAAAACAATAATAAAATCCAAATATAACATCTGGGATGTACTAAATAGTCCCATCCAACATAGCATCCAATACATGCATCCTGCATGTGAACAACACTAGAAATAAATATTTGTGATCTTAGTATCATTGTAGGACTCACAAAGAAAATACACGTTTGAGATGACTCTCAACCATATGCTATACCACCGTGCGGCTTATGGGCGATGCTACTAATGATACTCAAACCCGTGAAGATCACCTTAGGTAAGAGCCGTAATCATCGACTTATTGCACACGAACTCAACCGAGTTGGCAAGTACTACCAGCATGCAGCACCGAAATCAATACATGGAGATGGTCGCTTATCCACATGTACAGGAATCACCAGCGAGGCTCAAAATGACTCTACAGATACAAGACCCTCCAGAGCAAACCAACTTGCAAAGGAAGCGCGTTCACAACAAGGAGTAACTCACCCAAATGATATATCCCTTAGCTATCTAGCCAAAACTATGGATCCATAACCAGCTATGCCCACTAGACACCAACAATCCTTAAGGACTAGTAATTCTTTATATAATAGTGCCTAGCGGCATATAATGGTTATATATGTATTTTCTTTCCTTATTGGGTTAATTGTGATCAAAACCTGATCTGGAAATCCTGTATATCTTATTCTGGTTAACAGTATAAATTTACTTGACACTTAGGTGATTAACTCAAGTTTACAAGTTCAGTTCTCCCAAAGCTTAGGTTTCTTGCTATTTACAAAGCTTAGCAACTAATTACCCTAAATATCTTCCTATTTTTGTTCTTTTGTAAAACAGGGAATTAGTAATTTATTTTGGTCTTAAAACATCTTATTTAAAGGTTAAAATTGATTAAAAATAGTTTAGAATTAAATCAGGGGTTCCAAATACCAAAATCTACATTTTCTGCACAGAGCGCTTAGGATCGCCTAGGATTGCTCAGGCGGTCTAGGGTAGGCGGTAGTTCAAAACAGAGTGCCGACGATAAGTCAGTAGGTGGTCTTGGGTGGTCTAAATTTTTCAATGAGTGCCTGGGAGCGCCAAGGATCGTTGAGCACAGTAAGCTCAGCGATCTCCCAAAAACGAACATAAAGTGTTTCAAAACTTGATTTTTCACGTGCAAGATTATTCTAACATACTTATAAGGTTATTATCAAACTAAATACATGATTATACAATACAAAAACATGCAACAGGGATTAAATCAATCGTGAATACAAATTGAGCATTAAAAACCAGTGTTGCCTACCTTTATGCGATTGTTCCAATGAACTGCTCTTCTTCAAGGAAGAAAAACAACTCTGAGTCAATGGAGATCACATGAATAGACCTCCCTCTTTCTCTCTTTTCTTCTTCTCCTTCTCTTCTTCTTCTCTGGTTGCCTACGGTCGTGCGGCTGACGAATACAAGCAATACGTTTAGAAGACCACTTGTATTCTTCTAGGTTATTTTAATGTATTTATATACCCTGATCTCACGCATCTCACGCACAGCAACTAAATATACATCGCCCAATCAGAATAAATCCAAATTAAAATATCGATCATACCTCTATATCTCGAAATCAGACGGTCGGATTTGCGCCCAACTCTGGATCTCCACTAATTATGATATCACCTACATTAATAAAATATTTCTATCAATAATAATCCTCAAGAATATTAATTATTATTTTACTTTTATATTTAGGAAAATTCGAGGTCTTACAAAATAGTCATGAGGTATAACGATAAATCAAAGCAAAAACAATAATTCAAGTCCATGTAAACGATTTCGGCATAAACGACAAAATATACACAAAACACCACATGTGACATCATAGGACTCATGAAGCAAGATAAGTCTTTGAACAGATACTCTTCATTCACTACACCACTATGCGACTTATGAGCGAAGCTAGTAAAAATCCTCAAACCTGAATCTAAATTTGATGATAAGAGGCCTAGTCATCGACTTATTGTACACGAAACTCAAGTACCAATAAATCATATCTAAAATACGGAGTTCAAAATGTACCACCTAAGCATGCAGTGCCTGAATCTAAACATGGGGATGGCCGCTAATCCGCACATACAGGGTACTCACCAGCAACTCAAATTTGAAATGAGACCCTACAGACATGAAGACCCCCCAATGCAAACTAACTTGCAAAGAAAGTGCGAGCGCAAATTTGGAGTGATCAACCCAAAGTAAATACCCCTCTACTATCTAGCTTAGCCTATGGATCCATATACATCTATACCTGCAAGACACAACTCACATGTATTACCATTTATTTTGTTTATAATTAATTTGCCAATCCATATGCACAATTCCATAATCCATAACCTCAATTATAATAATTCAAAAATCAATTATCATATGTCATTCTCAAGTATTATTTATGTCTCAATCTTCTTAACTCGAAATCAATCTCATTGAGAAAACACAATCAAAACCACGAATAAAATCTCCAAATCAGATTTCATGAATGTTATTGTACATGAATCATGATTATTAAGTTTTCGCCAAATTGTATTTCACATTCATAATTAATAATAAGGTTTCTAAGTTTTGATTAAAACTTCTCTAATTAAATTACCTATCAATGTCCAACTTCTATATTTAACCCCTAAGGTATTACATTTTGTAATCTTTGTTATTCTTCATTTTCAGCAGATCACACAGACCCATATTGAAATTGAAGAGTCGGTTCTACTCCCCAAATTTATGTTTAACTAAATCTAACCTATTATTTCCACAACCTTTGTAAAACCCAAAATTTTTTCATGATTATTTATGGGAATTAATAAGTCTGTATGGGTGAAATTTCAGAAATCGGTCAAGCAAGGGTGTATTTGGAATTTGAGACATTGGGCGTGAAGCCAGATGAATTAAGGTGAGTAATGTGTCAATTTTTAAATTAGAATTATTATGCTGTTAGATTTCAGTCGTTAAATAAAAGGTTTATATATATGTAGCTGATTATGTGGAGAATTTTTCATTAGATCAAACGGCTGGGAGGCTGTGCATGTAGAGAAATGTGTAGGCGAGCAGGCAGCAAATCATAAGTGAAGTATAAATACTTAGCGTATTCGAAGTCGTTGATTTTTCTCATACTTTGAATTCGAAGGAAGATTTCGGCTAGGAGTTCTAGGGCGTTTGGGAGAAGAGCATACTCATGTGATCCTGTCAATCAGAGAGAGTTCAGAAAGTCATCTTGCGAAGAGGAGAGATCGACTGTTGGACCTGCTGTCGTAGGAGTTGTAGTGCAGGGAGTTGAGAGTGCAAAAGGTGTGTAAGCACCTTATTTTTGCACCCCTGGAATTGCTGAAAATGAAAACCTTGGCAGAAAGTCAAACCCCGAGGGGACAAAAAGTTGACTTTTTGATTAAGTGATATTTGGCCACCTTGCTTTATATCATTGGATAGAGAATCTCGACACGATTGCAGCGCAACTGAGTTCGCAAGAATCGGAGTCCGGATGAAGGTTCTGCGGGCGGTCAAACTTGGGCAAAGCCAAAAGTTGACTTTCTGCCAAAATCCGATCTAGAGGCCTACCCCTAGGTCATGGGATAGAGGGCTCCGATACAATTCCAACGCAACTAAGTTTGCCTAGATCGGAGCCCGGATGAAGAAAATATGAGCCGACAAAATTCCCGAGCAGCAAAACCGGCAAACTGCGCACGTGGCAGAGAGCTGCACACGTGGCGAGTTGCGCAGGAAAATATCTCGGGGATCAAATCCATAAATATCCAAACATTCAAAATATCCCAGGGACTAAATCTGTAAAAATCCAAGAATATCGGATTAAATTGAAAATAACCAGGGACTAAATCTGAAAATTCGGATTTTCCGACCAAACGAGCGGCCGCATTAATGGTTTTTTAATCATTCGGTCGCTCACGCGAACGTGGCAGGGGGTATGCGCTCACCTTGAGGTGGGCGCCAAACTCGGCGGATACCCTCTGTCCTCTTCTATAAAAGCCGCGCAGGGTTTCATTTCCAGGGGTTGGAAAAATTTTCGTTGGAGAGTTTTGGGGTTCGGGATTTTAGGGGCCGGCTTTCGTCTCTGGCGAAATTCTTTCCGGGGCAGAGAGTTCTCACTCTCTGGTTCTCTCCAGGGTTGGGTCTCCCCACGGAGAACTAGTCCTCCTTGCTTGGCCTGAGTTAAAAGAACCCTCCCTCCTTCCTCTCCGATTACCTCACAACCAAGAAGACGACCAGTTGGTGAGGAGAGGTAGTGCTCCAGGGACTGCTCGTGCGCTCCAAGGAACCCTCCGGCATACCCTGCAAGGGATTAAAACAAGGTAATGTTCCCTGTTTAATAAATGAGCTCATTTCAAGCTTTCAAGCATGACTAGGGTGTTTCCTGGGTGTGCCAATTTATTTGCTGTTTGTGCTTAACTGTTTCGAAGGGGGAGCATGTTCCCCCATGAGTTCTCCATCTCTGTTGTATCCTGATAAAGCCCCCGGTTCCCTTCTTGATTATTCATGTTATGTTAATGCATGATCTGTTAGTGTTTGGTTTTCGGGCTCATAGGTTTGCAAAGAGATCTGATTCTCACAAGTTAGGTTAGATTAATTTTGAAGTGGGTTCAGGTGTCTTTTGGGAGTCTAACGATCACCAGAAATCAGTTACAGAGACCAAAAAACCCTAAAAACCAGTCGGAAATGGAGTTTGGAGAGAAAAAACAGAGAGTCAGGGTCTGCGCTGAGCTCGCGCTCACCTTGCGCTGAGCTCGCGCTCACCTCGCGCTGAGCTCGCGCTCACCTAGCTTGGGTCCGCCCACTTCGCGCCGAGCTCGCACTCACCTCGCGCCGAGCTCGCGCCGACTTCCCTTTGGGTGCGCTGAGCTCGCGCCCACCTGGCGCCTAGCTCGCGCCCACCTGGCGCCTAGCTCGCGCCCACCTCGCGCCCACTTCTTTTTGGGTGCGCTGAGCTCGCGCCCACCTGGCGCCTAGCTCGCACCCACCTGGCGCCCACCTCGCGCCCACTTCATTTTTCGTGTTTTTTCGCTGTTTTTGGTCCGCCCATTTCGCGCCGACCTCGCGCCTACTACCTGAGGTCGGCGCCTACCCCTAAAACATGCCGAATTGATATATTTTTGAAAAATTCCAAAAATACCCTTTACTGTACCGCGGGGGTGAAGGTCATAAACCCCACCCCCTTTGTTCACTGCGCATCCAACTAATTCCTTGGTGCGAGGAGGTACCCCACCCCGTGGACTCCGCTTCGCTCCGCCCACAGGGCCCCCGGGTACCTCCCCTTGGATCCAACACAATGAGCCAATTTTTTCTTGATAGAGTGTCAATCTTGTGTATTTTCTTATGTGATTATTGCTGAATGTGGGTTTTATTTCCAAACCGAACCGGATGAACCAATAGGGTTTCCAGGTCACCCGGAAACCCAACATGGGGCTTGGACCCTTGGTCCAACTTGGTTTCCAGTGGGCCTTCCAACGGGGCCCACCAAGCCCGACCAATTCATTTTGCTTAACTAAGATAATAAAAGATTTGAGTGGGCCAGACCACTTGAGGCCCACCCAAGCCCTAATTGGGCCATGCATGATTAAAGTAGGATGTGGTTTGGCCGAGACCACGGGTAGGGCCTATCGGGCCCACTAAGCCCATGAACCCGACCAACTTAGGGTTTCCAAACCCTAATTCAGGAAGCCTTGGGCTTTCAAGCCCAAGCCCAGGTAAAGGGCCCCAAGCCCAATGCTTGGCCCATTTTGGCACAAATAAGAAAGAAAAAATCAAAATCACTTGGCAACCAATTGTGGGGCCCACTCAAGGGCCCACAAAGCAATCCCGGCCCACTTTTGGCATGAAATCCACTTAACTAATCCAACTTGAACTCCAAAAGAAAATCAATTCAAATTGAACCAAAGTTCAAAGGGCCACACTTGGCCCACCAAGGGATACCGTGAGCCTTCCAACGGGGCCCACCCCACCAGGCCCAGATCATCTTAAGTAAAAAGATAAAATCAAGTAAAGGGACCCACACCACTTTGGCGGTCCCACCAGACTTAATCAAAATTGCATGCTGGAATAGGAATCGGGTGAGTGAGAGACCAAAGTTGACTCAAACCAAGGAAACCTAGGGGACCCGTCACTTGACGGGGTGGACTGGGGTGTCTACGGACTTCCCCAGACCGCAACCGAGCCTCTACTTAGAATCTCAAAGCCGCAGACCAAAAGCCTTAGAAGAAGAACTTAGGCACCCCGGTGTCTGCCTGCACCCCATCAGGCAGTGGTGACTCCAAACAATCCCGAGGCACGCGTCGTTTTGCGTGCGCCTCGCCGTGCGACCGAAATCGGGTGCGCACAAGGTGAGTAGCATTGTTTTAAACTATGTTTTGGGTTTTGATTTTCTGGATTAGCCGAACTGCATGTTGTGGACGAAGGTTAGTTTTCGAATGTCGACTATATGAAGAAATTTTGAGGCGTAATATCAGTGTTTGTAGATTAAATTCAAATCATGTTTAAACATCTTTTGGGAATGGTAGAGGCTTGGGAAAATTGTTACAGAGGCTTAAAACTAGAACAGTCATGGAGTTTTTGCATTAACAGAGAGTCGTAAAACGTAGGTTGGATCCGCCGAGCTGCCGCCAACCTTCTAGCTCTCAGTGGTAGCTCAGTGCAAGTAAATTTTCGGTTCCGCCGGGCTTGCGCCGACCTGGCGCCATGGGCCGAGGTCAGCACACACTCTCGAATTTCCAAAGATGTGCGATTTTCCAATTTTGAGCATATTTTTGGTATTGTAAGGTTTAAATCTTTTACCCACTAACTAGATTAGGAGGTTAGAAATAATTTAATATGTTCAAAACCTTTGGAGAGTATTGGGTTGATTATTGATGAGTTTTAAGAGTTTCCGAAAGTAATATTCGAATAACAATAGGAAATCAAATCACTATTCTTGATACCTTGTGTTAGTATTCTAATCTTATCTATGATTTATATCGTTTCTAGTTGTGAACATGTTTAATTTGAGTTTATATGATTTTATCAAAATGTTGAGTTGGTTTTACAAAATTTTGTTTTGTGTGAATAATGGGATTTTATTGCCGAATGGACTTGTGTTTTTGGGTCAGAGCACTTATGGAGTTTCATGAGATACTATGCTGGTCCGGAGTGACCTGTGATGAAATTGTTTTGGGTTATACCTGATGAGGACGTGGTTGGTTTAAGGTGTTGACAGTGTGAGTCTATGAAATTGTTTTTTGTTTTGGTTTAGCTTCCCTTGGATCCATGTCTAAGCTTAGTAATGTGATGGTATTGTTTGTTGGTGTAATTGCATAGCCTTGTGTGTTGCCACGACCGGTGTAGAGCAGCCAGATACCCTGAGTAGGCCTGGTTGTCAATGCCGATACCCGGAGTAGGCTGGCATTAGATGACGAAACCCTGAGTAGGCCATCATTTCAAAGTATCCGAAACCCTGAGTAGGCCGGAACTGTGTACATGGAGGTGTGGATGTCTCCTTGGCATGTTAATTAACCAATTTAAACAATAGTCATGACATTGACCATTCGATGTGTTATCGGCATTGTTATTGAATTTATTGGAAACTATTATTGGTTTTGAATTTCAACTTGAAAGTTGTCTTGATTGATTTAATCGTGCTGGTTATTTATTGATGCATATTTATATTTGTTGTTAACTATTTCTGCATGCATATGTTACTCGTTGAGATATTCGTATCTCACCCCATTTGTTTTTGTTTTGTTTTCAGATACTCGTGGTGAGGCGACTACTGGGGTAGATCCAACTGAGACTTATAGGGAGGAGGACTATTACTACGATTCCTAAATTAGTAGGTTTATGTAAAACCCCGTTTATTTTCAGGATTTATGGGAAAAATTTAAAATTTATATCAATAATAAATGTCTAAACTGATAAGGTGTGGATGTAGGGGTTTTGGTGGGCGCGCTCGCACCATATCAGGGTTAAAAGGGGTCGTCGAGCAGCAAGCGTATTGCGGAAGGTATAAATAGTTTAAGAAATTAGGTCTTTGTTTTGCCCTGAATACGCGTATAGAATACTGAGAAGGTTGCGGCTGCGGTTTTCGTTTAGGGCTCTTCGAGAGAAGGAGTAGGAGAGGTTCTGTGGGAGAGTAGAGATGGGGAAGACTTACTGCCAGTAAGTTGTTGTTGATAAGAAGTTCGGAAGGGCTTCCTTCTTTCAGAAAACCCCTGCGCGACCAGAGCAAGCATACGGCCGAAGTGATTGGGGGATTTCTGGGTTGCTGTTGCCAAGGCTTGGAAGCATAAAAAAAGTGAGTGGCACCGTTTTAAACCTGGTTTGTGTAATTCGTAGTATTTGATTTCAATAAATGCATATGTTTATCGAATGAATTCTTCACTAGGTTTCTGGTCGAAGACGGTCCGAAGGGTTTTTGTATAACAAATTGGGGATAATTGAAAAGTAGGTTAGATTAAATTCAAAATAGGCTTGAACGTGTTCTGGGGGTATTAGGAGACTATAGAAGTAGTTACAGATTGAAAATTTTCAGCCAGAGTCGAAGATTTGGAGTTAACAGAGAACCGAAAAACGCAGTGGGTATCCGCTCACTTGGCGCCCACTTGGCACCCACTTCGGAAGTAGGCACATAGTAAAACTGACCTGGCGCTGAGCTCGCGCCCACTTAAATGCATCGCGCTTTTCTCGCGCTTTTCTCGCGCCCTTCTCGCGCCCACTCCGCGCCGAGCTCGCGCCCACTTACCATCGAGTGAGCGCATACTCTAGTTTTTAATTAATACGATCCGCTCACTCGGCGCTCACCTGGCGCTCACTTCAGGAAGTGAGCGCATAGTCCACTTTTCTTGCTGAAGTTCAAAATTGAGTAAACCAATGGGGATTTTGATGCTAGAAGGTCTCCGATCACTTAGCGAAGTACTTGTTTAGGACATTAGAGACAAAATTACTTATGAGAACATTGAAGATAGATTCGGGAATTTTCCTAAGAGCTTCCAAGGTAGGCGTAGGGCAACATGTTAGGTGATGTTTGGGATACCCAACACCGGGGCTTTTATTTTAGTTCTTTTGGATTACACTGTAATTGATTGAGAGTTATTAAACCCTGTTTTCGTGATGGAAAGTTTTGAATTATGTTGCAAAGATTATTTACTTGTTTTCTTGTGAGTAATTATTGTTCTGGTTGGAACACTTGTGTGAGTTGAAGTTCTGGCTGGAACAACTTGTGATGTGTGTACTGATTGCGGAGTTTTATCGGTTATTTATCGGCTTTGGGTTTAGCTTCCCATGGATCCTTGTTAAGCTTAGTAATGTGATGGTATGTGTTTATTGGTGTAATTGCATGGCCTTGTGTGTTGCCACGACCAGTGTAGAGCAGCCAGATACCCTGAGTAGGCCTGGTTGTCAGTGCCGATACCCGGAGTAGGCCGGCATTGGATGACGATACCCTGAGTAGGCCGTCATTTCAAAGTGTCCGATACCCTGAGTAGGCCGGAACTGTGTACATGGAGGTGTGGAGTGTCTACTTGGCATGTAGATTAATCAATGTAACCATATGCATGACATTGACCTTGTTTTGTGTTGTTATCGGAAGTACGTTGGTTTAAATTGTTGATTATTTATCGAAGCATGTCTTATAACTGTGTTAACTATTTCTGCATGCATGTGTCACTCGCTGAAATATTCGTATCTCATCCCTCTTTGTGTTTCGTTTTTCAGATCTTCGTGGTGAGGCGCCTACGGGGGTAGATCCGACTGACACATATAGGGAGGAGGATTATTACTACCATCCTTAGTCTAGTAGGTTGCTTAGTCTTAACCTTTGTTAAATTGAATTTGCGGGAATTGTAGTAAAATAGTAAATTGGAACCATTGCATGTATTTGAAGATGCTATGTTTTGCCTAGATGAGAATTTTTAATTGTGCACTATGATGTGATATAAATTGCGCGTGATTATCCAGCGATCACTATTTTTGAGATCCTTACCTAACCCCTGGGAGACGTGTTATATCTTTAATGAAAAACACGGATCCGGGGCGTTACAGTTTATATTTTTAGATTGGAACTTTGATTCTTTTGATTTTGGAAATGTAATAAAGTAGTTGATGTGGAATCGTTTGATTATAAATTAAAGATTATTTTTGGACTTCTTAGTTAATAATTGGTTGTGCACTCTGATATGGTATAAATTAGATGATTGTCCAGCGATCACGTATTTGTTTGATCCTTACCTAACACTCGGTGAGACGTGTTCTATTTTCTTCTTTCTCTCTCTTTCTTTCTTTCTTTCTTTATACTTCTCAAACGTGGGAGCTACCTTTTTCTCCTCCTTTTCCTATATATAACTTAAATAGAAAAAAGCCCTAAACTTGCTTTACTGATTTGCTTAAATAGATTAACCTAATAGGAATCCAATTAGGATTAGGAAATCTTCTAATTAATTCCTTATTTCTCTTATCCTTCTAATTCTCTTTTTAGTACCTTATGTATTAAGTCCCTTACTAAATAAAATCATACTTTTAATAAAATTTCGTCCATATTTTATATTTATTTCTAAATATTACCTAAACACCCTATTAAGTCACTTTTTCTCCAAATTAAGGCCACTAATTAATTATAATTACCCAATTGCCCTTTTACCATTCTTTTATGCTATAATTATTACTATTTAACTTCAAACCTAACCCAATAAATTTTTATCTTCTATTTTGCAATTTTATTAATTATTTAATGATTTAATTCATCCATTTGCACTTTTGGAATTTACTAAAATACCCTTTTATCCTCCTAGATTGATTTTCTTTCAAAATTCTCTTTTATTTTAAAATTTATTATTTATTTAAATTATTAATCCTCAAAATTTCCACTCTTTTATTTCCCTTATATTCAAACCCCTATTTTCTTTTATTTATTTATGCCTTAATTATTATCCAAAAATTCGGGGTTATATATGTAAGTAAGTCTCTCCTACCTTTCTTATTATTTGAAAGCCTAGTATAGTGGGTAACATACTGTGCAGCTAAGTGCATCTCTAGGAAAGTTTTGTCACCAAGGATAAGATAATTGCCTAAGGAAACTGGGTTTTAAGTGGGACCGTTTGTGACCCCTCCAGTTACTGGGAATTTTCTTAGTGCATTTTTGCGTACATTATTCCGCACTTTACTATAGGCAGTGTATCACCAAAAAACTTATTATTATATTATTTATTAAGCACATTTTATTCGAAAATTGATAATTGACCCTAGGTAGTCTTTGTACTTTAACATTGAGGAAAATGAGTTTTTAAACCCTATTTTGACCCACCTTTTTCTAAAGATTTTGATGAGACCCAACCCCCATATTGTGACCTTTCCATCTAAGATCATAAACCTGAGTTGCCTTCCCCCAAAGATCCCATAGAAATTGGATCCTCTTCCCTACCACCTAGGAGCAGCAAGAGGAGTAGAACCTCCGGTTTCTGGGTAAATTTGGCCATTGAAATTATGGGGAGTGACGAAAAGGCAATTTGTTAGCACTACAACAAAAATTTTAGCTGCAAAAGTTCAAATGGTACAGGCCACTTGCAGTGGCATTTGCAAAAATGCCTTCCAAAACATGGTGAACTAGACTCTAGCCAAGCCCAACTTTCCATCGGTAGTGTTAATATGGGCAACTTTATTTTTAATCAAGAAGAGGCTAGGCTTGAAATTGTAAAGGAAATACAAGAAGAATTACCCTTTAGACTAATATAAAGTAAAAGATTTAACCGTCTAATAACCAAATATCTAGCACCAAGGCATAAACCCTTCTCACACCACACTTCAAGAAGTGATGCTATAACATTATATAAAAAAAATGAAAAAAGCATTAATAAAAACCTTTTCAAACAGTAGTTTTATGGCTTTAACCTTAGATATTTGAACAAGTAGACAAAATATAAGTTATTTAACTAAAATTGTACATTATATATATGAGAATTGGAGTACGGAAAAAATAATACTAACTTTTGTGTCCCTAGATGCTAGATATTATGGACCAGTTATAACAAATGCTATAGCACATAATAAAAGAAATTATAAATTAAAAAATAAAATAATGGCTCTAGTACTTGATAATCAAAGTGCTAATAATGTTGTAATAGATATACTAAGACAACACTTAAACTTACATCTAAATGGATGTTTATTTTATATTAGATGTACTTGTCACATCCTAAATTTTATTATACAGGATGGCTTAAAAATTGTATAATATCATTTAACAAATATTAGAGACGCAGTAAGATTTTTAAAACAATTTAGCATAACTGTTAGGGAATTTAAAAATTATTATGCAAGTTTGGGAAAGGAACGGATATGAAAACAATAATTGAGAATTTTGAATGGGAAAGGAAAATTGCAGACCAAGCAACCACAAACCTAAGTCAACAAATTTTGATGACTCTGGCGCCATAATTCAACAAAACCGGAAAGTAGAAACCAAATACGGCTCCCCGTTTTCTCCCATTAATGATCTCCACGTTGAATCAGCCAAAGGAGCCTGCCAAAATTTAATAATAACATTTTAGAAGAGAGGCCAGGCTCTCAATTGTTTTTCTTGGACACATCAACCAAATCCCACTATCTCTTTCCCTTACTCCTCAGCGATTGCACCAAAGTGCCAATAAATAGGGTTGGGACAGGCTCACTATAAAGTATAATAAGGAATAAAATATAGACACTAAAATTAACAAAGTCAAAAAGTTTACTATGTCAAAGAAATTGACACTGTCAAAAGATCCAAATCTAGAGTATGCATAATCTCGGTAAAAAGAAAAAATAAATAAATAAACAAGTCCGATTTGAACAAAGGAATAGCCTGACCTGCAAATAACTAACCAAGACAAGTCTATAAATAGAGCCCATTAACTTTACGAGAGCCCACAAAGCAAGATACTGCTCACATAAGTAACCAAAACAAAATATATAACCACCAGGATATATTAAGTTTCTATCAACTAGCAGGCATTCGTCTTTACTAAAAATATAGATGAAATTGCTTTTTCCTTTCTTTCTTTTTTCAAATTTTGCCCTCCACAAACAAAACAGTGCCAACATATATATAATTACGGCAACCACCTCTCCTTCCACTCTTTAGGTTTAAACTGTGGGCAGTTGCAACTGTTCCCTGCCTACGTGCACCCTACTAATATCTATAAATGATAAGAAGAATATAAATCACAAATAAGAGGGAATATTCTCTCAGGCATTTTGATGAACAGATAATACTTGTGCATACCCTACTGAAAAAAAATCCGCTTAAATTACAAAATCGATGACGAGAGAAACATGAAATCAGAGAACTTGAGCAAAACGAAAAACGAACTATTATAACAGGGAAAGAAAGAGTACGATCATAGAAGAAACAAAGTAAAACGGTTAAGGTGGATGCACTGAAAGTTTGAAGTTTTTTGATGGAGCAGGACTTCCAAGTTTTTTCATGGATGCACTGAAAGAAACATAGCGTATGCCTGGAGTCTGGTGATAATAAAGAAGCACAAAGAGGACCATGAAATATTACCAATATGGCTTATTGTTTATGCTGAACACAACTCTTTAAAAGCTTTCTTACCATGTTTGGGGACATCAAAAGATGCACTAGAAGATAACATTGGAAGATTAACCGTGTGGTTGTAATGTTCAACAATTGGGGACATCGAAAAGTGCATTGTGATTAACATTCTTGTTATAATAATGTGTTCAACGTATTAAAAAAAAAAAAAAAGGTTCTTGCTATTTTTGGAAAACTTTAGAAGGTTCATGCAAATCACCAACATAATCATTATTAGTCTTCATTCATGAGATCTTGTTTAAAAATTCAAAAATTAGAATGCAAATATTCAATAAGTCTTCAAATCACTTTTCTACAATTGAATTATTTGAGGCAAGATGATTTTTTAAATGACCAAAAACCCATCAACATATAAAAATTCTTCCACACGACAACAAACGATATTGACTTCAATAAAATAACCGAGGGTGATTATGTAAAAATCTATTAAAAATATCTATGTTACAAATTGGCATAAAACTCTTTAATCCCTTTAAGAGTAGTATGATATAATTGTGCAAAACGAGGATTCCCATGGTCTAGTTGGGTAGGCCGGTTTAAACTAGGAAAAAAAAACAGAAAAAGGAAAAAAAAAATGGAGAAACTTATTAACTAAACAACATATAACCGTTATAATTTTCTTGACAACATCTTATTCATTATCACAAAGGAAATCAAAATGAGGGGTGGCAATCAAGTGCAAGTCCTTTCGTTTCTTTACAATGGCTCCAAATTCCTCACTCATGTCTAAATCTTTAGCGCTGATCCCACTAGGGAGATTCCAGTTGAAGTAGTATAATAACTGAGCAAGTTGAAGCTCAACACTGGCAACCCCAAATGAAATGCCAGGACAACTCCTTCTGCCAGCACCATATGGGATAAACTCAAAGCTATTTCCTTTAAAATCTATAGATTTGTCTTGGAACCTCTCTGGACAGAAGCTCTCAGCATCATTCCAATATTTAGGATCCCTTCCAATGGCCCAGGCATTAATCATGATTGTGGTTTTCGTGGGTATCTCATATCCATCAATCTCACACCTCTCCCTACTTTCTCTTGGTAGTAATAAAGGAACTGGTGGGTGCAGCCTGAGAGTCTCATTGATGACCCACTTCAGATAAGTCAGTTCTTGAATGTCTGTCTCCTCAACCTTTTGCTTGCCCTTGAGAACCTTTCTTAGTTCAGCTTGTACCTTCTCCATCACTCTTGGGTTTCTTATCAATTCGGCCATTGCCCATTCTGTTGTGCTTGATGAAGTCTCTGTTCCTGCAACGAACATATCCTAAAAGCCAATGGATTTGAATTTATAATTAGCCCAAGCCATAGAAGAAAACTAAAAAAACGATGGAATGAGAAATCTCACCCACACAAATGATGTGGTAGTTTGCTTTATTTATAGTAAAAGTGGAGCATCCATTTACATGGTAATGTATTCAAACAAGGCAAGGATCAAGGAATACCCATTTACATGGTAATGTATTCAAACAAGGCAAGGATCAAGGAATACATCCAATAGTACTAAAAATTAGGAGAAAAATCAGCAAGGTGATTAGCTAAAATCATGCAGAATATCCAATAGGATCTGATCTGTTAATATCCCCCCGCAAACTATGCACGGTAGTGAGGCAAAGTTTGTGTTGCAGTTGCTCCAAATCAGCCTGAGTTTGTGGCTTTGAGAAGACATGGTAGTGAGGCAAAGTTTGTGTTGTAGTTGCTCCAAATCAGCCTGAGTTTGTGGCTTTGAGAAGGCATGGTAGTGAGGCAAAGTTTGTGTTGTAGTTGCTCCAAATCAGCCTGAGTTTGTGGCTTTGAGAAGACATGGTAGTGAGTGTATGTTGGAGCAGTCGAACCCTCTGAAACTGGAAATACAGCAGCAGGAGCAGGAACATCACCATATAGATAGGCAACAAGCTCTTGGCTTTTGACTAAGACAAGAACCTGGTTACGCCAGAGAAGATAATGGAATGTGACAACATTGCCAACATTCAGTGTAGCGGAAGACATAGTTGCTCAGAGGAAAAGCCCCTCCTCACATGGCTCTGATACCAAGAAGAAAACTAAAAAAACGATGGAATGAGAAATCTCACCCACACAAATGATGTGGTAGTTTGCTTTATTTATAGTAAAAGTGGAGCATCCATTTACATGGTAATGTATTCAAACAAGGCAAGGATCAAGGAATACCCATTTACATGGTAATGTATTCAAACAAGGCAAGGATCAAGGAATACATCCAATAGTACTAAAAATTAGGAGAAAAATCAGCAAGGTGATTAGCTAAAATCATGCAGAATATCCAATAGGATCTGATCTGTTAATAGCCATAAGAGATATTATTGGGTTCCATGATACTTTATAGCAATTCATATGCAAGTGACAGCAAACAGTCATATAAAATAATGTTAGAGGAAGTTGAGATTTGTGCCAAAGAAAACTATCCAACAACAAAGAACTATTTCTTTCCCTATTAAGAATGAGCCTCTCAGGTAAGTCCTTGTAAATCTTTACTAATATATATACGTTGCTAACTTTCCGAAAAAAAAAAAAAGAATGAACTTCTCAATGAAGCTGATAATGGGACTTGTAACAGCTTGGTTAATCCAAACTCACACTAAATAAGATCCCGGTGGATTTTGTTGTATTGGGTACTTCTTTCTACCCTAGCAAGCCATCAAGCCATGAAAATGACCTTTTTGGATTAGAGATTTTTGGATTAGAGATCATGGCCTCTCAGACCGTTTCCAGAGATGAATTTTTTTTTTTAAAACATCCTTTTTGTTTTCATAAATGACAAATGAATGTGAATTGGTTTCTGTTATAAACCCCACCTAGCTAAACCCATTGAATCACTATGTGTGATGGATTTAGATTGATTTGAGGCACTAAAACGATATATATCATGAGAGCATAAGCACACTAAGGCTAGCTCCGTTTTGATTTTTGCTATCCGTAAGAGAAGTTTTTTAGATTGAGTCCTTTAACCCTTTTATTTTCCAAAACACTTTCAAAAACTTATTATCAAAAATTAAAAATAAAAAAAGGAAGAAGAAGCAAAGAAAACATATTTTCCTAAGATTTTGAAGAAAAGCAAAAAAAAAAAAAAAAAAAACAGAAAAAAATTAAATTAAATAGTTTTTTATTTTATTGAGAAGAAATTAGCAAATTGCATAAGAACAGGACTAGCTAGGTGGCCAATAGATATACTAACCGCAATTACAGCTTTGATGTTGATAGGAAATTCAAGTTCACCACTCTCCTGAACTCTAAGAAGAACATCAACAAGATCTTCGTCTCCTTTGTCACCATTTCTAGCCAAGTTGGCTGTCCTTTTCACTTTGTGATCATTAATGATGTCATCAAGGATCCTGTCGACCTTCTTGTGTGACCTCTCCGATGCTTGCTTTGTTCCAGTAATCACACGAAGAAATTCAAGTGAAGGGAAAACATCAGATAATTCAAAACCTCCCACTAAAGAAGTCATTTCCTGGCTTGCTGATAAGAATGTTTCTTGGTCTTTGCATTTCTTACCAAAAGCTGCCCTTGCAACTATAGAATTTGTCAGTGACAGGATTTTCTGGGTAAGATTGATGACCGATCCTTTAGTTGTGGAGATCAATCTAACAAGCTTCGAGACCTCTTCTTCCCTAATTGAATGGAACGACTGGACACGCTTACTACTTAGGAGCTCCATCGTACAAATCTTTCGCAGTTGTCTCCAGTAAGCACCATATGGAGAGAATGCAATGTCTGTATAGCTGTAGGTTGTAATCCTAACTGCAGGAAGCTGAGGTCGGGTTGCAAAGTTAACATCATGATTCTTCATCACCTCTTTCGCCATTTCAGGAGAAGAGACAACAATCATAGAGACTTCACCAAGCTGCAGATGCATAAGGGGGCCATATTTTTTGGCCAAGTCCCTCAACGAGTGATGGGGCAAAGACCCTATGAACTGGTGCAAGTTGCCTATCAAAGGCAGCTTCTTAGGCCCTGGAGGCAATTTTTTACTTGAGTCATGGACTTTGGATCTCTTCCCTAGTTTCATAAACATAGATAAAAATAGGAAAAAGGAAAAGAAAAGAGCAAACCAGAGAATTTGTTTCTCCATGGCTAAGAGAAGAAGATACCGAGGAGAATGCTTCAGGAGGTTTAAAGTAAGATTATACTTGCAACCACCTTAAGAATCTCCGAATTCTTGTACAAACCTGTACTTATAAACGCAATGGGCATCCACTTTTCATCCTACTCTTGCGTGGACTGACTTGCCCTCCATCATCCCAAATATTTACCGACTCCTTCCACTGACCAGCTTGCCCTCCGTCTTCTCACATTTTTACGGAGTTATTTAACATGTCTTCTTCCCCAACATGTCCACATTTGTAATACGTCTTTATTTTCCTTATTCCTAACTTGCTGCCCAAGCATAAGCAATACTTGTTCCGCAAGATTGACGACCTTGAGGTGTATATATTCTCGTATGCATGTCCTGGGCCGTTTTTTTTTTTTTTTTGCCTTTCTTTCTTGCACGTGTTTCATTGTATATAAGCACCGTTTTGGTCTGCGTTTTGAGCTTCAATGCTGCTGTCGATACCTGTGTTCATTATGCTGCCGTATGAAGACTTGGAAAAGAGACACACCTAACTTGCAGCTTTGACCGGCAACACGCCTAAGGCTTGAGGATTTGGAAAAGAAAAGCAGTTTCTACACATAATGAGGTGACTACGATGGTAAAGTAAATATTAATTACAGACTTTTCAGTTGATAAGACAAGAGATTAGCTATTATAAAACGCATAGGGTAGGTTTTCATTTAGCATTTCGACAAGAAACATCAATGCTAATGGGTTGGGACTTCTTGGAGTGTACTATAATCTCAAGACAATGAGTGATGGAAATTGCAAAGTACATTATTTGATCCTGTTCTATACTTTTCAAGACTGGGATTTGTATGTATATTATATGTAATCCACATCAATAGATATTTGCTTGATGACCGGAGAGGTTAGAAGGAAGAAGGTGAAGTGCCCTAAGGCAATTATTTTGCTGCACTATATAGATAGTGGGGAACTGCACGCACTACGCGTATAGCAAAATCCCAATTTGCAAATATTTTTGTGGGATCCACTTAGAAAAACACCCAACCATATTATGTTATTTGGTTAGTTATGCTTACGTGGCATAACAAATCTATAAAATAGAAAAGCCAAGAGGCAATTTGAGTTTGGATTATCATACCACAATCTTGAGAGTTCCCTTCATACATTAGTACATATACGTAATTGTTGTATTTGTTATTTGGGATAATTCCATATTGATTTAAGATTAAGTCCATATGGAATTAAATTTTTGCATATGGGAAATGTGAAAGAAAACAAGGGGCAAGTGGAGCTCTCCAAATAAGCTACTACGTGTAAAATCCAACATTTCATAAGGTTTCCAAGTCTGAAGCTTTCATCAGACAATCCTGACATTTTAGATTAATATCTCTTGATATAAAAATGTCGGGTTAAGAGGTAAATGTCTTGGGCTGGCAGGTGTTTTTCACACAATAGCAGTTGATAAATGGGCTGCCATTAAAGCTTTTTGAAGCCGAAAAGGTGTGCATGCCATTTTTACAGAGTCCATTGTATCCAAAGGCATTGTGACCAAATCACTTGCCTCATGTTTTAACATTTAGGTCCTGGGGTAATATTAGCTAGGTATTCGTTTTATTTAGTTTTGCATATGATACTTGGTTAATAGTTGTCATATTGTGAAATTTTATCGGGTAATGTGTTATGGAAACATACATAATGTTCATTGCTTATGACTGCAAATGCATGAATCACCCTTAAACATATACCCTGTTTGCCTATGCTAATTACAATATTGTGATTCATTTTATTCTGAACTGCCAGTCTATCAAAAACTCAATTAATTTTCAAAATGCTAAAAGCCATGCTTCTTGAACAAAAGTGAAAAATCATGTCCGACTCTATCCAAACCAACTTCTTAACTGGCGTTATAATCTAATTTGCTTGACAATGAGAATTTGGGACTTGGGAACTTTTTAATGGAGATTGGATCCACAAAGGATGTATAAAAAATTAGTAAAGGAATTTCATGCCAATATCGTGTATTCATTTGGTGCAGGTTATGCCTTTATATGTTTTAGAATTCTTATAATTTCCTAACTGTGTTTTCTAGTTCCAGTTTTTCACAGAATATAACTCAAAGTTATTGGAGTCTAGCAACTATAGCACCAGACGACAAGCTGTCACTACAAAAATGAAGAGAATTAGCGGCACCTTTTAGCGGCGGTAACCTAATTCCCGCCTCTAAAGGCACTATTACCGGCGGTAAAAGCACTTTCCGCCCCTAAAAATTCTTTTACCATTTTTCAGCGCGAAATAGCCTTTAGCGGCGGTACCTACCGCCGCTATAGTACGTTTTACCGGCGGTAACATATCTACCACCGGTAACAAGTTGGCGGGAAGGTCCCGCCAAAAAAGCCTTATTTCCGGCGGTAGCAGTCCGCCGGTAATAACACTTTTAGCGGCAGTAAGCTCATTACCGCCCCGAAAAGCCATAAATTAGCGGCGGTATATGCCTTGCCGCCCGTAAAAGACCCTTTTAGCGGCGGTAAGCCAGTTACCGCCCCTCAAATCGAGTTTTCAGAGGCGGTAGTGTCTTTACCGCCCCAGAAGAGACGTTTTAGCGGCGGTAATATCTTTACCGCCCCTAAAAGTCCATTTTAGGGGCTCTAAAGCGATTACCGTCGTAAAAAAAATTGTGTTGGTGAAATAATGTGCACGTTTTTACGTGCACATTACCACCCCTTTACCGGCGGTTAAACCGCCGGTAAAGGGGTTAAACCGCCGGTAAAGGACTTTTTTCAATTTTTTAAAAAAGGCTCGAATGCTACTATGTTGGACCTTTAGAGGCGGTATCTACCGCCGCTAAAACTCAATTTTTAGGGGCGGTAAGCCAATTACCGTCCCTAAAAGCGAGTTTTCAGAGGCGGTAGTGTCTTTACTGCCCCAGAAGAGACGTTTTAGCGGCGGTAATATCTTTACCACCCCTAAAAGTCCATTTTAGGAGCTCTAAATCGATTACCGTCGTAAAAAAATTTGTCGTGGGTGAAATAATGTGCAAGTTTTACCGGCGGTTTTCAAAACCGCCGGTAAAACCCTGTTTTCAAGTCCTTTACCGGCGGTTAAACCGCCGGTAAAGGACTTTTTTCATTTTTTTTAAAAGGCTCAACTGCTACTATGTTGGACCTTTAGCGGCGGCAACCGTATTACCGCCGCTAAAAGACCATTTCTAATTATACAATCGGGACTTTTCCCCGCGTTTCAATTTTGAATGTACATTTAGGGGCGGTAATTACCGCCGCTAAAAGTTTAAGCGCGATTTTCAAATTGAATTCAACTCGTGGGCGCGGAAAATGTAAGGTTTAGCGGCGGTAATCTATGTGCCGCCGCTAAAACTCGACTCTATAAAAACCCGCCGAATCTCTTCTTTTCTTCAAGGTATGTTTTCTTTCTTTCTCTTCAACTTCTCTCTCTCTCTCTTTCTCTCTATCTCTCTCTCTCTCTCTCTCTTTCTCTCCCTCTCCATCTCTCTCTATCTCTATCTCTATCTCTCTTTCTCTCCCTCTCCATCTCTCTTTCTCTCTCTCTCTCTCTTTCTCTCCCTCTCTACTTCTCTTTCTCTCTCTCTCTCTTTCTCTCCCTCTCTACTTCTCTTTCTCTCTCTTTCTCTCTATCTCTCTCTCTCTCTCTCTCTCTCTCTCTCTCTCTCTCTTTCTCTCCCTCTCCATCTCTCTCTCTATCTCTCTTTCTCTCCCTCTCCATCTCTCTCTCTCTATCTCTCTCTCCCCTCTCGGTTATGCTGCTGAAGGACAGCAGCAAATTTTTTTTATTTTTTAATATGATTTTTAGCGGCGTTATTTCCCGCCGCTAAAAACATGATCTCATTTTTTTATTTTTTAAATGAGTTTTAGCGGCGGGAAATACCTCCGCTAAAAGCCGGAAATACCGCCGGTAATGAGTGATAACAATAGCGGCGGTAATCCACCGCCGGTAATGAATGGGCAATAGTGGCGGTAACTTACCGCCGGTAATGAGTGATACCAATAGAGGCGGTAAGATACCGCCGGTAATGACTGTGAAATAGCGGCGGTAACGTTACCGCAGGTAATGAGTGAGAAATAGCGGCGGTAAGTTTTTAACCGCCGCTAAAAGCTTTAGTGACGGCATCTTTTACTGCAGGACCAGTTACCGCCGGAAATGTTTTTAGCGGCGATAATTGTTGTTTTAGCGGCGGTATCTTACCGCCGCTAAAAGTGTCCTTTTTTGTAGTGTGTGAAGGTGATGCAGGGGGATCCGAAACAGATGATGCTGAGCTGTCAAATTGCACATTGATGGCGCTGAAATACCATGAGTTGGCAGATCAGCGCAAAGGCAGGAAGTGATTATTATATCTTCCTAATTGGGACAGTTTTGAGTGAGTTTTAGTATTTTGGCCATAACTTTGGCTACGGGTATCCGAATCGCGCATATGACCCCAATTCGAAAAGCTATTTTCAGCGCCCACGCCGTGGACACCCATCTAAGTAGGTGTGCATCTTTTCTGACCTCAAATTCCGCTGTTGTTCCCTCTGAATCACTATTTTTAGTTATTTTTTGCTATTTCTGGTAATATTTAGTTGTCAATTAAGAAGTGATTTTAAACCGGATTTGGGCCAGATTTTTCATAGGTTGCTTATTTTATTCTGTATTTCATTTAGGCATGCTTTAGGGGATTTTGCCGTTTTTAGTAACTTTCCAATACAGATGATGTTTGGCTATAAAGTCCAGCTTGTGGACTGATTTTAGAATTACTTGATTAAATAATATTCAGTTGAATCTCAGAGACGTTTTCTCTATGTTCTTGGGCAAACTCTTTCTGTTCTTCCCTGTTAATTATCTGTTCGAACTAACCTGCAGAATAATCGCTATTTTACCCAACATCAGAAGGTATGATGTGTTCAAGATTATGCACGCCACCCCACCTCGTCTTCCCTGCATGGACATTAAGGTGGCGTTTGGCCTAGCTTGTGCTTATGGGTGAGCCCTTACGAAGAAGAGCTTTAACGAAAGGTATTATCCACAGTCACAAGAAGTTGATTATTCAAAACAAGAACGTGTTTGGTAAACCACCACTTAAAAGGGGATTGCGGAACGGTGTCGGTTGCAGCGGGATAGAACAGTTAAGGGCAGCAGGATAGAACAGTTTGCCCTCATCCCTTTCTTTTTATCACTTCTCTCGTTCTCTTCTCCCTCATTCTCTTTCTCAATCTCGTCTTTGAGTTGCTTCCCAGAGAAGATTAGACACTGCTGGTCTAATCCTCTTTCCCACCGAAGATTAGTTCAGAATTGCTCCATCGGAATTGCTTCCCACCGAAGGTTAACGCATCAAAGCTGCTAGTCGGATCCTCATTCCCAACAACTATTAGATGCTGCAGGTTCTCATTCCCAGTGAAGATTAGACATTGCCAGTCTGATCATCTTCAAGTTCTCTTATCCTCAATCTCTCTGAATTTGTGAATGGTGTCCGAGCTCTCGACCACGAGGGTGATCATCTTGCTTGTAAGGGCATTGAAGAAAATTTGCATACCTTCACATAGATAGAGGACGAGATGGAGGATCGACTCCTTCTGGATATTGTAATCGGCCGTCCTCAAGTTGCTTTCCGACAAAGATCAAACATTGCTGATCAAGGGGATTCTTTCCTTGTCCTGGATCTTGGCTTTCACGTTATCGATGGTGCCGGAACTCTCGACCTGAAGAAAGCTCGATAGCATATCAATCAGGAAACAAAGTTTGGAGAAGCTGTTAGGAGGGGCTTCTCCTTACTGGTAATTTCCTCTACTCCTTACAGGTAAGGACTCGCCCGTTTAGCTTTACCAAACACTTTTTTAACTTAAATAAGTCTTTTAATAAGCTATAAGTTAAATTAAGGGCTTAATTAAGCAGCCCCAAACACAACCTTAGGCTGCATTTGTGATTGTTTAATTAAGCACTTAATTTCAACTCATAAATGGTTAAATGTCATAATTTGAAATTGAGTGTTTAATTAAGCAATTCCAAACGCAGCCTTGATGCCAGAAGAATTGAAACTTTTTTTAAGGGCAGCCCGACGATGATCATTACCAGCGGCAATTCCCAACGCACAACTTTGCTCGATCTCACTCTGATCCAAACTCACTTGGTCACTCAGTACACTGGTTTTCTTCCCCGGTGAGTATCCCGCCAAAGGATTTCTCGGGCGAGACATAGGCACCGACAAACCACCATTATACAACCTGCACTCTGCATCTTCTCTACCACCAAACTCAACAACAAAAGGATTAGTACACTAAAAATTCATGACCGATTAAACCACAATAAATACAAAAAAAAGGCAAGTTTTCATATTTAAAGTCTAATCAGACATTTTTACCGACACTCACCTCAAAAAGCACTCCAGACGGAATCAATTTATCCAACGGGAGCTTAATCCTCACTCCGACTACGGGGTCATCCAACTCACCGCTCTGAAACTCCGTTTCAAGGCAGGGACCAAACATTCTAGTCAACGCCTTGATGACTTTAGGATCTTGAAACTTCCTCGGCATGTTATGGATTTAAATCCACAGCGTGATTTGGTTGAATTTATGCCCTTTAGCCTCTTCCTCCTCTTTGATCTCATTTATCAGGACCAAAGAAGCGTTAATGATCCATGGTTGGGCACCAAGGATCGTCTTCTTATCTTCACTATTCTCAAAGGCAATCAAAAACCGCCGGTTGTCAACACACAGAAATTTCGAAATGGCAATGTCTATTAACCACGTTCTTGAAAGAACCTATTTGGCAGTGTTCATCACAAATCTCGCATACAAAAAGGTTTGCCCGTTTACTGGACAATCTGACTCGTTCTTCATCTGGAAGTCTGAAGATACAGTCAGGTCTAGGAGGGATAAGGAGCTTCTTGAGGTTACGGGTAAGATCCTCCATCAGATAGAAAAAGGGCAAGACAGGGAAACACTCTCACCGACAGACACAAGGACGAAGACAGCCCAGCCACACCGACTCCACTCTATGGCAAGACTAAGCACCCGTTTTGGAGAGAGGACAATATCTGTATAGCCGTATAAAGATAACATGGTACTTTAATTTTACAATAGAATCTCTGGCCACCGAGGCCCTCATCCTTAAGGACGATCAATACTTTTCTAATTCCAGGGATTAGTTTGTGTGAGTGGCCTTGTGGAAACTAAAGTAGGATCCATCAATAAAGACATGATTAGCAGGGAAGGAAGGTTTTTTGGGATTCATAGGTTAGTAGCCTGGAAGAACACTAGAACACATCATATTGGACAAACCTGAATTTATAATTGTGCATGAAAGTTAAATCTGTTATTTGGTTATCTTAGAACAATTCCAATGCTCTGTTTCTATATATTAATTTACAGGTTCTAGTCTTGCCTCAACTTCCCTGCCAAGGCCTTGTTGGGTGCGAGGTTTATCATCAATAACAAAAACCAACCATATTTAAGTCCATAACATACAACCATTACAATATTCTTGACAACATCTTATTGATCACAAAGGAAATCAAAATGTGGGGTGGCAATCAAGTGCAAGTCCTTTCGTTTCTTTATAGTCGCTCCAAAGTCTTCACTCATGTCTAAATCATTAGGACCGATCCCACTCGGGAGCTTCCAGTCGAAGTAGTATAATAACTCAGCAAGTAGAAGCTCAATATTAGAAAACCCAAATGAAATACCAGGACATATCCTTCTACCAGTACCAAATGGGATAAACTCAAAGTTATTTCCTTTAAAATCTATGCAACTATCTTGGAACCTCTCTGGATAGAAGCTCTCAGCATCATTCCAATGTTTAGGATCCCTTCCAATAGCCCAAGCATTAACCATGATTCTAGCTTTCATGGGTATCTCATATCCATCAATCTCACACTTCTTCCTACATTCTCTTGGTAGTAATAACGGAACTGGTGGGTGTAGCCTTAGAGTCTCTTTGATGACACACTTAAGGTAAGTCAGTTCTTGAATGTCTGCCTCCTCGACCTTTTGCTTGCCTTTGAGAACCTTTCTTAGCGCACCTTGTACCTTCTCCATCGCTCTTCGGTTTATCATCAATTCAGACATTGCCCACTCTGTTGTGCTTGACGAAGTCTCTGTCCCTGCAATGAAGATGTCCTGAAAGCCAGTGGAATTGAGTTTAATTTAAATTAGCCCAAGAAATAATATATTTTTGGGTTTCATGATGCTATATAGCAATTCACTTCTTTTGATGATTTCGATTGATTTGAGGCATTAACGACAACTGATATGATGTTTGCATAAGCACACTAAGTCAATATATAAGGCTCTATTTTGATTTCCTTTATATAGGAGGGGAGAAATTTTTTAGACCGGGTCTTTTAACCTTATATTAGTTTTCTAAAATACCTCAAACTCTTATTATCAAAAAATTTTCAGAAGCAGCAAAAAGCAAAAAAGACATTTTTTTTTCTCTAAGATTGAAGGAAAGCAAAAAAACCAAAAACTAAAAATAAAAAACAATTTTATTGAGAATAAATGATTGTTGTTTCTCAAAAGAGAAAATTTGTATTTTTACTTAAATTTAGAAGCAAGAAAGTTACTAACTGTTGATTTAACTTTCTAAAACTATACCTGTTTTCTTTTATTAAGGAAAAAAAATATTTTCGAAAAGCAGTACAAAACTATCCTAACATACCAAACGGGTTGACTGGTCAAGCCAGAGCCCTTAGATTTGACTAAATCAAATTACATAACAATAGATATACTAACCGTGATTACAGCTTTGATGTTGTCTGTTGTGATTGGGAATTCGAGGTCACCACTCTCCTGAATTCTAAGAAGAACATCTACAAGATCTTCGTCTCCAGCTGCATCACCATTTTTAGTCAACTTGGAGGTCCTTTTTACTCTGTGATCGGTAATGATGTCGTCAAGGATACAGTCAACCTTCCTGTGTATCTTCTTTATTGCTTTCTTCATTCCAGTAATCACATGAAGAAATTCAAGGGAAGGGAAAACATTGGCTATTTCAAAACCTCCTGCTAAAGAAATCATTTCCTTGCTTGCTGATAAAAATGCTTCTTGGTCTTTGCATTCCTTACCAAAAGCTGCCCTTGCAACTATAGAATTTGTCAATGACAGGATTTTCTGGCCAATATTGATGACTGATCCGTTAGTTGTGCAGATCAATCTAACAAACTTCGAGACCTCTTCTTCCCTAAGCGAACAGAATGATCGAACACGCTTAGGACTTAGGAGTTCCATGATACAAATCTTTCGCAGTTGTCTCCAGTAACCACCATATGGAGAGAAGGCAATGTCTGTATAGCCGTAGGTTGTAATCTTAGAAGCAGGAAGCTGAGGTCGGTATGCAAAGTTAACATCATGATTCTTCATCACCTCCATGGCCATGTCAGGAGAAGAGACAACAACAGTAGAGACCTCACCAAGTTGTAGATGCATAAGGGAGCAATATTTTTTGGCCAAGTCTCTCAAGGAGTGATGGGGTAGTGATGACCCTATAAACTGGTGCAAGTTTCCTATCAAAGGCAGCTTCCTAGGACCAGGGGGCAATTTTTTACTTGTGTCATGGGCTTTGGATCTCTTCCAAACTTTCATAAACATAAACAAAAATAGGAGAAAAGGGAAGATAAGGGTGAACCACAAAGGCTGTTGCTCCATGGCTATGGGAAGAAGATGCATAGGAGAGTGTTTTAAGGGTTTTTTTTATGGTAAGATTTCACTTGCAACCGTGGCTTAAGAATCTCCGGGTTCTGTCCAAGAAAGATATCATTTTGGTCAAAGTTCTAGTTGTATTCATTTACTCATTTTGTTTATTAGCCACGACCTAACAGTTTCTAGTATGATATTTGTTTACGTGATAAGCGTTGAAATCTAAACTCTTTAATCGTTTAGGCCGTATTTGTAGCCTTGGATATGGGGAGAAAAGAAAATAAAGATAAAAAGGTAAAAAAGAAGAAAAAAGAAAAGAAAAATATATTTTAATAAGATGATGGGGGGTAGTAGGCAAGTGAGAGTGGGCGTGTACTGGTAGGGTTGGTGGGGTGGCAATGACGGTGGCGGCAATGATGGTGGTGCTGGGCGGCGGCTGGTGGTGGGGGTGGTTGTTGCCGGTGGTGGGGATGGTGGTTGGCAATGGTGGGCGGTGGTGGCAAATGATGGAGGTGGTGGTTGGCGGTGGTGGCGGGCAATGGTGGGTGGTAGTGTAGGTGGGTGGTGGGTTGTGAATAGTGTGAATAGTGATAAGTGATGGTGAATTTTCGTTTTTTTCAAAATTCCTACCTTTTCGGAGAGAAAATTTTTTTACATTGTAGAGAAGGGAGAAAAAATTTTGAGAAAAAATCTCATTTTCCTTTATTTAAATCAAACAAGAAAAAATAAAATTTTAACATTTTCTGTTCTTTTCTCCCCAAATCCAAGGTTCCAAACACAGCCTTAATTAGCATCCCCTATAGCGCATGCTGTATACACCCCTCACATTCAATTAGAGGGGGGCGCGCCACACAATGAATGTGAGGGGCTGTCTACAACGTGCGGCCCATTCCTCTTTATTTAAAAATTGGAAAGAATCTTATAATATAATAAGGAGTATGCATTAAGGAAAGGAAGAGCGCATCGTCAACTTAGCAAATGACAAAAGCAGCAGGAGGACCTAACCTAACAGCATCTTTATTTTGGTTTTTGGTCCTTTTTTTTCATTAAAAAAGAAAAGGAGATTTCATGCTCAAAACAAGGAGAGGGGCACTATTCCTCTCTCTCTTTCCTTTTTCGTTGTGGAGGCGAGCTTGGAGAATAAGACAGGAAATGAGATTTTCAGAAAAAAATAATAATAATTAAAAAAAAAACTGTATTTTTCTTCTATGTTAATGCTGGATCCGGATACTTAGAACAAAGGTAAGATTTTCATTATAAAAAAAAGGGGCTAGGTTTGAATTTAAAGAGAAGCAAATAATAATAATAATAATAATAATAATAATAATAAATAAATAAATAGATAGGTAGATTTGATTTTATTGAGAAGCAATAATTTGCTGTTTATCTTCAAAAGACTAGGTGGCAAATGATGCACATTCTCATAAACTTTTGGAATACAATTACTTAATTTTCAAAAAAAAGGGAAAAAAAATAACATTTCTACTATTAGAAGCAAAAACTCAATTTTACAAAGGACTAACTAAATGTTAATTTTATTTTTTTTGATAACACGTATTTCTTTTAAAAGCAAAAAATAATTTGAACAATGCTAGGTGCCGAAATATATACTGACCAAGATTATAGCTTTTATGCTGTCTGTTGTGATTGGAAATTGGAGGTCACCACTCTCCTGAATTCTAAGAAGAACATCCACAAGATCTTCATCTCCTACATCAGCATTTCTAGTCAATTTGGCAGAACTTTTCACTTTGTGATCATTAATAATGTCATCAAGGATCCTGTCAACCTTCTTGTGTGACCTCTCTATTGCTTGCTTCATTCCAGTAATCACACGAAGAAATTCAAGTGACGGGAAAACATTCGCTAATTCAAAACATCCCACTACAGAAGTCATTTCCTTGCTTGCTGATAAGAATGTTTCTTGGTCTTTTCATTACTATAGAACACATCACATTAGACAAAGCCTGCATCTATCATTATGTATACAAGTTAAATCTGTTGTTTGGTTATCTTAGGACAATTCCTATGCTCTGTTTCTATATATTAATTTACAGGTTCTAGTCTTGCCTCAACTCCCCTGCCAAGGGCCTTGTTGGCTGCGAGGTTTAACATCAAAAACAAAACAAAACATATTAACTCCATAACATATAACCATTACAATGTTCATGACAACATCTTATTGATCACAAATGAAATCAAAATGTGGGGTGGCAATCAAGTGCAAGTCCATTCGTTTCTTTACAGTCGCTCCAAAGTCTTCACTCATGTCTAAATCTATCCCAATTGGGAGCTTCCAGTCAAAGTAGTATAATAACTGAGCAAGTAGAAGCTCAATATTGGCAAACCCAAATGAAATACCAGGACATATCCTTCTACCAGCACCAAATGGGATAAACTCAAAGTTATTTCCTTTGTAATCTATGGAACTGTCTTGGAACCTCTCTGGGTAGAAGCTCTCAGCATCATTCCAATGTTTAGGATCTCTTCCAATGGCCCAAGCATTAACCATGACTCTGGTTTTCACGGGTATCTCATATCCATCAATCACACACCTCTCCCTACTTTCTCTTGGAAGTAATAATGGAACTGGTGGGTGTAGCCTCAGAGTCTCTCTGATAACAAACTTCAGGTAAGTCAGTTCTTGAATGTCCGTCTCCTCAACATTTTGCTTGCCTTTGAGAACCTTTCTGAGTTCAGTTTGTACCTTCTCCATCACTCTTGGGTTTCTTATCAATTCGGACATTGCCCATTCTGTTGTGCTTGATGAAGTCTCCGTCCCTGCAATGAATATGTCCTAAAAAGCGAAAGAATTATTTCTTTCTCCATTAAGAAAGAACTTCTAAAGTACAGTAATAATGGGTCATGTAACAGGCTAACAGCATGGTCAATCCTGGGTTGGTGTAATTCGATTGATTTAAGGCATTAACACCCTATATCATGTTTTGATGAGCACCCTAATGTTCTGTTCTTATTTGCTCTCAAAAAGTTATTACAAAGATTAATAAGAAAAAAACAGCAAAAACCACTAAAGACTTTTTTTTTTAAGGAAAGGAAAAGAATACTGTTTTATTTTATTAATCATTGCTTCTCCTCATAAGAAATAAAATTGTATTTTTACTTTAATTTAGACACTAAAAAGCTCTTTACAAAGGACAAACTAAATGTAAATTTTGCATTTTAAAAACAACATTTTGAAAGCAAAAAAAATACTTTTGAAAAGCAATATCAAACTAAGCCTTAAATAGCAAATTGGTGACTGATCAAGTCACAGCCCTTAGATTTGACTAAATCAAATTACATAAGAACAGGAGTAGGTACCAAATAGATATACTAACCAATATTACAGCTTTTATGTTCTCTGTTGTCATAGGAAATTGGAGATCACCACTCTCTTGAATTCTAAGAAGAACATCAACAAGGCCTTCTTCATCTCTTACATCACCATTTCTATTCAAGTTTGCAGTCCTTTTCACTTTGTGATCATTAATGTTGTTATCATAGATCATGTCCTTGCTTGCTGAAAAGAACACTTCTTGTTCTTTTCATTCCTTACCAAAAGCTGCCCTTGCAGTTATAGAATTTGTCAGTGACAGGATTTTCTGGCCAAGATTGATGACCGATCCATTAGTTGTGCAGATCAATCTAACAAACTTTGAGACCTCTTCTGCTTCCATAAGCGAACGGAACAATCGAACACGCTTAGGACTTAGGAGTTCCATGATACAAATCTTTCGCAGTTGCCTCCAGTAATCACCATATGAGGAGAAGGCAATGTCTGTATAGCCATACGTTACAATCTTAGCAACAGGAAGCTGAGGTCGGTACGCAAAGTTAACATCATGATTCTTCATCACCTCTATGGCCATGTCAGGAGAAGAGACAACAACAGTAGAGACTTCACCAAGTTGTAGATGCATAAGGGGGCCATATTTGTTGGCCAAGTCTCTCAAGGAGTGATGGGGTAATGATCCTATCAACTGGTGCAGGTTTCCTATCAAAGGTAGCTTCCTAGGACCTGGAGGCAATTTTTTACTTGAGTCATGGGCTTTGGATCTCTTCCAAACTTTCATGAACAGAGACAAAAATAGGAGAAATGAAGCAAAAAGAATAAACCAAAGAAGTTGTTCCTCCATGGCTAAGGGAAGAAGATGCCTAGGAGAGTGTTTTAGGGGGTCTTAAGGTAAGATTTTACTTGCAACCAGCTTAAGAATCTCTGAATTCTGTACAAGAAAGATACCATTTTCGTTGATGTTCTATTTTATTTATTTATTCATTTTGTTTGTTAGCCATGAGCTATGCTCTGTAAAAGGGACAGGGCATGGTCTCTCTTTGGCTCTTTACTTTAACAAGTACAATTTAAAAATAAAAAATAAAAACAAAAAACAAAGCAAAGATGCCTCTGTATTTAAAAAAGGCCTATCTGTCGGCATGAAATCATCTGTTGCACGGTTAACTAAAATTTCCACAATAAAATTTCTTTCACTTTCAAAAACAAAACTTTGTAAATGTTTGATGCTCTATATGGCAACATTTAGTTTCAGCTGCACGGTTAACTACAGTAAAAGAGGCAGCAGATTTCAAACCCGACTGGTCAGTTGGTGTAATATTACTCCATTTATAACAAAATTGGAGAAATAAAAAATAAATTATAAATTATGAAACAGTTATTTTTTATTTGCTTTCAAAAATCTGCGGCAATAAATAAGCAAAAAGCAGGAGAAAAAAAAAAGCTTATGTTGCATAAATTTTTTAAAATATTAAAAGGTAGTTTTTTTTTTTGTTTTATGGAGAAGCAATACAATTTGTTCTGAATTTGCATAAGCTAGAGCTACAATCCTTTTGGCAATTTATCTCTATCAAAGTACTCTAACTTTTCAAAGAAGCCAATTTAATTGAAGGAAAGAGGAGACTATTTCTAAAAACTGTACATGGAAAAAACAATTATCAGTTTTTCAAATTTAAGAATAAAATTCTAAAATGACATTGTCCTTCCATTTTTAATGGGGTGCATGTAGTCTGCATCAATATCCTGCATCCATTCTTGCAACAACTGCTGCTATTGGTGCACTCATTTAAACTGGTTTAGGAAAAGTAGAATTTTCTTATTGAATACTTATACACCAATCAGATCACCCTTCGCAGAAACAAGCATAGGATTTTGACGCAAAGAATATCCAAGCATTTTTATTATTTTTAGACAATAAGTATATAAAAGACTCATTTTAAATAATTTCTTCAATCAAATACAATTTTCTAACCAATATTACAGCTTTTATATTGTTGGTTGTAATTTGAAACCCAAGCTCTCCACACTGATGAAGTCTAAGAAGAGCATCAACAAGATCTTCATCTCCGAACTCACAATTGCTATTCAGGTCACCAATGATTGGGTGTGATTTGTACTTAATAGTTCCATAATGCAAACCTTTTGCATTTGTCTCCAAAGATCTCCCTGTGTAGAGAAGGCTTGTATATGTAAACCTAGGTCATAATATTAGCTGGAAGAAACCCAGGTTTGATGTGCAAACATAAGATCATAATTCATCAACACCTCTGTAGTCATCTGAGCCAAACTGTAGATGCAGAAAGGGCAATATTTTCCAGCGAAGTCTCTCAAGGAGTGATGGGTTTGTTATCATTTGGTGCAAGTTTCCAGCTATAGGTAACTTCTGTGCCCTGGAACAGTTTCCAGCTATGGGTTTGTTTTAGCTTGCTAAGAGGAAACCAGGAAAGCTGGAGCTCAATGGATGAGAAGAAGATGACTACTTAAGAGAGTGACCTATAGTATTTCACATATTAAGTTTTTATTTGCAACTAGAATAGGAATTCCGGAGTTTTGTTGGGCCAGGATGCCATTTTGGTTGAAGTTCTGTTTTTTATATTTGTTAGCTTTCTTTATGAGCTAAGACTTGGACATTTAACCTAACAAAGCCAATGATGGATCTAGTAGCACAATACTTGTTTATATGATAAGGATGTCAAATCTATCCTAATAATGATTAGATCTAATCTTATAATATGGTAATGAGCGAGGAAAGCAAAGAATGCTGAGAAGAGCGCATCTCTTGTCCTGTGATAGAAGATGCCCCTGACTTTTACCAATAAAAAGGACAAAAGGTGCCCCTGCTAATAGGTAATAAAGTCCAAAAAAAAAAAATTGTATTAGTGAGAATTACATTGTATGCAACATGGTTTAAAAAAAAAAAGTCAATTTCTCAACAGTCCAGAAACCCTTCTATCTTTTTCTTTTCAGTTATTCACACATTTCCCCTTTGATCCTATTACTTCTCCTATATAGACTTATTTCTGTACAGTAGATGCATTTTTTCTTTATAGAAACATATTATTGAACTCTTAAAGTAAAACAAACTTCTTATCTTTTGACCAAAAAATAAATGCCATATAGTTTCCGAATATGTACCTAAAATCAATCACAGTTTTTTTATTTAATTTTCATATCACTCTTAAATTTGCCATATCAGTCACACTTCCCAATCCTATGTACTTCATTTTCTTTCAGACCTTCTCTCTTTAAATTCTTAAGGTGGAAAGTACCCTGAAATTTGAGAAAAGCTTCAGTTGGTTGTTATTGTTATGACAGACCAGAACATACCACGCCAAAGAATCATACAGTGAAGTCATTTCCTTTCTTGCTGATAAGAATGTTTCTTGGTCTTTGCATTACTACAGAACACATCACATTAGACAAAGCCTGCACAATTCTCAGCAAGAAGATCTCCCACGGATCCTCTGAAATCTGGTGTGAAACAGAGTATTTATAGTCACTATTCTGTTACTTGTGCAGGAGCAGCAGGTTACAACTAAATCTGCCTGTATCTTGCACTAGGATACAACACATTCAGATTTTTCTTTTTACAGTCAAGTCTTTTAATCTAACTTGTTTGCTACAAAACACTTCAAGAAAAATCATTAGTTCCAAAAGTTTCTTGTCATTCAATTACTTTTCCCAGCAAAGAAACAAAGTGAAATGGTTAAGGTGGATGCACTGAAGTTTTTTGATGGAGCAGAACGTCCATCCAACCACAGTGAAGCACCCACAAGTGAGATGGAGAAAAATAGTCAATATGGCTCATTTGTTTGTGTTGAAAATAATTCTTAAATGGCATTTTTAAAGAAACATAGCCATGTCTGGGGATAATAAAGCATTATAAGGAGGGTTCACATCTTACTGGATGCTGAACACGAGTCTTTAATTGACAGCTTTCTAATCACCATGTTTGGGGACATCAAAAGATGGAATAAAAGATAACATTGGAAGATTAATCGTGTGGTTGTAATGTTCAACAGTTGGGGGCATCGAAAAGTGCATTGTGATTAACTTTCTTGTTGTAATAATATGTTCAACATAAAAAAAAAAGGGTTGTTGCTATTTTTGGAAAACCTTCTGAGGTTCATGCAAATCACAAACATATTCATTGTTTGTCTTCATTCATGAGATGTTGTTTAAAAATTCAAAAATTAAAATGCAAATATTCAAATAAGTCTTGACATCACTTTTCTAACATTGAATTATTTGAAGCAAGATGATTTTTTAAATGACCAAAATCCCATCAACATATAAAAATTCTTCCACATAACAACAAATAATATTGACTTCAATAAAATAACTGAAGCTGATTATGTAAAAGTCTATTAAAAATATCAATGTTATAAATTGGCATAAAAATCTTTTAGTCTTTTAAGAGTAGTATGATATAACTGTGCAAAAGGGGGATTCACATGGTCTAGTTGGGTAGCGGGTTTGAACTCCGAAAAAAAAAGAGGAGAAATTTATTAACTAAAAAACATATAACCACTATAATGTTCATGACAACATCTTATTCATTATCACAAAGTAAATCAAAATATGGGGTGGCAATCAAGTGCAAGTCCTTTCGTTTCTTTACAATCGCTCTGAATTCGTCACTCATGTCTAAATCTTTAGGGCTGATCCCACTAGGGAGATTCCAGTCGAAGTAGTATAATAACTGAGCAAGTTGAAGCTCAACACTGGCAACCCCAAATGAAATGCCAGGACATATCCTTCCGCCAGCACCAAATGGGATGAAGTCAAAGCTATTTCCATTAAAATCTATAGATTTGTCTTGGAACCTCTTTGGATAGAAGCTCTCAGCATCATTCCAATATTTAGGATCCATTCCAATGGCCGAGGGATTAATCATGATTGTGGTTTTCATGGGTATCTCATATCCATCAATCTCACACCTCTCCCTACATTCTCTTGGGACTAATAAAGGTGATGGTGAGTGTAGCCTTAGAGTCTCTTTGATGACACACTTGAGGTAAGTCAGTTCTTGAATGTCTGTCTCCTCAACTTTTGCTTGCCTTTGAGAACCTTTCTTAGTTCAGTTTGTACCTTCTCCATTACTCGGCGAGACAATTAAACTCTTCACGCGTGGATGGCGCAAACTCGACGCGAACTCGGCGAGAACATGAAACTTAGCTTGCGCTAACTCCTTCACTTGGTGCTAGGTAGGCGCCAAGTCGGCGGACCATACCTCCAACACATGACTCTCTGTTAATATTAGAACTCCATGACTGGCCAAAATTTTAACCTCTGTAACCACTCGTCTAGGCTTCTACCATTACCAAAACACCTTTAAACATATTTTGGATTTAATCTAACCAACTTAAAAATCACGACTTCTAAACCCATCAAACAAACTCACGTTCGCACAGATGTTATTCCAAAAACATGCTTCTGACTAATCTCAGAGATCAACACCCATCATAAAATCAAAATGATGCTACTCACCTTATACGCTCCAAAGCTTTGCCACAACAACTCCCCGTAGAGCAATCCAACAAGTCGATTGCCACCCAGTCGATCGCCACCCAAACTCCTTCGGTTCGCAAGAGGTTTTTCTTCTGAAAACCTTGATTACGAACACTCTGATCGGTAGGAAAACACCCAGTTACTCTTCTTTCCAAACCCTAGATCACCAGACGAAAACCTTCAACACAAAGTATGCGAAGTATTCCGAAACCTACGAATCTAATTCCCTTAAGTATTTATACTTACTATACTTACATTGCCGCTCGACAAGTTTTGAAAACCCTTGATTCGGTGCATGCTCTCCCACCGAGATTCCATACATACACACAGCTTATTAAGTTTATTCATTCAAATAAATAAAAATCATGTAGAAAATATCGGGGTTTTACACTTTCTCCAATGGACATCACCTTTTCTTTTCCTTTAAGTGCTTCATTCAGTGATTTTTCAGCAACATATCCAAGTCCACTAAGACCTTCGTCTCTTCTTTGGCTCTCAAGCATTTTATCAAGTGCCTTGGTTCCTGCAGAAAATTTTGTAAAAGAGATTTTAGACAACTCGAGTTCATTTTCTACCAAGGAGATTTTACCTTTCAAATTGTCTAACTCAGTAACTTGTTCCTTGTTCATGAGTTCAACATCATGAATTTTAGATGCCAGGTAAGTTTCTCTAACTTGTGCTTCCACAACAAGTTTTTCTATCTCGTCTCTTTGTCCTAACCAAGCTTCTTTCTCTTTCTCAGCACCCTGTACTTGAAGTAACATCTTGTTGCATTTTTTCAGAAGTT
Source organism: Buxus sempervirens (assembly GCA_947561395.2). Classification (NCBI taxonomy): domain Eukaryota; kingdom Viridiplantae; phylum Streptophyta; class Magnoliopsida; order Buxales; family Buxaceae; genus Buxus; species Buxus sempervirens. The sequence continues at coordinate 49,755,255 of OX387184.1, read as the reverse complement.
TGTGAAACTCCCTATAAAGGAGATTGTAGGCTTCTTGAAGATCATCATTCTCTTCCAAATCTTCATCTTCACTACACTCACTAGGGGACTCACTGTCTGAACTCAGTGTGACTACAAATGCCATGAAATTATCTTCACTTTCCTCTGTTTCGGAACCAGAATTTTCTTCTTCATCAATGTCATCCCAAGTGGCTTTTAAGGCATTTCTCCTTTTAGACACTTTAGTGGGACACTTAGCAGTAACATGGCCAAAGCCTTGGCACTTATAGCATTGAATTCCCTTTGGATTTCTCTTCTTACCTTCTGATTTTTCTTCACTGCTCTTTTTGTCAGATCTGAAATCTTTTGGCCTTACAAAGGAGTTTGCTGATTGTTTCTTCTTGAAGAACCTTCTGAACTTTTTAGCAAATAAGACCAACTCTTCAGGATCATCATTAGAATCTTCATCTTTATCCTCTTGTATACTCTTAAGAGCTACCCCCTTCCGCTTCTTGGAAATTTTCAGATTTGCTTCAAATGTTTGCAGAGATCCCACCAACTCTTCTACTTTCATTGCATCAACATCCTTAGCTTCTTCAATAGCTGTGATCTTGGGTTGAAATATTTCAGGTAGAGATCTCAGAATTTTCCTTACTACCTTGGATGTGGGAATCTTCTCTCCTAGATTGAAGCTAGTGTTAACTATGTCACTCAACCTAGAGTAGAATTGGTCGAAGTTCTCTTCTTCATCCATCTGAATTGTTTCAAAAGCAGTGGTTAAACGTTGCAAACGAGACAACTTAATAGCAGCTGTACCTTCATGAGTAACCTCTAAAATATGCCAAGCCTCTTTAGCAACTTCACAGGTTGAGATTCTTCTGAACTCCTCAACAGTAACAACACTAAATAAGGCATTAATAGCCTTGTTATTCCAGCTACAGTTGTCAAATTCTCCTTTACTACACCTATCATAAGTCTTCGGAACAATAACACCTTTAATATTTTCTGTGGGTGCTTCATACCCATTCAAAATTGATAACCAGATTCTTTCATCTAAAGACTTCAAGTAAGCTCTCATTCTTGCCTTCCAATAGGCATAATTCGATCCATCAAGTAGAGGTGGCCTAGAGGAAGAAGCCCCTTCTTTGTTATAGTCCATAGAGAACCAAGATCACACTCTTAAACAGATTTGAGTGGGTGGCTCTGATACCAATTGAGATTTCCAATCTCAGGTCCTTGTTCTCTAGGAATCTAAAACCCAAGTAAAGAATACAATAGAAAAGAACAAAAGAACAGTAAAGAGACACACAATTTTTACGAGGAAACCCTAGATGATTACCTAGGTAAAACCTCGGGTCTTTTTCAGGATGACCAAGCCTGAGAAAAATTGAATTAATCTGAAAAGAACTTTACAAAGTATTCAGATTTACAAGATACTTCAACAAACATAAAAACTCACTCTCAAGGTTGATTCCACAACCTTTTTCTTCAAGGATTTGATCTTCATTCCTCTTGGCAAATGCAAGACTTCACGTCCACTCTGTGATGTAGATCAGGTTGCCCATTCAGCTCATCTCCAAATTTGAATGTTCCAGCTCTTAAGCCTTTCCTCAGACTTCAAGAACTCTCCAGCAAACCCTCTCTACACTGATCTCCCAAGCTCCTCTCCTTCACCAGAGACTCACTCGTTTCAGCCACCCTTTCTAGTTTCAGATCTCCTTTTATAACGAAGATCACACTTGCTGTAACTGCCTGAGAACCACTTCAACAAACAGATTTAACAACCTCAACAGAATATAACAGATGTCGTTCGTAACTCCAAATTCTGTTATAATTGTAGCTACAACAGGTTACTACTAAACCTGTTTGTAGCAGCTTAAAGTAACATCAAGTATAGATCTCAATCGGATTAAATCTCTTTCATTCACTTACTTGCATCTCAACATTTTAAAGAATTTCACTAGAATTCTTAACATTTTGACTCATCCAATTGTCATAAGGGAAACTGAATTTTCCCAACACTTAGTTTCATAAACATAGACAAAAATAGGAGAAACGAAAAGAAAAGAGCAAACCAGAGAAGTTGTTTCTCCATGGCTAAGGGAAGAAGATATACCGGGGAGAATGTTTCAGGGGTTTAAAGTAAGATTATACTTGCAACTAGCATAAGAATCTCCGAATTCTTCTACAAACCTGTCCTTAAACATCACAACTTCCAGTTTTCGTCCCACTCTTGTGTGGACCGACTTGCCCTCTATCATCCCAAATATTTACCCACTCCTTCCAACCGACCAGCTTGCCCTCTTTCTCACATTTTTACAAAGTTATATAACATGCCTTCTTCCTAGGGTTTATCCAGCACGGCCCAACATGCTTAAAGCGTGCCTGTGCCCAACCTAGCCCACTAGTGGGCTAGCACGGCACAGCCCGTGGCTCCTGGCAGGTCATGCCGTGCCTAGGGCATGACCTGCCAGCCCTTTGCTCCTGGCCCGGGCACACAGCTCGTTAAGGCACGCCAGCCTAGCATGAGCCAATTAGGTCGTGCCCGCGTGTTGGCCCGCTTGGCACGAAAATGGCTAGCTATTTTTTTCCCCTTCTTTTTACAATTTTATCCCCCCTCAACAGCCTTATTAGAGGGTATACTTGTAATTGACTATAAATGATCATTTCTACCCTTCCAAAAGCCGTTGTTGGTTTTCTATAAATAGGCCTAACATTTCCCACTTCAAACCACACTTCTACAATCTTTCTTACTCTCTTCATCTCTGTAGCTATCAAGTGATAATTTTTTTTTTTAAATTGCTCAAGCATCAAAGGTGGGAAGTGGACTCTGGAGGTTGAAGTCTTCAAGTGCAAAGTTCAAGCTTCATTCTTAAGAGGTATTCTTCTATTTAATTTTCTGATTTTAAAATCATTTTAAATATTACTGTAATGCCCCGAATCTGGTTCAACAACCAAACTCGGAGTGTTAGTAAAAATTGGACCAGAATAAACTAAAATTTAAGAGGAATTTAAAACTTTTAATTATAACATAGTACAATTGGAAGAATATCATATTGAATTCAATTTAATCAAATTAATTTACAATAAGAATTTCTTTATTCTGAATTTGTTCTATAGTAATAACCACAATTCTACTTATTAGTACACTACCCCAAATTTGATGATCTCTCCAAGCATACCTGAAAAATAGGGGAAAACCGGACTGAGATATAAATCTCAATAAATAGCAAGGTGCATGCAATTGAACAGTCTATTTTATGAAACCTTTGTAACGCCCCAAACCCGGGTCAATAAAAACCAACCTTGACCCGAATCCGGCTCGTCACTGTAACAACCCGAATTTAGCCCAACAACCGAATTCGAGATGCTACTGGCCCATATCAAGTAATAATCAATAAATAACCAGACTGAAAAATTAATTAAATCCTTTATTCAATATCTATCAGAGTGTGGAAAACATTATTGCGTGGAAGTGTAGCCTAACATCATCATAAAATAAATAATCCAATCCAAGTCAACAGGTACAAGTTAGGTATAAAAAAGGGTACTAAACTCTCAATCTCTCAGATACATCAAAAACCAACTATAAGAGGATCAACTATCAAATAAGTCCATGAAAATATCCTCTATCCTCAACCTCAAATCAAATATGGGTAGAAATAATCCTCCGGAGTATAACCAACAAGATCACTTTGGTAATCACCACTATGATCCCCCTCTCGCGTATCAGCTGAAAAATAACATAAAGAAGTAGGGTGAGATACGAATATCTCAGTAGACAACACATGCATACTATAAACAGTTCATATCATTAAAATAGATATTCATGCACGAATAAGTAGTCTCGAGTAAACAGGCTCATATAACATTCATATCGATCATGGAAAACAAATCAATAGGTAAAACAGTTTAAGTAATTGTGAACAGTATAAAGTATATCAAGATCATGATTCAGAAAACAATAATAAAATCCAAATATAACATCTGGGATGTACTAAACAGTCCCATCCAACATAGCATCCAATACATGCATCCTACATGTGAACAACACCATAAATAAATATTTGTGATCTTAGTATCATTGTAGGACTCATAAAGAAAATACACGTTTGAGATGACTCTCAACCATATGCTATACCACCGTGCGGCTTATGGGCGATGCTACTAATGATACTCAAACCCGTGAAGATCACCTTAGGTAAAAGCCATAGTCATCGACTTATTGCACACGAACTCAACCGAGTTGGCAAGTACCACCAACATGCAGCACCGAAATCAATACATGGAGATGGTCGCTTATCCACATGTACAGGAATCACCAGCGAGGCTCGAAATGACCCTACAAACACAGGACCCTCCAGAGCAAACCAACTTGCAAAGGAAGCACATTCACAACAAGGAGTAACTCACCCAAATGATATATCCCTTAGCTATCTAGCCAAAACTATGGATCCATAACCAGCTATGCCCACTAGACACCAACAATCCTTAAGGACTAGTAATTCTATATATAATAGTGCCTAGCGGCATATAAAGGTTATATATGTATTTTATTTCCTTATTGGGTTAATTGTGATCAAAACCTGATCTGGAAATCCTGTATATCTTATTCTAGTTAACAATATAAATTTACTTGACACTTAGGTGATTAACTCAGGTTTACAAGTTCAGTTCTCCCAAAGCTTAGGTTTCTTGCTATTTACAAAGCTTGGCAACTAATTACCCTAAATATCTTCCTATTTTTGTTCTTTTGTAAAACAGGGAATTGGTAATTTATTTTGGTCTTAAAACATCTTATTTAAAGGTTAAAATTGATTAAAAATAGTTTAGAATTGAATCAGGGGTTCCAAATACGAAAATCTGCATTTTTTGCACAAAGCGCTCAGGATCGCCTAGGATTACTCAGGCGGTTTAGGGTAGGCGATAGTTCAAAACAGAGTGCCGACGATAAGTCAGTAGGCAGTCTCAGGTGGTCTAAATTTTTCAATGAGTGCCTGGGAGCGCCAAGGATCATTGAGCACAGTAAGCTCAGCGGTCTCCCAAAAACGAACATAAAGTGTTTCAAAACTTGATTTTTCACGTGCAAGATGATTCTAACATACTTATAAGGTTATTATCAAACTAAATACATGGTTATACAATACAAAAACATGCAACAGGGATTAAATCAATCATGAATACAAATTGAGTGTTAAAAACCAGTGTTGCCTACCTCTATGCGATTGTTCCAATGAACTGCTCTTCTTCAAGGAAGAAAAACAACTTTGAGTCAATGGAGATTACACAAATAGACCTCCCTCTTTCTCTCTTTTCTTCTTCTCCTTCTCTTCTTCTTCTCTGGTTGCCTACGGTCCTGCGGCTGACGAATACAAGCAATACGTTTAGAAGACCACTTGTATTCTTGTAGGTTATTTTAATGTATTTATATACCCTGATCTCACGCATCTCACGCACAGCAACTAAATATACATCGCCCAATCAGAATAAATCCAAATTAAAATATCGATCATACCTCTATATCTCGAAATCAGACGGTCGGATTTGCGCCCAACTCTGGATCTCCACTAATTATGATATCACCTACATTAATAAAATATTTCTATCAATAATAATCCTCAAGAATATTAATTATTATTTTACTTTTATATTTAGGAAAATTCGGGGTCTTACAAAATAGTCATAAGGTATAACGATAAATCAAAGAAAAAACAATAATTCAAGTCCATGTAAACGATTTCGGAATAAACGACAAAATACACACAAAACACCACATGTGACATCATAGGACTCATGAAGCAAGATAAGTCTTTGAACATATACTCTTCATTCACTACACCACTATGCGACTTATGAGCGAAGTTAGTAAAAATCCTCAAACCTGAATCTGAATTTGATGATAAGAGGCCTAGTCATCGACTTATTGTGCATGAAACTCAAGTACCAGTAACTCATATCTGAAATACGGAGTTCAAAATGTACCACCTAAGCATGCAGCGCTTGAATCTGAACATGGGGATGTGTGAGACATGGGAAAAAATCACCCGGAGATGATCATCCCTCCATCTACATGCGGGGCTCGACATAAAGAGTGGGAGTCGCCACCATCCATTTTTTTAGGGTATGAATGGACACCAAAAGAATTAAAAACAAGCAAAAAGAGATAAAAAGTGCTAAAAGGCAAATTCTAGAGTAAATATAACCCTACTTGAAAATCAAATTCAGAGATGGGTAAGGGGATTAGATTATGAACGAGGGAAGGTGTTAGGCACCCCCATTCACCCACACAAGGTGGTTGCCAAGTGTTATTCATGCTAAAAGAAAATAGAAAGCTTGCTAAAAAATCATAAAAACCTTGAAAAGGGACAAATATATGATATCTTCACATGAAAATCCAAATGAATTCCAGATCTTCTTTTATGTTAATATCACTTCTGAAATATCACAAAAAGATGGAAATCACAGCAAAAGTTGCACAAAACCAAGTTGAGGCAAATCCGGGAAATTTGGTAAAATGTAAGCCCATTTCTCTTGAAATTAATCAAATCCAATTTTAAATTAAATCAAATCAAATCCATTTGAAAGATTAGGGTAAACAATAGTCTCATGCAAAATTTCAATTAATTCCGGTTGAAATCCTAAGAGTTATGGCTCTTTTAACGTTGCTGCCGGAGAAAATCAAAAGTAGCAAGTACGCAACTTTGGAAAATCACCTAGAAAAATCTACTTCATAGAAATCCGTGAAATTTGGTGTCAATGAAGTCTGTGTGGCCATATTTCAAAAGAAACTAGCCTCATACAAAAACTCATTCGGATGTGCCTTGGGTGACTTCCCGAACAGGCCCCGAGGATCACAGATTGACCTAGAAAAGTGCTGTTGGCAGTTCTGAGTAAATCTGCTCTCCACGACACAATTTAAATCAAAATATTATGAAATCAATTGGATTTAAAAATAGACTCATAAACGAGTGCCCAGAAACAAAAATCACTCGAATCGGATTTAAAACGAACACATGGCGCTCCGTCGAAATGACAAGTTCCATATCTAAACCTGAACTGACCAATCAAGTTCGACAGAGAGGTGTCAAAAATCTGCTCAATAGAAATCAATGAAATTTGGTAGGCATAAACTAGACAGCCTCACCTTTCCCATGGTTCCAGAATCACTCCAAAATTCATCTGTATGATGAAGTTATGAGTGTCCGAAGTTAGGGTACAGTTGCTGTCAAGTAAAGCCTATTTGAGTAAAACCAATGCAAAACTGTGACAAAGTGTGTGCAATTCGTGCAAGATGAACACAAAACCTTTAAAAATCATTTAAAGACATTCCAGAATGGATTGAGGCCATTTATTTGAGATTTATTACAATGAAAGTAATAAATCCCCAAATGTGAGCCTATCCCGCCAAAATAGTGCTATGTATGTGCAAGTGTGAAAAACCATATAAAATTAATACAACAACATAGCATGCATACATATTCATCAAAATAAGGTTCTAAAATAACCTAGGGTTCTGTTCCATTATCGTTTCCCTTTGTTCTCTCTCCCCGTTAAACACGGTTCTTCAAGATAATCATGGGGTACTTTGAATATGAAATGGTTTACATAGAATCAAAAGGCTTATGCAAATAGGGTTCTAGTACTAGGGTCAATCCCCAGTCTCGTTTCTCCTAGATCCCGCCTTCACGTTTTACGGCTAGGGGGAGTCTCGAGATACTTTGAGTCGGGGAAGGATTTTCACACACATAGAAGGCCTTATTCTACAGAAAGGTAGAAGAAGAGATCTAGATCTAGGAAGGTAAATACAGAAAAATAAAGGAGGGTTGAGGCTTACCTGGGGTTCTGGAAGCAATCCGGCAGCGGTTCCCTTCTTCACTCGGAGCTCTTGGATCTCCAACTTCTTGGCCATTTGCTTAAGGAGGAGCCTCCTATTTATAGGCAAATGCTAGGGTTGATGTTAGACACAACTTAATGTCTAGAGCCCACCAACCTTAACCCTAGGGCTGTTTCCGAGATTTCCCCTCATTTAATGAGGGATATGATGGTAAAAAGTGATTTCTCTCGGAAAACCCTAATTTTTGAGCAAAACTAATGTATCCAGCATATCAGGCCGGATACACAAGGGTCTTAGTGTATCCGGCAAATAATGCCGGATATACTAAGAATTGCTTGTATCCGGTATTGTCCACCGGATACAAAGAGGAGTACTTGTATCCGGCCTGAGTTGCCAAATACAGGTAAAAATTCATTTTCTTCAATTTCTGTGCTGGCTTTCAAGGAGATAATGATTTTTGATGATTTATTGTGCAATTTGGGGTGTCGACAACTGCCCCTCTTTGCGGGAGCTGCGAAGCAGTGAGCTGCAAAGATTAGACAAGCCCAAATTGCACTCCCTTAAGCATGATTTGCTTGATTTAATTCAATTTTGTAAAAAAAGAAATTTTTGGGTGAAGATTTGCCAAAAAGCCCTAACTTTAAGGGGGGCATCTCTCCAAGAGTTCTTAAGTTCCACTGAGCTCTTGTGGCTGTGAAGTGGATTTTAAGCCCAAAAATAAGATTTCTTGAAAACTGATTTTTTATCAAACCAAGTTAAAAATTGAGTGGATATCATCCTTTTGACCAGAACATTTCCCAAGCTTGTCCTAAATTCCACTCAGCTCTCGTGGCTATGAGGTGGATTTTAAGGCAAAAATAGGATTTTGTGAGAAAATAGTAGAATTTGTAGCACAATTTTGCTCATTTTCTCCTTTTTTTCCTTTTTTTCTTTTTCTCCCTTTTTCTTTTTTTTCTTTTCTCTTTTTTTTCTTTTTCCCTTTTTCTCCTTTTTTCCTTTTCTTTCTGTTTTTCTTTTTTTTTCCTTTTTTTTTTTTTGTACAATGCTGATATATCTCTCTTCCTTTGCAGCTTTGGCTACTTGATCATCTGAGTCAGATTGAGGAGATCAATCGATACTTCTTCCTGAGCTTGAAAGTTCCCATCTTGATGAGCAACCGGGGGTGTCCCGATATTCCAGGGGGTAAACAGGGCTGGTTCACTTTCATGGGTTCGCTCCAGGATGACCAGGTGAGGTGGCCTGGTACTTATCAACCCAATGCAGAGACAGTGATTAGCTTCCGAGACTGCAACTTTCTGGTTCTGGCTGGCCTGAAACATGCAGTGCTTTATCTTCCTTTACGGGTCCTTCGTCAGGTCAGAGCGACCCAGGGGATTATAATCCCAAGTGGGTATGAGGATCATCTTGGGCCCCTTTCTCCAGCTACCATGAAGCTGAATGCTTGGTTGATGAGGGAGTGGTCCTATGTTCGCTTCATGCGTAGCCCAGTCTTCTCAGAAGACCATGTGAAGGATTATCTCTTCTGGATCAAGGAGCAGATACAGAGTCAGGCCCCAGTACCCGAAGATCCTCCTGCAGTCTTGGCTCCTACTTATAAGGATATTTTAGAGTCTGAGAGAGCTTCATATAAGCGACTTCAGCAGATATGGGTACGGGAGGCCCAGGAGCTCAGGATACGAGGCCTTTATCTGGAGAGGCAGCTTGAGGAGCAGATATCACGCCGTACTGCCATGGAGGAGCAGAGGCAGGCCCGTCGCTTTGAGGTCCGGATGATACAGCAGAAGTACCAGGATACTTTAGCCAGCCTCAAGAGTATGCGGATCAGACAGACCCTTTCAGATAAGGTCATTTTTTTCCTGAGTGATCCCACTGCAGAGGGGGCTTCTGGAGTTATTGCAGCTCAGGCAACTCGGATTCAGGAGCTTGAGGAGCGGCTAGGAGACAGAGATTAGCCTTATTTCCTGCACATTTTTTCTTTTCTCCTACCTTTGTACAAAAACAAATTCCAATAGTGGAAAGACAAAGGATTTAATTCAAAATAAAATTTTTATATTATTGTCCTCAGAATGCTCAGATGCTTGTAAAAACAAAGGTTTTATGAAAAGTATTTGATTTATCATCACTAGCCAAAGTATAGCTTTTCCTTTTTATATTTTTTTTTATTTTTTTGAAATTTGGTCCATGCACTTAATCACCTATAATTAAAGGAATTAAACCATGTTAAATAATAAAAAGGGTAGTCCAAAAATAATGAGGGATCAGAACCGTCCATCTTAGGTCCTTTAGAGTCATCCCCAAATGCCTTTTCTTCCAAAACTGGCCCCATTATGCTCATGCTGATTTTGCTTCAAGCTTGGATCTCCATAATCAACTCAACCTTTGATTTTTATCTTTTTCTTTATTTTTCTTTTTTTCCTTTTTGCCAATATTGCCCCTAGCGCCAGTTACGGTTTTCACTAGAGCCGGCTTCTGTATTCCGTCATCACCAATCTTACTCTGACATTTGAATGAACAAACTAAGATCACCGAGGGCTTAAAAATAGGATGAAACAAAGGCTAGGCTTGGTTTATGAAAAAGAGGGTATTAAAGGCCCAAAAATTTTCAAGTGTGGAAATAGGTCGACCGGATTTACAGTCATAATGAGTTTAACCCTTTTTCCCCAAATTGCATTCTTTGCATCTTTTTTCACACTTGGCTTTTATTTGCCATTTTTCATTGCTTTTCTTTTTTTTTTCTTATTTTTGCCCCAGTTTGTTTTGCCCTAATTTAAGACTGTAAATCCGGTTTGGATTTATCAAAGAAACGAACTGGCTCAACTTGGCTAGACTAGGGATTAGAATTTTTGAAGGAAATAAAGAAAAATGGCCTTGGATAATTTCCTAGAAATATTCACTCAAGGAAAATACCTTTTTACTGCATTAGAGTTAATTGGCACAGGAAAATCTGTCCCATCCATTTCTGCTAAGATGAGTGCACCCCCTGACAGGACTTTCTTGACGACATACGGCCCTTCCCAATTCGGCTTGAACTTACCACGAGGATCATCCAAAAATGGTAAGATTTTATTTAGCACCAAGTTTCCTTCTTGAAAAGTTCTGGGCCTCACTTTCTTATTGTAGGCCCGGGCCATTCTCTTCTGGTACAACTGGCCATGACAAAGCGCTTTCAACCGCTTTTCTTCTATCAGGTTGAGTTGATCGTGTCTTGACTATACCCATTCGGCTTCTTCCAATTCTGCTTCCATGAGCACTCTGATTGATGGGATTTCTACTTCCACGAGCAAGACTGCTTCCATCCCATAGACTAGGGAGTACGGGGTTGCCCCAGTTGAAGTCCGGATCAAGGTTCTGTAAGCATGTAGAGCAAGCGGTAGCATTTCATGCCAATCCTTGTAACTTACTACCATCTTCTGAATAATTCTCTTTATATTTTTATTTGCTGCTTCTACTGCCCCATTCATCTTTGGCCTGTACGGAGCTGACTTGTGGTGGATGATCTGAAACTGCTCACACATCTTTTTCATGTCCTTGTTCTTAATATTTGAAGCATTGTCTGATACTATAGCACTTGGCAGTCCATAGCGACAAATGATATTGTGCTTCAAAAACTTAATAACATGGTTGCTTGTGATGTTTACATATGAGGCTGCTTCTACCCATTTAGTGAAGTAGTCAATCGCCACCAGGATGAATCTGTGCCCGTTCGAGGCCTTAGGGGAAATCATGCCAATGACATCTATGCCCCACATAAAGAAGGGCCATGGTGATGTCATGTTGTGCAACTCACCTGGGGGTACATGCTTATTATCTGCATAGATTTGACATTGATGGCACCTCCTGACATGTATACAGCAATCATGTTCCATGGTCGTCCAGTAATATCCCAGCCTCAAGACCTTCTTTGCCAGCATTTGCCCGCTCATATGGGGTCCACAAACTCCTCCATGTACAGTCTCAATTAGCCTTTCCGATTCAGCCTTGGCTACACATCTGAGCAGAATATCGTTATGTGACCTCTTGTACAAATGTCCACCACTTAGGAGAAATTGACCTGTCAATCTCTGTATTGTCCTTTTCTCAGTAGCAGTGGCATTTTCTGGCAGACTCCGATTGTTCAAGAAATTTTTGATATCTTGAAACCATGGTGTTTCTTCTTCTGGTACTCTCTCTAGAACGAGACAGTAACCCGGTTCATCTCGGACCTTAATTTCCGGCAGTCTGATGTCTACCCCTTCTGGTATGCTGACCATTGAAGCCAATATTGCTAGAGCATCCGCAAACTGATTCTTGCCCCTTGGCATATAATTGAAGGAAATTCGAGTAAAATTTGTGCTTATTTCTTCGAAATACTGGTGATAAGGGATAAATTTGTGATCCTTGGTTTTCCACTCACCAGTTGTTTGGAAGATGATAAAACTCGAATCCCCGTATACGTCAAGTTCCTCTACTTCATGATCCATGGCGGCTTGCAACCCAATTATGCATGCTTCATATTCTGCGATATTATTGGTGCACTGGAATCTCAGCTTTATTGCAATCGGGATGTGTGAACCATCTGGTTTGACCAAGACTGCCCCTATTCCATTCCCATTCATGTTGGCGGCCCCATAGAAGAACATCTGCCAAGAACTCCCACTTTCCTCCTCTTCAGTGTACAGAATTGCCTCATCTGGAAAGTTAGTCTTCAAGGGTTGATATTCTGGCAGAGGATGTGCAGCCAGGTGATCAGCTATGGCTTGACCCTTGATCACCTTCTGGGTGATGTACGTGAGATCAAATTCAAACAGTAGTAATTGCCACTTTGCCGTCCTGCCAGTCAGTGCTGGTTTCTCAAATAAATATTTCAGCGGGTCCATCCGGGATATCAATAGTGTGGAGTGACTAAGGAAGTAATGCCTTAGCCTCTGAGTGGCCCACACTAGAGCACAGCAAGTCTTCTCCAATGGTGAGTACTTGGCTTCATATTCCGTGAATTTTTTACTCAGATAGTAAATGGCCCTTTCTTTTCTACCAATCTCATCATGCCGCCCCAAGACACATCCCCTCGACGTTTCCAATACTGACAAGTACAGGATCAGTGGTCTTCCTGGAGTTGGTGGCACTAGCACAGGTGGGTTCAGTAAATATTCCTTGATCGTATCGAAGGCCTGCTGGCAGTCCTCATTCCAGACCGTCGGGTTATCCTTCCTCAGAATCTTGAAAATTGGTTCGCAGATAGCAGTGAGCTGCGCTATGAACCGGCTTATGTACTGAATTCTTCCGAGAAAACCACGGACCTCTTTCTCGGTTCTGGGTGCTGGCATTTCGATTATGGCCTTGGCTTTAGCCGGGTCAATTTCAATTCCTCTTCGGCTCACTATAAACCTGAGCAACTTCCCTGACGTAGCCCCAAAGACGCACTTAGCCGGGTTAAGCCGTAGACTGTACTTTCTGAGCCGATCAAACACTTTCTTCAGATTGATCAAGTGGTCCTCCTCCTTGCATGACTTGGCAATCATATCGTCCACATAGACCTCCATCTCCTTATGGATCATGCCATGGAATAGTACTGTCATGGCCCGCTGATATGTTGCCCGGGCATTCTTGAGTCCAAATGGCATGACCGTGTAGTGGAATGTGCCCCAAGGTGTGATAAAGGCTGTTTTTTCTTGATCTTCCATAGCCATCTTGATCTGATTATATCCCGAGAACCCATCCATGAACGAGAATAGGCTATGTACCACAGTATTATCGACCAGAATGTCGATGTGGGGAAGCAGAAAATCGTCCTTTGGGCTTGCCTTGTTCAAGTCTCTATAGTCCACGCACATTCTGACTTTTCTGTCTTTCTTCGGTACCGGCACTATGTTTGCGAGCCATTCAGGATACGTAGAGACTGCCAAAAATCCAGCTTGAAACTGCTTGACCACTTCATCCTTGACCTTCAGGGTCCACTCAGGCTTCAATCTTCTCAGCTTCTGCTTAATCGGCTTAACCCCTGGCGAAATTGGCAACTTGTGCACCACCATGTCTGTGTCCAACCCCGGCATGTCCCGATACGACCAAGCAAACACGTCCTTGTAATCTATCAAGAACCGTGACATTTCATTTTGTTGCACATTAGACAAGCATGACCAGATTTTCACAATTTTTGGGTCATCTTCGGTCCCCAGATTTATGGATATGGTCTCCTCAATATTAGGTTGGACCCCCTTTTCATGACGTTCCAATTGATATTCAATTTCTTTTGGAAGGTCTTCTTCTTCGACCTCGGTCTCTTCTTCGACCCTCATGAGATTAAAGTCGAGCTCAAGGTCGAAGTCATATTCAACCTGGTCCAATTTGGTTTGATTATATGGTTCATAAGTGGTTTGGACCTTTTTGAAAAAATTAAATTTCCTAGAAAAAATAGAAAAATCTTTTTGGGTTTTTTATGAGCCTTCTAAACATAATCCCCCTGAAGACGAAGGCCCATTAAAACATTCAGGGAAATGGCAATCCACTATTGGAGTTTTTTTTGGAAGCCACGTTAGTTTTCCGAACAAACGCTGCTTCAAAAGTAAGGGGAGTTTCCTCCCAATTATTCAAAAAATGTTTTTCGGGAGCGGGGGAATTGTGCAAGCCCGCTCCTCAAGCCCAGAATCTGATGCCATCATCACCGGGTGGGTACTGCCCTTTTCTACTATGGGGCCCAGTCCAGAAATGACCTCCTCCGGAATCTTCACTACGGCCCAGTCAATGAAAGGCAAGTCCTCAGCTGCTTCTGTGTTATTGCCCTCAGTAATGGCGAAGAAGGCCCCAACATCCTCAGAATAGTCCAACTGCTGCTCGGGCTGTGGCCTAGGCCCATCTGCTGCTTCCAATATTTGAGACGGGTTATAGGGTTGCAGGGTCGGAACATAAGGTTTCTGAAATGGGTTGACATTTCAGTAGGGAGGCTTGGATTGGTCCATGGGCTGAGACAGTTGGATTATGCAGGAGGGTTTAGGAAAATTTTCCCTTCAATGAGGGAAACTTCTTCGGCTTCTTCTCTCTCCTTCCTTATACTTCTGTCTTCTTTAGCCTTTGGGCTTGAAGCCCAACCCTGCTTTAGGAACCAGCTTGTTTGCCTTGACTGGCTCCACCCTTCCTTGCAAATTTATTCCCAGGCCTTTTCCTGGATGAAAGTGGTATTTTTTCATCACTTTCTTCACCATTCTCTCTGCAGTAGTCCCCTTTTCCTTTTTTTTCTCACACCCTCAAGTATGAAATTAACCGCCTCAAATTGAAATGAGTGGAATGCAATCTTGTCGACAGTCAAGTTTACATTAATTAAAGGTACATCAGGTGACACGATGGGCGGCACCAAGTTTTCGGCTAGGACTGTTATCACCCTTTGCCCTCTTACATATTTCACCATTTGGTGGAGTGTGGATGGTATTGCCCTAGCCAAATGTATCCACGGCCTCCCTAGGAGTAGATTGAATGCTGTGGGTATATCCATCACCTCAAATGTGATGTTAAACATATTCGGCCCAATTGTGACCAGCAGTTCAATCTCCCCTAGGGAGTGGGTCTTGGAGCTATCAAAAGCCTTAGCTATCCGCCCATTTTGTTTAATCTTTGACTGGTCCAGACCCAGCTTGACAAAAGTGATTAACGGGCAGACGTTTAACGCCGACCCGTTGTCAATCAAAACCCGTGCCACCATGCTGCCTTTACAAAGCACAGTGATGTGCAAAGGGTCAACGTGATAGCATCCACTTGGGCTGATCTCACCCTCAGAGAAACTTATCACATTATGTAACAAGATTTGACCAACCATTTTGCCTAACTGGTCTGGATCAATTGTCTGGGACACATGTGCACTCTGTAGCACCCTTAACAATGCATCCCTGTGCTTTTCCGAATTCAGCAAAAAGCCCAGTATTGAGATTTGGGTCGGGACCTTGTTCAACTGATCCACAAGATTAAATTCACTTTTTTTTATTATTTTTATGAGGTCTGCTGCCTCATTTTCTGCACCATGGGGGTGTCTTCTCCCACTTTGTTTTTTCCTTTTTGTTTTCTTTTTTCTTCATTTTCTTTTTTTTCTTTTTCTGCTTCTGTCTCCTTCTCCTTCTCTTCACCCCCTGCACATCTCCCCGACCTCGTCATGAGGTTCACCTCCTCCTGGTTCTGGTTCTGGTTCTGGTTCCTAACCTTTGGAACCGTAGCCGTGATTCCCTCGCTGTAATTCCATGGTACAGCGGCCTCAGAATAGGCTAGTTTGGGGATATTAACCACTAATGGCTGGAGTTTGGACCAGGATGTATGAGCCGGTTTAGGGATAGTCTGGGCTGACTGAACATTTACAACCAAGGGCTGGAGTTTGGATTTTTTGGGGACAAAAGAAGTGATGGAAGCAGTGGTGGGGTCAAGGTTAATGACTAGTGGAGCCTTTGATGGCTTGGATGGTGAACAAATGGGTGGACTGCAATTGAAGACCAATGGGGGCCTTGCAGTATTTATCTGGGCCATAAGAGAAGAGACTCGGTTTAAAGAGGAGCTAATGTCCTCAGCAGCAGGATTATTTTTCTGGGAAACCATGTTGATCCCCTCTTCTTCCTTTTCTTGGAAAAATCGGACCTGGATAGTGGTCCCTACTGGAGCTTTGAGCTGAGATGGGTCAAAGGCCCTTCTCGTGGTGGATATGGCTGTGATAGAATTGGATGGGCCTGCCCCATTATGGTACGGCAGAGGGTTCTACCCAATATCATTCCCGGATGAGGCTGGTGCAGCAGTGTTAAACACCAAGGCCTTTTGGTCCAACAAGTCCTGGACCGCGTGTTTCAACACCCAGTAGGCATTTGTAGAATGCCCTGGTGCACCCATGTGGAAGTCACAGGTGACCGCTGAGTCAAAATTCCTCCCCCTGGTGGCATTCGGGTTGGGCTCTTTCAGAGTCAAATACTCCCCCTTCAGCAGGGTTGGCAGCAGCTGGGACAGAGATATCGGGAGAAGCGTAAAGACACGGTTCCTCCTTGTTGCTAACCAGGCCTCCCTCTCTTCCTTGGTAAAAGCCCTCCTTGGGTTTGCTGGTACGGAGGGGGAGAAATTGACATTCAGTGGGGTCTGATAAGACTGTTGGGCCTGCTGGGCCTGTTGGGGTGCAGAGATATTGACGTGGAGTGGCTTCTTGGCTGGAGGAGCCTGGACCAGATTTACTTCTCTTTTTTTTCGGGCCCCGTTCTTCTTGAACCCGGTTCCCTTCTTCTGGGCCATGGATGCAGAGGAATCAGACTGCCAGTCAGAGTAGAGTAGTCTATCAGCCTTCCTGACCTGACCCCTTCCTCGATCCGATCCGCCATTTGCACCAGGGCTGCAAAGTTGGTGGTGATCTGACCCATTAGATGGTTGTAGAAGGGCTGTCCCAGTGTGCCCATGAATGTTGAAATCATTTCCGGTTCCTGCATAGGTGGCCTGACCTGGGAGGCGACCTCTCTCCACCTCTTGGCATACTGCTGTACCGCCTCATCTTTCCCTTTACTCATCCTCATCATGTTGTACCGGTCTGGCACGATATCAGAGTTAAACTTGTACTGATCCAGGAACGCATCAGCCAAGTCCTTCCACCTCCTGATCCTTCCATGGTCCACTGTAGCGAACCACCTAAGAGCTGACCCGGTCAAACTCCTCTGGAAGAGTTGGATTAATATCCCGTCATCCCGGCCAAACTGGCATAGGGCCCCGCAGTATAATTTTAAGTGGCTCATAGGGCAGCCTGTGCCGTCGAATTTGTCGAAGTCCGGGCACTTGAACTTTGCCGATAGGCATACGTCTGGATACATACACAGATCCTCGAAAGTGGTGCCTCCATAGCTGTTTCCCCCCTTCACTTCCTTTAGCTCTTCCTGGATCCTTTCTATCCTGAGTAGCATTTTCTTTTCCATCTCTTCTCTAGCCTTTTCCTTCTCCATTTCTTTTTCAGATTCTGCTGTATTTTCCCTGATCAGAATAGGTTCATGGACCGGTTCAGACATGGGCTCAGGCATGGGTTGAGCCAGAGGCGGAATGTAAGCTTGAGGTGGTGGTGTCTGATGGGAGGTTGACACTTGATTTTGGGCTTGAGCCTGTTGGGCCTGAGCCGCCAGTAGGTCTCCCAGCATCTTGGCCAGACCGGCCACCTGCTCTTGCAGCTGAGTAAAGTCTTGAGCAAGGATAGTAGCTTGGGCTTGGTTCTCTTTAGTTTTCATGGTTCTAGCTTTGGATCTGGTCACGGAAGAAATGGTTGCAAGGAAGTGTACCTGGGGAAAAAATTTAACAGAACATGTTAGCTTCCATTTAACTTGAGTCTCACCCCTATACATGTAGACAAGTAGGTTAGGTGAACACCAATCTAGATTTGTTTTTTTTTTGTAATTTTTTTTTGTTTTTTTTTGTTTTCGTTTTTGTGTTGGAATATTTTAGGGCTTCCAAGGGTCCCAAAATGTTTCTGATTTGATTGGTACGAAAAAGACCAACCAAGGGTTTTTTTATGGAATATTTTTGGGCTTCCAAAGGTCTTACTTTTTTTGACTTGATTGGTACGAAAAAGACCAACCAAGGGTTTTTATGGAATATTTTAGGGCTTCCAAAGGTCCCACAATTTTTTGATTTGATTGGTACGAAAAGGACCAACCAAGGGTTCATGGAATATTTTAGGGCTTCCAGAGGTCCCACTTTTTTTTTTGATTTGATTGGTACGAAAAAGACCAACCAAGGATTTTTATGGAATATTTTAGGGCTTCCAAAGGTCCCACAATTTTTTAATTTGATTGGTACGAAAAAGACCAACCAAGGGTTTTTATGGAATATTTTAGGGCTTCCAGAGGTCCCATTTTTTTGATTTGATTGATACGAAAAAGACCAACAAAGGGTTCAGGGAATATTTTAGGGCTTCCAGAGGTCCCACTTTTTTTGATTTAATTGGTACGAAAAAGACCAACCAAGGATTTTTATGGAATATTTTAGGGCTTCCAAAGGTCCCACAATTTTTTGATTTGATTGGTACGAAAAAGACCAACCAAGGGTTTTTTATGGAATATTTTAGGGCTTCCAAAGGTCCCACAATTTTTGATTTGATTGGTACGAAAAAGACCAACCAAGGGTTCTTATGGAATATTTTAGGGCTTCCAAAGGTCCCACTTTTTTTGACTTGATTGGTACGAAAAAGACCAACCAAGGGTTTCATGGAATATTTTAGGGCTTCCAGAGGTCCCACTTTTTTTGATTTGATTGGTACGAAAAAGACCAACCAAGGGTTTCATGGAATATTTTAGGGCTTCCAAAGGTCCCACAATTTTTTGATTTGATTGGTACAAAAAAGACCAACCAAGGGTTTTTATGGAATATTTTAGGGCTTCCAAAGGTCCCACTTTTTTTGACTTGATTGGTACGAAAAAGACCAACCAAGGGTTTTTATGGAATATTTTAGGGCTTCCAAAGGTCCTACAATTTTTTGATTTGATTGGTACGAAAAAGACCAACCAAGGGTTCATGGAATATTTTAGGGCTTCCAGAGGTCCCACTTTTTTTGGATTTGATTGGTATGAAAAAGGCCAACCAAGGGTTTCATGGAATATTTTAGGGCTTCCAGAGGTCCCACTTTTTTTGATTTGATTGGTACGAAAACGACCAACCAAGGGTTCATGGAATATTTAGGGCTTCCAGAGGTCCCACTTTTTTTTGGATTTGATTGATAAAAATAATCAACCAAGGGTTTTTTTTTTTTTTTCAAATTTGCTGAATTTTCTCAGTTTTGAAGTGCAAAAGTTGATTGACACATGTTTGAATTGAATTGATATCAAAAAATATGACACCTTAGCTTGTTCTTTGAGTTTCTACATTATGTTTAATCTTAAAGGAATATATATTTTTTTCTTTTTATTTTTTTTTTAGACATTTTTATATTTTCTTTGGGGTGCCTAAGGATTATCCACAGTGTTTAGGCATTTTATTCTGAAAATTCGGGCTGAAAAAGCCAATTTATTCATTTTCTACATGTATCCGGCATTAAGTGCCGGATAAGCATATGTCTTATTGTATCCGGCAACAATGACCGGATACACGCATAAGCCTTTGTATCCGGCAATATATACCGGATATGAAGAAAATTATTCTTAACCGACCTGAGTTGCCGGTTAATGCCGAAATGGCCATTTTTGACTCATTTTTTCACCAGATTAGGTTTTTTTCATTCCCACTTGATGTTCACCTTAACTTGACCTTCAAAACATGCCCCAAATTGGGCTTGAACATCATACTTACAAAATTCCCCAAATTCATGAAAAGAACATGGCTTTACCTTGCCACCTTGTATTACCTTTATTCAATATGGTATTTACATTATACCTTGGCCTGTAAAACATGCAAACGGCCTTCCCACATTTACACCCAATTCCCCAAACGCAATTGTGTACTTTTAGCTGAAAACGTATTTCTCCACCTTCAAGTGCATGGTTTTTGGGTTTTGGCTTAATTGGCAACTTAGAACTCAAGTCTAGTGATGCCCGGAATCGAATCATAGATCCCATTGTCATCACATCATTGACTCAAATTCTAAGGTAAATGTTTTCACTTTCGCTTTCCGAAGTCACGACCTCGGTGCGCCAAGCTACACACATTCATGGTTCAACTTCCTATAGGCTGTGCAAATAGTTTAAAGTGCTCAAGTGCAATTTAAAATTGAGGTAACATTCACAACGTCCCAGCCCCTTGCCACTCTTTTTCGTAACCATGCATTCAATTTTAAGCCAAGGCACATATGACAATATAATGAAGCTAAATACAAGCAAGCAAGAGCCAAAGCAACCAAATATGCACAAAAATATTACATGCCCAAAATGTGGTATACAAGCATGTTATCATGTTGTACCAATAACCAAAAAAAAAATCATGCTAAACATGCTTGAAACCCAAAAGCATTCCCTAAATCTCAGATTTCATGCTCTTTTTTTCATGCTCAAAGTGTACCATTTCTACCCAAATTGAAGCCTAAAAATTTAGCACTTACTTGACATGGTTCAAAAGTGTTTCAATGAGGTAAAACATGCTTAAGATCTCCTCAAAATACATTAAAATTTCTAGATTTTTCATGCTCAAAAGTGCATCACTCATACACCAAATTAATGCCTAAAAATTTAGCAACTACTTGACATGGTATAATGGTGAAAACATGCTAAAAAAAAATCCCACAATGTACACTAAAATTCTAGATTTCATGCCCTTGGTTTTCATGCTCAAATCAAGTCCCCCTATACCCCAAATCAAAGGCATGGCATAATAAAAAAAATTTAAGCACAAGAAAGCATGCTTCATGGGAATCATGTTTGAATACCCCAAAAATTCTGAACTCCTAGATTTCATGCTTCTAATTCTCATGTTCAAACCATGGTATTAAAAATTCAAATTAGAGCATGTTATCACCAAATGCGTCAAAATCATACTTCAAGACAGGCTTTTCTTAAATCAATCTCTAGGCAACATCAAACAACACATACATGCCTTTGTCCATAGAAATTCCAAAGCATCCTAATCAGATTTAAAATACCACAATATGCACAATAAAATAAGCAAAATAGCAAGCATTCAAAAATAAGTAAAAAGCATGAATATACACAAAATGGCTTAAATCCACAAGTCCCCAGTGGAGTGGCCAGTTGTGAGACATGGGAAAAAATCAACCGGAGATGATCATCCCTCCGTCAATACGCGAGGCTCGACATAAAGAGTGGGAGTCGCCACCATCCATTTGTTTAGGGTGTGAATGGACACCAAAAGAATTAAAAACAAGCAAAAAGAGATAAAAAGTGCTAAAAGGCAAATTCTAGAGTAAAAATAACCCTACTTGAAAATCAAATCCAGAGATGGGTAAGGGGATTAGATTATGAATGGGGGAAGGTATTAGGCACCCCCATTCACCCACACAAGGTGGTTGCCAAGTGTTATTCATGCCAAAAGAAAATAGAAAGCTTGCTAAAAAGTCATGAAAACCTTGAAAAGGGACAAATATATGATATCTTCACATGAAAATCCAAATGAATTCCAGATCTTCTTTTATGTTAATATCACTTCTGGAAAAATCACAAAAAGATGGAAATCACAGCAAAAGTTGCACAAAACAAAGCTGAGGCAAATCCGGGAAATTTGGTAAAAAGTAAGGGCATTTCTCTTGAAATTAATCAAATCCAATTTTAAATTAAATCAAATCAAATCCATTTGAAAGATTAGGGTAAACAATAGTCTCATGCAAAATTTCAATTAATTCCGGTTGAAATCCTAAGAGTTATGGCTCTTTTAACGTTGCTGCCGGAGAAAATCAAAAGTAGCAAGTAGGCAACTTTGGAAAATCACCTAGAAAACTCTAATCCATAGAAATCAGTGAAATTTGGTGTCAATGAAGTCTGTATGGCCATATTTCAAAAGAAACTAGCCTCATACAAAAACTCATTCGGATGTGCCTTGGGTGACTTCCCGAACAGGCCCCGAGGATCACAGATTGACCCAGAAAAGTGCTGTTGAGTAGTTATGAGTAAATCTGCTCTCCATGACACAATTTAAATCAAAAAATTATGAAATCAATTGGATTTAAAAAATAGACTCATAAAGGAGTACCCAGAAACAAAAATCACTCGAATCGGATTTAAAACGAACACATGGCGCTCCGTCGAAGTGACAAGTTCCGTATCTAACCCTGAACTGACCAATCAACTTCGACAGAGAGGTGTCAAAACTTTGCTTGATAGAAATCAATGAAATTTGGTAGGCATAAATTAGACAGCCTCACCTTTCCCATGGTTCTAGAATCACTCCAAAATTCATCCGTCTGATGAAGTTATGAGTGTCCGAAGTCAGGGTACAGTTGCTGTCAAGTAAAGCCTATTTGAGTAAAACCAATGCAAAACTGTGACAAAGTGTGTGCAATTCGTGCAAGATGAACACAAAACCTTTAAAAATCATTTAAAAATATTCCAGAATTGATTGAGGCCATTTATTTGAGATTTATCACAATGAAAGTAATAAATCCCCAAATGTGAGCCTATCCCGCCAAAATAGTGCTATGTATGTGCAAGTGTGAAAAACCATACAAGATCAATACAACAACATAGCATGCATATATATTCATCAAAATAAGGTTCTAAAATAACCTAGGGTTTCGTTCCATTATCGTTTCCCTTTGTTGTCTCTCCCCGTTAAACACGGTTCTTCAAGATAATCATGGGGTACTTTGAATATGAAATGGTTTACATAGAATCAAAAGGCTTATGCAAATAGGGTTCTAGTACTAGGGTCAATCCCCAGTCTCGTTTCTCCTAGATCCCGCCTTCACATTTTACGGCTAGGGGAAGTCTCGAGATACTTTGAGCCAGGGAAGGATTTTCACACACATAGAAGGCCTTATTCTACAGAAAGGTAGAAGAAGAGATCTAGATCTAGGAAGGTAAATACAGAAAAATGAAGGAGGGTTGAGGCTTACTTGGGGTTCTGGAAGCAATCCGGCAGCGGTTCCCTTCTTCACTCGGAGCTCTTGGATCTCCAACTTCTTGGCCATTTGCTTGAGGAGGAGCCTCCTATTTATAGGCAAAGGCTAGGGTTGATGGTAGACACAACTTAATGTCTAGAGCCCACTAACCTTAACCCTAGGGCTGTTTCCGAGATTTCCCCTCATTTAATGAGGGATATGATGGTAAAAAGTGATTTCTTTCGGAAAACCCTAATTTTTGAGCAAAACTAATGTATCCGGCATATCAGGCCGGATACACAAGGGTCTTAGTGTATCCGGCATATAATGCCGGATATACTAAGAATTGCTTGTATCCGGTATTGTCCACCGGATACAAAAAGGAGTACTTGTATCCGGCCTAAGTTGCCGGATACAGGTAAAAATTCATTTTCTTCAATTTCCGTGCTGGCTTTCAAGGAGATAATGATTTTTGATGATTTATTGTGCAATTTGGGGTTTCTACAGGATGGCCGCTAATCCGCACATACAGGGTACTCACTAGCAACTCAAATCTGAAATGAGACCTTACAGACATGAAGACCCCCCAATGCAAACTAACTTGCAAAGAAAGTGCGAGTGCAAATTTGGAGTGATCAACCCAAAATAAATACCCCTCTACTATCTAGCTTAGCCTATAGATCCATATACATCTATACCTACTAGACACAACTCACACGTATTACCATTTATTTTGTTTATAATTAATTTGCCAATCCATATGCACAATTCCATAATCCATAACCTCAATTATAATAATTCAAAAATCAATTATCATATGTCATTCTCAAGTATTATTTATGTCTCAATCTTCTTAACTCGAAATCAATCTCATTGAGAAAACACAATCAAAACCACGAATAAAATCTCCAAATCAGATTTCATGAATGTTATTGTACATGAATCATGATTATTAAGTTTTCGCCAAATTGTATTTCACATTCATAATTAATAATAAGGTTTCTAAGTTTTGATTAAAACTTCTCTAATTAAATTACCTATTAATGTCCAACTTCTATATTTAACCCCTAAGGTATTACATTTTGTAATATTTGTTATTCTTCATTTTGAGCAGATCACACAGACCCATATTGAAATTTAAGAGTTGGTTCTACTCCCCAAATTTATGTTTAACTAAATCTAACCTACTATTTCCACAACCTTTGTAAAACCCAAAATTTTTGCATGATTATTTATGGGAATTAATAAGTCTGTATGGGTGAAATTTCAGAAATCGGTCAAGCAAGGGTGTATTTGGAATTTGAGACATTGGGCGTGAAGCCAGATGAATTAAGGTGAGTAATCTGTCAATTTTTAAATTAGAATTATTATGCTGTTAGATTTCAGTCATTAAATAAAAGGTTTATATATATGTAGCTGATTATGTGGAGAATTTTTCATTAGATCAAACGGCTGGGAGGCTGTGCATGTAGGGAAATGTGTAGGCGAGCAGGCAGCAAATCATAAGTGAAGTATAAATACTTAGCGTATTCGAAGTTGTTGGTTTTTCGCATACTTCGAATTCGAAGGAAGATTTTGGCTAGGAGTTCTAGGGCGTTTGGGAGAAGAGCATACTCGTGTGATCCTGTCGATTAGAGAGAGTTCAGAAAGTCATCTTGCGAAGAGGAGAGATCGACTGTTGGACCTGCTGTCGTAGGAGTTGTAGTGCAGGGAGTTCAGAGTGCAAGAGGTGAGTAGCATCGTTTTAAACTATGTTTTGGGTTTTGATTTTCTGGATTAGCCGAACTGCATGTTGTGGACGAAGGTTAGTTTTCGAATGTCGACTATATGAAGAAATTTTGAGGCGTAATATCAGTGTTTGTAGATTAAATTCAAATCATGTTTAAACATCTTTTGGGAATGGTAGAAGCCTGGGAAAATTGTTACAGAGGCTTAAAACTACGACAGTTATGGAGTTTTTGCATTAATAGAGAGTCGTAAAACGTAGGTTGGATCCGCCGAGTTGCCGCCAACCTTCTGGCTCTAAGTGGCAGCTCAGCGCAAGTAAATTTTCGGTTCCGCCGGGCTTGCGCCGACCTGGCGCCATGGGCCGAGGTCAGCCCACACTCTCGAATTTCCAAAGATGTGCGATTTTCCAATTTTGAGCATATTTTTCGTATTGTAAGGTTTAAATCTTTTACCCACTAACTAGATTAGGAGGTTAGAAATAATTTAATCTGTTCAAAACCTTTGGAGAGTATTGGGTTGATTATTGATGAGTTTTAAGAGTTTCCGAAAGTAATATTCGAATAACAATAGGAAATCAAATCACTATTCTTGATACCTTGGGTTAGTATTTTAATCTTATTTATGATTTATATCGTTTCTAATTGTGAACATGTTTAATCTGAGTTTATATGACTTTATCAAAATATTGAGTTGGTTTTACAAAATTTTGTTTTGTATGAATAATGGGATTTTATTGCCGAATGGACTTGTGTTTTTGGGCCAGAGCACTTATGGAGTTTCATGAGATACTATGCTGGTTCGGAGTGACCTGTGATGAAATTGTTTTGGGTTATACCTGATGAGGACGTGGTTGGTTTAAGTTGTTGACAGTGTGAGTCTATGAAATTGTTTTCTGTTTTGGTTTAGCTTCCCTTGGATCCATGTCTAAGCTTAGTAATGTGATGGTATTGTTTGTTGGTGTAATTGCATGGCCTTGTGTGTTGCCACGACCGGTGTAGAGCAACCAGATACCCTAAGTAGGCCTGGTTGTCAATGCCGATACCCGGAGTAGGCTGGCATTGGATGACGAAACCCTGAGTAGGTCGTGATTTTAAAGTATCCAAAACCTTGAGTAGGCCGGAACTGTGTACATGGAGGTGTGGATGTCTCCTTGGCATGTTAATTAACCAATTTAAACAATAGTCATGACATTGACCATTCGATGTGTTATCGGTATTGTTATTGAATTTATTGGAAACTATTATTGGTTTTGGATTTCAATTTGAAAGTTGTCTTGATTGATTTAATCGTGCTGGTTATTTATTGATGCATATTTATATTTGTTGTTAACTATTTCTGCATGCATATCGGTATTTTTCTGCATGCATATTGAAAATCTTTATTGATGCATATATTTATATTTTCTTCTTTCTCTCTCTCTCTCTCTCTTTCTTTCTCTATACTTCTCAAACGTGGGAGCTACCTTTTTCTCCTCCTTTTCCTCTATATAACTTAAATAGAAAAAGCCCTAAACTTGCTTTACTGATTTGCTTAAATAGACTAACCTAATAGGAATCCAATTAGGATTAGGAAATCTTCTAATTAATTCCTTATTTCTCTCATCCTTCTAATTCTCTTTTTAGTACCGTATGTATTAAGTCCCTTACTAAATAAAATCATACTTTTAATAAATTTTCGTCCATATTTTATATTTATTTCTAAATATTACCTAAACACCCTATTAAGTCACTTTTTCTCCAAATTAAGGCCACTAATTAATTATAATTACCCACTTGCCCTTTTACCATTCTTTTATGCTATAATTATTACTATTTAACTTCAAACCTAACCCAATAAATTTTTATCTTCTATTTTGCAATTCTATTAATTATTTAATGATTTAATTCATCCATTTGCCCTTTTGGAATTTACTAAAATACCCTTTTATCCTCCTAGATTGATTTTCTTTCAAAATTCTCTTTTATTTTAAAATTTATTATTTATTTAAATTATTAATCCTCAAAATTTCCACTCTTTTATTTCCCCTATATTCAAACACCTATTTTCTTTTATTTATTTATGCCTTAATTATTATCCAAAAATTCGGGGTCTTACAATTATATATGTAAGTAAGTCTCTCCTACCTTTCTTATTATTTGAAAGCCTAGTATAGTGGGTAACATACTGTGCAGCTAAGTGCATCTCTAGGAAAGTTTTGTCACCAAGGATAAGATAATTGCCTAAGGAAACTGGGTTTTAAGCAGGACCGTTTGTGACCCCTCTAGTTATTGGGAATTTTCCTAGTGCATTTTTGCGTACATTATTCCTCACTTTGCTATAGGTAGTATATCACCAAAAAACTTATTATTATATTATTTATTAAGAACATTTTATTCGAAAATTGATAATTGACCCTAGGTAGTCTTTGTACTTTAACATTGAGGAAAATGAGTTTTTAAACCCTATTTTGACCCACCTTTTTTTAAAGATTTTGATGAGACCCAACCCCCATATTGTGATCTTTCCATCTAAGATCATAAACCTGAGTTGCCTTCCCCCCAAGATCCCACAGAAATGGGATCCTCTTCCCTACCACCTAGGAGCAGCAAGAGGAGTAGAACCTCCGGCTTCTGGGTAAATTTGGCCATTGAAATTATAGGGAGTGACGAAAAGGCAATTTGTTAGCACTGCAACAAAAATTTTAGCTGCAAAAGTTCAAATGGTACAGGCCACTTGCAGTGGCATTTGCAAAAATGCCTTCCAAAACATGGTGAACTAGACTCTAGCCAAGCCCAACTTTCCACCGGTAGTGTTAATATAGGCAACTTTATTTTTAATCAAGAAGAGGCTAGGCTTGAAATTGTAAAGGAAATACAAGAAGAATTACCCTTTAGACTAATATAAAGTAAAAGATTTAACCGTCTAATAACCAAAATATCTAGCACCAAGGCATAAACCCTTCTCACACCACACTTCAAGAAGTGATGCTATAACATTATATAAAACAATGAAAAAAGCATTAATAAAAACCTTTTCAAACAGTAGTTTTATGGCTTTAACCTTAGATATTTGAACAAGTAGACAAAATATAAGTTATTTAACTAAAACTGCACATTATATATATGAGAATTGGAGTACGGAAAAAATAATACTAACTTTTGTGTCCCTAGATGCTAGACATTCTGGACCAGTTATAACAAATGCTATAGCACATAATAAAAGAAAGTATAAATTAAAAAATAAAATAATGGCTCTAGTACTTGATAATCAAAGTGCTAATAATGTTGTAATAGACATACTAAAACAACACTTAAACTTAAATCTAAATGGATGTTTATTTCATATTAGATGTACTTGTCACATCCTAAATTTCGTTATACAGGATGCCTTAAAAATTGTACAATATCATTTAACAAATATTAGAGACGCAGTAAGATTTTTAAAACAATTTAGCATAAATGTTAGAGAATTTAAAAATTATTATGCAAGTTTGGAAAAGGACCGGAGATGAAAACAATAATTGAGAATTTTGAATGGGAAAGGAAAATTTCAGACCAAGCAACCAGAAACCTAAGTCAACAAATTTTGATGACTCTGGCGCCATAATTCAACAAAACCGGAAATTAGAAACCAAATACGGCTCCCCGTTTTCTCCCATTGATAATCTCCACGTTGAATCAGCCAAAGGAGCCTGCCAAAATTTAATAATAACATTTTAGAAGAGAGGCCAGGCTCTCAATTGTTTTTCTTGGACACATCAACCAAATCCCACCATCTCTTTCCCTTCCTAAGCGATTGCGCCAAAGTGCCAATAAATAGGGTTGGGACAGGCTCACTATAAAGTATAATAAGGAATAAAATATAGACGCTAAAATTGAAAAACACAGTTTAGACTCTAAATCACCTAGAGGGGGGTGAATAGGTGAAACCGATTGCGGAATAAAATTATCTATCAATTAAAAACAAGTTCTTAATTAATAGGCATGCACAAGTCTGAGCAATATCAATTCATCACACACAATTGCTAAATAGAGAAGAATCAACACAAGCAATTTGGTGACGAAGGGAAAACTCTAAGAGAACTCTCAAAGAGAAAAACCCTCCAGGCTACGAGGTGCCACCTCTGGAAATCACTATAAGAAGAAGACTTACAATAGTGGTTCAGACGACCCAACAAAGACTCTGACTCACAATGTAAATATCTGAAGAACTCTTTAGATTTGCATCCTTGCAACGATTCAGAACTCTGAATATCTCCTTAGTGAAGTGCCAAACAAACTCGCTCAGCAACCGTAGGAACTCCCACGAGCAAACTCTTCAACCCGGAACTCCAAGGTGGAAAAGAAAGAAGAAGACTGGTTTTTGATGGCTCAAAGAAGAAGAAGAAAGAGGAAGAAGATCTCTCTCTCTTGCACACGTTTTTAGGGTTCTCTAAAACGTCTTGGGTAACCCTTACAATGGGCTAGACACTCCTTAAATAGGTTAGAAGAAAGAAGGAAACGAAAAGGAAACAAATCAGAAAAGATCGGATTTCTAAAATAGAAGTTTGTTCACGAACGTTCGAACGCTCAGCGAACGCGGCTCGAACGTTCGATAAACAAATCACTTTCCTTCTTCTCGTTCGAACGACCTAGCGAACGTTCAGCGAACACTACTCTCTGGTTTCTCTGTGGAACCTCAACGGTCAAACGCACATCGAACGTGAAGCGAACGCTACTCTCTGGTTTCTCTGTAGAACCTCAACGGTCGAATGCACATCGAACGTGAAGCGAACGCTGCTCTCTGGTTTCTCTGTGGAACATCAACGGTCGAACGTTCAGAGAACGTTAGGCGAACGCTTGCTCTCGGGTTTGTCTATGGAGACCAACGGTCGAACGTTCAGCGAACGCGAAGCGAACGCTGCTCTCGGGTTTGTCTGTGGACACCAACGGTCGAACGTTCAGAGAACGTTAGGCGAACGATGATCTCTGTTATCTCTCTGGATCCTCAACGGTCGAACGACCGGCGAACGTTGGATGTAACTTTGCCAATTTAACTCCGATGAAAACCCCGTTTGGACCACACAACCTATAACCTATCCCAAATATATTGACAACATTAAAACACCCTTTTTGACACGGAATTGAAGCCAATACAAAATAAACCTTACAAACTCCCCCTTTGGCTATTCCGTGACAAAAACAAACAACCTTTATTCTAATTGTTGTGAACCACCAAGCAACAATTTGAACAACTTAAAAACAAAAAAATTGACATGACCTCCCCCTAAATCTATTAACCCCAAGATTAATCACCTGTACCTGAAACATCAAAAATTGAAACTACCAAGTGAAAAGCAAGGGTAATAGAACAACTTAATAAAGAAGAATTGAATGAGCTCAAAATTTTCACAAACACAATAAATTTCTCATTCACAATATCCACAGTAAATACATCCACAAAATCCACAGAACAATATCCCCAGTAAATACATCCACATCATTCACAGAAAAACAAAAAAACAACCAACAACAAAATACTACTCCCCCTTTTTGTCACAGGAAGACAAAGGGGGCACACTACGAAGTAGATGGCCCAGCTCCATCACCCTCTCCACTGCCACCACCTCCACTCGTACCCGGAGCCTCAGTAGCAGGAGCATCTTCGGCTTCTTCTTCTTCTGCCACTTGATTGAAATAGTCTTCCAAGGCAGACTCGAGCTTTCCATAAGACTTCTGCAAGTTGGATTGTTGAAGCTCAATGCGCTCAAAACGAAGAACCATGTCTTTGTGATGCCTCTGCAAATAAGATAGAATCTCGGAATTTTGCTCTCGGAGGGCCACAATCTCCTCATGCACAGAAGTAGGAGGCTGAGCCTCAGGAGGATCATCGGGATCAGGAGCCCGGGTGGAGGAAAGATGAGCCCGGCTTTGCTTAAGGGTGGATTCCGAAATGGGATTAGAAGCCTTACACAATTCTAATGGAGGAAAGGATACATTCAAGGCACACACCAAACGGGCAATCAGACACCCGTAAGGAAGACCATAGGTCTTCTTGGAGTTGAAGAACACATCCAAGATTTTGGAGCAAATGACAGAAGGAAGATCAATAGAATGATGCTTTTTCAAAGCATACAAGAACAGACACTTATCAAATGGAATAGAGGATTTGTGGGCAACAGGATACAAGTTATGGCTTTGAATGCGAAAAATCACTAAGGTTTCGGCCGCAAAGAACTTAACTTGCAAAGCACCACCTCTAAACACCCAATTGCCCCTACCAAGACGAAACAAGGTATCAACCACCTCATTCTGGAAGTCCGGAGTGGGAGGAGGGTACGGAAACTGAGGATCCGAAACCCTAGGAAGCCCAAACACAGAAGCTATCACCGAAGGACCAACTCTAAACGGAGTGCCCCGAAGAAACGTAGAGAATTCAGAGTTTTCCAAATCCACATCATGGATGTTGGCAATGAACTCTCTAACCAACTCTACTGAGGGGAGAACAAAATTCCCAAACATGGGATCCCAACCCCTATCTTTAAAACAGTCGGAAACCTCATCCGGTAGGGAAGCAAACTTCACTTCTCTCTCAATGATCACTGACCTATCACAAAAATACTCCTCAAAATTTTTGGCAGCCCGCTTATCCACAAACAGAGACTCATCATACCTAGGCTTCTTATTTGAATTTTTGGTTCCTAAGGATTTCTTCCTAGGCATCTAAGAATGGAAGAGAGCCAAAAGAGGAAAAAAAAAACAAAAAAAAAAAAAAATAACAAGACAACCACAAGTTAGATAAATACATGAGGCAATAAACACTAAGGGAATTACATGCTAAGAAAAAAATGCATGAAAAAAATACGGTTGATCAAGAGAAGAACACACAGAACAGTCGAGCAACGTTCGACCGTTCCGCGAACGTTGAAGAAAACTACCCCAGATTTGGGGATTTTGACAGAAATCATCAACTTCAACAAATAGTGCCAAATAAAAACTCGAAATCAACAATAAAACAAGAATACAACCTTTTAAAACTGATTTGAACAAAGATAAACCATAAACCACGACGAAATCAAAGATTTAATGTGAAAACCCTAGAAAACCTAACCGATGATGAACAAGGAACTAAAAACAAAGAAAAATGCATGAAAACTAACCCACATACCTT
Source organism: Buxus sempervirens (assembly GCA_947561395.2). NCBI lineage: Eukaryota > Viridiplantae > Streptophyta > Magnoliopsida > Buxales > Buxaceae > Buxus > Buxus sempervirens. Next base: position 49,723,147 of record OX387184.1, on the reverse strand, counting down.
GAATCATGATTAGCAAGCACGAATCAGGGAGAGAGAACACCGAAAATAAAAAACCCTAAAATCGCCAGACATTCGAACGACTAACGCTTGAAAAGAAATAAACCCTTTCGCGCACGCGAACTGTTTAAAAAAAACAGATTTTTAAATGAACGTTCGAACGTTCGACGAACACGGGGCGAACGTTAAACGACAATTTTGCTTTAAAACCACCGTTCGACACGCGTTCGCTGTACGTGAGAGAGACTCTCCAACATTTGCTGAACGTTCGATAGGCCGTTCGAACGTTCCTTAACAGTTCAGAAAAAATTGCCAGATTTCAGCAAGAAACCACAACTCTTTTCAACAAAAACACTCCAAACATGTGTAAAAACATGCAAGACATACATACAACTGTAAAACAAGTATAAACTCCTGAAAACTCAATTTTTGACATATTTTGAGATCCATTTTGCTCTTAAAAATCAGATTTAGACAAATCTACCTTCAAAACTCCCAAATAATGACACAACACCTCAACCAAATTTCCAATTGTGTTTGTGTGCATGTGCAAAGCCAAATACAACAAGATTTGCCTATATGAGAGCTTGGTGAAAAGGAGTTGGCCATTTATCAAGAAATCCAATATTACTCAAGCCTCTCTAGAATTGAAAAGAGCCATTTTCATGACCTAAGCATCAAGTTTTTGAAATTTTCTCCCCCTGTTTCTTACAATTCTTTTTGCACAAAGAGTAGTGTTCCTTAGAATATCTGGGTTTACAGCTTATGCCATGGTTATACTCCTTGTGATTCTCATTCTTTTTGAACTCAATATTGCTGGGGTATACATTTCATCCCAAAGTTCTTTTCATATACTTTTTCTTTTTAAACAAAAGGGAGAAATCTCTTTTTAACACAAGGTCATATGCTTTGGTCTTTTCAACTTAAGATAGACAAGAGTAACCCCAGGATTGCCTATCCACACAACACCGAAAATAAAAAATAAGCTTCCTCAAGTGTATTTGGTATGTGTATGTGATAAACAAACCACAAAAGAGTTTAGCAAGAAGATTGTGAGATTATGAGAAACTATTGAAATCACATTTGAAGAAATCATCTTTGAAAAGTTTATAGGGTCTCAATCTATATCAAAAGATATATATTTTCAAAACCTTATACTTAGCCTATAGTTGCCATATGTCAAGACAAGAACACATACAAAAACAAAAACACCACACACAAAGAAAACAAAAACAAACACAAATAAAACAAAACAAAAGGACTCAATAAAACAAATACAAAAGAAAAAAAACAATAACTAAGCATGCTAAAGAAAACAAAATATGCATGAACACCCTAAAGCATGCTACAAAGTCCTTCTTAATGAAGAGGACCAATACCAATAGCTTTCCTAAGAAACTCAAACCTAAGAGCATCTAAAGGTTTGGTAAAGAGGTCAGCTAATTGATTTTCAGATGGGATGTGTTCAAGAGAAATAACATGATCTTCTACCAACTCTCGAATAAAATGATGACGTATGTCAATGTGCTTGGTTCGAGAGTGCTGAACAGGGTTTTTGGAAATATTAATAGCACTTGTATTATCACAATACAAGACAATAGTCCCCTGTTCAATCCCATAATCACTCAACATTTGCTTCATCCAAAGCAATTGAGTGCAACCACTACCAGCTGCTATGTACTCAGCTTCAGCTGTGGACAAGGAAATCGAGTTTTGCTTCTTGCTCATCCATGCCACAAGATTGTTCTCCACATAGAAACAACCTCCAGTTGTGCTCTTCCTATCATCTGCATTTCCAGCCCAGTCGGCATCAGAATAGCCCGCTAGGATTGCAGAAGTGTCTCTAGAGAACCATATACCATGATCAACAGTACCATTAACATATCGTATGATACGTTTGACAACAGACAAATGAGAATCTCTAGGATTTGCTTGGAATCTAGCACAAACTCCTACACTAAAGGCAATATCCGGCCTACTAGCTGTAAGATACAAAAGACTACCTATCATGCTTCTATAGAGAGTGTTGTCTACACTCTTTCCATATAAATCAGAATCAAGTTTCAAGGTAGTGCTCATAGGGGTTCTAGTGTGTTTCTTGCTATCCAACCCAAATCTTTTCACAAGATCTTTAGCATACTTAGATTGAGATATGAAAATCCCATCTATAGATTGAGAAATCTGGAGACCCAAGAAAAAATTCAATTCTCCAACCATACTCATCTCAAATTCATGTTGCATAGCTTTGGCAAAACTTAAAGCAAGAGAATCAATTGGAGAACCAAATACAATATCATCCACATAAATTTGAGCAACAGTGAAACTGCTCTTATCCTTTCTAATAAACAAGGTTCTATCAACTCCTCCTCTTGTAAACTTGTGATCTAAGAGATAAGCAGTAAGTCTCTCATACCAAGCTCTAGGAGCTTGTTTCAACCCATACAAAGCTTTCTTAAGCCTAAACACATGATGTGGGAACTTTGGATCAACAAACCCCTTAGGTTGTTCAACATATACCTCTTCATGAAGTATCCCATTCAGAAAAGCACTTTTCACATCCATTTGATGCAATTTAAAGCCCAAGTGACAAGCTACAGCAAGTAAAATCCTAATTGATTCAAGTCTAGCAACAGGGGCAAAAGTTTCATCAAAATCAATACCCTCAACTTGAGTATATCCCTGTGCAACCAACCTAGCCTTATTTCTTACTATAGTACCATGTTCATCTGACTTGTTCTTGAAAATCCATTTGGTTCCAATAACATTATACGTTTCAGGTCTAGGAACAAGATACCACACATCATTCCTAATGAATTGGTTTAATTCATCATGCATTGCATCAATCCAACACTCATCAGCAAGTGCTTCTTCTACCTTCTTAGGTTCAAAAGTTGAGACATAGGATGCAAATGACATCTGATTTAGGACTTTCCTACGAAGTCTCATCCCTTCATTCAAATCACCAATCAACAGCTCTTTGGGATGATTCAATTTCACTCTAGAGGAAGGTTCTTTTGTAGGACCTGGAGTTAAGGTAGGACTCTCTTCAGAAGTTGAAGAAGATGGCTCAGGATTTTGACTATCAATAGACAAGTCATTCTCTCCTACTTCTAGACTAGTCTCCCCCTCAACTTGAGACTTCTCACTCCCTTCATCCACAACCACATTTATGGATTCCATGACAGTGTGTGTACGTAAATTATACACACGGTAAGCCCTGCTATTCTTAGAGTAACCTAGGAAGATTCCTTCATCACTCTTGGCATCAAACTTAGCCAAGTTCTCCCTATCTCTCAAAATAAAGCATTTACTTCCAAAAACACGAAAGTACTTGACAGTGGGCTTTTTACCATACCAAATTTCATATGGAGTCTCAGTACTCCCAGGCCTCAAATACACTCTATTTATCACATGGCAAGCTGTGTTAATAGCTTCTCCCCAGAAATACATGGCCACACCCTTGGCATGTATCATGACTCTTGCCATTTCTTGAAGAACCCTGTTTTTCCTCTCAACAACTCCATTTTGCTGTGGAGTAATAGGAGCCGAAAACTCACGATGAATCCCCTCTTCAAGACAATAGTTTTCAAGGATTGAGTTCTCAAACTCTTTCCCATGGTCACTTCTCATCCTAACAACCTTAGACTCTTTTTCATTGCTGTGGGGTCATTTGGTAGAGCTTCTGGATTCTAGATTTTGGATTATAATCAGGATTTTGAAAATCCAAATTATTGATGGTGATTTTTAAAATCCAAAATCTTGTTTGGGTACATTGGATTTTAAAATTGATTTTAACAACCAAAATCCATAATCTTGTTTGGTTTTTTTAATCCATAATCCTAATGAGAATAGAAAGCAAGTAGATACATCTTTGGCATGAGAACACCTATATTTTCAGGTTTAACGAGCAAAAACAAATAGATATAAAGCAAAAAACTGAAAGAAAATAATGAATTTGAAAAATAAAATTGATTCAGGCATTTTAACAAGCAGTTGGTATCCATTATTTTCCGAACAATGCCCTACAGTGAGAGGCAATACCATGCCTTAACCCTTCTCAACAATGTAGAGATTTGAAACTGGAAAATTAAAAGAACAAAAACTAAAAGCACAAACAACAGGATGACTCAGGTATAAACAACTCTAACACAATAGTCAAACGTAACCACCTAAACCTCCATGATAAAATTGTGTTTTTTTTCCAAGATTATGCTTCCTCCCTACCTTTTCCCTGATATGGAAACACCACCCCATCAAATCTAGTGTTCGATTCACCTCTTACACAATCAGGCTTTCCAAACCCGAAATCTGTCCTGTAAACCTTGAACCTCGACGAACTTACCCACACAGTTAATTTGGGCATCTTTATTCTTAAGTTCAGCCCTTTCCTACTCTCTATTCGGAGCATTGATCACCTCTAAGATGTGCGAGTAAATCACCTTTTTTGTCTCATCGATGCAGCGAACTCTGGCGGGTTCGCGCCATCACTGTGAATATGGGGTTGCAAGGACAAGCTTGAAGAAGACCTGGTCTTCTGCTATGGAAGAAATGCTTGAAGAAGACTTGGTCTTCTGCTGTAGAAGAAAGCTTGAAGAAGAACGAAGAAGAGGAAGGAGAGATAGGTTGTCAAAGTCGGGTTTGTTCAAAATTGTTATAATCAGTAGTTTGGGTTTTATTCATTTAAGAGCCAAAATCTACAGAAGCCCGTAAAGAATGGATAGTGGATTTTAGCCCGTTTTTAGTATCAGATTGGAAAATCCAACTTTAAAAAGCCCTGCCAAACAGGTTAAATGGCCTCCAGATTTAGATTCTAATAGAATCCAAAATCCCGAAGTCCCACCAAACGACCCCTTAATCAATTCAGTTGCTTCAAATTTTTCTCTTAATAGCTCAACCCAAGTAAATCTAGAGAAATCATCCACAATGACCAAGATGTACCTCCTACCACCAAGACTTTCAGTCCTAGACGGACCCATAAGGTCCATATGCAACAATTCAAGAGGTTTGTTGGTTAAACACTCAGAGATCTTTTTGTGACTAGATCTAGTTTGATTTCCCAACTGACATGGTCCACACACCTTTGGTTCAACTTTGGCAAGCTTAGGAAGGTCTCTAACAAAATCATGCTTAGACAATTCATTCAAGTTTTTAAAATTCAAATGACCAAGCCTTTGATGCCACAATTCATGCATATCAACTTTGGAAGAGTTACACACAGCATGAGAATTAGGAATCACACCATAACAGTTATCCGGAGTTCTTTCTCCTTGAAGCACACACAAACCATTAGCATCAAACACAGAACATATATCTTTTGCAAATTTAGCTTCCATGTTTGAGTCACACAATTGACTTATACTAATCAAGTTAGCTTTCAAGCCATCAACAAATAGAACTTCACTCAAAGTAGGCATACCAGAAATTTCAATAATACCCTTACCTACAATAGGAGCTTTACTTCCATCACCAAAAGTAACAGTGCCACAAGAATAATCCTCAAAAGATTTAAACAAAGATTTGTCACCACACATGTGACGAGAGCAAGCACTATCAAGATACCACATAAGACTATTTCTAGCCTTCAAAGCAACATGAACTACATGGCAAGTTAATTCACTTCTTTTAACCCAGATTTGCTTAGGCTCAGTGGTTTTCTTGGTTATTGAAGCTAATTGTTGACTTAAGAGCTTTGTCTGATTTGAAAGTTCTTTCACTTGTTTAGACAAGTTCTCTTGAGGTTTTCTAGGTGAGGATCTCGTAGAGTTTTGGTTCAAGTCCCAACAATTTGGTCTAATGTGTCCAGAGATACCACAATAATGACAAGTGGGGATAAAATTCTGAGATTTAGAACTCTTGGTTGGAACACCTCTAGGTTTTGACCAATTAGATTTTTGACCACGATTCCTACCTTGGTTTGTCTTACCCTTGGAAGAATTTGATCTATTCTTTCCTTTGGTAATCACAACTTGGTTCTCAGAAGATGATGGAATATCATTTGAGACTTCCTTGTATCCTAAACCCCTTTTATCAGTTACTAATTGACTCATCCCTAGCATATTGTCCAGATTTGCTGACCCTGAAGAGAATTTCTGGAGTTGAGATTTGGTTCTTTCAAGCTCTTCCTTAAGAGACTTATTCTCAGATTCTAGGGATTCTATTTTCAATTTGTGTTCACCTAGAAGAGAAGTAGACTCTTCAAATTTTGCTTGAAGATCTTCTTTCTTGAGCTCTACATCATTTAGCCTTTTGAGATTTACTGTTTCTTGGCTTTTAAACACTCCCTAAACAATTTATCATATGCCTCTTGAATGCTTTCCTCATCATCATCAGACTCATAGTGAGAATCAATTGCCTTCTCACTTGGTGGGAAGTCTTCATAATTGCTTTTGTCACCACTCCCAACAATAGAGGTAAAAGCCATGTAATTTTGACTTTCTTCAGTTTTGGAGTCCTCACTATCCTTATCAGATGCACTCTCCTCAGAAAGAGTAGCATTCATGGCTTTCCCTTGAAGCTTCTTAAATGTAGGACATTCCGACCTAATGTGACCAAAACCCTGACACTCATGGCATCTGATTTGTTGGAGTTTTTGCAACCTAGAGTCCTTAGGATGTTTGAACTCCCTAGATTCAGATTTGATTCTTGACTTTTGATCTCTACCACTAGAACTCCCCTTATATTTATATCTCTCATTGTCACCCCTTGGTTTCCTCCTTCTAAACATTTTCCTAAAATTTTTCACCAACAGGGCAATATCTTCATCTCCCATGGATTCCTCACTCGAATCATTATAAGCCTTATCTTTACTGGATTTGAGAGCTATTGACTTATTTTTCTTAGTAGGAGGAAGAGTGAGTTCATAAGTTTGAATTGATCATATGAGATCTTCAACCCTAATACCATTGATATCCTTACTCTCTTCTATAGCAGTCACTTTGGGTCTATATTTTTCAGGAAGAGACCTAAGGATTTTTCTAACCACTCTATTTGGAGGAATTCTTTCACCAAGATTAAAACTAGAGTTCACAATATCACTTAGTTTTGCATAGAAGGAATCAAAAGACTCATCATCTCCCATTTTTAGTTCTTCAAACCTAGTGATAAGCATTTGTAATTTTGAATTTTTCACTAGGACAGTTCCCTCATGGGTGGTTTGGAAAATTTCCCAGATTTCTTTGCTGGTTTGACAAGTGGACACTCGTTTGAATTCATCAGCAGAGATTGCACTAAAAAGTGCATTGACACCCTTCGAGTTGTAGTTAACATCAATTAACTCTTCTCTAGTATAACTATCTGGGTCTTTGAGTTTTGTCTCACCATCTATAATCACAGTAGGAGGATTCCATCCTCTCTCAACACTTCCCCAAACTTTTTCATCAATAGCCTTCAGATAGGCTCTCATTCTAACTTTCCAGTAGGCATAATTGCTGCCATCAAAGAAGGGTGGGGCAGTGGAGGACTTGTCCATGACTAGCAGAGTCAAGGATTTGTTTACCCGCTCTGATACCAATTGAAAAACACAATTTAGACTCTAAATCACCTAGAGGGGGGTGAATAGGTGAAACCGATTGCGGAATAAAATTATCTATCAATTAAAAACAAGTTCTTAATTAATAGGCATGCACAAGTCTGAGCAATATCAATTCATCACACACAATTGCTAAATAGAGAAGAATCAACACAAGCAATTTGGTGACGAAGGGAAAACTTTAAGAGAACTCTCAAAGAGAAAAACCCACCAGGCTACGAGGTGCCACCTCTGGAAATCACTATAAGAAGAAGACTTACAATAGTGGTTCAGACGACCCAACAAAGACTCTGACTCACAATGTAAATATCTGAAGAACTCTTCAGATTTGCATCCTTGTAACGATTCAGAACTCTGAATATCTCCTTAGTGAAGTGCCAAACAAACTCGCTCAGCAACCGTAGGAACTCCCACGAGCAAACTCTTCAACCCGGAACTCCAAGGTGGAAAAGAAAGAAGAAGACTGGTTTTTGATGGCTCAAAGAAGAAGAAGAAAGAGGAAGAAGATCTCTCTCTCTTGCACACGTTTTTAGGGTTCTCTAAAACGTCTTGGGTAACCCTTACAATGGGCTAGACACTCCTTAAATAGGTTAGAAGAAAGAAGGAAACGAAAAGGAAACAAATCAGAAAAGATCGGATTTCTAAAATAGAAGTTTGTTCACGAACGTTCGAACGCTCAGCGAACGCGGCTCGAACGTTCGATAAACAACTCACTTTCCTTCTTCTCGTTCGAACGACCTAGCGAACGTTCAGCGAATGCTACTCTCTGGTTTCTCTGTGGAACCTCAACGGTCGAACGCACATCGAACGTGAAGCGAACGCTACTCTCTGGTTTCTTTGTGGAACCTCAACGGTCGAACGCACATCGAACGTGAAGCGAACACTGCTCTCTGGTTTCTCTGTGGAACATCAACGGTCGAACGTTCAGAGAACGTTAGGCGAACGCTTGCTCTCGGGTTTGTCTGTGGACACCAACGGTCGAACGTTCAGCGAACGCGAAGCGAACGCTGCTCTCGGGTTTGTTTGTGGACACCAACGGTCGAACGTTCAGAGAACGTGAGGCGAACGATGATCTCTGTTATCTCTGTGGATCCTCAACGGTCGAACGACCGGCGAACATTCATTGAAAGTTGGATGTAACTTTGCCAATTTAACTCCGATGAAAACCCCGTTTGGACCACACAACCTATAACCTATCCCAAATATATTGACAACATTAAAATACCCTTTTTGACACGGAATTGAAGCAAATACAAAATAAACCTTACAAAAATTAGCAAAGTCAAAAAGTTTACTATGTCAAAGAAATTGACACTGTCAAAAGATCCAAATCTAAAGATCCAAATCTAGAGTATGCATAGTCTGGCTAAAAAGAATAAATAAATAAATAAACAAGTCTGATTTGAATGAAGGAATAGCCTGACCTGCAAATAACTAACCAAGACAAGTCGATAAATAGAGCCCATTAACTTTATGTGATCGAGCCCACAAAGCAAGATACTGCTCACATAAGTAACCAAAACAAAATAAATAACCACCAGGATGTATTAAGTTTCTATCAACTTGCAGGCATTCGTCTTTCTTTCTTTTTTCAAACTTTGCCCTCCACAAACAAAACAGTGCCAACATATATATAATTACGGCAACCACCTCTCCTTCCATTCTTTAGGTTTAAACTGTGGGCAGTTGCAACTGTTCCCTCCCCTACGTGCACTTATGCACGTGCACCCTACTAATATCTATAAATGATAAGAAGAATATAAATCAGAAATAAGAGGGAATATTCTCTCAGGCATTTTGATGAACAGATAATACTTGTGCATACCCTCCTGAAAAAAAGTCGGCTTAAATTACAAAATCGATGACGAGAGAAACTTGAAATCAGAGAACTTGAGCAAAACGAAAAACGAACTATTATAACAGGGAAAGAAAGAGTACGATCATAGAAGAAACAAAGTGAAACGGTTAAGGTGGATGCACTGAAAGTTTGAAGTTTTTTGATGGAGCAGGACTTCCAAGTTTTTCCATGGATGCACTGAAAGAAACATAGCGTATGCCTGGAGTCTGGTGATAATAAAGAAGCACAAAGAGGACCATGAAATATTACCAATATGGCTTATTGTTTATGCTGAACACAACTCTTTAAAAGCTTTCTTACCATGTTTGGGGACATCAAAAGATGCACTAGAAGATAACATTGGAAGATTAACCGTGTTGTTGTAATGTTCAACAATTGGGGACATCGAAAAGTGCATTGTGATTAACATTCTTGTTATAATAATATGTTCAACATATAAAAAAAAAAAAAGGTTCTTGCTATTTTTGGAAAACTTTAGAAGGTTCATGCAAATCACCAACATAATCATTATTAGTCTTCATTCATGAGATCTTGTTTAAAAATTCAAAAATTAGAATGCAAATATTCAATAAGTCTTCAAATCACTTTTCTACAATTGAATTATTTGAGGCAAGATGATTTTTTAAATGACCAAAAACCCATCAACATATAAAAATTCTTCCACACGACAACAAACGATATTGACTTCAATAAAATAACCGAGGGTGATTATGTAAAAATCTATTAAAAATATCTATGTTACAAATTGGCATAAAACTCTTTAATCCCTTTAAGAGTAGTATGATATAATTGTGCAAAACGAGGATTCCCATGGTCTAGTTGGGTAGCAGGTTTAAACTAGGAAAAAAAAACAGAAAAGGGAAAAAAAAATGGAGAAACTTATTAACTAAACAACATATAACCGTTATAATTTTCTTGATAACATCTTATTCATTATCACAAAGGAAATCAAAATGAGGGGTGGCAGCAATCAAGTGCAAGTCCTTTCGTTTCTTTACAATGGCTCCGAATTCCTCACTCATGTCTAAATCTTTAGCGCTGATCCCACTAGGGAGATTCCAGTTGAAGTAGTATAATAACTGAGCAAGTTGAAGCTCAACACTGGCAACCCCAAATGAAATGCCAGGACAAATCCTTCTGCCAGCACCAAATGGGATAAACTCAAAGCTATTTCCTTTAAAATCTATAGATTTGTCTTGGAACCTCTCTGGACAGAAACTCTCAGCATCATTCCAATATTTAGGATCCCTTCCAATGGCCCAGGCATTAATCATGATTGTGGTTTTCGTGGGTATCTCATATCCATCAATCTCACACCTCTCCCTACTTTCTCTTGGTAGTAATAAAGGAACTGGTGGGTGCAGCCTGAGAGTCTCATTGATGACCCACTTCAGATAAGTCAGTTCTTGAATGTCTATCTCCTCAACCTTTTGCTTGCCCTTGAGAACCTTTCTTAGTTCAGCTTGTACCTTCTCCATTACTCTTGGGTTTCTTATCAATTCGGCCATTGCCCATTCTGTTGTGCTTGATGAAGTCTCTGTTCCTGCAACGAACATATCCTAAAAGCCAATGGATTTGAATTTATAATTAGCCCAAGCCATAAGAGATATTATTGGGTTCCATGATACTTTATAGCAATTCGTATGCAAGTGACAGCAAACAGTCACGTAAAATACTGTTAGAGGAAGTTAAGATTTGTGCCAAAGAAAACTATCTAACAACAAAGAACTATTTCTTTCCTTATTAAGAACGAGCTTCTCAATGAAGCTGATGATGGGACTTGTAACAGCATGGTTAATCCAAACTCACACTAAATAAGATCCCGTTTCCAGAGATGAATTTTTTTTGTTCTTTAAAAAATCCTTTTTGTTTTCATAAATGACAGATGAATGTGAATTGGTTTCTGTTATAAACCCCACCTAGCTAAACCCATTGAATCACTATGTGTGATGGATTTAGATTGATTTGAGGCACTGAAACGATATATATCATGAGAGCATAAGCACACTAAAGCTAGCTCCGTTTTGATTTTTGCTATCTGTAAGAGAAGTTTTTTAGATTGAGTCCTTTAACCCTTTTATTTTTCCAAAACACTTTCAAAAACTTATTATCAAAAAATAAAAAAATAAAATAAAATAAAAAAAGGAAGAAGAAGCAAAGAAAACATATTTTCCAAAGATTTTGAAGAAAAGCAAAAAAAAAAAAAATTAAATTAAATTAAATAGTTTTTGATTTTATTGAGAAGAAATTAGCAAATTGCATAAGAACAGGACTAGCTAGGTGGCCAATAGATATACTAACCGCAATTACAGCTTTGATGTTGATAGGAAAGTCAAGTTCACCACTCTCCTGAACTCTAAGAAGAACATCAACAAGATCTTCGTCTCCTTTGTCACCATTTCTAGCCAAGTTGGCTGTCCTTTTCACTTTGTGATCATTAATGATGTCATCAAGGATCCTGTCGACCTTCTTGTGTGACCTCTCCAATGCTTGCTTTGTTCCAGTAATCACACGAAGAAATTCAAGTGAAGGGAAAACATCAGATAATTCAAAACCTCCCACTAAAGAAGTCATTTCCTGGCTTGCTGATAAGAATGTTTCTTGGTCTTTGCATTTCTTACCAAAAGCAGCCCTTGCAACTATAGAATTTGTCAGTGACAGGATTTTCTGGGTAAGATTGATGACCGATCCATTAGTTGTGGAGATCAATCTAACAAGCTTCGAGACTTCTTCTTCCCTAAGCGAATGGAACGACTGTACACGCTTACTACTTAGGAGCTCCATCGTACAAATCTTTCGCACACTACCAAAAAAGGGTGATTCAGCGGCGGGATATAAGCGGCTTTTAGCGGAGGTCTTTTATTGACCGCCACTAAAAGTCATATTTTAATTTATCAAACCTCATCGATCCTGTTAGCTCTCCCTTGGCTCTTCGATCTCTATCCCTCTGTAACTCCATCTCTCTCTCTCTCACCGTCTCTATCTCTTTCCTCTCCTATCTCTCTTCTCGCCAAATCGCTTTCCACTCTTCTCTCCCAGTCTCTCTCTCGTCTAGCTAGTCTCACTGTCCTTCTGACGTTCTCTACGAGGAAAGCAAGGGTTTAGAAGTGTTGCCAGATATTTTCAATCTGAGGTATGGTTTGATTTATGAATAAATCTATTGATTTCATAGATTTGTGGATTTGATTTCTAGGATCCTTCTGGATCTGTAGTTAATTCTCATACGATTTGGCTACGGCAATCGTTCACCTCCTTCTCAAGTTGCCTAATGATTCTGGCTACGGCAATCATTCACCTCCTTCTCAAGTTGCCTCATGATTCTGGCTATGGCGACTTGAGAATAAGAATTTTAACTATTATATGTTTTCCTAAGGCTTTGTAGCAAGGCCTTCTAAATAAGTACTTTTCTATATTTTCTTAATTTTTAATGAAAAGGGCTAGTTGGGTGCGTGGAGACAGGTAGGACCGTGGGAGGGCGGTTGGGGTGAAGGGCAAGGGGTAAGGGCAATGGGGGTCGGGTAGGGGGCAAGGGCAAGGGGCAGGGGCAATGGGGGTCGGGTAGGGGGCAGGGGGCATGGGCAGGGACAATGAGGGTCGTGCAGGGGGCAGGGGAGGGGACGCGGGAAGGTGCAAATTGGGAAGCTCTTAAAACAGATTTTTTTTTGAAAAGCGGAACATGTTTGCGGCGGTCTTAAAACCGCCGCTAAAGGATATAAAGACCGCCGCTAAAAGATTTAGCGACGGGACCTTTAATGGCGGATAACTGTCGCGACTCAGACCTTTTAGTGGCGGTCTTTGTGGCTTTAGTGGCGGTTCTTGTCCGCCGGTAAATGTACAAATCTTTGTTGTGGCAGTTGTCTCCAGTAAGCACCGTATGGAGAGAATGCAATGTCTGTATAGCTGTAGGTTGTAATCCTAACTGCAGGAAGCTGAGGTCGGGTTGCAAAGTTAACATCATGATTCTTCATCACCTCTTTCGCCATTTCAGGAGAAGAGACAACAATCATAGAGACTTCACCAAGCTGCAGATGCATAAGGGGGCCATATTTTTTGGCCAAGTCCCTCAACGAGTGATGGGGCAAAGACCCTATGAACTGGTGCAAGTTGCCTATCAAAGGCAGCTTCTTAGGCCCTGGAGGCAATTTTTTACTTGAGTCATGGACTTTGGATCTCTTCCCTAGTTTCATAAACATAGATAAAAATAGGAAAAAGGAAAAGAAAAGAGCAAACCAGAGAATTTGTTTCTCCATGGCTAAGAGAAGAAGATACCGAGGAGAATGCTTCAGGAGGTTTAAAGTAAGATTATACTTGCAACCACCTTAAGAATCTCCGAATTCTTGTACAAACCTGTACTTATAAACGCAATGGGCATCCACTTTTCATCCTACTCTTGCGTGGACTGACTTGCCCTCCATCATCCCAAATATTTACCGACTCCTTCCACTGACCAGCTTGCCCTCCGTCTTCTCACATTTTTACGGAGTTATTTAACATGTCTTCTTCCCCAACATGTCCACATTTGTAATACGCTTGGTTGCCCCTTCTTTATTTTCCTTATTCCTAACTTGCTGCCCAAGCATAAGCAATACTTGTTCCGCAAGATTGACAACCTTGAGGTGTATATATTCTGATATGCATGTCCTGGGCGGTTTTTTGTTTTTTCTTCTTTCTTGCACGTGTTTCATTGTATATAAGCACCGTTTTGGTCTGCGTTTTGAGCTTTTATGCTGCTGTCGATACCTGTGTTCATTATGCTGCCGTATGAAGACTTGGAAAAGAAACACACCTAACTTGCAGCTTTGACCGGCAACACACCTAACGCTTGAGGATTTGGAAAAGAAAAGCAGTTTCTATTCAATGAGGTGATCGACTACGATGGTAAAGTGAATATTAATTACAGACTTTTCAGTTGATAAGCCAAGAGATTAGCTATTATAAAACCCATAGGGTAGGTTTTCATTTAGCATTTCGACAAGAAACATCAATGCTAATGGGTTGGGACTTCTTGGAGTGTACTATAATCTCATGACAATGAGTGATGGAAATTGCAAAGTACATTATTTGATCCTGTTCAATACTTTTCAAGACTGGGATTTTTATGTATATTATACGTAATCCACATCAATAGATATTTGCTTGATGACCGGAGGTTAGAAGGAAGAAGGTGAAGTGCCCTAAGGCAATTATTTTGCTGCATTATATAGATAGTGGGGGACTCACGCACTACGCGTATAGCAAAATCCTAATTTGCAAATATTTTTGTTGGGTCCACTTAGAAAAACACCCAACCATATTATGTCATTTGGTTAGTTATGCTTACGTGGTATAACAAATCTATAAAATAAAAAAGCCGAGAGGCAATTTGACTTTGGATTATCAGACCACAATCTTGACAGTTCCCTTCATACATTAGTATAGATATGTAATTGTTGTATTTGTTATTTGGGATAATTCCATATTGATTTAAGATTAAGTCCATATGGAATTAAAATTTTGCATACGGGAAACGTGAAAGAAAACAAGGGGCAAGTGGAGCTCTCCAAATAAGCTGCTACGTGTAAAATCCAACATTTCATAAGGTTTCCAAGTCTGAAGCTTTCATCAGACAATCCTGACATTTTAGATTAATATTTCTTGATATAAAAATGCCATAAAACATAATTTAGGGTTAAGAGGTAAATGTCTTGGGCCGGCAGGTGTTTTTCACACAATAGCAGTTGATAAATGGGCTGCCATTAAAGCTTTTTGAAGCCGAAAAGGTGTGCATGCCATTTTTACCGAGTCTATTGTACCAAAGGCATTGTGACCAAATCACTTGCCTCGTGTTTTAACATTTATGTCCTGGGGTAACATTAGACCTGGCAATGGGTCGGGTTCGGATCGGGTCATAATCGGGTTGGGGGGTTAATCTGGTCATAATCGGGTTGGACTAAATTAAGGCAGGTTGGAAAACCCCCAACCCTAACCCAACCCGCCAAGAAACGGGTTCAACCCGCCAACCCGTTTATTATTTTTTTATTTTTTATTTTTCAAAAAATATTATTAAAATAGAGTTGAGGGGTTAATCGGATCAGGTTGTACCGGGGTTCGGGTCGGGTTTAGGGTTAATCGGGTCGAAACATGACACTTTTGCCATCTTTTTTTTAATCGGGTTACCCGTTGGGTTGGCAGGTCATAATCGAGTTGACCCGATTACTGGCGGGTTGGGGAAACCCCAACCCACACCCAACACAATTAATAAACGGGTCAACCCAATCCGTTTACAATCAGGTTGACCCGTCGGGTCGGGTGGCATTTTTCCGGCTCTAGGTAATATTAGGTATTCGTTTTATTTAGTTTTGCATATGATACTTGGTTAATAGTTGTCATATTGTGAAATTTTATCGGGTAATGTGTTATGTCAAACATACATAATGTTCATTGCTTATGACTGCAAATGCATGAATCACCCTTAAACATATACCTTGTTTGCCTATGCTAATTACAATATTGTGATTCATTTTATTCTGAACTGCCAGTCTATCAAAAACTCAATCAATTTTCAAAATGCTAAAAGCCATGCTTCTTGAACAAAAGTGAGAAATCATGTCCGACTCTATCCAAACCAACTTCTTAACTAGCGTTATAATCTAATTTGCTTGACAATGAGAATTTGGGACTTGGGAAATTTTTAATGGAGATTGGATCCACAAAGGATGTATAAAAAATTGGTAAAGGAATTTCATGCCAATATTGTGTATTCATTTGGTGCAAGTTATGCCTTTATATGTTTTAGAATTCTTATAATTTCCTAACTGTGTTTTCTAGTTCCAGTTTTTCGCAGAATATAACTCAAAGTTATTGGAGTCTAGCAACTACAGCACCAAACGACAAGCTGTGAAGGTGATGCAGGGGGATTCAAAACAGATGATGCTGAGCTGTCAGATTGCACATTGATGGCGTTGAAATACCTGTGAGACATGGAAAATCACCTAGATGACTTCCTGGTCATCACGCGGGGTTCAAAAAGGTACAGAGTCGCCACCATTCAATGTTAAGGTGTGAATGGACACCAAAAGGATTATAAAATGATAGAGTGTTGGGAAATATATTTCCCTAAGTGACAAATTGCATGACAATACTTTTTGCAATCTGTTAAAAAATTCTGTGTGTGAGCGAATGATAAAATTGTTGGATTAAATGAGTGATAAAAAGTTACAAGTTGAAAATGGTTGTGTGAATGTGGCCTGTGTGTGCTACTAGCAGGGTTAATTGTAACCTGCTGTAGCTACAGGCACAACTGAATTCTCGGGCAGTTATGAGAATCAGTTGGGTTTGTTTCAAGTTAGTTAGGTTGTTTTCAAAATTAGTTACATATGGTTACAGCAGTTATCAAGGGGTTAATAACTCTTGATTTAAAGGATCTTGAAGCTGCAGGGAAAGTGATTTTCGTCCAAGAGAGCTTGGTGAAGAGTGGAGCTGGAGGAGATCAATGAGGGAGGTTGCTGCAAACTTCTGGAAGACTGAGAAAGCCTTCAAAGAAGTAACATTCCAGATCTATGAAAGATTGGAATGGGCAATCATGAGCTGTCTCATGGTGATCGTGTGAAGCCTTGAGACTGCTGAAGAGGTTGAAGATCAATGTCTTGTTAACAAAGGTTGTGGAATCAACTTTGTGAGTTAATCTTTTGTTGATTTCAATTTGATGTATGTCTAGAATTTTTGTACAGAACAATTTATAGAAATGAAAGTGTTTCCAAGTCTGCTCGTGTGTTCTATTGTTGTTGTTTTAAGTTCTTAGCAGTTTAACTTTTGATTGTTGATAAAGAATCCAAGAGAACAGGGACCTGAGATTAGAAATCTCAATTGGTATCAGAGCGTACCCACTCAAATCTATTTAAGAGTGTGATCTTGGTTCTCTATGGACTATAACAAAGAAGGGGCATCCTCATCTAGGCCTCCTCTATTTGATGGGTCGAATTATGCAATTGGAAGGCAAGAATGCGAGCTTATCTGAAATCTTTAGATGAAAGAATATGGTTATCTGTCTTGAATGGGTATGAAGCACCCACAGAAAATATTCAAGGAGATATTGTTCCAAAGGCTTATGATAGGTGGAGTAAAGGAGAATTTGACAACTGTAGTTGGAATAACAAGGCTATTAATGCCTTGTTTAGTGCAGTTACAGTAAAGGAATTTAGAAGGATCTCTACATGTGAAATTTCCAAAGAGGCTTGGGATATTTTAGAGATTACTCATGAAGGTACAGCTACTGTTAAATTATCCCGGTTGCAACGTTCAACCACTGCCTTTGAAACAATACAGATGGATGAAGAAGAAACCTTCGACCAGTTCTATTCAAGGTTAAGTGACATAGTGAACACTAGCTTCAATCTAGGAGAGAAGATTCCCACATCCAAGGTTGTAAGGAAAATTATGAGATCCCTACCTGAGAGATTTCAATCCAAGGTTACAGCTATAGAAGAAGCTAAGGATGTTGATACAATGAAGGTAGAAGAACTAGTGGGATCTCTACAAACATTTGAAGCAAATCTGAAAATTTTGAAGAAGCTGAAGGGGGTAGCTCTTAAGAGTGTACAGGAGGATAAAGATGAAGAGTCTGATGATGATCTTGAAGAGTTGGTCTTATTTGCTAAAAAGTTCAGAAAGTTTGTCAAGAAGAAACAATCACCAAACTCTTTTGTACGGCCAAAAGATTTCAGATCTGACAAAAAGAGTAGTGAAGAAAAATCAGAAGGTAAGAAAAAAAATCCCAAGGGAATTCAATGCTATAAGTGCCAAGGCTTTGGTCATGTTGCTGCTGAGTGTCCAAATAAGGTGTCTATAAAGAGAAATGCCTTAAAAACTACTTGGGACGATAGTGATGAAGAAGAAAATTCTGATCCCGAAATAGAGGAAAGTCAAGAGAATTTCATGGCATTCATAACCACACAAAATTCAGATAGTGAGTCCCCAAGTGAATGTAGTGAAGATGAAGACTCGGAATAGAATGATGATCTTCAAGAAGCTTACAATCTTCTGTATATGGAGTTCCACAAACTTCAGAAAAAGTGCAAAAGAATATCACTCCAACTAAAGAGTGCTGAGAAGGAGAAAGAAGCTTTGATGAGACAAAGAGAAGATATTGAAAAACTTGTTATAGAAGCACAAGTCAAAGAAACTTATCTGGTAGTTAAAATTCAGGATGCTGAACTCAAAAACAAGAAACAAGCTACTGATTTAGACAATTTGAAAGGTAAAATTTCTTTGGTAGAAAATGAACTCAAGTTGTCTAAAATCATTTTTGAAAAATTTTCTGCAGGAACCAAGGCTCTTGATGAAATGCTTGAGAGCCAAAGAAGCAACAAAGATCTAAATGG
Organism: Buxus sempervirens; assembly: GCA_947561395.2. NCBI lineage: Eukaryota > Viridiplantae > Streptophyta > Magnoliopsida > Buxales > Buxaceae > Buxus > Buxus sempervirens. The sequence goes on along the minus strand of OX387184.1, from coordinate 49,704,405 downwards.
ACTAGGCTATGATGCTGAAAAATCACTGAATCAAGCTCTTAAAGAAAGAGGAAAGGCAATGTCAAATGAAGAGAGCTTTTCAAAAAGTCTTTCCAAGGGTACAGCATCACATGGTAAAGATTTTTCTTCACATGAGAAATTCAATTCCAGAAATTATGGTTATAGGGGTAATGTTAGAAACAAACCAGAACCTAAACCTTCATCTATTGTACCTATATGTCATTTTTGTGGAAGAAAAGGACACATAAAACCTCAATGTCATATTCTTCATGGTCTTCCTAAAGAATATGTTGATAAGAAGAAAATTCAGACTCAAAATAAGCCTGAAATTTCCTTATTCAACAAGTTTGATGTTCTTCTTACAGAAACTGAGTTACTGTCAAAAAAATTTCAGAACCTAAGAGACACCAAATATCCTATAGAGTCTGAAAAAAGAATGAGAAATAGAGCTTCAAAAGTGAAGAAAATTTGGGTTAGGAAATCTAACATTGTCTGTCAAGTTGTTCATACTGCTCTAAAAGTTCATAACAGCAATCTATGGTACTTAGACAGTGGATGCTCCAGGCACATGTCTGGACACAGATCTTTATTCAATGCTCTTGAAGACTATAATGGTGGTATAGTCACTTTTGGAGATGGAAACACCTCTGAAATCAAGGGAAGAGGCAAAATTCAAGGACCGAATGGATTATGTCTAAGTGAGGTCTTGTTTGTTAAAGGGTTGAAAGCAAACCTCATTAGCATTAGTCAATTGTGTGATTCCAACCATTATGTGAACTTTACAAAGAAAGAATGTCAAATTTTAAATGATAAGGGAAAATATGTCATGAATGGAATCAGAACTAGTGACAATTGCTACTGTGTTTTGGGAAAAAAACAAGTTGTTTGTAATTCAGCCAAAACAGATGAATTAATCCTATGGCACCAAAGACTAGGTCACATGAACTTCAAGGATCTTGTAAAGATTGCCAAATCTTAACTTGTAAGTGGGATTCCCAAGTTTGAAAAAACTCTCGAATACATGTGTGGACCATGTCAACAAGGCAAACAAACTAGAGCCATTCACAAGAAAGTGAAACATGTAGGTACATCAAGACCTCTCAAATTAATTCATATAAACTTGATGGGACCTACTAAGACTGAAAGTCTTGGAAGGAAAAGATATATATTCGTTGCTGTAGATGATTTTTCCAGATTCACATGGGTTTATTTTCTTCATTCCAAAGCTGACTCATTTAAGTGTTTTGAGTCTTTCTGTATGCAAGTTCAAAATGAGAAAGCTGGAAACATCATCCGGATTAGAACAGATCATGGAACTAAGTTTGAAAACTCAGATTATGCTCAATTGTGTGAGAAATTGGGTATAAAACATGAACTTTCTGCACCAAAAACTCCACAACAGAATGGAGTAGTGGAGAGAAAGAATAGGGTCCTTCAAGAAATGGCTCGGAGCATGTTGCTTGTGTGCGCGCGTGGGAAACGCGGCACGGGGTAAATGGGAGTCGCCACCGCCTGATGGGGTGCAGGCGGACACCTGGGTGCCTAATCTTGTCTAATTAGGGCTCTTGGTCTGCGGCTTGAGATTCTAAGGTTGATTCTCGGTTGCGGGCTGGGGAAGTCCGTAGACACCCCAATCCGCCCCGTCGGATGACGGGTCCTGTGGGTTCCCTATTTTGAGTCAGCTTTTCTAATTGGTTCTCGCCCATTTCCTAATCCCGCATGCTTTCGAATTAAGTCTTTGTGGGACCACCTGAGTGGTGTGGGTCCCTTTAATTGATTTTATCTTCTTAATCAAAGTGATGTGGGTCTGATTGGGTGGGCCCCGTTGGAAGGCCCAACCGGTGTCCTGGATGGGCTGGAATTGGCCCGGGGGCCCTTGGTGGGCCTCTGCCTAACCCTAGGAGGCCCTGTGGGCTTTTGGTTAGTGAATTGATTTTGCTTTAGGTTTAGCTTTGAATTAGGTTGTTTTCATGAAAAAGTGGGCCGGATGAGTCCGTGGGCCCCTTAGGTGGGCCCACGTGGTGGCCAAGGGTGTTTTAAGCTTATCTTCTTTATACTTGAGCCAAAGTGGGCTGGTCATTGGGCTTGGGGCCCATGATCGAGGCTTTGGGCTTTTAAAGCCCAATTCCTTGGGGTTTAGGGCTTGTGCCCTACTTGGATCGGTTGGCGGGCTTTAGCGGGCCCGAAAGGCCCTAGCCCATGGTCTCGGCCAAACCACACAATTCATGCACTCATTCATATCATGGTTCGGGCGGGCCGCATTGGTTGGGCCCATCCGATTAGCTTGATTCATTTTTACTTAGGTTATTTGATTAGCATGCATTTGGTTCATTGGGCTTGGTGGGCCCCGTTGGAAGGCCCACAAGTGTGCCAAGCTGGACCGGTTGGTCCAAGTCCCATCTTGGGTTTCCGGGTGGACCGGAAACCCTATTGGTTCAATGATTTTTGAAGCAAACCATCCAAAAATTCGGCAAGGGAACAGGATATGCAAAAAAACAGGTTTCTGTGTGTATCCGGAAACTCAGGCTGGATACACAGGGTCTTCAGGTGATCCGGCCTGAGCTGCCGGATACACAGAAGCCTTAGGTTATCCGGCCTTAGTTGCCGGATAAACCTAGGCTACAGGTGATCCGGCCTGAGTTGCCGGATCACCCTGCAGTGGCCATTTTTGGGCATTCTGCCACTGGGGGGGACTTCCAGGGGTTCCCAGGAGTGTTGTGGAGGTCTTTTGGGCCCCTGTGAGGGCCCACGTTGGCTCAGATTTGGGAGAAGCCTCACTTGGCTTCTCCTTTTGGCTTTTTCAGCAAAACAAATATGGGAATGGGGAGCATGCTTTAACACTAAAAAACGACAGATCATGGGGGGAGGGGAGCATGTTTTGCACTTGTTCATGGCAGCACAGCATCTAGGCAAGCTTATATGCAACAAACAGAAACAAGAAAAAAAATAAGGAAGGGAAGAGAAGGGGGGCACAAAAGGGTACATTAGATGAGCTGGGAGGAACATTCTCCTCCCCAAAATACTTAAAACAGCCTGCGAAAAGTAGCATGTAAAATGGACTCTCCTACTCCCAAGGGATCCTACCTGGGTACCATGCTTGTGGTGACTCCATGTCATGGGAGGAACACCAATAGCATGCATGGATCATACTAAAACCAAACCATGCAGAACAGGAAACTAAATGAAAAAGAAAAATTCCAAAAAATCTACATTTAATGTATGTTAAACACAATGTTCTAAGGAGTCATACCTGGGGGTTCTTGGACCCTTGAGCAAGGTGGAGGCTTCTCCTTGAGCTTGAACAGCAGCTGGAAGTCCCTTTTTTCCTCAGCCAAACAGTGCTTCTTCCTTGTTTCCACCAGAAAAAGGAAAGGGGGAGGAAGGCCTAGGCTTGGATGGTTTTGATCTTGGCTTGGAGGTGAAAGAGGGTGGAGAGAGGTGAAGAAGATGGGATTCGGGGTGGGTAGGTGAGAGAAGAGAGCTGGGAAACCAGAAAAACAAAGGCCAACCCCGAAATGAGCTGCTGGTTTGCTTTTTATAGAAAAACTAATTTCTCCGGCAACTCAGGCCGGATACACTAATCTCTTACCTTATCCGGTCTTGAAGACCGGATACACTGCTTTTCCTTTGTATCCGGCAACTTAGGCCGGATACAGCTGTAATTATTTCAAAAGTTAATGCCGCCGCGAATTTGTCGGCCAAGTGGCGCGAAAATCGCGCGGAGATCTTTGTGTATCCGGCCTTCATGTCCGGATATGAAGGGGGAACAGTGTATCCGGCCTTCAAGGCCGGATAAAAGTTGGGAAGTTTACAAAAATGCCCTTGACTTGACCGATTCGACCGATTTGACACTTTTGGATATCTACGGATTGCCCCGTACGAATTTTGGATATTTAAGATTTAGTCCCTGAGATATTTTGCTGCGTTGGCTGCCACGTGTGCAGCTTCTGCGCCACGTGTGCAGTTTCCGTCTTTGCTGCTCGGGAACTTTGACAGCCTATATCTCACTCATCTGAACTCCGATTTGAGCAAACTCAATTGCGTTGAACTCGTATCGGAGCCTTCTATTTAATGACATGGGGCTAAGAACTTGGCACGGATTTCGAGGAAAAGTCAACTTTTGCTTTTTCCTCATGTTTGACTGCCCTTGGATCCTTCATCCGGACTCCGATTCCTGCAAACCCGGTTGCGCTGGAATCGTGTCAGGATTCTCTATCCAATGGCATAGATCAAGGAATTTGGAACGGAATTCGAGGAAAGGTCAACTCTCGGCTTTCCCTTAAGTTTGACTGCCCTTGGATCCTTCATCCGGACTCCGATTCCTGCAAACCCAGTTGCGCTGGAACCGTGTCGAGATTCTCTATACAATGGCATAGAGTGATGCGGCCAAATTTTACCTGATCAAGAGGTCAACTTTCCACCCCTCAGGGTTTGACCTTTTAGCCGGGTTCTGCATTTCTGGCTTTTTGGGAGCGCAAAAATGAGGTGCTTACAGCTGCCCCTCTTTGCCGAAGTCACCTTGCGGATGAACGGCAAAGAGAAAAAGGAATCTCGTTTTTGCGCCTGGCATTTCTGTCGACATGGTTGACGAGCTAAGTCCTTTGAAGTTTTCATTTTGAGAGGGAAGCGGCCAAATCATGTGGCGTCACTTCCTGGTTTCAGAGTTTCCTTACCCTTTAGTTTCGGGTTTCTGTAGGGCAACTCTTCAGCATTTGATTTAAGTTTGAAATAGATTAGATTGGACTTGAGCTCGCCAACCTGTTTCGGCGTTGATGCCAGACACTTGACAATATTCTTTTCTTCTTGTTTGTTCCATTAAAGCTTTTAGGTGATTTCAGACTTCTGACCAATTTGTGTCTTTTACTTGGAGTTTGACTGCATTTTCTTTCGGTGTCCAAGGGTAGGGTTAGGATGCGGGTTGGACGGAGAAGAGAGGAGTGAAAGGTGGAGGAAGAGCTGCTGTTGGTGAGGAGGAGCTTCCAGCGCTGTCCAGTGCCTCGGAGGAGCTCACACACTTGCTCTAATCTAATTACAAAAGTGTGAAATCAAAATTACAAAAGGGGCAATCTTGCCCAATGATATCTTCATTTATGCTCATTCTTCTTCATGTCTTCTTGTCCCTTCTTTGGTAGTGCTGGCACTTCCTCTGGGAGAGGCTCCCTAGCTTGGTATGACTGTCGCTGGGGATTGGGAAGGAACCTTCTCTCCATTGCCTCTCCTGTTTCTGATAAGCGTGGGGGTTCCCTGAGGAAGGATGTTCCGCTGGGGATAAGTGGGGATTCCTCACGCTGTCATTATTTCTTTATAAGGCCTTTTCCTTCTGCCCGGGCTTGAGTTCCTCCTGCTTGTTCGGGCCCTTGTTGAATGCGGGAGACTCTGCTGAGGACTGACTCTTGGCTTGCTTTGTCCTCTTTTTGCCTTTCTTCACAGAGCCGGCCTCTTCAAACTGGGTGAGGCTTGAGAAGTCTTCATCGTTATGCACTACTTGCTTGAGAGGGCCCTGCTGGGGATGTGAGGGTGTTGTCCCTCATTTGCCGAAGGTCTTCCACTGAGGATTATTCTCATTCCTCGCAGGAACTCTGTCGGGGATTTCGGGGAAGGGTATCCGCCCTCCTGATGAAAGGATTCCCCTGGGGATTTTAGACGGGTACCAGGCTCCTTCTGGTGCCAGGACTTCACTGGGGATTTTGGAGAAGACGCCCGTCGTCCCCCTCTGGTTGCGCCTGTGAAGTCATGAAGGGAACAAGAAGGGTCAGTCTTGGACTAGCTGGGGATTAATGCAAAGCATTCTTATTTTCTTTGCCCTGAGCCTTTTGCCCGTTGTGGCTAGAAGTGGCCTCTGCCGGGGTCAAGAGGTCACTGATTCAGGTTAGTAGCACAGTGGAGCTTAAATCAGTTAAACAGGACACATTATAGAAAAAGCAGGTGTGTCAGTGTGTGCTTGTGTCTACAATGTCACAGAGTCTTCCAGGTCAGACAGGACTTGGAGTGCTTGGTAGTTTCAATAGCATAGTCATCACTGGCCATTGTGAAGCTTCTAACTCAGGCGCAGCCTGCCGGTTTGAAACACTCAGATCTGTGCATCTTCCTTGTTTCATTATCTGCCACTGTCACTGCTCTATACTGTATCTCGCTCTGCTTAGTCCAGACATGACCGGTTTTTTTTTTTTTTTTTTCACAACGCCCTTCCTTCGGGTTTTCGCCGTGTCCATCCTTTCTAGGCAACCCTGAATTCCGTCATCACCGATTGCTGCAGACTCAACCGTTTTGCCCTGATCATTCTTTTTGGGATCCGAGAGGTCTTAGTGATAGGACGAAATGTAGGCTTGGTCTTGGTTACGAACGAAAGGATAGGTGGCTCAAAAAGGCTTTCTTTTCCGGGTTTGCAAGTGTGCTACTTTTATTGCTGGTGGGACTTACATCCTGGCTTATTTATATCCTAGTATTTTTGGTGGGGTAGTCATTTCCCCGTTTTCTGTGTCTTTTTTTTTTTTTTTCATTTGTATTTTCTTCATCTTTTTGGAGTTTTTCTTGGGCAAGCCTGCCCTGTTTCTTTTGTTTTGCCAGGAATGCCCTTTTTGCAGTGTAGAACACTTGCAATGGGTTGAAAGAATTTTAAGGCTCAAAATTGTTTAACTAGGGGAAGACTTAAGGTATATAGGAGGATTTATAGTTTAAGGAGAGTCAAGGATGGCCTCTCTTCATTTCCCAATTAGAATGACCTTAGGCATAGTACAGTTTGACTTCGTCTGCATTTATCGGCTCAAGAAAAATTGCCCCGTCCATCTCTTGCAGGATAAGTGCTCTTCTGGACAGAACCTTGTGGACTACGAATGGCCCTTCGTAGTTTGGCTTGAATTTCCCACGGTTGTCCTCTTGATGGGGGAAGATTTTCTTCAGTATTAGATCTCCCACTTTGAATTGTCGCGGCTTCACTTTCCTGTTGTAGGCTCGCGCCACTCTCTGTTTATAGAGCTGGCCGTGGCACAAGGCCTTGATCCTTTTTTCATCCAATAGTTGCAACTGGTCAAATCTGGATTCTTCCCATTCGACATCACTGATCTCGGCTTCCTTCAGGATTCTGAGTGATGGAATCTGTGCTTCCACGGGGAGGACTGCTTCCATTCCGTATACCAGGGAGAACGGAGTTGCCCCGGTCGATGTTCTAATCGATGTCCGATATGCGTGCAGTGCATAGGGCAGCTTTTCATGCCAGTCTTTGTAGGTGACCACCATTTTCTCGAGTATCTTTTTCAGATTCTTGTTGGCAGCCTCTACTGCCCCATTCATCTTGGGCCGGTACGCTGTGGAGTTTAGATGTCTGATCCTCAGATCTTCACACATCTTTTCCATGTCCTTATTATTCAGATTTTTGGCATTATCAGTGATGACCGCTTCTGGGACTCCGTAGCGACAGACTATGTTGTTCCTGATGAATTTGAGCACATGGGACCTCTTCACATTCACAAAGGACACGGCCTCCACCCACTTGGTGAAGTAGTCGATTGCCACCAAGATGAACCGATTTCCGTTTGAAGCAGTTGGGTGAACTTGGCCTATCATGTCGATTCCCCAGATGGCAAACGGCCAAGGTGATGTCATGGAGTACAGTGCGTTTGGCGGTGCATGCATATTGTCGGCATAAATCTGGCACAACTGGCATTTTCTGACATGAGCGTAGCAGTCTGCTTCCATGGTCATCCAGTAATAGCCCATCCTTAAAATCTTCCTTGCTAGCATATGCCCATTCATGTGTGCACCGCACAGCCCTCCGTGGACTTCCTCAATCAACTTCTGCGCCTCTGCTTCTCTGACACATAGCAATAGGGAGTCATTGTATGACTTCTTGTACAATCTGCCCCCACTCTAGAAGTATTGCCCTGCTAATCTCTATATATTTCGCTTCTCTGCAGCTGAGGCACCTTCTGGTAGGATTCTGCTCCTTATGTACCTCTCAATGTCTGTGTACCAAGGCTCTTCTTCAGGTGCGCTTGTCCCAATATTGAAGCAGTAAATAGGGTAGCGCCGAAGTTCTATCTCCAATGGTTGTACCCAAGTATCATCTGTGATGGTGGCCATTGATGCCAACGTAGCTAGCGCGTCTGCGAACCGGTTCCCATCTCGTGGCATGTAGTCGAATGTCACGCTTTCAAATTCCTCTTCTAATTCCTTGACCAGTTCTTGGTACGGCACTAACTTCACGTCTCTGGTCTTCTAGTCTCCCATCACTTGATAGATGATAAGACTTGAATCGCCAAACACTTTCAGCTCTTGTACATGCATCTCGATTGCTGCCCGCAAGCCTAGCACACATGCTTCATACTCGGCCATGTTGCTGGTGCAATCAAATAGGAGTTTCGCTGCTACTGGGTGATGGACACCCTCTGGGGAGATTAGCACTGCTCCGATCCCTTTGCCGTTTACATTGACTGCCCCATCAAAAAACATTTGCCACTTGGTTGCCTCTATCTCTTCTGCAGATTCGATGCACATCACATCTTCATCGGGGAAGTGAGTCAGGAGTGGTTGATAGTCCGGCAGTGGATGCTCTGCCAAGTGATCTGCTACGGCCTGCCCTTTTATTGCCTTTCTAGTTGTGTAGACAATGTCGTACTCAGACAAAAGGACTTGCCACCTAGCAACTCTGCCAGTGGAGATCGGCTTCTCAAAAATGTATTTCAAGGGGTCCAAATTGGAGATCAACAAGACTGTGCGCACGTCGTGCCGATGCGAGGGCACGCGCGAAAGCGAGGGGAGAATTGGGGGCTAAGAGTCGCCACTGCCTGACGGGGTGCAGGCAGACACCTGGATGCCCTAAGGATTCTATTTTGGTCTGCGGCTTGAGATTCTGGGAAAGGGCTCGGTTACGGTCCGGGGAAGTCCGTAGACACCCCGGTCCGCCCCGTCGGTTTGACGGGTCCCTTGGGTTTCCTGGTTTGGAGTCAACTCATTTCTGAACACTCACATGATTCCTAATCCAGCATGCACTTTTATTTAAGTCTGGTGGGGACCGTTGAAGCAGTATGAGTCCCCCTTTTTTATTGATTTTATCTTTCAGCTGTAAGTGAGATGAGTCTGGTTGGGTGGGCCCCGTTGGAAGGCCCACGAATCCTTATTGGGCCCAGGCGGGCCCCAGTCTCAAAAAGTGGGCTTGGGTTAACCCAAAGACCCAACGGGTTTAGTTTGATTAAATTCGGATCGAGTCAGCTGGATCCGGATCAGAGAATTCGGGTTTTGAGGCTTTTCTGGGTTTAACCGCACACTCTGTGCGATTTGGGCGTAACCGCACATACTATGCGGTTACAGCCGAACCGCTCTGCGTGTGCGGTTTCGGCCCAGAAAGCCTGAAATGCCAAAAATACGAGGAGGGCTGTGTTCGTATACCTCTCAGGGGGTTTTTACGAACTTCTGTGGGCCTCTAAGCTGAGCCACAGTGGCTCAAATGCTCCATTTTCGGAGTTTAGGCTTTTCCCCTTACCATGGGAGATATCTCATATGAAGGAAATGAGGAAAAGACGCACTATTGTCATGTCGAAAAATAACTTTCAAACAAGAAGTACAAGAATCCTAAAACATGCTTGAAATCAACTCATCTTCATGTATGTGAAACAAACATTGATAGGAAACAATACCTTGGGGCTTAAACCCTTGTGTGGGGTGTGAGGACCCCCTTTTTGAGACGAAAACAGTGGCTGGAAGCACCTCTCCCAGCAGCAGTAGCAAGCTTATTCCTCCTTCTTCAAGTTGGGTAGTGATGGAGAAGTAGGATGAGCTTTGATGGGGTTTGAATGGTTTGGGATGCAAAAGGGGCAAAGAGAGAGGGTTTCGTACCAGGGACGAAGGGGAGAAGCAGTGGGAAATGAGCAAAGAATCGCCAGCCCCCTGTCCAGAGTTTGGGTTTGCTATTTATAGAAAACAGGGACAAAACCGCACATACAGTGCGGTTTATGTGCAATTTGGTCAAAACCGCACAGTAGGTGCGGTTTGGTCTAAACCGCAGGGTATGTGCGGTTTGGCAACGTCTTTTCAGCAATCATTAGGGGACAAACTGCGCAGGCGCAGACTGACGCGCCATGCAACCGTACTGTATGTGCGGTTGACTTTTCGGCGCCGCTTGCTCTGATTGGGCCGCCCACTCGGACGAATCATGTCCCTCCAATTTTTTATTATTTCCCATTTATCTTAGTATATTTTGGTTATTTTAGTTTGATCAAAATTTGGGTGCTTACAGCTGCCCCCCTTTGTCGAAGTCACCTGTTGACGAACGACAAAGGTTGAAAGAAAACCCAAATTTTGCATTCTTCACATCTTTCTGAGATAGCCTTGGAGTTGATTTTTTTTTGTTTTGTGGGATAAAACACATTAACGCGAGCTTGTTACGCGTGTGGTACTTTTCCCGTTTCTGGTTCTTAGAAATAGGTGGTGATTAGCACCTTTTCTAGATTCTGGTTCTCGGGAATAGGTGGTGATTAGCACCTTTCCGGTTTTTGAGAAAGAAGTGACGCTTTGCACATCTTTCAAGTTTTGGGAGGTTTTAGGTTTTCTGAATGATTCAGCTTCTCAGATTTCAGTGAGGATGAAATTTTCAGGGTGTAAGCATTTTTCTTTTTATTTTTTTTTTTATATGTTTTTTATTTATTATTATTTTTTATTTTTTTATTTTTTTATTTTTTTCTTTAGGAATGGCGGCTGGAGGTGGGCCAAGGAAGGGAAGGAGAGAGGAAGGAGGAGGTGCTCTTGGTGAGGGGGTACTCCTGGTGCTGTCCGGTGCCTCAAGGAAACTCGCACACCTGTCCTACTCTACTTACAAAAGTGGGAAATAAAAAATTACATGGGGGGCCAACTTGCCCTTCTTTCTTCAAAACACGCATTCTTTTCTTGTTCTTGAGCTTGCTTAAGCTTTGTTCTTGATGGTTCTCTGCTGGGGATGTGGGGATTCTTTATTTGGGAAAGAACCTGCAGGGGACAGGCGAGCTTTTTACAAACTCCCTCTTGGTGTGCTTTGGATCACCACTCGGCTTTCCTCCGCCTTGCTTTTCTTTTCTTTTCTTTTCTTTCGCTTTTTTTTTTTTCGAATTGAGGATGCTTCTTAATATCCTCTGATTTTTCTGCCTCGCCCGGGCCTGCAAAAATTCTCACAGCATGGTGAGGTATCTGAAATTCACACTGTAAGCACTTGTGGCTTACTTGGTTTTATTGTGTGTGCGAGTGCACATGACTGAAATGAAATATTTTTTCAAAAGCTTTTTCAGAAATTTGGTACAAATGTTTCAAAAGAAATGGCAGGACCAGTGACCATGGTGATTTGCCTTGTTAGCTTGAAGTGTTCTGGGACAGTGTGTTCGACACGTATTCCCATGAAATTCTTGACTTGTGCCAGCATTGGCTCTTAGAGGTTCTGCAAAGGTTTAGAAGATGAGGGGTGTCTCAAGGAGTGTTCTCCCTTCCCCAGTTTTGGTTTCTCTCACCTTGACCCAACCATTTAGGGTGGCTTCAGGATTTTGCAATTGATGGTTTTTTCCCTTTGTCTTTTTCCCCTTGGGGTTAGTACTTGCCCCAGTTTGAGGGTCTTTGGCCGACTTTTGTGCAACATGTCCTATAGATCAGAGAGGTCTTGAAATTAGGACGAAACATTGGCTTCGTTTCTAGTCTGAGAAATGATGGGATATAAGGCTCAAGTTCTTATATTTTTATTTCCAGGTTTTACTTTGTGTCTTGCCGAAGCTCATTCTTCTTTCTAGATTCCTTCATCATAGATCCGCATGGATCCAATTGTCACAATTTCTGCAATCAGAAAGGACTTTCTTATGGGACGAAACATAGGCTGAGGTTTTTGGTTTATGAAAGAAAGGGAATATGGCTCAAAGTCTTTTGTAAATGGGTCGAGTCATGTTCTACCATTTTCTTGACTGCTTGGGCTTTGCCAGTACCTTTACTTTCCTTTTCTTTTTGAGGTCTTTTGTGACCTTCGTTTTTTCTCTAGCATATTTGCTTTTCCTTTCCTTTATTCTGGGGTCATCTTAGATTTTTGCTTTGATTAGCATGCCCCAGTTTATTTTCTGCTTTCTTTTCTTTTTCTTTGCTCTTGCTCATCCATGTCTCTTTTTTTCTTTACCAAGCACCATATTTAGGGCTCATGACTCAATGGGTTAAAAGAAAGAAAGTTAGGCTCAAAATAGTTTGACTAGAGATATGACTTTGAAACTGGGCAAATATAGCAAGGATGGCCTTTCATCCTTTTGCAGAAGTTGTGACAACTTGGTTGAAATGTTCATGCAAATTTATTCAGGAATCTATTCATCCGTTTTATTTTCTTTTTCAGCTTTGCCCCAGTGTGGGGTAGCTAGACACAACACGGGTATTTGAATAATACGATCAAGCCCAAAGTGTTTTGACTAGCGGTTCTTAAAATTCAGGATGCATGAAGGATGGCCTCTCATCCTTTCTTAAAGACATGATGTTAAAGTCGACCTCGACCCTTAGCTGGTTTAGGCACTTTCTCTTTTTTTTCTTCTTATCTTTTCTTTCAAGGATCATTTTGCCCTGATGTAAAGCTAGGTTTGGAAGAAAAATCAAGGCAAGGATCAGGAAAAGGTTGCCTTTGGCTCAGTTAAGGTTCTCATGGGAGCACTACGTTGCACCCTGCTGAAGAACCCTTTAAGCAACTCGGCATTTTTCCATGATCATGGTCGTGCCAAAAAGGTGCGGTCTCAGAATGATGTCATCATCGACCGAGCAATTGTTATTTTTTTTCAAAAGGTTTTTTTTTTTTTTTTTTAACAAAAGTTTGCAAACAAAAGTAAAAGCATGCATAACGCTTACAAAACGACCGGTCCTGCCCAGGATGGTCGACACAAAAGGTAAACTTCAACTTAGCCTGGAAATGGTGGACTCAGCTCAGAACTGCATCCAAGGAAGATTTTGGATTTGTGGGAGTGGGTTGCGCCTTCCAACCTTGCCTGATTCCCTTCAACTGGTCCCACTAGAAGATGCCCCCTTGTGATCTGGGAGAGGGTTTTGCATAACCCCTGTGGCCGGTGTGTTGGTTGTAGTGGTAGGGGTAGGAGGATCCACAGTAAGTCTTTTGGAGTCAATTAAGTCCTGGATCGCATGCCGAAGGGCCCAACACTGATTGGTGGCGTGCCCCGGTGACCCCATGTGATATTCACAGATTGCTTTGGGGTTGTAGCTCCTACCCAATGCCGCGTTTGGGTTAGGGGAAATCATCCTCAAGTAGCCTCCCCTTAGCAGCGTTGGGAGGAGTTCGGCAGGCGTGTGTGGAAGTGGTGTGAATACCCTGCTTCTTCTATCTTCCCTTTGCGCACCCTGCAGTGGTGCCGACCCCATGGGCCTCGCGCCATGTGGATGAGATCCTCCTTGCAGGTGGAGTGGTCGTGGCCCCTGTGCAGAGTCAATGCTTGCCACATCTTTCTGGCCTTCAGGCTTCTTCCCTCCGTTCACTGGCCTTCTTGACATTGCCCCAGGTGAGCCTGCCTCTATCAGTCCTGCTTTAATGCCACCTTCAACCCTGTCGGCTATCTGGACCAGGGCGCTGAAGCTTGTTGTTTGCTGGCCAATCATGTGGGAGTAGTAGGGTTGTCCCAGGGTTGAGATGAATAGGCTGGCCATCTCTTCTTCCGTTAGTGGTGGGCGCACCATCATTGCATGTTCACGCCACCTCCTTGCATAATCTCGAACTGCCTCGCCTGCCTTCTTGCTCATTCTCATCAGCTCCATTCTTGTTGGCATCACCTCAGTGTTAAACCTAAACTGTTCGGTGAAGAGGTGTGCCAAGTCAGGCCAAGTGCGGATTTGCGCGGGGTTCAGAGTGGAAAACCAACGATGCACTTGCCCTGTTAAGGATCTCTGGAACAGATGTATCATTAACTGCTCATCCCTATTGTATCCCACCATGGCTCCGCAGTATGATCGGAGATGTGCAGTTGGGCAGCCGGTCCCGTCAAATTTCTCAAAGTCCGGACACCTGAACTTTGCTGGGAGTTGTATGTCAGGGAAGAAACAGAAATTGTCAACTGTCATCCTTCCTGGCACTGCCCCTCTCCTCAGTTCTTGCCATTCTGCTCTGAGGTCATTGATCATGGCACTGACTTCGGGCGAGATGCCCCTTGCTTCATTTCTCTGTCTATACCACTCCTCTTCTTCTTCATGGTTTATCTCTGGAATATGTGGGAGATGTAGTGCATTATCAAGAGGTATCTGCTGCGGTTGCTGGACTTGTGGAACGACAGGAGGCGGTACTTGAGGAGGAAGGACTGGTGGAGGCATTATATGAGCCGGTGGCGGAGCTTGTGGCGGCCCTTGCAGTCCTTGCGGTAATGCTTGTGGTTCTCCTCGTGGCTGCGGGATCACTGGCTGTGGCATTTGTCTGATGAGATTTTGGAGCAGCTCAGTGATTTGCCCCACTTGCTGGTTTAAGTGCACGATTGTCGGCTCGTCCTCAATTCTGCGAGGTGGCGGAGGTTGCTGTGGTGCAGGAGGCTGTGGTGCCGGTGGCTGAGGCACAGGTGGCTCTTCTGGATTCATCTTTGTGCGGGATCTTAACAGATATGGACTTCGGGGAGCTATGGCCGCAACACTTTCAACCTTGGTAAAATAAAATAAAACAAAGAGGAAAAAACAAAACAAAAGACATGTTAGTTTCTTCCGAAAATGGTCTGCTTCTGTGGGAGGGCAGCCGTGTGTGGCAAAATTGGAATGAGTGCCATGGCTGGCACTGTTGGTTGAAGTTTCTCTCTATCTTCTCTGTTTTTCCCTGTTTTCCCTCTTGTTTTTCCAACAATTGGTATCGGAGCATCTTCGATCTGTGAAGGGCGTTATGGCTGCTCTTGGTTCTTCTACGACTATTCCTATATTTGGTGGTGAGAACTATGATTATTGGAGTATCAAAATGAAGACTCTTTTCCTGTCACTTGATCTTTGGGATGTTGTTGAAAGTGGAGTTTCTGTTCCAGCAGAAGACACTTCAGATTTAACCCAAAACAAGATTGACAAGCAAAGAGATGCTAAAGCCTTGTTTACTTTACAGCAAGCTGTGACTGAAGCAATCTTTCCAAGATTGATGAGAGCAACAACTTCAAAACAGGCCTGGGAGATTCTACAACAAGAGTTTCAAGGAAATAATAAAGTTAAGACAATCAAGCTTCAAGGTTTAAGAAGAGAACTTGAAAATCTCAAAATGAGGGAATCTGAGAATGCAAAAGACTATTGCTCCAGACTCATTGAGGTTGTAAATCAGATGCGTGCTTATGGAGAAGAGGTACCTGATGTGAGAGTTATTCAGAAGATCTTGATTGGCTTGACAGAAAAATATGATCACGTGGTTGCTGCAATAGAAGAATCCAGGGATCTTTCAACCTTAACAGTCACTGAGTTGATGGGATCATTACAATCTCATGAGCAAAGAATTGACAGAAGAAGTGAAGTCCCTCTAGAAAATGCATTTCAGCTGAAAGTTAATCTGAAAAACCAGAAACAAAAAGATTTCAAGAAGAAGTCTAAAGGCACACCAAAAGGAGGAGAGTATTCTCAGAACAAGGGAACTCCAAAAGGAGCATTTCCACCATGTGGTGTTTGCAAGAAGACAAATCACTTGGAAAAGGATTGTTTTCATCTTGGAAAGCCTCAGTGTACAAACTGCAAGAAGTTTGGCCACATTGAGAAGGACTGTCGGTTCAAAAACAAGAATCAACAGGCCAATTATACAGAAGACAAGGAGGAGCACTTGTTCTTTGCATGTCAAGCCACTGTTGATCAGAAGAATAAAGAATGGTTTCTTGACAGTGGGTGCAGCAATCATATGACTCCAGATGAAGGTATGTTTTCAGAAATTGATAGGTCTGTAAATGTAAAGGTCAAATTGGGGAATGGTGAATTAGTAGCAGCAAAAGGAAAAGGCACAATCACTATGGAAACCAAGAAAGGAACCAGATTCATCAAGGATGTTCTATTTGTTCCAAGTCTCGATCAAGGTCTTCTAAGTGTTGGTCAAATGATGCAGAATGGGTACTCTCTACACTTTGTAGGGGAGTTATGCACTATTTATGATCTAAAGAACAATAATCAAGAAGTGGCTGAAGTGAAAATGGGAAATGGCAAAAATTTTCCCATTAAGTGGCACTGTCCAAAAGCTATGATGGCTAAATTTGATGATACAACTCTTTGGCATCAAAGGTTTGGACACTACAACCTTAATGCACTAAGATTGTTGAATCAAAAGGGCATGATAAGAGATTTACCTCTCTTAGACCAGAATATGCCAATATGTGAAGGGTTTATTCTAGGAAAACAGCATAGACAGTCTTTTCCTACAGAAAAAGCTTGGAGAGCAAAAAATGTTTTGGAACTTGTTCATACTGATGTGTGTGGCCCAATGAGAACACTTTCTCTAAGCCAAAACAAATATTTCATCTTGTTTATAGATGACTATTCAAGGATGATATGGGTTTATTTTTCCAACAAAATCAGTCCTTAATCAAACTCCTATTGAGGCCTGGTGTGGTCAAAAGCCTACTGCAAGTCATTTGAAGGTTTTTGGCTGCATTTGCTATATTCATGTTCCTTCACAAAAGAGACACAAGCTTGAAGGAAAATCTGAGAAAGGAGTTTTTCTTGGATATAGCACTCAATCCAAGGGATATAGACTCTATAACTTAGAGTCAAAACAGCTTGTCACAAGTAGAGATGTAGAGTTTGATGAACAAGCCACTTGGAATTGGGATGAAGAAAGCATGTCAAAACAAATTGTCCTTACACCAGCAAGAAGAGAATCTCATCTACCTATTTTTGAGACTGAAAATGAAGGAAATGAAGGGCATGGAAATCTACCAATTACTCCAAGTTCATCGCTTGGATCTGAAGGCATATTGGAAGAAACTTCTTCACCAGAATCTCCACCTAGAAGGGTAAGGTCCTTAAGTGAGATTTATGAATCTTGCAATTACTCCTCTGTAGAGCCTGAAAATTTTGCAGCAGCTGTAAAAGAAAAGATTTGGGTAGATGCAATTGAGGATGAGCTCAGAATGATAGAAAAAAATGAAACATGGGAGAAAAACAGCAAGGTCCAGTGGAGATTTATTGTGATAATAAATCTGCCATTGCTATGGCTAAGAATCCAGTTCATCATAGTCGTACTAAGCACATTGCAATCAAGTACCATTTCTTAAGAGAAGTTGCAGCGAAGGGAGAAATTGAACTCAAATTTTGCAGCTCTGAAGAGCAAGTTGCAGACATTTTTACAAAAGCTCTTCCTAGAGATAAGTTTCAGCTCTTAAGAATGATGCTTGGAGTTTCAGAAAAATACATCAAGGAGTATTAAAGCTGCTGTAGTTTTCCAGAAACACTATTAATAGTGTAGTTAGTTGTGCTTTGACTATGCTGGTGTTTGGTTTATCTTGGAAGTTGTTTTCATTACTGCAATGTCATTTACAAGGTATCTCTACAAACATGTACTCCTGGAATTGTAAGAGACAGAACACAAAGAATCAACCAAACAATTGTTGGTTGAAGTTTCTCTCTATCTTCTCTGTTTTTCCCTGTTTTCCCTCTTGTTTTTCCAACAAATGGCAATGTCTATTGACCACGTTCTTGAAAGATCCTATTTGGCAGTGTTCATCACAAATCTCGAATACAAAAAGGTTTGCCCGTTTACTGGACAATCTGACTCGTTCTTCATCTGGAAGTCTGAAGATACAGTCAGGTCTAGGAGGGATAAGGAGCTTCTTGAGGTTACGGGTAAGATCCTCCATCAGATAGAAAAAGGGCAAGACAGGGAAACACTCTCACCGACAGACACAAGGGCGAAGACAGCCCAGCCACACCGACTCCACTCTATGGCAAGACTAAGCACCCGTTTTGGAGAGAAGACAATATCTGTAATCTGTATAGCCGTATAAAGATAACATGGTACTTTAATTTTACAATAGAATCTCTGGCCACCGAGGCCCTCATCCTTAAGGACGATCAATACTTTTCTAATTCCAGGGATTAGTTTGTGTGAGTGGCCTTGTGGAAACTAAAGTAGGATCCATCAATAAAGACATGATTAGCAGGAAAGGAAGGTTTTTTGGGATTCATAGGTTAGTAGCCTGGAAGAACACTAGAACACATCATATTGGACAAACCTGAATTTATAATTGTGCATGAAAGTTAAATCTGTTATTTGGTTATCTTAGAACAATTCCAATGCTCTGTTTCTATATATTAATTTACAGGTTCTAGTCTTGCCTCAACTTCCCTGCCAAGGCCTTGTTGGGTGCGAGGTTTATCATCAATAACAAAAACCAACCATATTTAAGTCCATAACATACAACCATTACAATATTCTTGACAACATCTTATTGATCACAAAGGAAATCAAAATGTGGGGTGGCAATCAAGTGCAAGTCCTTTCGTTTCTTTATAGTCGCTCCAAAGTCTTCACTCATGTCTAAATCATTAGGACCGATCCCACTCGGGAGCTTCCAGTCGAAGTAGTATAATAACTCAGCAAGTAGAAGCTCAATATTAGAAAACCCAAATGAAATACCAGGACATATCCTTCTACCAGCACCAAATGGGATAAACTCAAAGTTATTTCCTTTAAAATCTATGCAACTATCTTGGAACCTCTCTGGATAGAAGCTCTCAGCATCATTCCAATGTTTAGGATCCCTTCCAATAGCCCAAGCATTAACCATGATTCTAGCTTTCATGGGTATCTCATATCCATCAATCTCACACTTCTTCCTACATTCTCTTGGTAGTAATAACGGAACTGGTGGGTGTAGCCTTAGAGTCTCTTTGATGACACACTTAAGGTAAGTCAGTTCTTGAATGTCTGCCTCCTCGACCTTTTGCTTGCCTTTGAGAACCTTTCTTAGCGCACCTTGTACCTTCTCCATCGCTCTTCGGTTTATCATCAATTCAGACATTGCCCACTCTGTTGTGCTTGACGAAGTCTCTGTCCCTGCAATGAAGATGTCCTGAAAGCCAGTGGAATTGAGTTTAATTTAAATTAGCCCAAGAAATAATATATTTTTGGGTTTCATGATGCTATATAGCAATTCACTTCTTTTGATGATTTCGATTGATTTGAGGCATTAACGACAACTGATATGATGTTTGCATAAGCACACTAAGTCAATATATAAGGCTCTATTTTGATTTCCTTTATATAGGAGGGGAGAAATTTTTTAGACCGGGTCTTTTAACCTTATATTAGTTTTCTAAAATACCTCAAACTCTTATTATCAAAAAATTTTCAGAAGCAGCAAAAAGCAAAAAAGACATTTTTTTTTCTCTAAGATTGAAGGAAAGCAAAAAAACCAAAAACTAAAAATAAAAAACAATTTTATTGAGAATAAATGATTGTTGTTTCTCAAAAGAGAAAATTTGTATTTTTACTTAAATTTAGAAGCAAGAAAGTTACTAACTGTTGATTTAACTTTCTAAAACTATACCTGTTTTCTTTTATTAAGGAAAAAAAATATTTTCGAAAAGCAGTACAAAACTATCCTAACATACCAAACGGGTTGACTGGTCAAGCCAGAGCCCTTAGATTTGACTAAATCAAATTACATAACAATAGATATACTAACCGTGATTACAGCTTTGATGTTGTCTGTTGTGATTGGGAATTCGAGGTCACCACTCTCCTGAATTCTAAGAAGAACATCTACAAGATCTTCGTCTCCAGCTGCATCACCATTTTTAGTCAACTTGGAGGTCCTTTTTACTCTGTGATCGGTAATGATGTCGTCAAGGATACAGTCAACCTTCCTGTGTATCTTCTTTATTGCTTTCTTCATTCCAGTAATCACATGAAGAAATTCAAGGGAAGGGAAAACATTGGCTATTTCAAAACCTCCTGCTAAAGAAATCATTTCCTTGCTTGCTGATAAAAATGCTTCTTGGTCTTTGCATTCCTTACCAAAAGCTGCCCTTGCAACTATAGAATTTGTCAATGACAGGATTTTCTGGCCAATATTGATGACTGATCCGTTAGTTGTGCAGATCAATCTAACAAACTTCGAGACCTCTTCTTCCCTAAGCGAACAGAATGATCGAACACGCTTAGGACTTAGGAGTTCCATGATACAAATCTTTCGCAGTTGTCTCCAGTAACCACCATATGGAGAGAAGGCAATGTCTGTATAGCCGTAGGTTGTAATCTTAGAAGCAGGAAGCTGAGGTCGGTATGCAAAGTTAACATCATGATTCTTCATCACCTCCATGGCCATGTCAGGAGAAGAGACAACAACAGTAGAGACCTCACCAAGTTGTAGATGCATAAGGGAGCCATATTTTTTGGCCAAGTCTCTCAAGGAGTGATGGGGTAGTGATGACCCTATAAACTGGTGCAAGTTTCCTATCAAAGGCAGCTTCCTAGGACCAGGGGGCAATTTTTTACTTGTGTCATGGGCTTTGGATCTCTTCCAAACTTTCATAAACATAAACAAAAATAGGAGAAAAGGGAAGATAAGGGTGAACCACAAAGGCTGTTGCTCCATGGCTATGGGAAGAAGATGCATAGGAGAGTGTTTTAAGGGTTTTTTTTATGGTAAGATTTCACTTGCAACCGTGGCTTAAGAATCTCCGGGTTCTGTCCAAGAAAGATATCATTTTGGTCAAAGTTCTAGTTGTATTCATTTACTCATTTTGTTTATTAGCCACGACCTAACAGTTTCTAGTATGATATTTGTTTACGTGATAAGCGTTGAAATCTAAACTCTTTAATCGTTTAGGCCGTATTTGTAGCCTTGGATATGGGGAGAAAAGAAAATAAAGATAAAAAGGTAAAAAAGAAGAAAAAAGAAAAGAAAAATATATTTTAATAAGATGATGGGGGGTAGTAGGCAAGTGAGAGTGGGCGTGTACTGGTAGGGTTGGTGGGGTGGCAATGACGGTGGCGGCAATGATGGTGGTGCTGGGCGGCGGCTGGTGGTGGGGGTGGTTGTTGCCGGTGGTGGGGATGGTGGTTGGCAATGGTGGGCGGTGGTGGCAAATGATGGAGGTGGTGGTTGGCGGTGGTGGCGGGCAATGGTGGGTGGTAGTGTAGGTGGGTGGTGGGTTGTGAATAGTGTGAATAGTGATAAGTGATGGTGAATTTTCGTTTTTTTCAAAATTCCTACCTTTTCGGAGAGAAAATTTTTTTACATTGTAGAGAAGGGAGAAAAAATTTTGAGAAAAAATCTCATTTTCCTTTATTTAAATCAAACAAGAAAAAATA
Organism: Buxus sempervirens; assembly: GCA_947561395.2. NCBI lineage: Eukaryota > Viridiplantae > Streptophyta > Magnoliopsida > Buxales > Buxaceae > Buxus > Buxus sempervirens. The sequence continues at coordinate 49,683,179 of OX387184.1, read as the reverse complement.
AAATTTTAACATTTTCTGTTCTTTTCTCCCCAAATCCAAGGTTCCAAACACAGCCTTAATTAGCATCCCCTATAGCGCATGCTGTATACACCCCTCACATTCAATTAGAGGGGGGCGCGCCACACAATGAATGTGAGGGGCTGTCTACAACGTGCGGCCCATTCCTCTTTATTTAAAAATTGGAAAGAATCTTATAATATAATAAGGAGTATGCATTAAGGAAAGGAAGAGCGCATCGTCAACTTAGCAAATGACAAAAGCAGCAGGAGGACCTAACCTAACAGCATCTTTATTTTGGTTTTTGGTCCTTTTTTTTCATTAAAAAAGAAAAGGAGATTTCATGCTCAAAACAAGGAGAGGGGCACTATTCCTCTCTCTCTTTCCTTTTTCGTTGTGGAGGCGAGCTTGGAGAATAAGACAGGAAATGAGATTTTCAGAAAAAAATAATAATAATTAAAAAAAAAACTGTATTTTTCTTCTATGTTAATGCTGGATCCGGATACTTAGAACAAAGGTAAGATTTTCATTATAAAAAAAAGGGGCTAGGTTTGAATTTAAAGAGAAGCAAATAATAATAATAATAATAATAATAATAATAAATAAATAAATAGATAGGTAGATTTGATTTTATTGAGAAGCAATAATTTGCTGTTTATCTTCAAAAGACTAGGTGGCAAATGATGCACATTCTCATAAACTTTTGGAATACAATTACTTAATTTTCAAAAAAAAGGGAAAAAAAATAACATTTCTACTATTAGAAGCAAAAACTCAATTTTACAAAGGACTAACTAAATGTTAATTTTATTTTTTTTGATAACACGTATTTCTTTTAAAAGCAAAAAATAATTTGAACAATGCTAGGTGCCGAAATATATACTGACCAAGATTATAGCTTTTATGCTGTCTGTTGTGATTGGAAATTGGAGGTCACCACTCTCCTGAATTCTAAGAAGAACATCCACAAGATCTTCATCTCCTACATCAGCATTTCTAGTCAATTTGGCAGAACTTTTCACTTTGTGATCATTAATAATGTCATCAAGGATCCTGTCAACCTTCTTGTGTGACCTCTCTATTGCTTGCTTCATTCCAGTAATCACACGAAGAAATTCAAGTGACGGGAAAACATTCGCTAATTCAAAACATCCCACTACAGAAGTCATTTCCTTGCTTGCTGATAAGAATGTTTCTTGGTCTTTTCATTACTATAGAACACATCACATTAGACAAAGCCTGCATCTATCATTATGTATACAAGTTAAATCTGTTGTTTGGTTATCTTAGGACAATTCCTATGCTCTGTTTCTATATATTAATTTACAGGTTCTAGTCTTGCCTCAACTCCCCTGCCAAGGGCCTTGTTGGCTGCGAGGTTTAACATCAAAAACAAAACAAAACATATTAACTCCATAACATATAACCATTACAATGTTCATGACAACATCTTATTGATCACAAATGAAATCAAAATGTGGGGTGGCAATCAAGTGCAAGTCCATTCGTTTCTTTACAGTCGCTCCAAAGTCTTCACTCATGTCTAAATCTATCCCAATTGGGAGCTTCCAGTCAAAGTAGTATAATAACTGAGCAAGTAGAAGCTCAATATTGGCAAACCCAAATGAAATACCAGGACATATCCTTCTACCAGCACCAAATGGGATAAACTCAAAGTTATTTCCTTTGTAATCTATGGAACTGTCTTGGAACCTCTCTGGGTAGAAGCTCTCAGCATCATTCCAATGTTTAGGATCTCTTCCAATGGCCCAAGCATTAACCATGACTCTGGTTTTCACGGGTATCTCATATCCATCAATCACACACCTCTCCCTACTTTCTCTTGGAAGTAATAATGGAACTGGTGGGTGTAGCCTCAGAGTCTCTCTGATAACAAACTTCAGGTAAGTCAGTTCTTGAATGTCCGTCTCCTCAACATTTTGCTTGCCTTTGAGAACCTTTCTGAGTTCAGTTTGTACCTTCTCCATCACTCTTGGGTTTCTTATCAATTCGGCCATTGCCCATTCTGCTGTGCTTGATGAAGTCTCCGTCCCAGCAACGAATACGTCCTAAAAAGCCAAAGAATTATTTCTTTCTCCATTAAGAAAGAGCTTCTAAAGTAATAATGGGTCATGTAACAGACTAACAGCATGATCAATCCTGGGTTGGTGGAATTCGATTGATTTAAGGCATTAACACCCTATATCATGTTTTGATGAGCACACTAAGGCTCTGTTCTGACTTGCTTTCAAAAAGTTATTACAAAGATTAACAAGAAAAAACAGCAAAAACCACTAAAGACTTTTTTTTTTTTAAGAAAAGGAGAAGAATAGTGTTTTATTTTACTAATCATTGCCTCTCCTCATAAGAAAAAATTTGTATTTTTACTTTAATTTTAGACACTAAAAAGTGCTTTACAAAGGACAAACTAAATGTTAATTTTGCATTTTAAAAACAATTTTTTGAAAGCAAAAAAATACTTTTGAAAAGCAATATCAAACTAAGCCTGAAATAGCAAATTGGGCGACTGATCAAGTCATAGCCCTTAGATTTGACTAAATCAAATTACTTAAGAACAAGAGTAGGTACCAAAATAGATATACTAACCAAGATTACAGCTTTCATGTTGTCTGTTGTCATAGGAAATTGGAGATCACCACTCTCTTGAATTCTAAGAAGAACATCAACAAGATCTTCTTCATCTCTTACATCACCATTTCTATTCAAGTTTGCAGTCCCTTTCACTTTGTGATCATTAATGATGTTATCATAGATCATGTCAAGCTTCTTCTGTACCCTCTGCAATGCTTGCTTCATTCCAGAAATCACAGAAAGAAATTCTAGTGAAGGGAAAACATCAGATACTTTAAAACCTCCCCCTAGTGAAATCAATTCCTTGCTCGCTGATAAGAACGCTTCTTGGTCTTTGCATTCCTTACCAAAAGCTGCCCTTGCAACTATAGAATTTGTCAATGACAGGATTTTTTGACCAAGATTGATGATCGATCCATTAGCTGCGCAGATCAATTTAACAAACTTTGAGACCTCTTCTTCCCTAAGTGAACGGAACGATCGGACACGCTTTGGACTTAGGAGTTCCATGATACAAATCTTTCGCAGTTGTCTCCAGTAACCACCATATGGAGAGAAGGCAATGTCTGTATAGCCATAGGTTATAATCTTAAAAGAAGGAAGCTGAGGTCGGTATGCAAAGTTAACATCATGATTCTTCATCACCTCTATGGCCATGTCAGGAGAAGAGACAACAACAGTAGAGACTTCACCAAGTTGTAGATGCATAAGGGGCCCATAATTTTTGGCCAAGTCTCTCAAGGAGTGATGGGGTAGTGACCCTATCAACTGGTGCAAGTTTCCTATCAAAGGCAGCTTCCTAGGACCAGGGGGCAATTTTTTACTTGTGTCATGGGCTTTGGATCTCCTCCAAACTTTCATAAACATAAACAAAAATAGGAGAAAAGGGAAGAAAAGGGTGAACCAGAAAGGCTGTTGCTCCATGGCTATGGGAAGAAGGTGCATAGGAGAGTGTTTTTGAGGGGTTTTTTATAGCAAGATTTCACTCGCAACCGTGGCTTAAGAATCTCCGGGTTCTGTCCAAGAAAGATATCATTTTGGTCCAAGTTCTATTTTTATTCATTTAGTCATTTTGTTTATTAGCCACGACCTAACAGTTTCTAGGGTAATATTTGTTTACGTGATAAGCGTTGAAATCTAAACTCTTTAATCGTTTAACATCCCCTACAACCTGTTGTAGACGACGCCCATTCCTCTTTAATTAAAGATTGGAACGAATCTTATAATATAATAAGGAGTATGCATTAAGGAAAGGAACAACGCATGGTCAATTTTGCAAATGACAAAAGCAGCAGGCAGACCTAACCTAACAAGGTCTTTATTTTGGTTTTTTGGTCCTTTTTGTTCATTAAAAAAGAAAAGGAGATTTCATGTTCAAAACAAGGAGAGAGGCACCATTCCTATCTCTCTCTTTCCTTTTTGTTGTGGAGGCGAGCTTGGAGAATAGCACAGGAAATGAGATTTTCAGAAAAAAATAATAGTAATTAAAAAATTGTATTTTTCTTCTATGTTATTGCTGGATCCGGATACTTAAAAAAAAGGTAAGACTTTCCGGATGAGATCCTGTACAACCTTTATCTACAACCTTATATGCAGCTTTTCACAGGATTGTTTAAAAATTTACCGATATGCCATTCATAATACACATGGCATGATCCTGTGAAAAGCTGCATATAAGGTTGTAGATAAAGGTTGTACAGGATTTCATCTGAAGACTTTCATTATAACCAAATTTTTGCTTTTGAAGATAAACAGCAAATTATTTCTTCTCAATAAAATCAAATCTATTTATTTATTTATTATTATTATTATTTGATTCTCATAAAGTTTTGAAATACAATTACTTAATTTTCAAAAAAAAGTTCCGAGACCCGACACTTGTCCGCCACAGAAAGTCCTGTCACTAAATCTTTTAGCAGCGGGTTTTTAAGTTTTAGCGGCGGTCAAAAAACCACCACAAAATATTGCCTTTTTTAAAAAAAAAATTTAGTAGCCCGGCCCGTCCCGTATCCCGTATCCCTTGCCCCTTGCCCCTTGCCCCTGCCCCTTGACAGTTGCCCTTGCCCAAGGCCTGCCCTACATACAAAAATCTGCAAATTAGAAAGGGCTTAATGAAACGAGTACATGGGCAAAATGGGCAATAAATTGACATGATCAAAAAGTGCAAAATGACAGAATACACAGAAATTATCCCATCTCATTCTACTTTGCCTTGTTTCTACTTTGTTATCCCAGAAGTCGTATTTTCAAAATCAATTTTACCCATTCCTGTATCTCCCTCTTCTTCACTGCTTTCATCACCACTAACTTGCAAACTTTTTATTTGCAATTTCTTCATAGCACAAAGTAGCAACCAAAATCTACAATACGTATAAAAAGAAAAATCGAAGTCAAGACAATCTGCACTTTGTTTAAGATGATTTTTTTTTTAAATTGTTTAAGATGATGGAATATTGGAAATTTATTTACATAAATTAAGGGAAAACAATAATAAAAAATTGGAGAAAAATAACTTAAGCAGTATAAGGCTTCCCCTTTTGCTTCAACATGCATCTGCATTGACAAGTTAAAGGATCATCTCAATGAAGGTAGAATCTCATCTTAGGCAATCTGTAACTACTTGGTCAAATGAACACAAATATTGTGACAAAAGTTGCGGTGATCATGGTGTTCTTTCATCCTATTCAAGTCAACTTTTCTAGTTGGAGAGCCACTTGATGTAACTTAGCATGATAGAAATGATAGCTAATGGCAATGCATGACCAATCCCTACTATGTCAAGGCTTATTACTCAAACAGAGCTTCAAAATGACAAAATTACCTTAGATTTTGTTTGTGGCTGCATTGTTTGAGTCTCTTGGACATTGAATTTCTTTTCTAGCCTTTGATGAAAGTACGAAAATGCAAACACAAAATTAGATGACAAATTGAAGCACTTCACGTCTAGAAATCTGGAATAAACATACTAGGGAAGAAATAAATGAATGAAATGCGAGGAAAGAGTTACAGGTGCCTTCCGAAACTGAGCAATCGAGTAATTTTTTAGTTCTACATCATAAAAATAAGCCTTAAGTTGAGAGCAGAAAAGTTCTAAACACAGAGAATCACAGAAATTTTATGAATTAAATTGCCTTTTGTTTTCTGATCGTGGTGTCACAGAGGAATGCTTTCGATCTAGATGTTTCCAGCAAGGATGCAGGTTATTTTGAGTTCAAACTCTAAGATCCGGTGACAATGCTTCCTGCGGATGAGATGTTCTCCGATACAAAGCTCTTTCTGCTACAGCTTACTGTTCTCCAGCTTGCGATATATTTAGCGTCGTCATCTACCGAGGTTAGGTCTCCAGAGACGGCGAAATGGCATCGCAGAACCAAGGTTTCGGCTGCTGATCCTCACTCGTTTTCTCTAAAGGTGCCTAGATGTTCAAATAGACGTAAGGAGCATCTCGGCTTGAAGAGGCTCAATCAGAATCCTAAGCAAGACATCGTTCCACCCCCTCGAAGAGTCCTCATCTTAAGTCTGAAGCATTTTCTTCATAGAAACCCTAAATCTTCTTCTACCTCTGATTACTCATTGAGTCTTTCGTTGCTGAAGGGCTCTGAAACGATCTCATTAAAAATCCTCCTAAATTAAGAAAGGCGAAGGCACAATGCTATTTTAACACACAGTGGAAGGAACAGAGAGTGAGGGCGAGACTGAGACGGTGAAATGGGAGGATGAGGTGAGAAAATTTGACTTTTAGCTGCGGTCGTTAGAAGACCGCTGCTAAAAGACTCTAAACACCCGCCGCTAAATCGTACTTTTTTTTTGTAGTGACGTATTTCTTTTAGAAGCAAAAAATACTTTGAACAAGGCTAGGTACCGAGATTATAGCTTTTATGCTGTCTGTTGTGATTGGAAATTGGAGGTCACCACTCTCCGGAATTCTAAGAACATCCACAAGATCTTCATCTCCTACATCAGCATTTCTAGTCAATTTGGCAGCACTTTTCACTTTGTGATCATTGATGATGTCATCAAGTATCCTGTCAACCTCCTTGTGTGACCTCTTTATTGCTTGCTTCATTCCAGTAATCACAGGAAGAAATTCAAGTGAAGGGAAAACATTGGCTAATTCAAAAACTCCCACTACAGAAGTCATTTCCTTGCTTGCTGATAAGTATGTTTCTTGGTCTTTACATGCATTACTACAGAACACATCATCTTGGAAAAATCCTGCATCTATCATCATGTGTAGAAGTTAAATCTATTATTTGGTTTTCTCAGGACAATTCGTATGATCTCTTTCTATATATTAATTTACAGGTTCTAGTCTTGCCTCAACTCCCCTGCCAAGTGCCTTGTTGGATGCGAGGTTTAACATCAAAAACAAAAAACAAAAAAGAAAACAAAACATATTAACTCCATAACATACAACCATTACAATGTTCTTGACAACATCTTATTTATCACAAAGGAAATCAAAATGTGGGGTGGCAATCAAGTGCAAGTCCGTTCGTTTCTTTACAGTCGCTCCAAAGTCTTCACTCATGTCTAAATCTTCAGGACTGATCCCACTAGGGAGCTTCCAGTCGAAGTAGTATAACAACTGAGCAAGAAGAAGCTCAATATTGGCAAACCCAAATGAAATACCAGGGCATATCCTTCTACCAGCACCAAATGGGATAAACTCAAAGTTATTTCCTTTATAATCTATGGAACTGTCTTGGAACCTTTCTGGGTAGAAGCTTTCAGCATCATTCCAATGTTTAGGATCTCTTCCAATGGCCCAAGCATTAACCATGATTCTGGTTTTCATGGGTATCTCATACGCATCAATCTCACACCTCTCCCTACATTCTCTTGGGACTAATAAAGGTGCTGGTGGGTGTAGCCTTAGAGTCTCTTTGATGACACACTTGAAGTAAGTCAGTTCTTGAATGTCTGTCTCCTCCACCTTTTGCTTGCCTTTGAGAACCTTTCTTAGCTCAGATTGTACCTTCTCCATCACTCTTGGGTTTCTCATCAATTCAGACATTGCCCATTCTGTTGTGCTTGACGAAGTCTCCGTCCCTGCAATGAAGATGTCCTGATCAAGCCACAACCGTTAGATTTGACAAAATCAAATTACAAAAAAACAGGACTAGCTATGTACCCAATACACATACTAACCGTGATTACAGCTTTTATGTTGTCTGTTGTGATTGGAAATTCGAGGTCATCACTCTCCTGAATTCTAAGAAGAACATCAACAAGATCTTCATCTCCTGCATATCCATTTCTAGTCAAGTTGGCTGTCCTTTTCACTCGGTGATCGTTAATGATGTCATCAAGGATACGGTCAACCTTCTTGTGTAACCTCTTTATTGCTTGCTTCATTCCAGTAATCACATGAAGAAATTCAAGTGATGGGAAAACATTGGCTATTTCAAAACCTCCCGCTATAGAAATCAATTCCTTGCTTGCCGATAAGAATGATTCTTTGTCTTTGCATTCCTTACCAAAAGCTGCCCTTGCAACTATCGAATTTGTCATTGACAGGATTTTCTGGCCAAGATTGATGATCGATCCATTAGTTGAGCAGATCAATCTAACAAACTTCGAGACCTCTTCTTCCCTAAGTGAACGGAATGATCGGACACGCTTGGGACTGAGGAGTTCCATGATACAAATCTTTCGCAGTTGACTCCAGTAACCACCATATGGAGAGAAGACAATGTTCGTATAGCCATAGGTTGTAATTTTAGCAGAAGGAAGCTGAGGTCGGTACGCAAAGTTAACATCATGATTTTTCAGCACCTCAATGGCCATGTCAGGAGAAGAAACAACAACAGTAGAGACTTCACCAAGTTGTAGATGCATGAGGGGCCCATAATTTTTTGCCAAGTCTCTCAAGGAGTGATGGGGTAGTGACTCTATCAACTGGTGCAAGTTTCCTATCAAAGGCAGCTTCCTAGGACCAGGAGGCAATTTTTCTCTTGAGTCATGGGCTTTGGATCTCTTCCAAACTTTCATGAACATAGACAAAAATAGCACAAACGAAGCGAAAAGAGTAAACCAAAGAAGTTGTTCCTCCATGGCTAAGGGAAGAGGATGTTTAGGAGAATGTTTTAGGGGGTCTTAAGGTAAGATTTTACTTGCAACCAGCTTAAGAATCTCCGAATTCTGTACAAGGAAGATACCATTTTGGTTGATGTTCTATTTTTATTTATGTATTCATTTTGTTTATTAGCCATGACCTATGCGCTGTACAAGGGACAAGGCATAGTCTTTCTTTGGCTCTTCTTCAGGGGCGGAGCTACATAGAGCTTAGGTTAGGCCATCCTGAAATTACAAAAAATTATTGTCCATTTAATATATATACAGCTTTACCCCCTTAAAATTTCAAATTTGCCGTCATATCTTTTTAATCACAACCATTCATCTTTCGTCTTTAGTTCGAAGATTTAATTTGCCCACCCTATATCAAAGTCCTGGCTGGCTCTTCACTTTAACGAATACAATTTAAATATATATATAAACAAAAACAAAAACAAAAAAACAAAACAAAATGCCTCTGATATAGTATATATCGCCACAATGTTGTGACATGTAGTGACAAGGCTCTATTTAAAAAAGGCATACTTGTCGGGATGAAATCATCTGCTGCTTTTCACTGCTGTGTACCATGCAACTAGAGTGAGCATCTCATGGTTAAGATTTTTTCCCACAATAAAATTTCTTTTACACTTTCAAAAACAAAACTTTGTAAATGTTTGATGCTCTATATGGTAGCATTTAGTTTCAGCTGCAAGGTTAACTACAATAAAAGAGGCAGAAGATTTCAAACCGACTGGTCCGTTGGTGTAATGTTACTCCTTTTATAACAAAATTAGAGAAATAAAAATAAATTATAAATTATGAAACATTTATTTTGTATTTGCTTTCAAAAATCTGCTGCAATAAATAAGCAGAAAGTAGGAAAAAAAAGCATATGTTGCATTAATTTTTTAAAATATTAAAAGGTAGTTCTTCTTTTTTGTTTTATGGAGAAGCAATACAATTTGTTCTGAATTTGCATAAGCTAGAGCGACAATCCTTTTGAAAATTTATCTCTATCAAAGTGTCACTACAAACAAGAGGGGAATTAGCGACAGGCTTTTAGCGGAGGTAACAAAATTCCGCCCCTAATAGCACTTTTACCGGCGGTAAACACACTTTCCGCCCCTAAAAGTTAATGTATCATTTTTCCCGTGCAAAAAATCTATGGCTTTTCTCGCGAAATAGCCTTTAGCGACTGTAGTTCCTGCCGGTATATTGAGTTTTACCATCGGCGGTAGTTCCCGCCGGTATATTGAGTTTTATCGGCAGTACTTTCACTACCGCCGATAAAAATTTGGCGGGAGGAACCCACCAAATTCTTTTAGCGGCGGTAGCAACACTATTACCCCTAAAAGGTATAAAATAAAAACTATTTTGTGTATTCAATGATTTGCTATCGGTTTACCAGCGGTTTTACCGCCAGTAAAGATATTCTTCATTTTTTAAAAGAAGAAAACTTCACTTTTAGGGGTGGTAAGCTACCACTGCTAAAAGTAAGCGCGATTTTCAAATTTAATTCCACTTTTAGGGGCGGTAGCTTACCGCTGGTAAAAGCGAAAGCGGGAAATTTCCCACACGTCTAATGGATTGAATTTTGACTTGACTTTTAGGGGCAATAAACTACCGCCGCTAAAAGTAAAGCGCAATTTTCAAATCTAATTCGACTTTTAGGGGTGGTAATTTACCACCGCTAAAAGTAAAGCACACAATATTTCAAATTTAATTCAACTTTTAGGGGCGGTAGGGAAACTACAGCCGGTAAAGTCAACTCTACATATACCAGCTGAGTCTCTTCTTCTTCAACTTGTCTCTTCTTCACCTTGTCTCTTCTTCAACTTGTTTTTTCTTAAAGGTAAGTTTTTTTAACTCTATCTTTGCATTTCTTTTATCTCTACCTACTTTTCTTCTTTAAAACTTTACTCTCACTGACATTTTTAATTTTTCTCTCTCTTCAGATTTCTTAACTCATAGGTTACTCTCTTACTAACCTACTCTCTCTCTCTCTCTTGTAACGCCCCGAACCCGGGTCAGTGTAAACTGGTACCTGACTCGAACCCGGTTCGCTACTGTAACAACCCGAATTCAATTCAACAACCAAATCCGAGGTGTTACTGGCCCATATCAAATACATCATCAATAATATACCAGACAATAGAATTAAATAATCCATTCACTTTACTATACTATCAGAGTGCGGAAACAAGTATATGCGGAAGTGTAGTCTAAAATCCTCAAATAAACATTTAAGTTGATCATCAATCATTAATATCAAAGTCTGGTAAAATAAAATGGTTACTATCTCTCTCATCTCTTTAGTACATCAAATCCAAATAAATAATAGTCTATCAAATATGACTAAGTCTAAACAATCCTCCACCTCAAACAAGATCCGGATAAAAGTAATCCTCCGGTGAATACTCAGCTACCTCTCCCTGGAAATCACTATGATCCCCCTCTCACGTATCAGCTGAAAAATGAAATAAAAGTAGGGTGAGATATGAATATCCCAGTAGGTAACACATGCATGATTAAACAGTTAATATAAGTAAAGTAATAATTCATGCACAATTAAGCAATATCGACTAATCAGGCTCGTATAATCATTCGTATCATTCATGAATACAAAACAGTTTGATAAACAGTTCTAGAAATGAATTTCAGCAAGTTCTAATATAAGAATCCAATATCAAGATCGATAACATAATTCATACTTTGCTAAGATGCACTAAACAGTCACATCCAGCCAATATCTCAAACACATGCCTCCAGCATGTATACAATAATAATAATAAGTGTTGTGATTTCAATGTCATTTGTAGGACTCACAAAGATAGATAAACCTTTTGAGATGATTCTCAACCAATTGCTATACCACCGTGCGGCTTAGGAGCAATGCTACTAATGATACTCAAGTCCCATGCAGCGCAGCTTAAACAAGAGCCGTAGTTACTGACTTATTGCACACTTACCCATCAGAGTTGGCATATACCACCAGCATGCAGCACCAGAATCAATACATGGAGATGGTCGCTTATCCACATGTACAGGGAATCACCAGCTGCTCACCGGGGTGTCCCTCCAGACATAGGACCTTCCCAAACAAACTAACTTGCAAAGGAAGCGCGTCGCATATAGGAGTAACTCAACCCAAATGACATATCCCTCAGCTATCTAGCAACAACTATGGATCCATAACCAGCTATGCCCACTAGACTCCAAAATTCCCTAAAATATAATATTTCTATAAGGGTTGGTGCCTAGCGGCATATAAAGGTTAAATCTGTCAATTACTTCAATATTCGGGTCATCTGAGTTCTGAATTCTCTTTATAAAGTTTTCTGGTTTATAGTGTCATTTAGAAGATGTTCTAGTAATTAAATACTAGTTAGGTTTTCCAAAAACTAGGTTCCTCCGTTTCTTTCAAAGTTTGGCAACTAATGTCCTAAATACCTTCCTAATTTATTTTTCTTTAAAACAGGGAATTAGATAATTTATTTTAGTCTTAAAACATCTTATTTAATCATTAAAATTGTCTAAAAATAGTTTGGAATTGAATCAGGGTGTGAAATTACGAAAATCTGCAAAATCTGAATAGAGCACCTAAGATCGCTCAGGATCGCCCCGGTGGTCTGTGGTCGGCGGTAGTTCAAAATCGAACGCTGACGATACGTCTTCCAGCGATCTTGGGCGGTCTTAAGTTTATAACGAGCGCCGATGATCACCGACAATCGCCGAGCATAGTCGAGGTCAGCGGTCGTTTGAAAACGAACAGAATCAGTTCCAAAACATGATTTTTCTCGTCTAAACTCATTCTAACATATTTATAAAATGATTATCTAACTATATACATCATTACATATCATAAAAACATGCTTTTACGATTAAACGAACGTAAATACAAATCAATCGAACAAAACAGTGTCACCTAACTCTTGACCGTGCGTGCTTCTCCTTCTTCACCAACAAACTACACTCACAAACGTGAAATAACCCTTGGATGATGAAGAACACCAAAAACCCAGTCCTTTCTTCCTCCTTCTCCTTCTTCCTCAGTCGCTCGGTCGTTCAAACTCGGCTTGTTGCTTGCGGCTGAAGCATACGAACGAAAATAGTAATGTGTATGTGTTTAGGTTATTAAACTAATACTTATACTCTCCGATCCCATGTATCTCACATACACAAAACTCAATACACACGCCCAATCAGAATACATACCTCAATATCTCATAATCGGACAGTCAGATCTGTGTCTAATTCTGGATCTCCGCTAATTAGATCATCCCCTATAATAATAAAATATTTCCATCAATTATAGCTCTCAATAATATTATTTATTAATTTAATTTATTATTTAAGTAAAATTCGGGGTTTTACATCTCTCCCTCCCTCTCTTTCTATCTCTTTTTCTCTCTCTTTCCCTCCCTCTCTCTCTCTCCCCTCTCTAAATATTTGTTTGTATGATGTCGAACGACGGCAACAATTTTTTTATTTTTTTAATATTATTTTTAGCAACGGTATGTCCCGCAGGTAAAAATTGTTATTTTATTTTTTATTATTTAAATAAAATTTTTAGCAGCAGGAATTACCGCCACGAAAAGTCTTTATTTTATTTTTTATTTTATAAATATTATTTTTATCAGCGGTAATTTACCACCGGTAAAAATAATAATTTTATTTTTTTATTTTTTAAATATTATTTTTAGCAACGGTAATTTACCGCCGGTAATCAACGAGCAATAGCGGCAGTAGATTATTTGCTGCCACTATAACCTTTAGCGTCAAGCTATTTAGGGGCAGGAGGTGTTACCGTCGATAAAAGTATTACCAGTGGTAATCTAGCTTTGACCGGCGGTAACCTACTACCGGTGAAAGCTTGTATTTTTGTAACGTGTTCTAGCTTTTCAAAGAAGCCAATTTAATTGAAGGAAAGAGGATACTGTTTCTAAAAACTGTACATGAAAAAAGCAATTATCAGTTTTTCAAATTTAAGAATAAAATTCTAAAATGACATTGTCCTACCATTTTTAATGGGGTGCATGTAGTCTGCTTCAATATCCTGCATCCATTCTTGCAACAACTGCTGTTATTGGTGCACTCATTTAAACAAGTTTAGGAAAAGTAGAATTTTCTTATTTAATATTTATACACCAATCAGATCACCCTTTGCAGAAACAAGCATAGGATTTTGATGCAAACAATATCCAAGCATTTTTATTATTTTTTGACAATAAGTATATAAAAGACTCATTTTAAATAATTTCTTCAATCAAATACAATTTTCTAACCAATATTATAGCTTTTATATTGTTGGTTGTAATTTGAAACCCAAGCTCTCCACACTCATGAAGTCTAAGAAGAGCATCAACAAGATCTTAATCTCCTAACTCACCATTGCTATTCAAGTCACCAATGATTGGGTATGATTTGTACGTAATAGTTCCGTAATGCGAACCTTTTGCATTGTCTCCAAAAATCTCCCTATGTAGAGAAGGCTTGTATATGTAAACCTAGGTCATAATATTAGCAGGAAGAAACCCTGGTTTGATGTGCAAACATAAGATCATAATTCATCAACACTTCTATAGTCATTTGAGCCAAACTGTAGATGCAGAAAGGGCGATATTTTGCAGCTAAGTCTCTCATAGAGTGATGGGTTTGTTATCATTTGGTGCAAGTTTCCAGCTATAGGTAACTTCCTGTGCCCTGGAACAGTTTTCAGTGATGGATTTGTTTTAGCTTGCTAAGAGGAAACCAGAAAAGCTGGAGCTCAATGGATGAGAAGAAGATGACTACTTAAGAGAGTGACTTGTAGTGTTTCACATATTGAGTTTTTATTTGCAACTAGAATAGGAATTCTGGAGTTTTGTTTGGCCAGGATGCCATTTGGTTGAAGTTCTATTTTTTATATTTGTTAGCTTTCTTTATGAGCTAAGATGTGGACATTTAACCTAACAAAGCCAATTATTGATCTAGTTTCTAGCACAATACCTGTTTATATGATAAGGATGTAAAATCTATCCTAATAATTATTAGATCTAATCTTATAATATGGTAATGAGCAAGGAAAGAAAAGAATGCTGAGAAGAGCGCATCTCTTGTCTTGTAATAGAAGATGCGCCTGACTTTTACCAATAAAAAGGACACAAGGTGTCCCTGCTAATAGGTAATAATGTAACAACCTAACCCAGCAAGGTATTGTCCGCTTTGGGCCTAAGCCCGCACGGTTTTGTCCCGACCCCACATTGGAAACGGATGAATACCCGGTATAGTATAAGAGTCAGGAAAAACACTTAACCAAGCGAGGCGCTTTTTGATGACAAAACCGTATGAGCTTAGGCCCAAAGAGGACAATACCTCGTTGGGTTGGGCTTACAAATAGTATCAAAGCTTGATCCGGGTCCAGTAGTCCGAGGCTGGTGTAGGTCCTGGCGTTGCCCAGGAAAGGTGGTTGGACCGATAAGGGCAGGCCCATGAGGGGTTGGAAGGCTTCTAGGTGGCCATTGCTCGGGGACGTGTAGCCCTGAGGGGGGGATATTGTGATATCCCGATCCCACATTGGAAACAGATGAATACTCAGTATAGTATAAGAGTCAAAGAGAACACTCTAACTAGCAAGGCACCTTTTGAGGACAAAACCATGCAGGCTTAGGCCTAAAGTGGATAATACCTCACTGGGTTGGGTCGTCACAAATAAAATCAAAAAAAAGAAAAAATGTATTAGTGAGAATTACATTGTATGCAACATGGTTTAAAAAAAAAAGTCAATGTTTCAACAGTCTAGAAACCCTTCTATCTTTTTCTTTTTAGTTATTCACACATTCCCCCTTTGATCCTATTACTTCTCCTATTTAGACTTATTTCTGTAAAATAGATGCATTTTTTCTTTATAAAAACATATTATTGAACTCTTACAGTAAAACAAACTTCTTATCTATTGACCAAAAAAAATGCAATATAGTTTTCGAATATGTACCTAAAATCAATCACAGTTTTTTATTTAACTTTCATATCCCTCTTAAATTTGCCATATCAATCACACTTCCCAATCCTATGTACTTCATTTTCTTTCAGTCCTTTTCTCTTTAAATTCTTAAGGTGGAAAGTATCCTGAAATTTGAGAAAAGCTTTAGTTGGTTGTTATGACAGACCAGAACATACCACGCAGAAGAATCATACAGTGAAGTCATTTCCTTGCTTGCTGATAAGAACGTTTCTTGGTCCTTGCATTACTACAGAACATATCACATTAGACAAAGCCTGCATCTATCATTATGTATAGTTAACTTAACTCTATTGTGTGGTTATCTTAGGACAATTCCTATGCTCTGTTTCTATATATTAATTTACAGGTTCTAGTCTTGACTCAACTCCCCTGCCAAGGCCTTGTTGGGTGCGAGGTTTAACATCAAAAACACAAAAAAAAAACATACGTAACTCCAAAACATACAACTATTACAATGTTGTTCACAACATCTTATTGATCATAAAGCAAATGAAAACACTGGGGTGGCAATTAAGTGCAAGTCCTTTCTTTTTTTTTACAGTTCCTCCAAAGTATTCACTCATGTCTAAATCTATCCCAATAGGGAGCTTCCAGTCAAAGTAGTATAATAACTGAGCAAGTAGAAGCTCAATATTGGCAAACCCAAACGAAATACCAGAACATATCCTTCTACCAGCACCAAATGAGATAAACTCAAAGTTATTTCCTTTATAATCTATGGAACTGTCTTGGAACCTCTCTGGGTAGAAGCTCTCAGCATCATTCCAATGTTTAGGATCTCTTCCAATGGCCCAAGCATTAACCATGACTCTGGTTTCTCTCCCTACTTTCTCTTGGAAGTAATAATGGAACTGGTGGGTGTAGCCTCAGAGTCTCTTTGATAACAAACGTCAGGTAAGTCAGTTCTTGAATGTCCGTCTCCTCAACAATTTTCTTGCCTTTGAGAACCTTTCTTAGTTCAGTTTGTACCTTCTCCATCACTCTTGGGTTTCTTATCAATTCGGACATTGCCCATTCTGTTGTGCTTGATGAAGTCTCCGTCCCTGCAATGAATATGTCCTAAAAAGCGAAAGAATTATTTCTTTCTCCATTAAGAAAGAACTTCTAAAGTACAGTAATAATGGGTCATGTAACAGGCTAACAGCATGCTCAATCCTGGGTTGGTGGAATTCGATTGATTTAAGGCATTAACACCCTATATCATGTTTTGATGAGCACCCTAATGTTCTGTTCTTATTTGCTCTCAAAAAGTTATTACAAAGATTAATAAGAAAAAAACAGCAAAAACCACTAAAGACTTTTTTTTTAAGGAAAGGAAAAGAATACTGTTTTATTTCATTAATCATTGCTTCTCCTCATAAGAAATAAAATTGTATTTTTACTTTAATTTAGACACTAAAAAGCTCTTTACAAAGGACAAACTAAATGTAAATTTTGCATTTTAAAAACAACATTTTGAAAGCAAAAAAAATACTTTTGAAAAGCAATATCAAACTAAGCCTTAAATAGCAAATTGGTGACTGATCAAGTCACAGCCCTTAGATTTGACTAAATCAAATTACATAAGAACAGGAGTAGGTACCAAATAGATATACTAACCAATATTACAGCTTTTATGTTCTCTGTTGTCATAGGAAATTGGAGATCACCACTCTCTTGAATTCTAAGAAGAACATCAACAAGGCCTTCTTCATCTCTTACATCACCATTTCTATTCAATTTTGCAGTCCTTTTCACTTTGTGATCATTAATGTTGTTATCATAGATCATGTCCTTGCTTGCTGAAAAGAACACTTCTTGTTCTTTTCATTCCTTACCAAAAGCTGCCCTTGCAGTTATAGAATTTGTCAGTGACAGGATTTTCTGGCCAAGATTGATGACCGATCCATTAGTTGTGCAGATCAATCTAACAAACTTTGAGACCTCTTCTGCTTCCATAAGCGAACGGAACAATCGAACACGCTTAGGACTTAGGAGTTCCATGATACAAATCTTTCGCAGTTGCCTCCAGTAATCACCATATGAGGAGAAGGCAATGTCTGTATAGCCATACGTTACAATCTTAGCAACAGGAAGCTGAGGTCGGTACGCAAAGTTAACATCATGATTCTTCATCACCTCTATGGCCATGTCAGGAGAAGAGACAACAACAGTAGAGACTTCACCAAGTTGTAGATGCATAAGGGGGCCATATTTGTTGGCCAAGTCTCTCAAGGAGTGATGGGGTAATGATCCTATCAACTGGTGCAGGTTTCCTATCAAAGGTAGCTTCCTAGGACCTGGAGGCAATTTTTTACTTGAGTCATGGGCTTTGGATCTCTTCCAAACTTTCATGAACAGAGACAAAAATAGGAGAAATGAAGCAAAAAGAATAAACCAAAGAAGTTGTTCCTCCATGGCTAAGGGAAGAAGATGCCTAGGAGAGTGTTTTAGGGGGTCTTAAGGTAAGATTTTACTTGCAACCAGCTTAAGAATCTCTGAATTCTGTACAAGAAAGATACCATTTTCGTTGATGTTCTATTTTATTTATTTATTCATTTTGTTTGTTAGCCATGAGCTATGCTCTGTAAAAGGGACAGGGCATGGTCTCTCTTTGGCTCTTTACTTTAACAAGTACAATTTAAAAATAAAAAATAAAAACAAAAAACAAAGCAAAGATGCCTCTGTATTTAAAAAAGGCCTATCTGTCGGCATGAAATCATCTGTTGCACGGTTAACTAAAATTTCCACAATAAAATTTCTTTCACTTTCAAAAACAAAACTTTGTAAATGTTTGATGCTCTATATGGCAACATTTAGTTTCAGCTGCACGGTTAACTACAGTAAAAGAGGCAGCAGATTTCAAACCCGACTGGTCAGTTGGTGTAATATTACTCCATTTATAACAAAATTGGAGAAATAAAAAATAAATTATAAATTATGAAACAGTTATTTTTTATTTGCTTTCAAAAATCTGCGGCAATAAATAAGCAAAAAGCAGGAGAAAAAAAAAAGCTTATGTTGCATAAATTTTTTAAAATATTAAAAGGTAGTTTTTTTTTTTGTTTTATGGAGAAGCAATACAATTTGTTCTGAATTTGCATAAGCTAGAGCTACAATCCTTTTGGCAATTTATCTCTATCAAAGTACTCTAACTTTTCAAAGAAGCCAATTTAATTGAAGGAAAGAGGAGACTATTTCTAAAAACTGTACATGGAAAAAACAATTATCAGTTTTTCAAATTTAAGAATAAAATTCTAAAATGACATTGTCCTTCCATTTTTAATGGGGTGCATGTAGTCTGCATCAATATCCTGCATCCATTCTTGCAACAACTGCTGCTATTGGTGCACTCATTTAAACTGGTTTAGGAAAAGTAGAATTTTCTTATTGAATACTTATACACCAATCAGATCACCCTTCGCAGAAACAAGCATAGGATTTTGACGCAAAGAATATCCAAGCATTTTTATTATTTTTAGACAATAAGTATATAAAAGACTCATTTTAAATAATTTCTTCAATCAAATACAATTTTCTAACCAATATTACAGCTTTTATATTGTTGGTTGTAATTTGAAACCCAAGCTCTCCACACTGATGAAGTCTAAGAAGAGCATCAACAAGATCTTCATCTCCGAACTCACAATTGCTATTCAAGTCACCAATGATTGGGTGTGATTTGTACTTAATAGTTCCATAATGCAAACCTTTTGCATTTGTCTCCAAAGATCTCCCTGTGTAGAGAAGGCTTGTATATGTAAACCTAGGTCATAATATTAGCTGGAAGAAACCCAGGTTTGATGTGCAAACATAAGATCATAATTCATCAACACCTCTGTAGTCATCTGAGCCAAACTGTAGATGCAGAAAGGGCAATATTTTCCAGCGAAGTCTCTCAAGGAGTGATGGGTTTGTTATCATTTGGTGCAAGTTTCCAGCTATAGGTAACTTCTGTGCCCTGGAACAGTTTCCAGCTATGGGTTTGTTTTAGCTTGCTAAGAGGAAACCAGGAAAGCTGGAGCTCAATGGATGAGAAGAAGATGACTACTTAAGAGAGTGACCTATAGTATTTCACATATTAAGTTTTTATTTGCAACTAGAATAGGAATTCCGGAGTTTTGTTGGGCCAGGATGCCATTTTGGTTGAAGTTCTGTTTTTTATATTTGTTAGCTTTCTTTATGAGCTAAGACTTGGACATTTAACCTAACAAAGCCAATGATGGATCTAGTAGCACAATACTTGTTTATATGATAAGGATGTCAAATCTATCCTAATAATGATTAGATCTAATCTTATAATATGGTAATGAGCGAGGAAAGCAAAGAATGCTGAGAAGAGCGCATCTCTTGTCCTGTGATAGAAGATGCCCCTGACTTTTACCAATAAAAAGGACAAAAGGTGCCCCTGCTAATAGGTAATAAAGTCCAAAAAAAAAAAATTGTATTAGTGAGAATTACATTGTATGCAACATGGTTTAAAAAAAAAAAGTCAATTTCTCAACAGTCCAGAAACCCTTCTATCTTTTTCTTTTCAGTTATTCACACATTTCCCCTTTGATCCTATTACTTCTCCTATATAGACTTATTTCTGTACAGTAGATGCATTTTTTCTTTATAGAAACATATTATTGAACTCTTAAAGTAAAACAAACTTCTTATCTTTTGACCAAAAAATAAATGCCATATAGTTTCCGAATATGTACCTAAAATCAATCACAGTTTTTTTATTTAATTTTCATATCACTCTTAAATTTGCCATATCAGTCACACTTCCCAATCCTATGTACTTCATTTTCTTTCAGACCTTCTCTCTTTAAATTCTTAAGGTGGAAAGTACCCTGAAATTTGAGAAAAGCTTCAGTTGGTTGTTATTGTTATGACAGACCAGAACATACCACGCCAAAGAATCATACAGTGAAGTCATTTCCTTGCTTGCTGATAAGAATGTTTCTTGGTCTTTGCATTACTACAGAACACATCACATTAGACAAAGCCTGCACAATTCTCAGCAAGAAGATCTCCCACGGATCCTCTGAAATCTGGTGTGAAACAGAGTATTTATAGTCACTATTCTGTTACTTGTGCAGGAGCAGCAGGTTACAACTAAATCTGCCTGTATCTTGCACTAGGATACAACACATTCAGATTTTTCTTTTTACAGTCAAGTCTTTTAATCTAACTTGTTTGCTACAAAACACTTCAAGAAAAATCATTAGTTCCAAAAGTTTCTTGTCATTCAATTACTTTTCCCAGCAAAGAAACAAAGTGAAATGGTTAAGGTGGATGCACTGAAGTTTTTTGATGGAGCAGAACGTCCATCCAACCACAGTGAAGCACCCACAAGTGAGATGGAGAAAAATAGTCAATATGGCTCATTTGTTTGTGTTGAAAATAATTCTTAAATGGCATTTTTAAAGAAACATAGCCATGTCCGGGGATAATAAAGCATTATAAGGAGGGTTCACATCTTACTGGATGCTGAACACGAGTCTTTAATTGACAGCTTTCTAATCACCATGTTTGGGGACATCAAAAGATGGAATAAAAGATAACATTGGAAGATTAATCGTGTGGTTGTAATGTTCAACAGTTGGGGGCATCGAAAAGTGCATTGTGATTAACTTTCTTGTTGTAATAATATGTTCAACATAAAAAAAAAAGGGTTGTTGCTATTTTTGGAAAACCTTCTGAGGTTCATGCAAATCACAAACATATTCATTGTTTGTCTTCATTCATGAGATGTTGTTTAAAAATTCAAAAATTAAAATGCAAATATTCAAATAAGTCTTGACATCACTTTTCTAACATTGAATTATTTGAAGCAAGATGATTTTTTAAATGACCAAAATCCCATCAACATATAAAAATTCTTCCACATAACAACAAATAATATTGACTTCAATAAAATAACTGAAGCTGATTATGTAAAAGTCTATTAAAAATATCAATGTTATAAATTGGCATAAAAATCTTTTAGTCTTTTAAGAGTAGTATGATATAACTGTGCAAAAGGGGGATTCACATGGTCTAGTTGGGTAGCGGGTTTGAACTCCGAAAAAAAAAGAGGAGAAATTTATTAACTAAAAAACATATAACCACTATAATTTTCATGACAACATCTTATTCATTATCACAAAGTAAATCAAAATATGGGGTGGCAATCAAGTGCAAGTCCTTTCGTTTCTTTACAAGCGCTCTGAATTCGTCACTCATGTCTAAATCTTTAGGGCTGATCCCACTAGGGAGATTCCAGTCGAAGTAGTATAATAACTGAGCAAGTTGAAGCTCAACACTGGCAACCCCAAATGAAATGCCAGGACATATCCTTCCGCCAGCACCAAATGGGATGAAGTCAAAGCTATTTCCATTAAAATCTATAGATTTGTCTTGGAACCTCTTTGGATAGAAGCTCTCAGCATCATTCCAATATTTAGGATCCATTCCAATGGCCGAGGGATTAATCATGATTGTGGTTTTCATGGGTATCTCATATCCATCAATCTCACACCTCTCCCTACATTCTCTTGGGACTAATAAAGGTGATGGTGAGTGTAGCCTTAGAGTCTCTTTGATGACACACTTGAGGTAAGTCAGTTCTTGAATGTCTGTCTCCTCAACTTTTGCTTGCCTTTGAGAACCTTTCTTAGTTCAGTTTGTACCTTCTCCATTACTCGGCGAGACAATTAAACTCTTCACGCGTGGTTGGCGCAAACTCGACGCGAACTCGGCGAGAACATGAAACTTAGCTTGCGCTAACTCCTTCACTTGGTGCTAGGTAGGCGCCAAGTCGGCGGACCATACCTCCAACACATGACTCTCTGTTAATATTAGAACTCCATGACTGGCCAAAATTTTAACCTCTGTAACCACTCGTCTAGGCTTCTACCATTACCAAAACACCTTTAAACATATTTTGGATTTAATCTAACCAACTTAAAAATCACGACTTCTAAACCCATCAAACAAACTCACGTTCGCACAGATGTTATTCCAAAAACATGCTTCTGACTAATCTCAGAGATCAACACCCATCATAAAATCAAAATGATGCTACTCACCTTATACGCTCCAAAGCTTTGCCACAACAACTCCCCGTAGAGCAATCCAACAAGTCGATTTCCACCCAGTCGATCGCCACCCAAACTCCTTCGGTTCGCAAGAGGTTTTTCTTCTGAAAACCTTGATTACGAACACTCTGATCGGTAGGAAAACACCCAGTTACTCTTCTTTCCAAACCCTAGATCACCAGACGAAAACCTTCAACACAAAGTATGCGAAGTATTCCGAAACCTACGAATCTAATTCCCTTAAGTATTTATACTTACCATACTTACATTGCCGCTCGACAAGTTTTGAAAACCCTTGATTCGGTGCATGCTCTCCCACCGAGATTCCCTACATACACACAGCTTATTAAGTTTATTCGTTCAAATAAATAAAAATCATGTAGAAAATATCGGGGTTTTACACTTTCTCCAATGGACATCACCTTTTCTTTTCCTTTAAGTGCTTCATTCAGTGATTTTTCAGCAACATATCCAAGTCCACTAAGACCTTCGTCTCTTCTTTGGCTCTCAAGCATTTTATCAAGTGCCTTGGTTCCTGCAGAAAATTTTGTAAAAGAGATTTTAGACAACTCGAGTTCATTTTCTACCAAGGAGATTTTACCTTTCAAATTGTCTAACTCAGTAACTTGTTCCTTGTTCATGAGTTCAACATCATGAATTTTAGATGCCAGGTAAGTTTCTCTAACTTGTGCTTCCACAACAAGTTTTTCTATCTCGTCTCTTTGTCCTAACCAAGCTTCTTTCTCTTTCTCAGCACCCTGTACTTGAAGTAACATCTTGTTGCATTTTTTCAGAAGTTTGTGAAACTCCCTATAAAGGAGATTGTAGGCTTCTTGAAGATCATCATTCTCTTCCAAATCTTCATCTTCACTACACTCACTAGGGGACTCACTGTCTGAACTCAGTGTGACTACAAATGCCATGAAATTATCTTCACTTTCCTCTGTTTCGGAACCAGAATTTTCTTCTTCATCAATGTCATCCCAAGTGGCTTTTAAGGCATTTCTCCTTTTAGACACTTTAGTGGGACACTTAGCAGTAACATGGCCAAAGCCTTGGCACTTATAGCATTGAATTCCCTTTGGATTTCTCTTCTTACCTTCTGATTTTTCTTCACTGCTCTTTTTGTCAGATCTGAAATCTTTTGGCCTTACAAAGGAGTTTGCTGATTGTTTCTTCTTGAAGAACCTTCTGAACTTTTTAGCAAATAAGACCAACTCTTCAGTATCATCATTAGAATCTTCATCTTTATCCTCTTGTATACTCTTAAGAGCTACCCCCTTCCGCTTCTTGGAAATTTTCAGATTTGCTTCAAATGTTTGCAGAGATCCCACCAACTCTTCTACTTTCATTGCATCAACATCCTTAGCTTCTTCAATAGCTGTGATCTGGGGTTGAAATATTTCAGGTAGAGATCTCAGAATTTTCCTTACTACCTTGGATGTGGGAATCTTCTCTCCTAGATTGAAGCTAGTGTTAACTATGTCACTCAACCTAGAGTAGAATTGGTCGAAGTTCTCTTCTTCATCCATCTGAATTGTTTCAAAAGCAGTGGTTAAACGTTGCAAACGAGACAATTTAATAGCAGCTGTACCTTCATGAGTAACCTCTAAAATATGCCAAGCCTCTTTAGCAACTTCACAGGTTGAGATTCTTCTGAACTCCTCAACAGTAACAACACTAAATAAGGCATTAATAGCCTTGTTATTCCAGCTACAGTTGTCAAATTCTCCTTTACTACACCTATCATAAGTCTTCGGAACAATAACACCTTTAATATTTTCTGTGGGTGCTTCATACCCATTCAAAACTGATAACCAGATTCTTTCATCTAAAGACTTCAAGTAAGCTCTCATTCTTGCCTTCCAATAGGCATAATTCGATCCATCAAGTAGAGGTGGCCTAGAGGAAGAAGCCCCTTCTTTGTTATAGTCCATAGAGAACCAAGATCACACTCTTAAACAGATTTGAGTGGGTGGCTCTGATACCAATTGAGATTTCCAATCTCAGGTCCTTGTTCTCTAGGAATCTAAAACCCAAGTAAAGAATACAATAGAAAAGAACAAAAGAACAGTAAAGAGACACACAATTTTTACGAGGAAACCCTAGATGATTACCTAGGTAAAACCTCGGGTCTTTTTCAGGATGACCAAGCCTGAGAAAAATTGAATTAATCTGAAAAGAACTTTACAAAGTATTCAGATTTACAAGATACTTCAACAAACATAAAAACTCACTCTCAAGGTTGATTCCACAACCTTTTTCTTCAAGGATTTGATCTTCACGCCTCTTGGCAAATGCAAGACTTCACGTCCACTCTGTGATGCAGATCAGGTTGCCCATTCAGCTCATCTCCAAATTTGAATGTTCCAGCTCTTAAGCCTTTCCTCAGACTTCAAGAACTCTCCAGCAAACCCTCTCTACACTGATCTCCCAAGCTCCTCTCCTTCACCAGAGACTCACTCGTTTCAGCCACCCTTTCTAGTTTCAGATCTCCTTTTATAACGAAGATCACACTTGCTGTAACTGCCTGAGAACCACTTCAACAAACAGATTTAACAACCTCAACAGAATATAACAGATGTCGTTCGTAACTCCAAATTCTGTTATAATTGTAGCTACAACAGGTTACTACTAAACCTGTTTGTAGCAGCTTAAAGTAACATCAAGTATAGATCTCAATCGGATTAAATCTCTTTCATTCACTTACTTGCATCTCAACATTTTAAAGAATTTCACTAGAATTCTTAACATTTTGACTCATCCAATTGTCATAAGGGAAACTGAATTTTCCCAACACTTAGTTTCATAAACATAGACAAAAATAGGAGAAACGAAAAGAAAAGAGCAAACCAGAGAAGTTGTTTCTCCATGGCTAAGGGAAGAAGATATACCGGGGAGAATGTTTCAGGGGTTTAAAGTAAGATTATACTTGCAACTAGCATAAGAATCTCCGAATTCTTCTACAAACCTGTCCTTAAACATCACAACTTCCGGTTTTCGTCCCACTCTTGTGTGGACCGACTTGCCCTCTATCATCCCAAATATTTACCCACTCCTTCCAACCGACCAGCTTGCCCTCTTTCTCACATTTTTACAAAGTTATATAACATGCCTTCTTCCTAGGGTTTATCCAGCACGGCCCAACATGCTTAAAGCATGCCTGTGCCCAACCTAGCCCACTAGTGGGCTAGCACGGCACAGCCCGTGGCTCCTGGCAGGTCATGCCGTGCCTAGGGCATGACCTGCCAGCCCGTTGCTCCTGGCCCGGGCACACAGCTCGTTAAGGCACGCCAGCCTAGCATGAGCCAATTAGGTCGTGCCCGCGTGTTGGCCCGCTTGGCACGAAAATGGCTAGCTATTTTTTCCCCTTCTTTTTACAATTTATCCCCCCCCTCAACAGCCTTATTAAAGGGTATACTTGTAATTGACTATAAATGATCATTTCTACCCTTCCAAAAGCCGTTGTTGGTTTTCTATAAATAGGCCTAACATTTCCCACTTCAAACCACACTTCTACAATCTTTCTTACTCTCTTCATCTCTGTAGCTATCAAGTGATAAATTTTTTTTTTAAATTGCTCAAGCATCAAAGGTGGGAAGTGGACTCTGGAGGTTGAAGTCTTCAAGTGCAAAGTTCAAGCTCCATTCTTAAGAGGTATTCTTCTATTTAATTTTCTGATTTTAAAATCATTTTAAATATTACTGTAATGCCCCGAATCTGGTTCAACAACCAAACTCGGAGTGTTAGTAAAAATTGGACCAGAATAAACTAAAATTTAAGAGGAATTTAAAACTTTTAATTATATCATAGTACAATTGGAAGAATATCATATTGAATTCAATTTAATCAAATTAATTTACAATAAGAATTTCTTTATTCTGAATTTGTTCTATAGTAATAACCACAATTCTACTTATTAGTACACTACCCCAAATTTGATGATCTCTCCAAGCATACCTGAAAAATAGGGGAAAACCGGACTGAGATATAAATCTCAATAAATAGCAAGGTGCATGCAATTGAACAGTCTATTTTATGAAACCTTTGTAACGCCCCAAACCCGGGTCAATAAAAACCGATCTTGACCCGAATCCGGCTCGTCACTGTAACAACCCGAATTTAGCCCAACAACCGAATTCGAGATGCTACTGGCCCATATCAAGTAATAATCAATAAATAACCAGACTGAAAAATTAATTAAATCCTTTATTCAATATCTATCAGAGTGTGGAAAACATTATTGCGTGGAAGTGTAGCCTAACATCATCATAAAATAAATAATCCAATCCAAGTCAACAGGTACAAGTCAGGTATAAAAAAGGGTACTAAACTCTCAATCTCTCAGATACATCAAAAACCAACTATAAGAGGATCAACTATCAAATAAGTCCATGAAAATATCCTCTATCCTCAACCTCAAATCAAATATGGGTAGAAATAATCCTCCGGAGTATAACCAACAAGATCACTTTGGTAATCACCACTATGATCCCCCTCTCGCGTATCAGCTGAAAAATAACATAAAGAAGTAGGGTGAGATACGAATATCTCAGTAGACAACACATGCATACTATAAACAGTTCATATCATTAAAATAGATATTCATGCACGAATAAGTAGTCTCGAGTAAACAGGCTCATATAACATTCATATCGATCATGGAAAACAAATCAATAGGTAAAACAGTTTAAGTAATTGTGAACAGTATAAAGTATATCAAGATCATGATTCAGAAAACAATAATAAAATCCAAATATAACATCTGGGATGTACTAAACAGTCCCATCCAACATAGCATCCAATACATGCATCCTACATGTGAACAACACTAGAAATAAATATTTGTGATCTTAGTATCATTGTAGGACTCATAAAGAAAATACACGTTTGAGATGACTCTCAACCATATGCTATACCACCGTGCGGCTTATGGGCGATGCTACTAATGATACTCAAACCCGTGAAGATCACCTTAGGTAAAAGCCATAGTCATCGACTTATTGCACACGAACTCAACCGAGTTGGCAAGTACCACCAACATGCAGCACCGAAATCAATACATGGAGATGGTCGCTTATCCACATGTACAGGAATCACCAGCGAGGCTCGAAATGACCCTACAAACACAGGACCCTCCAGAGCAAACCAACTTGCAAAGGAAGCACATTCACAACAAGGAGTAACTCACCCAAATGATATATCCCTTAGCTATCTAGCCAAAACTATGGATCCATAACCAGCTATGCCCACTAGACACCAACAATCCTTAAGGGCTAGTAATTCTGTATATAATAGTGCCTAGCGGCATATAAAGGTTATATATGTATTTTATTTCCTTATTGGGTTAATTGTGATCAAAACCTGATCTGGAAATCCTGTATATCTTATTCTAGTTAACAATATAAATTTACTTGACACTTAGGTGATTAACTCAAGTTTACAAGTTCAGTTCTCCCAAAGCTTAGGTTTCTTGCTATTTACAAAGCTTGGCAACTAATTACCCTAAATATCTTCCTATTTTTGTTCTTTTGTAAAACAGGGAATTGGTAATTTATTTTGGTCTTAAAACATCTTATTTAAAGGTTAAAATTGATTAAAAATAGTTTAGAATTGAATCAGGGGTTCCAAATACGAAAATCTGCATTTTTTGCACAAAGCGCTCAGGATCGCCTAGGATTACTCAGGCGGTTTAGGGTAGGCGATAGTTCAAAACAGAGTGCCGACGATAAGTCAGTAGGCAGTCTCAGGTGGTCTAAATTTTTCAATGAGTGCCTGGGAGCGCCAAGGATCATTGAGCACAGTAAGCTCAGCGGTCTCCCAAAAACGAACATAAAGTGTTTCAAAACTTGATTTTTCACGTGCAAGATGATTCTAACATACTTATAAGGTTATTATCAAACTAAATACATGGTTATACAATACAAAAACATGCAACAGGGATTAAATCAATCATGAATACAAATTGAGTGTTAAAAACCAGTGTTGCCTACCTCTATGCGATTGTTCCAATGAACTGCTCTTCTTCAAGGAAGAAAAACAACTCTGAGTCAATGGAGATTACACAAATAGACCTCCCTCTTTCTCTCTTTTCTTCTTCTCCTTCTCTTCTTCTTCTCTGGTTGCCTACGGTCCTGCGGCTGACGAATACAAGCAATACGTTTAGAAGACCACTTGTATTCTTGTAGGTTATTTTAATGTATTTATATACCCTGATCTCACGCATCTCACGCACAGCAACTAAATATACATCGCCCAATCAGAATAAATCCAAATTAAAATATCGATCATACCTCTATATCTCGAAATCAGACGGTCGGATTTGCGCCCAACTCTGGATCTCCACTAATTATGATATCACCTACATTAATAAAATATTTCTATCAATAATAATCCTCAAGAATATTAATTATTATTTTACTTTTATATTTAGGAAAATTCGGGGTCTTACAAAATAGTCATAAGGTATAACGATAAATCAAAGCAAAAACAATAATTCAAGTCCATGTAAACGATTTCGGAATAAACGACAAAATACACACAAAACACCACATGTGACATCATAGGACTCATGAAGCAAGATAAGTCTTTGAACATATACTCTTCATTCACTACACCACTATGCGACTTATGAGCGAAGTTAGTAAAAATCCTCAAACCTGAATCTAAATTTGATGATAAGAGGCCTAGTCATCGACTTATTGTGCATGAAACTCAAGTACCAGTAACTCATATCTGAAATACGGAGTTCAAAATGTACCACCTAAGCATGCAGCGCCTGAATCTGAACATGGGGATGTGTGAGACATGGGAAAAAATCACCCGGAGATGATCATCCCTCCGTCAACATGCGGGGCTCGACATAAAGAGTGGGAGTCGCCACCATCCATTTTTTTAGGGTATGAATGGACACCAAAAGAATTAAAAACAAGCAAAAAGAGATAAAAAGTGCTAAAAGGCAAATTCTAGAGTAAAAATAACCCTACTTGAAAATCAAATTCAGAGATGGGTAAGGGGATTAGATTATGAACGGGGGAAGGTGTTAGGCACCCCCATTCACCCACACAAGGTGGTTGCCAAGTGTTATTCATGTTAAAAGAAAATAGAAAGCTTGCTAAAAAATCATAAAAACCTTGAAAAGGGACAAATATATGATATCTTCACATGAAAATCCAAATGAATTCCAGATCTTCTTTTATGTTAATATCACTTCTGGAATATCACAAAAAGATGGAAATCACAGCAAAAGTTGCACAAAACCAAGTTGAGGCAAATCCGGGAAATTTGGTAAAAAGTAAGCCCATTTCTCTTGAAATTAATCAAATCCAATTTTAAATTAAATCAAATCAAATCCATTTGAAAGATTAGGGTAAACAATAGTCTCATGCAAAATTTCAATTAATTCCGGTTGAAATCCTAAGAGTTATGGCTCTTTTAACGTTGCTGCCGGAGAAAATCAAAAGTAGCAAGTACGCAACTTTGGAAAATCACCTAGAAACATCTACTTCATAGAAATCCGTAAAATTTGGTGTCAATGAAGTCTGTATGGCCATCTTTCAAAAGAAACTAGCCTCATACAAAAACTCATTCGGATGTGCCTTGGGTGACTTCCCGAACAGGCCCCGAGGATCACAGATTGACCTAGAAAAGTGCTGTTGAGCAGTTCTGAGTAAATCTGCTCTCCACGACACAATTTAAATCAAAAAATTATGAAATCAATTGGATTTAAAAATAGACTCATAAACGAGTGCCCAGAAACAAAAATCACTCGAATCGGATTTAAAACGAACACATGGCGCTCCGTCGAAATGACAAGTTCCATATCTAAACCTGAACTGACCAATCAAGTTCGACAGAGAGGTGTCAAAAATCTGCTCAATAGAAATCAATGAAATTTGGTAGGCATAAACTAGACAGCCTCATCTTTCCCATGGTTCCAGAATCACTCCAAAATTCATCTGTATGATGAAGTTATGAGTGTCCGAAGTTAGGGTACAGTTGCTGTCAAGTAAAGCCTATTTGAGTAAAACCAATGCAAAACTATGACAAAGTGTGTGCAATTCGTGCAAGATGAACACAAAACCTTTAAAAATCATTTAAAGACATTCCAGAATGGATTGAGGCCATTTATTTGAGATTTATTACAATGAAAGTAATAAATCCCCAAATGTGAGCCTATCCCGCCAAAATAGTGCTATGTATGTGCAAGTGTGAAAAACCATATAAAATCAATACAACAACATAGCATGCATACATATTCATCAAAATAAGGTTCTAAAATAACCTAGGCTTCTGTTCCATTATCGTTTCCCTTTGTTCTCTCTCCCCGTTAAACACGGTTCTTCAAGATAATCATGGGGTACTTTGAATATGAAATGGTTTACATAGAATCAAAAGGCTTATGCAAATAGGGTTCTAGTACTAGGGTCAATCCCCAGTCTCGTTTCTCCTAGATCCCGCCTTCACGTTTTACGGCTAGGGGGAGTCTCGAGATACTTTGAGTCGGGGAAGGATTTTCACACACATAGAAGGCCTTATTCTACAGAAAGGTAGAAGAAGAGATCTAGATCTAGGAAGGTAAATACAGAAAAATAAATGAGGGTTGAGGCTTACCTGGGGTTCTGGAAGCAATCCGGCAGCGGTTCCCTTCTTCACTCGGAGCTCTTGGATCTCCAACTTCTTGGCCATTTGCTTAAGGAGGAGCCTCCTATTTATAGGCAAATGCTAGGGTTGATGTTAGACACAACTTAATGTCTAGAGCCCACCAACCTTAACCCTAGGGCTGTTTCCGAGATTTCCCCTCATTTAATGAGGGATATGATGGTAAAAAGTGATTTCTCTCGGAAAACCCTAATTTTTGAGCAAAACTAATGTATCCAGCATATCAGGCCGGATACACAAGGGTCTTAGTGTATCCGGCAAATAATGCCGGATATACTAAGAATTGCTTGTATCCGGTATTGTCCACCGGATACAAAGAGGAGTACTTGTATCCGGCCTGAGTTGCCGGATACAGGTAAAAATTCATTTTCTTCAATTTCTGTGCTGGCTTTCAAGGAGATAATGATTTTTGATGATTTATTGTGCAATTTGGGATGTCGACAACTGCCCCTCTTTGCGGGAGCTGCGAAGCAGTGAGCTGCAAAGATTAGACAAGCCCAAATTGCACTCCCTTAAGCATGATTTGCTTGATTTAATTCAATTTTGTAAAAAAAGAAATTTTTGGGTGAAGATTTGCCAAAAAGCCCTAACTTTAAGGGGGGCATCTCTCCAAGAGTTCTTAAGTTCCACTAAGCTCTTGTGGCTGTGAAGTGGATTTTAAGCCCAAAAATAAGATTTCTTGAAAACTGATTTTTTATCAAACCAAGTTAAAAATTGAGTGGATATCATCCTTTTGACCAGAACATTTCCCAAGCTTGTCCTAAATTCCACTGAGCTCTAATGGCTATGAGGTGGATTTTAAGGCAAAAATAGGATTTTGTGAGAAAATAGTAGAATTTGTAGCACAATTTTGCTCATTTTCTCCTTTTTTTCCTTTTTTTCTTTTTCTCCCTTTTTCTTTTTTTTCTTTTCTCTTTTTTTTCTTTTTCCCTTTTTCTCCTTTTTTCCTTTTATTTCTGTTTTTCTTTTTTTTTCCTTTTTTTTTTTTTTGTACAATGCTGATATATCTCTCTTCCTTTGCAGCTTTGGCTACTTGATCATCTGAGTCAGATTGAGGAGATCAATCGATACTTCTTCCCGAGCTTGAAAGATCCCATCTTGATGAGCAACCGGGGGTGTCCCGATATTCCAGGGGGTAAACAGGGCTGGTTCACTTTCATGGGTTCGCTCCAAGATGACCAGGTGAGGTGGCCTGGTACTTATCAACCCAATGCAGAGACAGTGATTAGCTTCCGAGACTGCAACTTTCTGGTTCTGGCTGGCCTGAAACATGCAGTGCTTTATCTTCCTTTACGGGTCCTTCGTCAGGTCAGAGCGACCCAGGGGATTATAATCCCAAGTGGGTATGAGGATCATCTTGGGCCCCTTTATCCAGCTACCATGAAGCTGAATGCTTGGTTGATGAGGGAGTGGTCCTATGTTCGCTTCATGCGTAGCCCAGTCTTCTCAGAAGACCATGTGAAGGATTATCTCTTCTGGATCAAGGAGCAGATACAGAGTCAGGCCCCAGTACCCGAAGATCCTCCTGCAGTCTTGGCTCCTACTTATAAGGATATTTTAGAGTCTGAGAGAGCTTCATATAAGCGACTTCAGCAGATATGGGTACGGGAGGCCCAGGAGCTCAGGATACGAGGCCTTTATCTGGAGAGGCAGCTTGAGGAGCAGATATCACGCCGTACTGCCATGGTGGAGAAGCTGGAGGAGCAGAGGCAGGCCCGTCGCTTTGAGGTCCGGATGATACAGCAGAAGTACCAGGATACTTTAGCCAGCCTCAAGAGTATGCGGATCAGACAGACCCTTTCAGATAAGGTCATTTCCTTCCTGAGTGATCCCACTGCAGAGGGGGCTTCTGGAGTTATTGCAGCTCAGGCAACTCGGATTCAGGAGCTTGAGGAGCGGCTAGGAGACAGAGATTAGCCTTATTTCCTGCACATTTTTTCTTTTCTCCTACCTTTGTACAAAAACAAACTCCAATAGTGGAAAGACAAAGGATTTAATTCAAAATAAAATTTTATATTATTGTCCTCAGAATGCTCAAATGCTTGTAAAAACAAAGGTTTTATGAAAAGTATTTGATTTATCATCACTAGCCAAAGTATAGCTTTTCCTTTTTATATATTTTTTTATTTTTTTGAAATTTGGTCCATGCACTTAATCACCTATAATTAAAGGAATTAAACCATGTTAAATAATAAAAAGGGTAGTCCAAAAATAATGAGGGATCAGAACCGTCCATCTTAGGTCCTTTAGAGTCATCCCCAAATGCCTTTTCTTCCAAAACTGGCCTCATTATGCTCATGCTGATTTTGCTTCAAGCTTGGATCTCCATAATCAACTCAACCTTTGATTTTTATCTTTTTCTTTATTTTTCTTTTTTTCCTTTTTGCCAATATTGCCCCTAGCGCCAGTTACGGCTTTCACTAGAGCAGGCTTCTGTATTCCGTCATCACCAATCTTACTCTGACATTTGAATGAACAAACTAAGATCACCGAGGGCTTAAAAATAGGACGAAACAAAGGCTAGGCTTGGTTTATGAAAAAGAGGGTATTAAAGGCCCAAAAATTTTCAAGTGTGGAAATAGGTCGACCGGATTTACAGTCATAATGAGTTTAACCCTTTTTCCCCAAATTGCATTCTTTGCATCTTTTTTCACACTTGGCTTTTATTTGCCATTTTTCATTGCTTTTCTTTTTTTTTTCTTATTTTTGCCCCAGTTTGTTTTGCCCTAATTTAAGACTGTAAATCCGGTTTGGATTTATCAAAGAAACGAACTGGCTCAACTTGGCTAGACTAGGGATTAGAATTTTTGAAGGAAATAAAGAAAAATGGCCTTGGATCATTTCCTAGAAATATTCACTCAAGGAAAATACCTTTTTACTGCATTAGAGTTAATTGGCACAGGAAAATCTGTCCCATCCATTTCTGCTAAAATGAGTGCACCCCCTGACAGGACTTTCTTGACGACATACGGCCCTTCCCAATTCGGCTTGAACTTACCACGAGGATCATCCAAAAATGGTAAGATTTTCTTTAGCACCAAGTTTCCTTCTTGAAAAGTTCTGGGCCTCACTTTCTTATTGTAGGCCCGGGCCATTCTCTTCTGGTACAACTGGCCATGACAAAGCGCTTTCAACCGCTTTTCTTCTATCAGGTTGAGTTGATCGTGTCTTGACTATACCCATTCGGCTTCTTCCAATTCTGCTTCCATGAGCACTCTGAGTGATGGATTTCTACTTCCACGAGCAAGACTGCTTCCATCCCATAGACTAGGGAGTACGGGGTTGCCCCAGTTGAAGTCCGGATCAAGGTTCTGTAAGCATGTAGAGCAAGCGGTAGCATTTCATGCCAATCCTTGTAACTTACTACCATCTTCTGAATAATTTTCTTTATATTTTTATTTGCTGCTTCTACTGCCCCATTCATCTTTGGCCTGTACGGAGCTGACTTGTGGTGGATGATCTGAAACTGCTCACACATCTTTTTCATGTCCTTGTTCTTAATATTTGAAGCATTGTCTGATACTATAGCACTTGGCAGTCCATAGCGACAAATGATATTGTGCTTCAAAAACTTAATAACATGGTTGCTTGTGATGTTTACATATGAGGCTGCTTCTACCCATTTAGTGAAGTAGTCAATCGCCACCAGGATGAATCTGTGCCCGTTCGAGGCCTTAGGGGAAATCATGCCAATGACATCTATGCCCCACATAAAGAAGGGCCATGGTGATGTCATGTTGTGCAACTCACCTGGGGGTGCATGCTTATTATCTGCATAGATTTGACATTGATGGCACCTCCTGACATGTATACAGCAATCATGTTCCATGGTCGTCCAGTAATATCCCAGCCTCAAGACCTTCTTTGCCAGCATGTGCCCGCTCATATGGGGTCCACAAACTCCTCCATGTACAGTCTCAATTAGCCTTTCCGATTCAGCCTTGGCTACACATCTGAGCAGAATATCGTTATGTGACCTCTTGTACAAATGTCCACCACTTAGGAGAAATTGACCCGCCAATCTCTGTATTGTCCTTTTCTCAGTAGCAGTGGCATTTTCTGGCAGACTCCGATTGTTCAAGAAATTTTTGATATCTTGAAACCATGGTGTTTCTTCTTCTGGTACTCTCTCTAGAACGAGACAGTAACCCGGTTCATCTCGGACCTTAATTTCCGGCAGTCTGATGTCTACCCCTTCTGGTATGCTGACCATTGAAGCCAATATTGCTAGAGCATCCGCAAACTGATTCTTGCCCCTTGGCATATAATTGAAGGAAATTCGAGTAAAATTTGTGCTTATTTCTTCCAAATACTGGTGATAAGGGATCAATTTGTGATCCTTGGTTTTCCACTCACCAGTTGTTTGGAAGATGATAAAACTCGAATCCCCGTATACGTCAAGTTCCTCTACTTCATGATCCATGGCGGCTTGCAACCCAATTATGCATGCTTCATATTCTGCGATATTATTGGTGCACTGGAATCTCAGCTTTATTGCAATCGGGATGTGTGAACCATCTGGTTTGACCAAGACTGCCCCTATTCCGTTCCCATTCATGTTGGCGGCCCCATCGAAGAACATCTGCCAAGAACTCCCACTTTCCTCCTCTTCAGTGTACAGAATTGCCTCATCTGGAAAGTTAGTCTTCAAGGGTTGATATTCTGGCAGAGGATGTGCAGCCAGGTGATCAGCAATGGCTTGACCCTTGATCACCTTCTGGGTGATGTACGTGAGATCAAATTCAGACAGTAGTAATTGCCACTTTGCCGTCCTGCCAGTCAGTGCTGGTTTCTCAAATAAATATTTCAGCGGGTCCATCCGGGATATCAATAGTGTGGAGTGACTAAGGAAGTAATGCCTTAGCCTCTGAGCGGCCCACACTAGAGCACAGCAAGTCTTCTCCAATGGTGAGTACTTGGCTTCATATTCCGTGAATTTTTTACTCAGATAGTAAATGGCCCTTTCTTTTCTACCAATCTCATCATGCTGCCCCAAGACACATCCCCTCGACGTTTCCAATACTGACAAGTACAGGATCAGTGGTCTTCCTGGAGTTGGTGGCACTAGCACAGGTGGGTTCAGTAAATATTCCTTGATCGTATCGAAGGCCTGCTGGCAGTCCTCATTCCAGACCGTCGGGTTATCTGTAAAACCCCGAATTTCCCCTAAATAATAAATTAATTTAGTAAATAATATTACCCAGAGTTATGATTGATAGAAACATTTTAATATTGTAGGGGGTGATCAACTTAGCGGAGATCCAGAATTAGACGCAGATCTGACCGTCCGATCATGAGATATCAAGGTATGTATTCTGATTGGGCATGTGTATGGAATGTGGTATAGGTGAGACACATGGGATAAGTGAGTATAAGTATTAGTTTAATAACCTAATTTTATACGCGTGTATTTTCGCTCGTATTGTTCAGCCGCAAGCGACAAGCGCCGAAGGAGAAGAAGAAGAAGGGGAAGAAGAAAAGCTTGGGTTTTTGGAGTTCTTCATCTTCCAGAGTGTTGCTGGGTGATAAAGAAACGTGGTTGAGAGAAGTGAGGAAGAGGAACCTTCGTTCAAGAGGTAGGTGACACCGTTTTGGTTTTAAATTCGGATTTATCTCTGTTTAATCGCAACGCATGTTTATATGATATGTAAAGTGGTATTTTGTTAGCTAAGCATGTTATAAATACATTAGAATGAGTTTAGACGAGAAAAATCGTGATTTAGAATTGTTTCTGTTCGATTTGGTGAGACCGCCGACCTCGACTGTGCGAGGCGCTCATCGGCGATCTTAGGCGCTGGTTAAATATTTGAGGACGCCGTGGACCACGGGACGACGGACCGTGGGCGCTCGAAAATGCACTACCGCCGACTGATGACCGCCCGGAGCGATCCTGAGCGATCCCAGGCGCTCTCAGCAGAAAATCCAATTTTTCATAATTTCGAACCTAATTCAATTCTAAACTATTTTTAGACAATTTTAATGATTAACTAAGGTCTTTTAAGCCCAAAATAAACTATCTAATTCCCTGTTTCTCAGAAAAACAAATTAGGGAGATATTTAGGACATTAGTTGCCAAGTTTTGAAGGAAAATGAGAAATGTGATTTTGGAAAAGCCTAACTACCATTTGATTATCTAAACACTTCTAAATGACATTATAAATCATAAGACATTATAAAGAGAGTTCATAATCCGAATGACTGAATAATGAAGTGAATGTACAGATATAACCATTATATGCCGCTAGGCACCAACCCTTATAGAAATATGATACTTTAGGGAATTTTGGAGTCTAGTGGGCATAGCTGGTTATGGATCCATAGTCGTAGCTAGATAGCTGAGGGATATGTCATTTGGGTTGAATTACTCCTATATGCGACGCGCTTCCTTTGCAAGTTAGTTTGTCTGGGAAGGTCCTATGTGTGGAGGGACACCCCGGTGAGCCGCTGGTGATTCCCTGTACATGTGGATAAGCAACCACCTCCATGTATTGATTCTGGTGCTGCATGCTGGTGGTACATACCAACTTTGATGGGTACGTGTGCAATAAGTCGGTGACTACGGCTCTTGTCTAAGCTGCGCTGCATGGGGCTTGAGTATCATTAGTAGCATCGCTCCTAAGTCGCACGGTGGTATAGCAATTGGTTGAGAATCATCTCAAAAGGTTTATCTAACTTTGTGAGTCCTACAATGACACTGAAAACACAACACTTGATATGATTATTATTCTTATTTTGCACGTGCGGGATGCATGTGATTGGGATATTGGTTGGATGTGACTGCTTAGTACCTCCCGGCAATGCATGGATTATGCTATTGATTTGTCTATTGAGATCTTATATTAAACTTGCTGAAAATCATTTCTAGAACTATGTATCGAACTGTTTTGTGTTCATGAATAGTATGAATGATTATGCGAGCCTGATTTATCGATGTTGCTTTATCGTGCATGAACTGTTACTTTCCGTATATTAACTGTTTAATCATGCATGTGTTACCTACTGAGATATTCGTATCTCACCCTACTTCTATTCCATTTTTTTTCAGCTGATACGCGAGAGGGGGATCTTTTAGACTTCCAGGGGGAGATAGCCGAGTATTCGCCGGAGGATTATTATTATCCAGATCTTGTCTGAGGTGGATTGATGTTATAGACTTAGCATTTTTAATTGGTTTATTATCACTGAATTGGATTTGATGTATGAGAGAGACAAGAGAGAGTTAGTAACCAGTTCATTCTACCAGACTTTGATACTATTGATTGATGGTCAAGCTTCATGCTTGTTTGATGATTTTAATCTACACTTCCGCACATACTTGTTTCCGCAACTCTGATAGTTTAATATATGGATTGGATTTACTTTGTTCG
Organism: Buxus sempervirens; assembly: GCA_947561395.2. Classification (NCBI taxonomy): domain Eukaryota; kingdom Viridiplantae; phylum Streptophyta; class Magnoliopsida; order Buxales; family Buxaceae; genus Buxus; species Buxus sempervirens. The sequence continues at coordinate 49,644,450 of OX387184.1, read as the reverse complement.
GTCTGGTATGTTATTGATGTTGTAATTGATATGGGCCAGTAACACCTCGGATTTGGTTGTTGAACTAAATTCGGGTTGTTACAATAGCGAACCGGGTTCGGGTCGGGTGCCGGTTTGCACTGACCCGGGTTCGGGGCGTTACATTATCCTTCCTCAGAAGCTTGAAAATTGGTTCGCAGATAGCAGTGAGTTGCGCTATGAACCGGCTTATGTACTGAATTCTTCCGAGAAAACCACGGACCTCTTTCTCGGTTCTGGGTGCTGGCATTTCGATTATGGCCTTGGCTTTAGCCGGGTCAATTTCAATTCCTCTTCGGCTCACTATAAACCTGAGCAACTTCCCTGACGTAGCCCCAAAGACGCACTTAGCCGGGTTAAGCCGTAGACTGTACTTTCTGAGCCGATCAAATACTTTCTTCAGATTGATCAAGTGGTCCTCCTCCTTGCATGACTTGGCAATCATATCGTCCACATAGACCTCCATCTCCTTATGGATCATGCCATGGAATAGTACTGTCATGGCCCGCTGATATGTTGCCCGGGCATTCTTGAGTCCAAACGGCATGACCGTGTAGTGGAATGTGCCCCAAGGTGTGATAAAGGCTGTTTTTTCTTGATCTTCCTTAGTCATCTTGATCTGATTATATCCCGAGAACCCATCCATGAACGAGAATAGGCTATGTACCACAGTATTATCGACCAGAATGTCGATGTGGGGAAGCAGAAAATCGTCCTTTGGGCTTGCCTTGTTCAAGTCTCTATAGTCCACGCACATTCTGACTTTTCCGTCTTTCTTCGGTACCGGCACTATGTTTGCGAGCCATTCAGGATACGTAGAGACTGCCAAAAATCCAGCTTGAAACTGCTTGACCACTTCGTCCTTGACCTTCAGGGTCCACTCAGGCTTCAATCTTCTCAGCTTCTGCTTAATCGGCTTAACCCCTGGCGAAATTGGCAACTTGTGCACCACCATGTCTGTGTCCAACCCCGGCATGTCCCGATACGACCAAGCAAACACGTCCTTGTAATCTACCAAGAACCGTGACATTTCATTTTGCTGCACATTAGACAAGCATGACCCGATTTTCACAATTTTTGGGTCATCTTCGGTCCCCAGATTTATGGATATGGTCTCCTCAATATTAGGTTGGACCCCCTTTTCATGACGTTCCAATTGATATTCAATTTCTTTTGGAAGGTCTTCTTCTTCGACCTCGGTCTCTTCTTCGACCCTCATGAGATCAAAGTCGAGCTCAAGGTCGAAGTCATATTCAACCTGGTCCAATTCGGTTTGATTATATGGTTCATAAGTGGTTTGGACCTTTTTGAAAAAATTAAATTTCCTAGAAAAAATAGAAAAATCTTTTTGGGTTTTTTGTGAGCCTTCTAAACATAATCCCCCTGAAGACGAAGGCCCATTAAAACATTCAGGGAAATGGCAATCCACTATTGGAGTTTTTTTTTGGAAGCCACGTTAGTTTTCCGAACAAACGCTGCTTCAAAAGTAAGGGGAGTTTCCTCCCAATTATTCAAAAAATGTTTTTCTCGGGAGCGGGGGAATTGTGCAAGCCCGCTCCTCAAGCCCAGAATCTGATGCCATCATCACCGGGTGGGTACTGCCCTTTTTTACTACGGGGCCCAGTCCAGAAATGACCTCCTCCGGAATCTTCACTGCGGCCCAGTCAATGAAAGGCAAGTCCTCAGCTGCTTCTGTCTTATTGCCCTCAGTCATGGCGAAGAAGGCCCCAACATCCTCAGAATAGTCCAACTGCTGCTCGGGCTGTGGCCTAGGCCCATCTGCTGCTTCCAATATTTGAGACGGGTTATAGGGTTGCAGGGTCGGAACATAAGGTTTCTGAAATGGGTTGACATTTCGGTAGGGAGGCTTGGATTGGTCCATGGGCTGAGACAGTTGGATTATGCAGGAGGGTTTAGGAAAATTTTCTCTTCAATGAGGGAAACTTCTTCGGCTTCTTCTCTCTCCTTCCTCATACTTCTGTCTTCTTTAGCCTTTGGGCTTGAAGCCCAACCCTGCTTTAGGAACCAGCTTATTTGCCTTGACTGGCTCCACCCTTCCTTGCAAATTTATTCCCAGGCCTTTTCCTGGATGAAAGTGGTATTTTTTCATCACTTTCTTCACCATTCTCTCTGCAGTAGTCCCCTTTTCCTTTTTTTTCTCACACCCTCAAGTATGAAATTAACCGCCTCAAATTGAAATGAGTGGAATGCAATCTTGTCGACAGTCAAGTTTACATTGATTAAAGGTACATCAGGTGACACGATGGGCGGCACCAAGTTTTCGGCTAGGACTGTTATCACCCTTTGCCCTCTTACATATTTCACCATTTGGTGGAGTGTGGATGGTATTGCCCTAGCCAAATGTATCCACGGCCTCCCTAGGAGTAGATTGAATGCTGTGGGTATATCCATTACCTCAAATGTGATGTTAAACATATTCGGCCCAATTGTGACCAGCAGTTCAATCTTCCCTAGGGAGTGGGTCTTGGAGCTATCAAAAGCCTTAACTATCCGCCCATTTTGTTTAATCTTTGACTGGTCCAGACCCAGCTTGACAAAAGTGATTAACGGGCAGACGTTTAACGCCGACCCGTTGTCAATCAAAACCCGTGCCACCATGCTGCCTTTACAAAGCACAGTGATGTGCAAAGGGTCAACGTGATAGCATCCACTTGGGCTGATCTCACCCTCAGAGAAACTTATCACATTATGTAACAAGATTTGACCAACCATTTTGCCTAACTGGTCTGGATCAATTGTCTGGGACACATGTGCACTCTGTAGCACCCTTAACAATGCATCCCTGTGCTTTTCCGAATTCAGCAAAAAGCCCAGTATTGAGATTTGGGTCGGGACCTTGTTCAACTGATCCACAAGATTAAATTCACTTTTTTTGATTATTTTTATGAGGTCTGCTGCCTCATTTTCTGCACCATGGGGGTGTCTTCTCCCACTTTGTTTTTTCCTTTTTGTTTTCTTTTTTCTTCATTTTCTTTTTTTTTCTTTTTCTGCTTCTGTCTCCTTCTCCTTCTCTTCACCCCCTGCACATCTCCCCGACCTCGTCATGAGGTTCACCTCCTCCTGGTTCTGGTTCTGGTTCCTAACCTTTGGAACCGTAGCCGTGATTCCCTCGCTGTAATTCCATGGTACAGCGGCCTCAGAATAGGCTAGTTTGGGGATATTAACCACTAATGGCTGGAGTTTGGACCAGGATGTATGGGCCGGTTTAGGGATAGTCTGGGCTGACTGAACATTTACAACCAAGGGCTAGAGTTTGGATTTTGTGGGGACAAAAGAAGTGATGGAAGCAGTGGTGGGGTCAAGGTTAATGACCAGTGGAGCCTTTGATGGCTTGGATGGTGAACAAATGGGTGGACTGCAATTGAAGACCAATGGGGGCCTTGCAGTATTTATCTGGGCCATAAGAGAAGAGACTCGGTTTAAAGAGGAGCTAATGTCCTCAGCAGCAGGATTATTTTTCTGGGAAACCATGTTGATCCCCTCTTCTTCCTTTTCTTGGAAAAATCGGACCTGGATAGTGGTCCCTACTGGAGCTATGAGCTGAGATGGGTCAAAGGCCCTTCTCGTGGTGGATATGGCTGTGATAGAATTGGATGGGCCTGCCCCATTATGGTACGACAGAGGGTTCTGCCCAATATCATTCCCGGATAAGGCTGGTGCAGCAGTGTTAAACACCAAGGCCTTTTGGTCCAACAAGTCCTGGACCGCGTGTTTCAACACCCAGTAGGCATTTGTAGAATGCCCTGGTGCACCCATGTGGAAGTCACAGGTGACCGCTGAGTCAAAATTCCTCCCCCTGGTGGCATTCGGGTTGGGCTCTTTCAGAGTCAAATACTCCCCCTTCAGCAGGGTTGGCAGCAGCTGGGACAGAGATATCGGGAGAGGCGTAAAGACACGGTTCCTCCTTGTTGCTAACCAGGCCTCCCTCTCTTCCTTGGTAAAAGCCCTCCTTGGGTTTGCTGGTACGGAGGGGGAGAAATTGACATTCAGTGGGGTCTGATAAGACTGTTGGGCCTGTTGGGGTGCAGAGATATTGACGTGGAGCGGCTTCTTGGCTGGAGGAGCCTGGACCAGATTTACTTCTCTTTTTTTTCGGGCCCCGTTCTTCTTGAACCCGGTTCCCTTCTTCTGGGCCATGGATGCAGAGGAATCAGACTGCCCAGTCAGAGTAGAGTAGTCTATCAGCCTTCCTGACCTGACCCCTTCCTCGATCCGATCTGCCATTTGCACCAGGGCTGCAAAGTTGGTGGTGATCTGACCCATTAGATGGTTGTAGAAGGGCTGTCCCAGTGTGCCCATGAATGTTGAAATCATTTCCGGTTCCTGCATAGGTGGCCTGACCTGGGAGGCGACCTCTCTCCACCTCTTGGCATACTGCCGTACCGGCTCATCTTTCCCTTTACTCATCCTCATCATGTCGTACCGGTCTGGCACGATATCAGAGTTAAACTTGTACTGATCCAGGAACGCGTCAGCCAAGTCCTTCCACCTCCTGATCCTTCCATGGTCCACTGTAGCGAACCACCTAAGAGCTGACCCGGTCAAACTCCTCTGGAAGAGTTGGATTAATATCCCGTCATCCCGGCCAAACTGGCATAGGGCCCCGCAGTATAATTTTAAATGGCTCATAGGGCAGCCTGTGCCGTCGAATTTGTCGAAGTCCGGGCACTTGAACTTAGCCGATAGGCATACGTCTGGATACATACACAGATCCTCGAAAGTGGTGCCTCCATAGCTGTTTCCCCCCTTCACTTCCTTTAGCTCTTCCTGGATCCTTTCTATCCTGAGTAGCATTTTCTTTTCCATCTCTTCTCTAGCCTTTTCCTTCTCCATTTCTTTTTCAGATTCTGCTGTATTTTCCCTGATCAGAATAGGTTCATGGACCGGTTCAGACATGGGCTCAGGCATGGGTTGAGCCAGAGGCGGAATGTAAGCTTGAGGTGGTGGTGTCTGATGGGAGGTTGACACTTGATTTTGGGCTTGAGCCTGTTGGGCCTGAGCTGCCAGTAGGTCTCCCAGCATCTTGGCCAGACCGGCCACCTGCTCTTGCAGCTGAGTAAAGTCTTGAGCAAGGATAGTAGCTTGGGCTTGGTTCTCTTTAGTGTTCATGGTTCTAGCTTTGGATCTGGTCACGGAAGCAATGGTTGCAAGTAAGTGTACCTGGGGAAAAAAATTTAACAGAACATGTTAGCTTCCATTTAACTTGAGTCTCACCCCTATACATGTAGACAAGTAGGTGAACACCAATCTAGATTTGTTTTTTTTTTAATTTTTTTTTGTTTTTTTTTGTTTTCGTTTTTGTGTTGGAATATTTTAGGGCTTCCAAGGGTCCCAAAATTTTTTTGATTTGATTGGTACGAAAAGACCAACCAAGGGTTTTTTTATGGAATATTTTTGGGCTTCCAAAGGTCTCACTTTTTTTGACTTGATTGGTACGAAAAAGACCAACCAAGGGTTTTTATGGAATATTTTAGGGCTTCCAAAGGTCCCACAATTTTTTGATTTGATTGGTACGAAAAGGACCAACCAAGGGTTCATGGAATATTTTAGGGCTTCCAGAGGTCCCACTTTTTTTTTTGATTTGATTGGTACGAAAAAGACCAACCAAGGATTTTTATGGAATATTTTAGGGCTTCCAAAGGTCCCACAATTTTTTAATTTGATTGGTACGAAAAAGACCAACCAAGGGTTTTTATGGAATATTTTAGGGCTTCCAGAGGTCCCATTGTAACGCCCCGGATCCGAGTCACATGAAAAACCCGTAACTCGTCTCCAGAGGTTATTATAAAACTCAGGATCGCAATATCAGAGTGAAGGAAAAACATGAATACAACAAAAACTATATAACAGAGCGCGCTAAAATAATCCCAAACGAAAATAAACTCACATGACCAAGTAACTACCCGCAAGTATCGTCCTCTCCAGGAGCAGCTGAAAACAAAACAAAACAATACGGAATGAGATACGAATATCCCAGTGAGCAGCACATGCATGCACAAATACATTTATTTCAGTTCTAAAACATGCCACGATTATAACCATGTACAATAAGGATAATACGCATATTCCGAATAATCCGACTAAACTTCAATAATCCAATTCATATCAGTGCGGAAAACCATCAGGTAAATCAAGCAATAACAATCCGTTTCCAATCCCGAAGATATCGATAAAATAATGATTAATTGGCAACAACATAGCAAATAAGCATAATTTTGTATCTCAAGATATAATTCCAGATATACCAATGTCACATAACACCAAGTCTTCTCATAACCATGCCCACGCCTCCAAATGTATATCCGGCCTACTCAGGGTTTCGGATATTGAAATGACTACGTCATCCAATGCAGGCCTACTCCCCGGGTTTCTGCATTGACAACCAGGCCTACTCAGGGTTTCTGGCTGCTCTACACCGGCGGGAGGTACAATACACAATAATCGGTAAACAATATTCCATGAACCATAAATACCAACAAACCAGCGAACAAAACATATCACGTCAAACAAAATCAAATACCAACATTGGTCAATGTCATGACTATCGTTTAGTTGATAAATTAAACATGCCAAGTAGACACTCCACACCTCCATGTACACAGTTCCGGCCTACTCAGGGTTTCGGATACTTTGAAATGACGGCCTACTCAGGGTTTCGTCATCCAATGCAGGCCTACTCCCCGGGTTTCTGCATTGACAACCAGGCCTACTCAGGGTTTCTGGCTGCTCTACACCGGTCGTGGCAACACACAAGGCCATGCAATTCCAACAACCAACAATAACATCACATTACTAAGCTTAGACTCTGGATCCAGGACAAGCTAGACCAAAACAGTAAAACATCGTATAATCTCAATTCCAACATCAAAGTAAAACCATTCATTCCACATCATGTAAAACTCATCAGAGTTCATCACCTTTCCCTCTGGACCAAATAGTATCTCAATACTTTCAGTATTTCTCATTTCCACAAACCATGCCATTTGAATACAAAACACAGTTATTTATAACAAGACAATACATTCAGAATTTTTCAAACAAATGAAACCAGAACAGAATAAGATATGATTCTAAACCGTCTACCGATATAAAGCAATATTCAAGTAAATCATTCCTGAAGTGCACCGTGCATTCAAAGGTGAACTAGCATGATAGTGTAGAGTTATTTCAGCAGAACAATATGGTTTCAAAACTTACTTTCAAAATAAAGCACATTATATAGAAGTTATTTCAGCATCCAAACTTCGATTAAACAGAATCCAGCAAAACAGCTCCTAGATTCTAAATTTCGTTTTCATAATCCAAATCAATCAAATGAATGTCATAAAACCCTGGAAACACATTTTGGATGAGTGGAATAGTCTTAGGATCCCCTATAAGGTCACCATACCAAAAAGCAATCAATTCTGAGACAAAAAGTTCCAGACCTCAAAATATTCTAAGTCTGGTTAAAAACGTTGACTTTTGGTATATAATTTTTCTAGACAAATCTACAAGGAGTTTCGGGCTCAAATTTTGGTTGTAGTCTATTGAAGGGTAAACACATCTCCTAGAATTTTATAGGCTCCTGAATCACTCATCTGGGTATTAAACCCAAACCGGGCATTTTGATAAAAACCGGGATTTAGGCATGAACTGGAAAGTTGACTTTTTATTGGCTGGGAATTAGATCTTGGAAGTATTTTTATTGGTTCCAAATGGGGGGTAAAACCTTATTTACATGTAAAGACTTAAGTAAATGGAGCAATAAATGCACAGGACATTTACTTAAATGTCTTTCATGTAATTAAGGGGCTATTTTCAACAAATTCTGTAATTCGGCAAGTGTATTGGACTATGCGCTCACCCCCTGAGGTGGGCGTGAGGTGAGCGCCGGTCGGCGGTGAAGAAATGGGGTAAAATCGACCTGCCGCTCACCCGACACTGGTGAGCGTGAGATGAGCGCGAGATGGGCGTGAGGTGGGCGTGAGATTCGCGCGAGATGGGCGCATCGTTTTCCGCTGAGCGGCAGCCGGGCGCGAGCTGAGCGGTGGGTCGTTTTTAACGGGGCGCCTACCTCTGAGGTGAGCGCCGGTGAGTGGATACCCCCTGTGATTTTCATTTCTCTGTTATTTTGAGATCTACGTGACTGGCCGGTTTGTGAACCTCTGTAATTGTTCTACTACACTCCTAATACTCCTAGAAGACTTCCCAACCATATTTGGAATTAATCTAAACACTTTCAATTTCAAATATAAAATTCAATCCGGAAGCTCTGTTCATGTAATTTCCCGAAAACCAGAAAAGACAGAAAACTCATACTATCACTTAATATAGAAACCATGCATCAGAATAATCTCGAGAGAAACATAAAACACAAAACCCCAGTTGTAAATCAGTGCTACTCACCGTATGCGCTTAATCCCAGAACAACAGCTTCTTCCCCATTCGGCCGATCGCGATTTCCGGGTGCGCGCGAAGATGAAATGGTAGCCGAACAACTCCTCTGCTCGCGAGAGAGATAACCCGCAGAAATCCGACTCCAATAAACTCCTAGCAACTCTTGCGGTTCTCATCTCTTCCCAGCGAAACCCTAATCGCCACAGTAGCCGCCCTAATTTCAGAGCAACAACATTCCCCCAAAAACCCCGAAAATTTATATCAGTTACCTATTTATACACCGCGAGGGTTTAACCTAATTCACCATTTACCCTGGGAATCCCCTTTCTACCCCTCCTTAGTGTAGGGTTTTCCCGGATTTTAACCATTGACCCATTTTTTATTTATTTCCGATCCGAATATGACCTACGTATAAATATTTCCACCTCATTTTCTTTAACCCTAATGACCACAAATTTCTAGCAATAATAAAGTTGATTTAACCTGTACATACATCCATATGTGCATATACTTTTATTTTATCTACTGTTATTATTTGTTTATTTTTATTCTATTATTATTATTTCATTTTATTATTTTATTATTTATTATTTATTTTTTTTTTACTCAAAACTGGGGTTTTACACCCATTTTTTTGATTTGATTGATACGAAAAAGACCAACCAAGGGTTCAGGGAATATTTTAGGGCTTCCAGAGGTCCCACTTTTTTTGATTTAATTGGTACGAAAAAGACCAACCAAGGATTTTTATGGAATATTTTAGGGCTTCCAAAGGTCCCACAATTTTTTGATTTGATTGGTACGAAAAAGACCAACCAAGGGTTTTTTATGGAATATTTTAGGGCTTCCAAAGGTCCCACAATTTTTGATTTGATTGGTAAGAAAAAGACCAACCAAGGGTTCTTATGGAATATTTTAGGGCTTCCAAAGGTCCCACTTTTTTTGACTTGATTGGTACGAAAAAGACCAACCAAGGGTTTCATGGAATATTTTAGGGCTTCCAGAGGTCCCACTTTTTTTGATTTAATTGGTACGAAAAAGACCAACCAAGGATTTTTATGGAATATTTTAGGGCTTCCAAAGGTCCCACAATTTTTTGATTTGATTGGTACGAAAAAGACCAACCAAGGGTTTTTTATGGAATATTTTAGGGCTTCCAAAGGTCCCACAATTTTTGATTTGATTGGTAAGAAAAAGACCAACCAAGGGTTCTTATGGAATATTTTAGGGCTTCCAAAGGTCCCACTTTTTTTGACTTGATTGGTACGAAAAAGACCAACCAAGGGTTTTTATGGAATATTTTAGGGCTTCCAAAGGTCCCACTTTTTTTTACTGGATTGGTACGAAAAAGACCAACCAAGGGTTTTTATGGAATATTTTAGGGCTTCCAAAGGTCCTACAATTTTTTGATTTGATTGATACGAAAAAGACCAACCAAGGGTTCATGGAATATTTTAGGGCTTCCAGAGGTCCCACTTTTTTTGGATTTGATTGGTATGAAAAAGGCCAACCAAGGGTTTCATGGAATATTTTAGGGCTTCCAGAGGTCCCACTTTTTTTGATTTGATTGGTACGAAAAAGACCACCCAAGGGTTCATGGAATATTTAGGGCTTCCAGAGGTCCCACTTTTTTTGGATTTGATTGATAAAAATAATCAACCAAGGGTTTTTTTTTCTTTTCAAATTTGCTGAATTTTCTCAGTTTTGAAGTGCAAAAGTTGATTGACACATGTTTGAATTGAATTGATATCAAAAAATATGACACCTTAGCTTGTTCTTTGAGTTTCTACATTATGTTTAATCTTAAAGGAATATATATTTTTTTCTTTTTATTTTTTTTTTAGACATTTTTATATTTTCTTTGGGGTGCCTAAGGATTATCCACAGTGTTTAGGATTTTATTCTGAAAATTCGGGCTGAAAAAGCCAATTTATTCATTTTCTACATGTATCCGGCATTAAGTGCCGGATAAGCATATGTCTTATTGTATCCGGCAACAATGACCGGATACACGCATAAGCCTTTGTATCCGACAATATATACCGGATATGAAGAAAATTATTCTTAACCGACCTGAGTTGCCGGTTAATGCCGAAATGGCCATTTTTGACTCATTTTTTCACCAGATTAGGTTTTTTTCATTCCCACTTGATGTTCACCTTAACTTGACCTTCAAAACATGCCCCAAATTGGGCTTGAACATCATACTTACAAAATTCCCCAAATTCATGAAAAGAACATGGCTTTACCTTGCCACCTTGTATTACCTTTATTCAATATGGTATTTACATTATACCTTGGCCTGTAAAACATGCAAACGGCCTTCCCACATTTACACCCAATTCCCTAAATGCAATTGTGTACTTTTAGCTGAAAACGTGTTTCTCCACCTTCAAGTGCATGGTTTTTGGGTTTTGGCTTAATTGGCAACTTAGAACTCAAGTCTAGTGATGCCCGGAATCGAATCATAGATCCCATTGTCATCACATCATTGACTCAAATTCTAAGGTAAATGTTTTCACTTTCGCTTTCCGAAGTCACGACCTCGGTGCGCCAAGCTACACACATTCATGGTTCAACTTCCTATAGGCTGTGCAAATAGTTTAAAGTGCTCAAGTGCAATTTAAAATTGAGGTAACATTCACAACGTCCCAGCCCCTTGCCACTCTTTTTCGTAACCATGCATTCAATTTTAAGCCAAGGCACATATGACAATATAATGAAGCTAAATACAAGCAAGCAAGAGCCAAAGCAACCAAATATGCACAAAAATATTACATGCCCAAAATGTGGTATACAAGCATGTTATCATGTTGTACCAATAACCAAAAAAAAATCATGCTAAACATGCTTGAAACCCACAAACATTCCCTAAATCTCAGATTTCATGCTCTTTTTTTCATGCTCAAAGTGTACCATTTCTACCCAAATTGAAGCCTAAAAATTTAGCACTTACTTGACATGGTTCAAAAGTGTTTCAATGAGGTAAAACATGCTTAAGATCTCCTCAAAATACATTAAAATTTCTAGATTTTTCATGCTCAAAAGTGCATCACTCATACACCAAATTAATGCCTAAAAATTTAGCAACTACTTGACATGGTATAATGGTGAAAACATGCTAAAAAAAATCCAACAATGTACACTAAAATTCTAGATTTCATGCCCTTGGTTTTCATGCTCAAATCAAGTCCCCCTATACCCCAAATCAAAGGCATGGCATAATAAAAAAAATTTAAGCACAAGAAAGCATGCTTCATGGGAATCATGTTTGAATACCCCAAAAATTCTGAACTCCTAGATTTCATGCTTCTAATTCTCATGTTCAAACCATGGTATTAAAAATTCAAATTAGAGCATGTTATCACCAAATGCATCAAAATCATACTTCAAGATAGGCTTTTCTTAAATCAATCTCTAGGCAACATCAAACAACACATACATGCCTTTGTCCATAGAAATTCCAAAGCATCCTAATCAGATTTAAAATACCACAATATGCACAATAAAATAAGCAAAATAGCAAGCATTCAAAAATAAGTAAAAAGCATGAATATACACAAAATGGCTTAAATCCACAAGTCCCCAGTGGAGTGGCCAGTTGTGAGACATGGGAAAAAATCACCCGGAGATGATCATCCCTCCGTCAACACGCGAGGCTCGACATAAAGAGTGGGAGTCGCCACCATCCATTTGTTTAGGGTGTGAATGGACACCAAAAGAATTAAAAACAAGCAAAAAGAGATAAAAAATGCTAAAAGGCAAATTCTAGAGTAAAAATAACCCTACTTGAAAATCAAATCCAGAGATGGGTAAGGGGATTAGATTATGAATGGGGGAAGGTATTAGGCACCCCCATTCACCCACACAAGGTGGTTGCCAAGTGTTATTCATGCCAAAAGAAAATAGAAAGCTTGCTAAAAAGTCATGAAAACCTTGAAAAGGGACAAATATATGATATCTTCACATGAAAATCCAAATGAATTCCAGATCTTCTTTTATGTTAATATCACTTCTGGAAAAATCACAAAAAGATGGAAATCACAGCAAAAGTTGCACAAAACAAAGCTGAGGCAAATCCGGGAAATTTGGTAAAAAGTAAGGGCATTTCTCTTGAAATTAATCAAATCAAATTTTAAATTAAATCAAATCAAATCCATTTGAAAGATTAGGGTAAACAATAGTCTCATGCAAAATTTCAATTAATTCCGGTTGAAATCCTAAGAGTTATGGCTCTTTTAACGTTGCTGCCGGAGAAAATCAAAAGTAGCAAGTAGGCAACTTTGGAAAATCACCTAGAAAACTCTAATCCATAGAAATCAGTGAAATTTGGTGTCAATGAAGTCTGTATGGCCATCTTTCAAAAGAAACTAACCTCATACAAAAACTCATTCGGATGTGCCTTGGGTGACTTCCCGAACAGGCCCCGAGGATCATAGATTGACCCAGAAAAGTGCTGTTGAGTAGTTATGAGTAAATCTGCTCTCCATGACACAATTTAAATCAAAAAATTATGAAATCAATTGGATTTAAAAAATAGACTCATAAAGGAGTACCCAGAACCAAAAATCACTCGAATCGGATTTAAAACGAACACATGGCGCTCCGTCGAAGTGACAAGTTCCGTATCTAAACCTGAACTGACCAATCAACTTCGACAGAGAGGTGTCAAACATTTGCTTGATAGAAATCAATGAAATTTGGTAGGCATAAATTAGACAGCCTCACCTTTCCCATGGTTCTGGAATCAATCCAAAATTCATCCGTCTGATGAAGTTATGAGTGTCCGAAGTCAGGGTACAGTTGCTGTCAAGTAAAGCCTATTTGAGTAAAACCAATGCAAAACTGTGACAAAGTGTGTGCAATTCGTGCAAGATGAACACAAAACCTTTAAAAATCATTTAAAAACATTCCAGAATTGATTGAGGCCATTTATTTGAGATTTATCACAGTGAAAGTAATAAATCCCCAAATGTGAGCCTATCCCGCCAAAATAGTGCTATGTATGTGCAAGTGTGAAAAACCATACAAGATCAATACAACAACATAGCATGCATATATATTCATCAAAATAAGGTTCTAAAATAACCTAGGGTTCCGTTCCATTATCGTGTCCCTTTGTTCTTTCTCCCCGTTAAACACGGTTCTTCAAGATAATCATGGGGTACTTTGAATATGAAATGGTTTACATAGAATCAAAAGGCTTATGCAAATAGGGTTCTAGTACTAGGGTCAATCCCCAGTCTCGTTTCTCCTAGATCCCGCCTTCACGTTTTACGGCTAGGGGAAGTCTCGAGATACTTTGAGCCAGGGAAGGATTTTCACACACATAGAAGGCCTTATTCTACAGAAAGGTAGAAGAAGAGATCTAGATCTAGGAAGGTAAATACAGAAAAATGAAGGAGGGTTGAGGCTTACCTGGGGTTCTGGAAGCAATCCGGCAGCGGTTCCCTTCTTCACTCGGAGCTCTTGGATCTCCAACTTCTTGGCCATTTGCTTGAGGAGGAGCCTCCTATTTATAGGCAAAGGCTAGGGTTGATGGTAGACACAACTTAATGTCTAGAGCCCACCAACCTTAACCCTAGGGCTGTTTCCGAGATTTCCCCTCATTTAATGAGGGATATGATGGTAAAAAGTGATTTCTTTCGGAAAACCCTAATTTTTGAGCAAAACTAATGTATCCGGCATATCAGGCCGGATACACAAGGGTCTTAGTGTATCCGGCATATAATGCCGGATATACTAAGAATTGCTTGTATCCGGTATTGTCCACCGGATACAAAGAGGAGTACTTGTATCCGGCCTGAGTTGCCGGATACAGGTAAAAATTCATTTTCTTCAATTTCCGTGCTGGCTTTCAAGGAGATAATGATTTTTGATGATTTATTGTGCAATTTGGGGTTTCTACAGGATGGCCGCTAATCTGCACATACAGGGTACTCACTAGCAACTCAAATCTGAAATGAGACCTTACAGACATGAAGACCCCCCAATGCAAACTAACTTGCAAAGAAAGTGCGAGTGCAAATTTGGAGTGATCAACCCAAAATAAATACCCCTCTACTATCTAGCTTAGCCTATAGATCCATATACATCTATACCTACTAGACACAACTCACACGTATTACCATTTATTTTGTTTATAATTAATTTGCCAATCCATATGCACAATTCCATAATCCATAACCTCAATTATAATAATTCAAAAATCAATTATCATATGTCATTCTCAAGTATTATTTATGTCTCAATCTTCTTAACTCGAAATCAATCTCATTGAGAAAACACAATCAAAACCACGAATAAAATCTCCAAATCAGATTTCATGAATGTTATTGTACATGAATCATGATTATTAAGTTTTCGCCAAATTGTATTTCACATTCATAATTAATAATAAGGTTTCTAAGTTTTGATTAAAACTTCTCTAATTAAATTACCTATTAATGTCCAACTTCTATATTTAACCCCTAAGGTATTACATTTTGTAATATTTGTTATTCTTCATTTTGAGCAGATCACACAGACCCATATTGAAATTTAAGAGTTGGTTCTACTCCCCAAATTTATGTTTAACTAAATCTAACCTACTATTTCCACAACCTTTGTAAAACCCAAAATTTTTGCATGATTATTTATGGGAATTAATAAGTCTGTATGGGTGAAATTTCAGAAATCGGTCAAGCAAGGGTGTATTTGGAATTTGAGACATTGGGCGTGAAGCCAGATGAATTAAGGTGAGTAATCTGTCAATTTTTAAATTAGAATTATTATGCTGTTAGATTTCAGTCATTAAATAAAAGGTTTATATATATGTAGCTGATTATGTGGAGAATTTTTCATTAGATCAAACGGCTGGGAGGCTGTGCATGTAGGGAAATGTGTAGGCGAGCAGGCAGCAAATCATAAGTGAAGTATAAATACTTAGCGTATTCGAAGTTGTTGGTTTTTCGCATACTTTGAATTCGAAGGAAGATTTCGGCTAGGAGTTCTAGGGCGTTTGGGAGAAGAGCATACTCGTGTGATCCTGTCGATTAGAGAGAGTTCAGAAAGTCATCTTGCGAAGAGGAGAGATCGACTGTTGGACCTGCTGTCGTAGGAGTTGTAGTGCAGGGAGTTCAGAGTGCAAGAGGTGAGTAGCATCGTTTTAAACTATGTTTTGGGTTTTGATTTTCTGGATTAGCCGAACTGCATGTTGTGGACGAAGGTTAGTTTTCGAATGTCGACTATATGAAGAAATTTTGAGGCGTAATATCAGTGTTTGTAGATTAAATTCAAATCATGTTTAAACATCTTTTGGGAATGGTAGAAGCCTGGGAAAATTGTTACAGAGGCTTAAAACTAGGACAGTTATGGAGTTTTTGCATTAATAGAGAGTCGTAAAACGTAGGTTGGATCCACCGAGTTGCCGCCAACCTTCTGGCTCTAAGTGGCAGCTCAGCGCAAGTAAATTTTCGGTTCCGCCGGGCTTGCGCCGACCTGGCGCCATGGGCCGAGGTCAGCCCACACTCTCGAATTTCCAAAGATGTGCGATTTTCCAATTTTGAGCATATTTTTCGTATTGTAAGGTTTAAATCTTTTACCCACTAACTAGATTAGGAGGTTAGAAATAATTTAATCTATTCAAAACCTTTGGAGAGTATTGGGTTGATTATTGATGAGTTTTAAGAGTTTCCGAAAGTAATATTCGAATAACAATAGGAAATCAAATCACTATTCTTGATACCTTGGGTTAGTATTTTAATCTTATTTATGATTTATATCATTTCTAATTGTGAACATGTTTAATCTGAGTTTATATGATTTTATCAAAATATTGAGTTGGTTTTACAAAATTTTGTTTTGTGTGAATAATGGGATTTTATTGCCGAATGGACTTGTGTTTTTGGGCCAGAGCACTTATGGAGTTTCATGAGATAATATGCTGGTTCGGAGTGACCTGCGATGAAATTGTTTTGGGTTATACCTGATGAGGACGTGGTTGGTTTAAGTTGTTGACAGTGTGAGTCTATGAAATTGTTTTCTGTTTTGGTTTAGCTTCCCTTGGATCCATGTCTAAGCTTAGTAATGTGATGGGATTGTTTGTTGGTGTAATTGCATGGCCTTGTGTGTTGCCACGACCGGTGTAGAGCAACCAGATACCCTAAGTAGGCCTGGTTGTCAATGCCGATACCCGGAGTAGGCTGGAATTGGATGACGAAACCCTGAGTAGGTCGTCATTTTAAAGTATCCAAAACCTTGAGTAGGCCGGAACTGTGTACATGGAGGTGTGGATGTCTCCTTGGCATGTTAATTAACCAATTTAAACAATAGTCATGACATTGACCATTCGATGTGTTATCGGTATTGTTATTGAATTTATTGGAAACTATTATTGGTTTTGGATTTCAATTTGAAAGTTGTCTTGATTGATTTAATCGTGCTGGTTATTTATTGATGCATATTTATATTTGTTGTTAACTATTTCTGCATGCATACGTTACTCGCTGAGATATTCGTATCTCACCCCGTTTGTTTTTGTTTTGTTTTCAGATACTCATGGTGAGGCGACTACTGGGGTAGATCCAACTGAGACTTATAGGGAGGAGGACTATTACTACGATTCCTAAATTAGTAGGTTTATATTTTTAGATTGGAACTTTGATTCTTTTGATTTTAGAAATGTAATAAAGTAGTTGATGTGGAATCGTTTGATTATAAATTAAAGATTATTTTTGGACTTCTTAGTTAATAATTGGTTGTGCACTCTGATATGGTATAAATTAGATGATTGTCCAGCGATCACGTATTTGTTTGATCCTTACCTAACACTCTGTGAGACGTGTTCTATTTTCTTCTTTCTCTCTCTCTCTCTCTCTTTCTTTCTCTATACTTCTCAAACGTGGGAGCTACCTTTTTCTCCTCCTTTTCCTCTATATAACTTAAATAGAAAAAGCCCTAAACTTGCTTTACTGATTTGCTTAAATAGACTAACCTAATAGGAATCCAATTAGGATTAGGAAATCTTCTAATTAATTCCTTATTTCTCTCATCCTTCTAATTCTCTTTTTAGTACCGTATGTATTAAGTCCCTTACTAAATAAAATCATACTTTTAATAAATTTTCGTCCATATTTTATATTTATTTCTAAATATTACCTAAACACCCTATTAAGTCACTTTTTCTCCAAATTAAGGCCACTAATTAATTATAATTACCCACTTGCCCTTTTACCATTCTTTTATGCTATAATTATTACTATTTAACTTCAAACCTAACCCAATAAATTTTTATCTTCTATTTTGCAATTCTATTAATTATTTAATGATTTAATTCATCCATTTGCCCTTTTGGAATTTACTAAAATACCCTTTTATCCTCCTAGATTGATTTTCTTTCAAAATTCTCTTTTATTTTAAAATTTATTATTTATTTAAATTATTAATCCTCAAAATTTCCACTCTTTTATTTCCCCTATATTCAAACACCTATTTTCTTTTATTTATTTATGCCTTAATTATTATCCAAAAATTCGGGGTCTTACAATTATATATGTAAGTAAGTCTCTCCTACCTTTCTTATTATTTGAAAGCCTAGTATAGTGGGTAACATACTATGCAGCTAAGTGCATCTCTAGGAAAGTTTTGTCACCAAGGATAAGATAATTGCCTAAGGAAACTGGGTTTTAAGCAGGACCGTTTGTGACCCCTCTAGTTATTGGGAATTTTCCTAGTGCATTTTTGCGTACATTATTCCTCACTTTACTATAGGTAGTATATCACCAAAAAACTTATTATTATATTATTTATTAAGAACATTTTATTCAAAAATTGATAATTGACCCTAGGTAGTCTTTGTACTTTAACATTGAGGAAAATGAGTTTTTAAACCCTATTTTGACCCACCTTTTTTTAAAGATTTTGATGAGACCCAACCCCCATATTGTGATCTTTCCATCTAAGATCATAAACCTGAGTTGCCTTCCCCCCAAGATCCCACAGAAATGGGATCCTCTTCCCTACCACCTAGGAGCAGCAAGAGGAGTAGAACCTCCGGCTTCTGGGTAAATTTGGCCATTGAAATTATAGGGAGTGACGAAAAGGCAATTTGTTAGCACTGCAACAAAAATTTTAGCTGCAAAAGTTCAAATGGTACAGGCCACTTGCAGTGGCATTTGCAAAAATGCCTTCCAAAACATGGTGAACGAGACTCTAGCCAAGCCCAACTTTCCACCGGTAGTGTTAATATAGGCAACTTTATTTTTAATCAAGAAGAGGCTAGGCTTGAAATTGTAAAGGAAATACAAGAAGAATTACCCTTTAGACTAATATAAAGTAAAAGATTTAACCGTCTAATAACCAAAATATCTAGCACCAAGGCATAAACCCTTCTCACACCACACTTCAAGAAGTGATGCTATAACATTATATAAAACAATGAAAAAAGCATTAATAAAAACCTTTTCAAACAGTAGTTTTATGGCTTTAACCTTAGATATTTGAACAAGTAGACAAAATATAAGTTATTTAACTAAAACTGCACATTATATATATGAGAATTGGAGTACGGAAAAAATAATACTAACTTTTGTGTCCCTAGATGCTAGACATTCTGGACCAGTTATAACAAATGCTATAGCACATAATAAAAGAAAGTATAAATTAAAAAATAAAATAATGGCTCTAGTACTTGATAATCAAAGTGCTAATAATGTTGTAATAGACATACTAAAACAACACTTAAACTTAAATCTAAATGGATGTTTATTTCATATTAGATGTACTTGTCACATCCTAAATTTCGTTATACAGGATGCCTTAAAAATTGTACAATATCATTTAACAAATATTAGAGACGCAGTAAGATTTTTAAAACAATTTAGCATAAATGTTAGAGAATTTAAAAATTATTATGCATGTTTGGAAAAGGACCGGAGATGAAAACAATAATTGAGAATTTTGAATGGGAAAGGAAAATTGCAGACCAAGCAACCAGAAACCTAAGTCAACAAATTTTTATGACTCTGGCGCCATAATTCAACAAAACCGGAAATTAGAAACCAAATACGGCTCCCCGTTTTCTCCCATTGATAATCTCCACGTTGAATCAGCCAAAGGAGCCTGCCAAAATTTAATAATAACATTTTAGAAGAGAGGCCAGGCTCTCAATTGTTTTTCTTGGACACATCAACCAAATCCCACCATCTCTTTCCCTTCCTAAGCGATTGCGCCAAAGTGCCAATAAATAGGGTTGGGACAGGCTCACTATAAAGTATAATAAGGAATAAAATATAGACGCTAAAATTGAAAAACACAGTTTAGACTCTAAATCACCTAGAGGGGGGGTGAATAGGTGAAACCGATTGCGGAATAAAATTATCTATCAATTAAAAACAAGTTCTTAATTAATAGGCATGCACAAGTCTGAGCAATATCAATTCATCACACACAATTGCTAAATAGAGAAGAATCAACACAAGCAATTTGGTGACGAAGGGAAAACTCTAAGAGAACTCTCAAAGAGAAAAACCCTCCAGGCTACGAGGTGCCACCTCTGGAAATCACTATAAGAAGAAGACTTACAATAGTGGTTCAGACGACCCAACAAAGACTCTGACTCACAATGTAAATATCTGAAGAACTCTTTAGATTTGCATCCTTGCAACGATTCAGAACTCTGAATATCTCCTTAGTGAAGTGCCAAACGAACTCGCTCAGCAACCGTAGGAACTCCCACGAGCAAACTCTTCAACCCGGAACTCCAAGGTGGAAAAGAAAGAAGAAGACTGGTTTTTGATGGCTCAAAGAAGAAGAAGAAAGAGGAAGAAGATCTCTCTCTCTTGCACACGTTTTTAGGGTTCTCTAAAACGTCTTGGGTAACCCTTACAATGGGCTAGACACTCCTTAAATAGGTTAGAAGAAAGAAGGAAACGAAAAGGAAACAAATCAGAAAAGATCGGATTTCTAAAATAGAAGTTTGTTCACGAACGTTCGAACGCTCAGCGAACGCGGCTCGAACGTTCGATAAACAAATCACTTTCCTTCTTCTCGTTTGAACGACCTAGCGAACGTTCAGCGAACGCTACTCTCTGGTTTCTCTGTGGAACCTCAATGGTCAAATGCACATCGAACGTGAAGCGAACGCTACTCTCTGGTTTCTCTGTAGAACCTCAACGGTCGAACGCACATCGAACGTGAAGCGAACGCTGCTCTCTGGTTTCTTTTTGGAACATCAACGGTCGAACGTTCAGAGAACGTTAGGCGAACGCTTGCTTTCGGGTTTGTCTGTGGAGACCAACGGTCGAACGTTCAGCGAACGCGAAGCGAACGCTGCTCTCGGGTTTGTCTGTGGACACCAACGGTCGAACGTTCAGAGAACGTTAGGCGAACGATGATCTCTGTTATCTCTCTGGATCCTCAACGGTCGAACGACCGGCGAACGTTGGATGTAACTTTGCCAATTTAACTCCGATGAAAACCCCGTTTGGACCACACAACCTATAACCTATCCCAAATATATTGACAACATTAAAACACCCTTTTTGACACGGAATTGAAGCCAATACAAAATAAACCTTACAAACTCCCCCTTTGGCTATTCCGTGACAAAGACAAACAACCTTTATTCTAATTGTTGTGAACCACCAAGCAACAATTTGAACAAGTTAAAAACAAAAAAATTAACATGACCTCCCCCTAAATCTATTAACCCCAAGATTAATCACCTGTACCTGAAACATCAAAAATTGAAACTACCAAGTGAAAAGCAAGGGTAATAGAACAACTTAATAAAGAAGAATTGAATGAGCTCAAAATTTTCACAAACACAATAAATTTCTCATTCACAATATCCACAGTAAATACATCCACAAAATCCACAGAACAATATCCCCAGTAAATACATCCACATCATTCACAGAAAAACAAAAAAACAACCAACAACAAAATACTACTCCCCCTTTTTGTCACAGGAAGACAAAGGGGGCACACTACGAAGTAGATGGCCCAGCTCCATCACCCTCTCCACTGCCACCACCTCCACTCGTACCCGGAGCCTCAGTAGCAGGAGCATCTTCGGCTTCTTCTTCTTCTGCCACTTGATTGAAATAGTCTTCCAAGGCAAACTCAAGCTTTCCATAAGACTTCTGCAAGTTGGATTGTTGAAGCTCAATGCGCTCAAAACGAAGAACCATGTCTTTGTGATGCCTCTGCAAATAAGATAGAATCTCGGAATTTTGCTCTCGGAGGGCCACAATCTCCTCATGCACAGAAGTAGGAGGCTGAGCCTCAAGAGGATCATCGGGATCAGGAGCCCGGGTGGAGGAAAGATGAGCCCGGCTTTGCTTAAGGGTGGATTCCGAAATGGGATTAGAAGCCTTACACAATTCTAATGGACGAAAGGATACATTCAAGGCACACACCAAACGGGCAATCAGACACCCGTAAGGAAGACCATAGGTCTTCTTGGAGTTGAAGAACACATCCAAGATTTTGGAGCAAATGACAGAAGGAAGATCAATAGAATGATGCTTTTTCAAAGCATACAAGAACAGACACTTATCAAATGGAACAGAGGATTTGTGGGCAACAGGATACAAGTTATGGCTTTGAATGCGAAAAATCACTATGGTTTCGGCCGCAAAGAACTTAACTTGCAAAGCACCACCTCTAAACACCCAATTGCCCCTTCCAAGACGAAACAAGGTATCAACCACCTCATTCTGGAAGTCCGAAGTGGGAGGAGGGTACGGAAACTGAGGATCCGAAACCCTAGGAAGCCCAAACACAGAAGCTATCACCGAAGGACCAACTCTAAACGGAGTGCCCCGAAGAAACGTAGAGAATTCAGAGTTTTCCAAATCCACATCATGGATGTTGGCAAAGAACTCTCTAACCAACTCTACTGAGGGGAGAACAAAATTCCCAAACATGGGATCCCAACCCCTATCTTTAAAACAGTCGGAAACCTCATCCGGTAGGGAAGCAAACTTCACTTCTCTCTCAATGATCACTGACCTATCACAAAAATACTCCTCAAAATTTTTGGCAGCCCGCTTATCCACAAACAGAGACTCATCATACCTAGGCTTCTTATTTGAATTTTTGGTTCCTAAGGATTTCTTCCTAGGCATCTAAGAATGGAAGAGAGCCAAAAGAGGAAAAAAAAAACAAAAAAAAAAAAAATAACAAGACAACCACAAGTTAGATAAATACATGAGGCAATAAACACTAAGGGAATTACATGCTAAGAAAAAAATGCATGAAAAAAATACGGTTGATCAAGAGAAGAACACACAGAACAGTCGAGCAACGTTCGACCGTTCCGCGAACGTTGAAGAAAACTACCCCAGATTTGGGGATTTTGACAGAAATCATCAACTTCAAAAAATAGTGCCAAATAAAAACTCGAAATCAACAATAAAACAAGAATACAACCTTTTAAAACTGATTTGAACAAAGATAAACCATAAACCACGACGAAATCAAAGATTTAATGTGAAAACCCTAGAAAACCTAACCGATGATGAACAAGGAACTAAAAACAAAGAAAAATGCATGAAAACTAACCCACATACCTTGAATCATGATTAGCAAGCACGAATCAGGGAGAGAGAACACCGAAAATAAAAAACCCTAAAATCGCCAGACGTTTGAACGACTAACGCTTGAAAAGAAATAAACCCTTTCGCGCACGCGAACTGTTTAAAAAAAACAGATTTTTAAATGAACGTTCGAACGTTCGGCGAACACGGGGCGAACGTTAAACGATAATTTTGCTTTAAAACCACCGTTCGACACGCGTTCGCTGTACGTGAGAGAGACTCTCCAACGTTTGCTGAACGTTCGATAGGCCGTTCGAACGTTCCTTAACAGTTCAGAAAAAATTGCCAGATTTCAGCAAGAAACCACAACTCTTTTCAACAAAAACACTCCAAACATGTGTAAAAACATGCAAGACATACATACAACTGTAAAACAAGTATAAACTCCTGAAAACTCAATTTTTGACATATTTTGAGATCCATTTTGCTCTTAAAAATCAGATTTAGACAAATCTACCTTCAAAACTCCCAAATAATGACACAACACCTCAACCAAATTTCCAATTGTGTTTGTGTGCATGTGCAAAGCCAAATACAACAAGATTTGCCTATATGAGAGCTTGGTGAAAAGGAGTTGGCCATTTATCAAGAAATCCAATATTACTCAAGCCTCTCTAGAATTGAAAAGAGCCATTTTCATGACCTAAGCATCAAGTTTTTGAAATTTTCTCCCCCTGTTTCTTACAATTCTTTTTGCACAAAGAGTAGTGTTCCTTAGAATATCTGGGTTTACAGCTTATGCCATGGTTATACTCCTTGTGATTCTCATTCTTTTTGAACTCAATATTGCTGGGGTATACATTTCATCCCAAAGTTCTTTTCATATACTTTTTCTTTTTAAACAAAAGGGAGAAATCTCTTTTTAACACAAGGTCATATGCTTTGGTCTTTTCAACTTAAGATAGACAAGAGTAACCCCAGGATTGCCTATCCACACAACACCGAAAATAAAAAATAAGCTTCCTCAAGTGTATTTGGTATGTGTATGTGATAAACAAACCACAAAAAGAGTTTAGCAAGAAGATTGTGAGATTATGAGAAACTATTGAAATCACATTTGAAGAAATCATCTTTGAAAAGTTTATAGGGTCTCAATCTATATCAAAAGATATATATTTTCAAAACCTTATACTTAGCCTATAGTTGCCATATGTCAAGACAAGAACACATACAAAAACAAAAACACCACACACAAAGAAAACAAAAACAAACACAAATAAAACAAAACAAAAGGACTCAATAAAACAAATACAAAAGAAAAAAAACAATAACTAAGCATGCTAAAGAAAACAAAATATGCATGAACACCCTAAAGCATGCTACAAAGTCCTTCTTAATGAAGAGGACCAATACCAATAGCTTTCCTAAGAAACTCAAACCTAAGAGCATCTAAAGGTTTGGTAAAGAGGTCAGCTAATTGATTTTCAGATGGGATGTGTTCAAGAGAAATAACATGATCTTCTACCAACTCTCGAATAAAATGATGACGTATGTCAATGTGCTTGGTTCGAGAGTGCTGAACAGGGTTTTTGGAAATATTAATAGCACTTGTATTATCACAATACAAGACAATAGTCCTCTGTTCAATCCCATAATCACTCAACATTTGCTTCATCCAAAGCAATTGAGTGCAACCACTACCAGCTGCTATGTACTCAGCTTCAGCTGTGGACAAGGAAATCGAGTTTTGCTTCTTGCTCATCCATGCCACAAGATTGTTCTCCACATAGAAACAACCTCCAGTTGTGCTCTTCCTATCATCTGCATTTCCAGCCCAGTCGGCATCAGAATAGCCCGCTAGGATTGCAGAAGTGTCTCTAGAGAACCATATACCATGATCAACAGTACCATTAACATATCGTATGATACGTTTGACAACAGACAAATGAGAATCTCTAGGATTTGCTTGGAATCTAGCACAAACTCCTACACTAAAGGCAATATCCGGCCTACTAGCTGTAAGATACAAAACCTATCATGCTTCTATAGAGAGTGTTGTCTACACTCTTTCCATATAAATCAGAATCAAGTTTCAAGGTAGTGCTCATAGGGGTTCTAGTGTGTTTCTTGCTATCCAACCCAAATCTTTTCACAAGATCTTTAGCATACTTAGATTGAGATATGAAAATCCCATCTATAGATTGAGAAATCTGGAGACCCAAGAAAAAATTCAATTCTCCAACCATACTCATCTCAAATTCATGTTGCATAGCTTTGGCAAAACTTAAAGCAAGAGAATCAATTGGAGAACCAAATACAATATCATCCACATAAATTTGAGCAACAGTGAAACTGCTCTTATCCTTTCTAATAAACAAGGTTCTATCAACTCCTCCTCTTGTAAACTTGTGATCTAAGAGATAAGCAGTAAGTCTCTCATACCAAGCTCTAGGAGCTTGTTTCAACCCATACAAAGCTTTCTTAAGCCTAAACACATGATGTGGGAACTTTGGATCAACAAACCCCTTAGGTTGTTCAACATATACCTCTTCATGAAGTATCCCATTCAGAAAAGCACTTTTCACATCCATTTGATGCAATTTAAAGCCCAAGTGACAAGCTACAGCAAGTAAAATCCTAATTGATTCAAGTCTAGCAACAGGGGCAAAAGTTTCATCAAAATCAATACCCTCAACTTGAGTATATCCCTGTGCAACCAACCTAGCCTTATTTCTTACTATAGTACCATGTTCATCTGACTTGTTCTTGAAAATCCATTTGGTTCCAATAACATTATACGTTTCAGGTCTAGGAACAAGATACCACACATCATTCCTAATGAATTGGTTTAATTCATCATGCATTGCATCAATCCAACACTCATCAGCAAGTGCTTCTTCTACCTTCTTAGGTTCAAAAGTTGAGACATAGGATACAAATGACATCTGATTTAGGACTTTCCTACGAAGTCTCATCCCTTCATTCAAATCACCAATCAACAGCTCTTTGGGATGATTCAATTTCACTCTAGAGGAAGGTTCTTTTGTAGGACCTGGAGTTAAGGTAGGACTCTCTTCAGAAGTTGAAGAAGATGGCTCAGGATTTTGACTATCAATAGACAAGTCATTCTCTCCTACTTCTAGACTAGTCTCCCCCTCAAATTGAGACTTCTCACTCCCTTCATCCACAACCACATTTATGGATTCCATGACAGTCTGTGTACGTAAATTATACACACGGTAAGCCCTGCTATTCTTAGAGTAACCTAGGAAGATTCCTTCATCACTCTTGGCATCAAACTTAGCCAAGTTCTCCCTATCTCTCAAAATAAAGCATTTACTTCCAAAAACACGAAAGTACTTGACAGTGGGCTTTTTACCATACCAAATTTCATATGGAGTCTCAGTACTCCCAGGCCTCAAATACACTCTATTTATCACATGGCAAGCTGTGTTAATAGCTTCTCCCCAGAAATACATGGCCACACCCTTGGCATGTATCATGACTCTTGCCATTTCTTGAAGAACCCTGTTTTTCCTCTCAACAACTCCATTTTGCTGTGGAGTAATAGGAGCCGAAAACTCACGATGAATCCCCTCTTCAAGACAATAGTTTTCAAGGATTGAGTTCTCAAACTCTTTCCCATGGTCACTTCTCATCCTAACAACCTTAGACTCTTTTTCATTTGAAAGTCTTCGACACAAAGACTTAGGGGTCATTTGGTAGAGCTTCTGGATTCTAGATTTTGGATTATAATCAGGATTTTGAAAATCCAAATTATTGATGGTGATTTTTTAAATCCAAAATCTTGTTTGGGTACATTGGATTTTAAAATTGATTTTAACAACCAAAATCCATAATCTTGTTTGGTTTTTTTAATCCATAATCCTAATGAGAATAGAAAGCAAGTAGATACATCTTTGGCATGAGAACACCTATATTTTCAGGTTTAACGAGCAAAAAAAAATAGATATAAAGCAAAAAACTGAAAGAAAATAATGAATTTGAAAAATAAAATTGATTCAGGCATTTTAACAAGCAGTTGGTATCCATTATTTTCCGAACAATGCCCTACAGTGAGAGGCAATACCATGCCTTAACCCTTCTCAACAATGTAGAGATTTGAAACTGGAAAATTAAAAGAACAAAAACTAAAAGCACAAACAACGGGATGACTCAGGTATAAACAACTCTAACACAATAGTCAAACGTAACCACCTAAACCTCCATGATAAAATTGTGTTTTTTTTTCCAAGATTATGCTTCCTCCCTACCTTTTCCCTGATATGGAAACACCACCCCATCAAATCTAGTGTTCGATTCACCTCTTACACAATCAGGCTTTCCAAACCCGAAATCTGTCCTGTAAACCTTGAACCTTGACGAACTTACCCACACAGTTAATTTGGGCATCTTTATTCTTAAGTTCGGCCCTTTCCTACTCTCTATTCGGAGCATTGATCACCTCTAAGATGTGCGAGTAAATCACCTTTTTTGTCTCATCGATGCAGCGAACTCTGGCGGGTTCGCGCCATCACTATGAATATGGGGTTGCAAGGACAAGCTTGAAGAAGACCTGGTCTTCTGCTATGGAAGAAATGCTTGAAGAAGACTTGGTCTTCTGCTGTAGAAGAAAGCTTGAAGAAGAACGAAGAAGAGGAAGGAGAGATAGGTTGTCAAAGTCGGGTTTGTTCAAAATTGTTATAATCAGTAGTTTGGGTTTTATTCATTTAAGAGCCAAAATCTACAGAAGCCCGTAAAGAATGGATAGTGGATTTTAGCCCGTTTTTAGTATCAGATTGGAAAATCCAACTTTAAAAAGCCCTGCCAAACAGGTTAAATGGCCTCCAGATTTAGATTCTAATAGAATCCAAAATCCCAAAGTCCCACCAAACGACCCCTTAATCAATTCAGTTGCTTCAGATTTTTCTCTTAATAGCTCAACCCAAGTAAATCTAGAGAAATCATCCACAATGACCAAGATGTACCTCCTACCACCAAGACTTTCAGTCCTAGACGGACCCATAAGGTCCATATGCAACAATTCAAGAGGTTTGTTGGTTAAACACTCAGAGATCTTTTTGTGACTAGATCTAGTTTGCTTTCCCAACTGACATGGTCCACACACCTTTGGTTCAACTTTGGCAAGCTTAGGAAGGTCTCTAACAAAATCATGCTTAGACAATTCATTCAAGTTTTTAAAATTCAAATGACCAAGCCTTTGATGCCACAATTCATGCATATCAAATTTGGAAGAGTTACACACAGCATGAGAATTAGGAATCACACCATAACAGTTATCCGGAGTTCTTTCTCCTTGAAGCACACACAAACCATTAGCATCAAACACAGAACATATATCTTTTGCAAATTTAACTTCCATGTTTGAGTCACACAATTGACTTATACTAATCAAGTTAGCTTTCAAGCCATCAACAAATAGAACTTCAATCAAAGTAGGCATACCAGAAATTTCAATAATACCCTTACCTACAATAGGAGCTTTACTTCCATCACCAAAAGTAACAGTGCCACAAGAATAATCCTCAAAAGATTTAAACAAAGATTTGTCACCACACATGTGACGAGAGCAAGCACTATCAAGATACCACATAAGACTATTTCTAGCCTTCAAAGCAACATGAACTACATGGCAAGTTAATTCACTTCTTTTAACCCAGATTTGCTTAGGCTCAGTGGTTTTCTTGGTTATTGAAGCTAATTGTTGACTTAAGAGCTTTGTCTGATTTGAAAGTTCTTTCACTTGTTTAGACAAGTTCTCTTGAGGTTTTCTAGGTGAGGATCTCGTAGAGTTTTGGTTCAAGTCCCAACAATTTGGTCTAATGTGTCCAGAGATACCACAATAATGACAAGTGGGGATAAAATTCTGAGATTTAGAACTCTTGGTTGGAACACCTCTAGGTTTTGACCAATTAGATTTTTGACCACGATTCCTACCTTGGTTTGTCTTACCCTTGGAAGAATTTGATCTATTCTTTCCTTTGGTAATCACAACTTGGTTCTCAGAAGATGATGGAATATCATTTGAGACTTCCTTGTATCCTAAACCCCTTTTATCAGTTACTAATTGACTCATCCCTAGCATATTGTCCAGATTTGCTGACCCTGAAGAGAATTTCTGGAGTTGAGATTTGGTTCTTTCAAGCTCTTCCTTAAGAGACTTATTCTCAGATTCTAGGGATTCTATTTTCAATTTGTGTTCACCTAGAAGAGAAGTAGACTCTTCAAATTTTGCTTGAAGATCTTCTTTCTTGAGCTCTACATCATTTAGACTTTTGAGATTTGACTTCAACTGTTTCTTGGCTTTTAAACACTCCCTAAACAATTTATCATATGCCTCTTGAATGCTTTCCTCATCATCATCAGACTCATAGTGAGAATCAATTGCCTTCTCACTTGGTGTGAAGTCTTCATAATTGCTTTTGTCACCACTCCCAACAATAGAGGTAAAAGCCATGTAATTTTGACTTTCTTCAGTTTTGGAGTCCTCACTATCCTTATCAGATGCACTCTCCTCAGAAAGAGTAGCATTCATGGCTTTCCCTTGAAGCTTCTTAAATGTAGGACATTCCGACCTAATGTGACCAAAACCCTGACACTCATGGCATCTGATTTGTTGGAGTTTTTGCAACCTAGAGTCCTTAGGATGTTTGAACTCCCTAGATTCAGATTTGATTCTTGACTTTTGATCTCTACCACTAGAACTCCCCTTATATTTATATCTCTCATTGTCACCCCTTGGTTTCCTCCTTCTAAACATTTTCCTAAAATTTTTCACCAACAGGGCAATATCTTCATCTCCCATGGATTCCTCACTCGAATCATTATAAGCCTTATCTTTACTGGATTTGAGAGCTATTGACTTATTTTTCTTAGTAGGAGGAAGAGTGAGTTCATAAGTTTGAATTGATCCTATGAGATCTTCAACCCTAATACCATTGATATCCTTACTCTCTTCTATAGCAGTCACTTTGGGTCTATATTTTTCAGGAAGAGACCTAAGGATTTTTCTAACCACTCTATTTGGAGGAATTCTTTCACCAAGATTAAAACTAGAGTTCACAATATCACTTAGTTTTGCATAGAAGGAATCAAAAGACTCATCATCTCCCATTTTTAGTTCTTCAAACCTAGTGATAAGCATTTGTAATTTTGAATTTTTCACTAGGACAGTTCCCTCATGGGTGGTTTGGAAAATTTCCCAGATTTCTTTGCTGGTTTGACAAGTGGACACTCGTTTGAATTCATCAGCAGAGATTGCACTAAAAAGTGCATTGACACCCTTCGAGTTGTAGTTAACATCAATTAACTCTTCTCTAGTATAACTATCTGGGTCTTTGAGTTTTGTCTCACCATCTATAATCACAGTAGGAGGATTCCATCCTCTCTCAACACTTCCCCAAACTTTTTCATCAATAGCCTTCAGATAGGCTCTCATTCTAACTTTCCAGTAGGCATAATTGCTGCCATCAAAGAAGGGTGGGGCAGTGGAGGACTTGTCCATGACTAGCAGAGTCAAGGATTTGTTTACCCGCTCTGATACCAATTGAAAAACACAATTTAGACTCTAAATCACCTAGAGGGGGGTGAATAGGTGAAACCGATTGCGGAATAAAATTATCTATCAATTAAAAACAAGTTCTTAATTAATAGGCATGCACAAGTCTGAGCAATATCAATTCATCACACACAATTGCTAAATAGAGAAGAATCAACACAAGAAATTTGGTGACGAAGGGAAAACTCTAAGAGAACTCTCAAAGAGAAAAACCCTCCAGGCTACGAGGTGCCACCTCTGGAAATCACTATAAGAAGAAGACTTACAATAGTGGTTCAGACGACCCAACAAAGACTCTGACTCACAATGTAAATATCTGAAGAACTCTTCAGATTTGCATCCTTGCAACGATTCAGAACTCTGAATATCTCCTTAGTGAAGTGCCAAACAAACTCGCTCAGCAACCGTAGGAACTCCCACGAGCAAACTCTTCAACCCGGAACTCCAAGGTAGAAAAGAAAGAAGAAGACTGGTTTTTGATGGCTCAAAGAAGAAGAAGAAAGAGGAAGAAGATCTCTCTCTCTTGCACACGTTTTTAGGGTTCTCTAAAACGTCTTGGGTAACCCTTACAATGGGCTAGACACTCCTTAAATAGGTTAGAAGAAAGAAGGAAACGAAAAGGAAACAAATCAGAAAAGATCGGATTTCTAAAATAGAAGTTTGTTCACGAACGTTCGAACGCTCAGCGAACGCGGCTCGAACGTTCGATAAACAACTCACTTTCCTTCTTCTCGTTCGAACGACCTAGCGAACGTTCAGCGAATGCTACTCTCTGGCTTCTCTGTGGAACCTCAACGGTCGAACGCACATCGAACGTGAAGCGAACGCTACTCTCTGGTTTCTCTGTGGAACCTCAACGGTCGAACGCACATCGAACGTGAAGCGAACACTGCTCTCTGGTTTCTCTGTGGAACATCAACGGTCGAACGTTCAGAGAACGTTAGGCGAACGCTTGCTCTCGGGTTTGTCTGTGGACACCAACGGTCGAACGTTCAGCGAACGCGAAGCGAACGCTGCTCTCGGGTTTGTCTGTGGACACCAACGGTCGAACGTTCAGAGAACGTGAGGCGAACGATGATCTCTGTTATCTCTGTGGATCCTCAACGGTCGAACGACCGGCGAACATTCATCGAACGTTGGATGTAACTTTGCCAATTTAACTCCGATGAAAACCCCGTTTGGACCACACAACCTATAACCTATCCCAAATATATTGACAACATTAAAATACCCTTTTTGACACGGAATTGAAGCCAATACAAAATAAACCTTACAAAAATTAGCAAAGTCAAAAAGTTTACTATGTCAAAGAAATTGACACTGTCAAAAGATCCAAATCTAAAGATCCAAATCTAGAGTATGCATAGTCTGGCTAAAAAGAAAAAATAAATAAATAAACAAGTCCGATTTGAATGAAGGAATAGCCTGACCTGCAAATAACTAACCAAGACAAGTCGATAAATAGAGCCCATTAACTTTATGTGATCGAGCCCACAAAGCAAGATACTGCTCACATAAGTAACCAAAACAAAATAAATAACCACCAGGATGTATTAAGTTTCTATCAACTTGCAGGCGTTCGTCTTTCTTTCTTTTTTCAAACTTTGCCCTCCACAAACAAAACAGTGCCAACATATATAAAATTACGGCAACCACCTCTCCTTCCATTCTTTAGGTTTAAACTGTGGGCAGTTGCAACTGTTCCCTCCCCTACGTGCACTTATGCACGTGCACCCTACTAATATCTATAAATGATAAGAAGAATATAAATCAGAAATAAGAGGGAATATTCTCTCAGGCATTTTGATGAACAGATAATACTTGTGCATACCCTCCTGAAAAAAAATCGGCTTAAATTACAAAATCGATGACGAGAGAAACTTGAAATCAGAGAACTTGAGCAAAACGAAAAACGAACTATTATAACAGGGAAAGAAAGAGTACGATCATAGAAGAAACAAAGTGAAACGGTTAAGGTGGATGCACTGAAAGTTTGAAGTTTTTTGATGGAGCAGGACTTCCAAGTTTTTCCATGGATGCACTGAAAGAAACATAGCGTATGCCTGGAGTCTGGTGATAATAAAGAAGCACAAAGAGGACCATGAAATATTACCAATATGGCTTATTGTTTATGCTGAACACAACTCTTTAAAAGCTTTCTTACCATGTTTGGGGACATCAAAAGATGCACTAGAAGATAACATTGGAAGATTAACCGTGTTGTTGTAATGTTCAACAATTGGGGACATCGAAAAGTGCATTGTGATTAACATTCTTGTTATAATAATGTGTTCAACATATAAAAAAAAAAAAAAGGTTCTTGCTATTTTTGGAAAACTTTAGAAGGTTCATGCAAAGCACCAACATAATCATTATTAGTCTTCATTCATGAGATCTTGTTTAAAAATTCAAAAATTAGAATGCAAATATTCAATAAGTCTTCAAATCACTTTTCTACAATTGAATTATTTGAGGCAAGATGATTTTTTAAATGACCAAAAACCCATCAACATATAAAAATTCTTCCACACGACAACAAACGATATTGACTTCAATAAAATAACCGAGGGTGATTATGTAAAAATCTATTAAAAATATCTATGTTACAAATTGGCATAAAACTCTTTAATCCCTTTAAGAGTAGTATGATATAATTGTGCAAAACGAGGATTCCCATGGTCTAGTTGGGTAGCAGGTTTAAACTAGGAAAAAAAAACAGAAAAGGGAAAAAAAAATGGAGAAACTTATTAACTAAACAACATATAACCGTTATAATTTTCTTGACAACATCTTATTCATTATCACAAAGGAAATCAAAATGAGGGGTGGCAGCAATCAAGTGCAAGTCCTTTCGTTTCTTTACAATGGCTCCGAATTCCTCACTCATGTCTAAATCTTTAGCGCTGATCCCACTAGGGAGATTCCAGTTGAAGTAGTATAATAACTGAGCAAGTTGAAGCTCAACACTGGCAACCCCAAATGAAATGCCAGGACAAATCCTTCTGCCAGCACCAAATGGGATAAACTCAAAGCTATTTCCTTTAAAATCTATAGATTTGTCTTGGAACCTCTCTGGACAGAAACTCTCAGCATCATTCCAATATTTAGGATCCCTTCCAATGGCCCAGGCATTAATCATGATTGTGGTTTTCGTGGGTATCTCATATCCATCAATCTCACACCTCTCCCTACTTTCTCTTGGTAGTAATAAAGGAACTGGTGGGTGCAGCCTGAGAGTCTCATTGATGACCCACTTCAGATAAGTCAGTTCTTGAATGTCTATCTCCTCAACCTTTTGCTTGCCCTTGAGAACCTTTCTTAGTTCAGCTTGTACCTTCTCCATTACTCTTGGGTTTCTTATCAATTCGGCCATTGCCCATTCTGTTGTGCTTGATGAAGTCTCTGTTCCTGCAACGAACATATCCTAAAAGCCAATGGATTTGAATTTATAATTAGCCCAAGCCATAAGAGATATTATTGGGTTCCATGATACTTTATAGCAATTCGTATGCAAGTGACAGCAAACAGTCACGTAAAATACTGTTAGAGGAAGTTAAGATTTGTGCCAAAGAAAACTATCTAACAACAAAGAACTATTTCTTTCCTTATTAAGAACGAGCTTCTCAATGAAGCTGATGATGGGACTTGTAACAGCATGGTTAATCCAAACTCACACTAAATAAGATCCCGTTTCCAGAGATGAATTTTTTTTGTTCTTTAAAAAATCCTTTTTGTTTTCATAAATGACAGATGAATGTGAATTGGTTTCTGTTATAAACCCCACCTAGCTAAACCCATTGAATCACTATGTGTGATGGATTTAGATTGATTTGAGGCACTAAAACGATATATATCATGAGAGCATAAGCACACTAAGGCTAGCTCCGTTTTGATTTTTGCTATCTGTAAGAGAAGTTTTTTAGATTGAGTCCTTTAACCCTTTTATTTTTCCAAAACACTTTCAAAAACTTATTATCAAAAAATAAAAAATAAAAAATAAAATAAAAAAAGGAAGAAGAAGCAAAGAAAACATATTTTCCAAAGATTTTGAAGAAAAGCAAAAAAGAAAAAAATTAAATTAAATTAAATAGTTTTTGATTTTATTGAGAAGAAATTAGCAAATTGCATAAGAACAGGACTAGCTAGGTGGCCAATAGATATACTAACCGCAATTACAGCTTTGATGTTGATAGGAAAGTCAAGTTCACCACTCTCCTGAACTCTAAGAAGAACATCAACAAGATCTTCGTCTCCTTTGTCACCATTTCTAGCCAAGTTGGCTGTCCTTTTCACTTTGTGATCATTAATGATGTCATCAAGGATCCTGTCGACCTTCTTGTGTGACCTCTCCAATGCTTGCTTTGTTCCAGTAATCACACGAAGAAATTCAAGTGAAGGGAAAACATCAGATAATTCAAAACCTCCCACTAAAGAAGTCATTTCCTGGCTTGCTGATAAGAATGTTTCTTGGTCTTTGCATTTCTTACCAAAAGCAGCCCTTGCAACTATAGAATTTGTCAGTGACAGGATTTTCTGGGTAAGATTGATGACCGATCCATTAGTTGTGGAGATCAATCTAACAAGCTTCGAGACTTCTTCTTCCCTAAGCGAATGGAACGACTGTACACGCTTACTACTTAGGAGCTCCATCGTACAAATCTTTCGCACACTACCAAAAAAGGGTGATTCAGCGGCGGGATATAAGCGGCTTTTAGCGGAGGTCTTTTATTGACCGCCACTAAAAGTCATATTTTAATTTATCAAACCTCATCGATCCTGTTAGCTCTCCCTTGGCTCTTCGATCTCTATCCCTCTGTAACTCCATCTCTCTCTCTCTCACCGTCTCTATCTCTTTCCTCTCCTATCTCTCTTCTCGCCAAATCGCTTTACACTCTTCTCTCCCAGTCTCTCTCTCGTCTAGCTAGTCTCACTGTCCTTCTGACGTTCTCTACGAGGAAAGCAAGGGTTTAGAAGTGTTGCCAGATATTTTCAATCTGAGGTATGGTTTGATTTATGAATAAATCTATTGATTTCATAGATTTGTGGATTTGATTTCTAGGATCCTTCTGGATCTGTAGTTAATTCTCATACGATTTGGCTACGGCAATCGTTCACCTCCTTCTCAAGTTGCCTAATGATTCTGGCTACGGCAATCATTCACCTCCTTCTCAAGTTGCCTCATGATTCTGGCTATGGCGATCGTTCTTCATCAACTGAGAACTTTTCATACGATTTGTAGCTGATCCTGAGAACTTTTGGATCTGGAGCTGATACTGAGAACTTCCTCATCGACAGAGACTAAAGAGAACTTCTGGATCTGTAGTTGATTCTTATACAATTTGATTTCTGGCTATGGCGATTGTTCACATCCTTCTCGAATTCCTGAGAACTTCTTCATCGTCTGAGGCATCGAACTTGAACAAGGGAGTACGGTAAGTAAGCCCCGAGGTCAGATCTATGAAACTTCAGGCGAGATTGTCGAACCTTTTTTTTTTATCGGACAATTCTCCATGTTCTTTTATCGTCTTTTTACTCATCAAAGCTGTAAATATATTAATTCAATTCCTTCTTCTCCTCCCTTGAATGCAGGCCCTCAGCGCCTCATACTTGGACAGTGGATCAAGAAGCACGAGGCAACAACAGTCGGTAAGTTATTAAACTCATAGACCAATTTCTCATTTCCCAAAGCAAAATCACTCTCTCTCTCTCTCTCCCCCTGTTCTTCTCTTTGACGACTTGTGCATTTAGGTTGATTTTAATCATTAGCTGGATTAATAGTCTGGGAAAAGGGGTAAAAGAGTGGCATGTGGTTCAATCCTCAAATTTGACAGTGAAAATGGTGTATGTTGGTTTGTGAGGGTTCCTTACCAAATTCTCAGACCATCATTGATAGGGAGACAGTGGAAACATGACAATTATTCTGTTAGGTATTTTTATCAGTGATACTATTTCTTACATTCACCTGAAATGTTATGTTTTGAAATTTTAATTATCTCGTCATTTAATTCAGTAAACATTGAAACTGATTCAAGCTCATATCAAGTGGTTTGTTCCATAAAGCTGTGTTTTGGACTGTTGGTAATGCAAACATAACCCCAACACATTTATCATATCGTTTCCACGTGATATTTTATAACTTACAAATTTGATGCATGATCAGATGCATCTGGAAGTGTTCCAGTCTCTTGAAAGAAATTGAAGAATAACTTACAAATTTTTCATAATTGAGAAAGAATTTAATCTTTGAGCACTTTAACAGGAGCTCTTTTTAAGAGAATCTTCTGTACTCTTTTTAACTTTCAGAAGCTCTTATTTATTAAAACTTAACAGTTTTGCAAAAAATTTAACTTAATAGCTAAGAAAAATTAGCTCTCCATTGTGGTTTCTAGTCACTGTACATGTAAGATCAAAACCAAGACCATGACAACTAGGCTGAAGAAGTTTTCCTTTTTCCCAGTTTTTCTTACATTTACCTCCAACTAATAGAATGAGACTTTAAGTTATAATGATAACATACAAAGACAGAGAATAAGGCAAGCAGAAAATCTAGAGGATGATAAACTATATGCCACAGGAATTACTCTAATTATCCT
The DNA here is from genome assembly GCA_947561395.2 of Buxus sempervirens. Lineage (NCBI taxonomy): Eukaryota > Viridiplantae > Streptophyta > Magnoliopsida > Buxales > Buxaceae > Buxus > Buxus sempervirens. Next base: position 49,607,338 of record OX387184.1, on the reverse strand, counting down.
TCACCCCTTCAACCACCACAAGCCCAGGCTTGCAGTTTCTATGTTCTATGATGTACCTAAAAGGTTGTGGTTAGAATGTGTTCTATAGCACTTGATTCCTATTATACTTTGTACTAGTGCCTCTCCTCAAATCATATACCATATGACAGAAGGAAAAAATATTTAGTCCCTTTCAGTCAATTTGCATTGAGGATGTCTCTTTGCTTACACCACTTACTGCCTTGACTAAGATTTTTCAATGTCACTCCTTATATGGCAGATAGACTAAACAATAAGAATTTTAAAAAGCAAACTTCATGCTCATTAAGCTAATTTTAACATTTGGATCAATTTAAAATAGACTGAACAATGAGAATTGTACAAAGTAAACTGTGTTTTCATTAGGCCAATTCTAAAATTTGGATTAATCTCTAGCTCTGCCGCATAACGAAAATGTGAAAATTCTTCTATTGTCTTGTGTATACTAATGGCTGTATGGGGTTCAATTTGTTAGATGTGAGTGGATATCATTTACAGAGGAGATAAGAAGTTGAGGTTCTCTTATTTTCATTGTAGGTAAGAAATAACCTGTAGTACTTGGATTTGGAGATGATTGCACTTATTTCTTCTTCATTTTCACAGGTTGAGAAAGCTTGCAAGATTTCCTTTTCATACTTCCTTTTTTGTAACAATTTAAATTTTTTAATACTTTGCATTTTATCCCTTCAAGCTTGTCTATCTATGCATATGGAACTATGGGTTTATTGGGTTTATAGAATAAAATTGCCCTGACCAAAGAACAATATATGATCTTGTTTACCCATGTAAATTAAGCTTGATGCATGTTGTGTAGGCGGTCTCAACTGAAGCCAGAGCAATGTACAATGTGGGTTTAGTCAGGTTGACATATTGGAGCCCTAATGTTAACATATTCCGGGACCCCAGATGGGGAAGAGGTCAGGAGACACCGGGAGAAGATCCATTGCTCTCAAGCAAATTTGCAGCTGGTTATGTTAAAGGCCTGCAATAGACCGATAATGGTGGTTCGGATCGACTCAAGGTTGCTGCTTGCTATAAGCATTACACGGCCTACGAGTTGGATTCTTGGAAAGGAATTGATCGCTTCAACTTCAATGCTGTGGTAATTAATTAATTATATAACTTTGAAATATAAATTAGACAAATCAGTGTACTTGAGAATAATTTTACTTTTATTTCTTGAATATGCATGATTTAATTATAATTTTTTTAAGATTTGTTTAGGTTAATAAACAAGGCTTTCTCTCATAGGGACTTTTAAATTTTTAACTATTATATGTTTTCCTAAGGCTTTGTAGCAAGGCCTTCTAAATAAGTACTTTTCTATATTTTCTTAATTTTTAATGAAAAGGGCTAGTTGGGTGCGTGGAGACAGGTAGGACCGTGGGAGGGCGGTTGGGGTGAAGGGCAAGGGGTAAGGGCAATGGGGGTCGGGTAGGGGGCAAGGGCAAGGGGCAGGGGCAATGGGGGTCGGGTAGGGGGCAGGGGGCATGGGCAGGGACAATGAGGGTCGTGCAGGGGGCAGGGGAGGGGACGCGGGAAGGTGCAAATTGGGAAGCTCTTAAAACAGATTTTTTTTTGAAAAGCGGAACATGTTTGCGGCGGTCTTAAAACCGCCGCTAAAGGATATAAAGACCGCCGCTAAAAGATTTAGCGACGGGACCTTTAATGGCGGATAACTGTCGCGACTCAGACCTTTTAGTGGCGGTCTTTGTGGCTTTAGTGGCGGTTCTTGTCCGCCGGTAAATGTACAAATCTTTGTTGTGGCAGTTGTCTCCAGTAAGCACCGTATGGAGAGAATGCAATGTCTGTATAGCTGTAGGTTGTAATCCTAACTGCAGGAAGCTGAGGTCGGGTTGCAAAGTTAACATCATGATTCTTCATCACCTCTTTCGCCATTTCAGGAGAAGAGACAACAATCATAGAGACTTCACCAAGCTGCAGATGCATAAGGGGGCCATATTTTTTGGCCAAGTCCCTCAACGAGTGATGGGTCAAAGACCCTATGAACTGGTGCAAGTTGCCTATCAAAGGCAGCTTCTTAGGCCCTGGAGGCAATTTTTTACTTGAGTCATGGACTTTGGATCTCTTCCCTAGTTTCATAAACATAGACAAAAATAGGAAAAAGGAAAAGAAAAGAGCAAACCAGAGAATTTGTTTCTCCATGGCTAAGAGAAGAAGATACCGAGGAGAATGCTTCAGGAGGTTTAAAGTAAGATTATACTTGCAACCACCTTAAGAATCTCCGAATTCTTGTACAAACCTGTACTTATAAACGCAATGGGCATCCACTTTTCATCCTACTCTTGCGTGGACTGACTTGCCCTCCATCATCCCAAATATTTACCGACTCCTTCCACTGACCAGCTTGCCCTCCGTCTTCTCACATTTTTACTGAGTTATTTAACATGTCTTCTTCCCCAACATGTCCACATTTGTAATACGCTTGGTTGCCCCTTCTTTATTTTCCTTATTCCTAACTTGCTGCCCAAGCATAAGCAATACTTGTTCCGCAAGATTGACGACCTTGAGGTGTATATATTCTCATATGCATGTCCTGGGCGGTTTTTTGTTTTTTCTTCTTTCTTGCACGTGTTTCATTGTATATAAGCACCGTTTTGGTCTGCGTTTTGAGCTTTTATGCTGCTGTCGATACCTGTGTTCATTATGCTGCCGTATGAAGACTTGGAAAAGAAACACACCTAACTTGCAGCTTTGACCGGCAACACACCTAACGCTTGAGGATTTGGAAAAGAAAAGCAGTTTCTATTCAATGAGGTGATCGACTACGATGGTAAAGTGAATATTAATTACAGACTTTTCAGTTGATAAGCCAAGAGATTAGCTATTATAAAACCCATAGGGTAGGTTTTCATTTAGCATTTCGACAAGAAACATCAATGCTAATGGGTTGGGACTTCTTGGAGTGTACTAAAATCTCATGACAATGAGTGATGGAAATTGCAAAGTACATTATTTGATCCTGTTCAATACTTTTCAAGACTGGGATTTGTATGTATATTATACGTAATCCACATCAATAGATATTTGCTTGATGACCGGAGGTTAGAAGGAAGAAGGTGAAGTGCCCTAAGGCAATTATTTTGCTGCATTATATAGATAGTGGGGGACTGCACGCACTACGCGTATAGCAAAATCCTAATTTGCAAATATTTTTGTTGGGTCCACTTAGAAAAACACCCAACCATATTATGTCATTTGGTTAGTTATGCTTACGTGGTATAACAAATCTATAAAATAAAAAAGCCGAGAGGCAATTTGACTTTGGATTATCAGACCACAATCTTGACAGTTCCCTTCATACATTAGTATAGATATGTAATTGTTGTATTTGTTATTTGGGATAATTCCATATTGATTTAAGATTAAGTCCATATGGAATTAAAATTTTGCATACGGGAAACGTGAAAGAAAACAAGGGGCAAGTGGAGCTCTCCAAATAAGCTGCTACGTGTAAAATCCAACATTTCATAAGGTTTCCAAGTCTGAAGCTTTCATCAGACAATCCTGACATTTTAGATCAATATTTCTTGATATAAAAATGCCATAAAACATAATTTAGGGTTAAGAGGTAAATGTCTTGGGCCGGCAGGTGTTTTTCACACAATAGCAGTTGATAAATGGGCTGCCATTAAAGCTTTTTGAAGCCGAAAAGGTGTGCATGCCATTTTTACCGAGTCTATTGTACCAAAGGCATTGTGACCAAATCACTTGCCTCGTGTTTTAACATTTATGTCCTGGGGTAATATTAGAGCTGGCAATGGGTCGGGTTCGGATCGGGTCATAATCGGGTTGGGGGTTAATCTGGTCATAATCGGGTTGGACTAAATTAAGGCAGGTTGGAAAACCCCCAACCCAAACCCAACCCGCCAAGAAACGGGTTCAACCCGCCAACCCGTTTATTATTTTTTTATTTTTTATTTTTCAAAAAATATTATTAAAATAGAGTTGAGGGGTTAATCGGATCAGGTTGTACCGGGTTCGGGTCGGGTTTAGGGTTAATCGGGTCGAAACATGACACTTTTGCCATCTTTTTTTTAATCGGGTTACCCGTTGGGTTGGCAGGTCATAATCGGGTTGACCCGATTACTGGCGGGTTGGGGAAACCCCAACCCACACCCAACACAATTAATAAACGGGTCAACCCAATCCGTTTACAATCAGGTTGACCCGTCGGGTCGGGTGGCATTTTTCCGGCTCTAGGTAATATTAGGTATTCGTTTTATTTAGTTTTGCATATGATACTTGGTTAATAGTTGTCATATTGTGAAATTTTATCGGGTAATGTGTTATTTCAAACATACATAATGTTCATTGCTTATGACTGCAAATGCATGAATCACCCTTAAACATATACCTTGTTTGCCTATGCTAATTACAATATTGTGATTCATTTTATTCTGAACTGCCAGTCTATCAAAAACTCAATCAATTTTCAAAATGCTAAAAGCCATGCTTCTTGAACAAAAGTGAGAAATCATGTCCGACTCTATCCAAACCAACTTCTTAACTAGCGTTATAATCTAATTTGCTTGACAATGAGAATTTGGGACTTGGGAAATTTTTAATGGAGATTGGATCCACAAAGGATGTATAAAAAATTGGTAAAGGAATTTCATGCCAATATTGTGTATTCATTTGGTGCAGGTTATGCCTTTATATGTTTTAGAATTCTTATAATTTCCTAACTGTGTTTTCTAGTTCCAGTTTTTCGCAGAATATAACTCAAAGTTATTGGAGTCTAGCAACTACAGCACCAAACGACAAGCTGTGAAGGTGATGCAGGGGGATTCAAAACAGATGATGCTGAGCTGTCAGATTGCACATTGATGGCGTTGAAATACCTGTGAGACATGGAAAATCACCTAGATGACTTCCTGGTCATCATGCGGGGTTCAAAAAGGTACAGAGTCGCCACCATTCAATGTTAAGGTGTGAATGGACACCAAAAGGATTATAAAATGATAGAGTGTTGGGAAATATATTTCCCTAAGTGACAAATTGCATGACAATACTTTTTGCAATCTGTTAAAAAATTCTGTGTGTGAGCGAATGATAAAATTGTTGGATTAAATGAGTGATAAAAAGTTACAAGTTGAAAATGGTTGTGTGAATGTGGCCTGTGTGTGCTACTAGCAGGGTTAATTGTAACCTGCTGTAGCTACAGGCACAACTGAATTCTCGGGCAGTTATGAGAATCAGTTGGGTTTGTTTCAAGTTAGTTAGGTTGTTTTCAAAATTAGTTACATATGGTTACAGCAGTTATCAAGGGGTTAATAACTCTTGATTTAAAGGATCTTGAAGCTGCAGGGAAAGTGATTTTCGTCCAGGAGAGCTTGGTGAAGAGTGGAGCTGGAGGAGATCAATGAGGGAGGTTGCTGCAGACTTCTGGAAGACTGAGAAAGCCTTCAAAGAAGTAACATTCCAGATCTATGAAAGATTGGAATGGGCAATCATGAGCTGTCTCATGGTGATCGTGTGAAGCCTTGAGACTGCTGAAGAGGTTGAAGATCAATGTCTTGTTAACAAAGGTTGTGGAATCAACTTTGTGAGTTAATCTTTTGTTGATTTCAATTTGATGTATGTCTAAAATTTTTGTACAGAACAGTTTATAGAAATGAAAGTGTTTCCAAGTCGGCTCGTGTGTTCTATTGTTGTTGTTTTAAGTTCTTAGTAGTTTAACTTTTGATTGTTGATAAAGAATCCAAGAGAACAGGGACCTGAGATTAGAAATCTCAATTGGTATCAGAGCGTACCCACTCAAATCTATTTAAGAGTGTGATCTTGGTTCTCTATGGACTATAACAAAGAAGGGGCATCCTCATCTAGGCCTCCTCTATTTGATGGGTCGAATTATGCAATTGGAAGGCAAGAATGCGAGCTTATCTGAAATCTTTAGATGAAAGAATATGGTTATCTGTCTTGAATGGGTATGAAGCACCCACAGAAAATATTCAAGGAGATATTGTTCCAAAGGCTTATGATAGGTGGAGTAAAGGAGAATTTGACAACTGTAGTTGGAATAACAAGGCTATTAATGCCTTGTTTCGTGCAGTTACAGTAAAGGAATTTAGAAGGATCTCTACATGTGAAATTTCCAAAGAGGCTTGGGATATTTTAGAGATTACTCATGAAGGTACAGCTACTGTTAAATTATCCCGGTTGCAACGTTCAACCACTGCCTTTGAAACAATACAGATGGATGAAGAAGAAACCTTCGACCAGTTCTATTCAAGGTTAAGTGACATAGTGAACACTAGCTTCAATCTAGGAGAGAAGATTCCCACATCCAAGGTTGTAAGGAAAATTATGAGATCCCTACCTGAGAGATTTCAATCCAAGGTTACAGCTATAGAAGAAGCTAAGGATGTTGATACAATGAAGGTAGAAGAACTAGTGGGATCTCTACAAACATTTGAAGCAAATCTGAAAATTTTGAAGAAGCTGAAGGGGGTAGCTCTTAAGAGTGTACAGGAGGATAAAGATGAAGAGTCTGATGATGTTCTTGAAGAGTTGGTCTTATTTGCTAAAAAGTTCAGAAAGTTTGTCAAGAAGAAACAATCACCAAACTCTTTTGTACGGCCAAAAGATTTCAGATCTGACAAAAAGAGTAGTGAAGAAAAATCAGAAGGTAAGAAAAAAAATCCTAAGGGAATTCAATGCTATAAGTGCCAAGGCTTTGGTCATGTTGCTGCTGAGTGTCCAAATAAGGTGTCTATAAAGAGAAATGCCTTAAAAACTACTTGGGACGATAGTGATGAAGAAGAAAATTCTGATCCCGAAATAGAGGAAAGTCAAGAGAATTTCATGGCATTCATAACCACACAAAATTCAGATAGTGAGTCCCCAAGTGAATGTAGTGAAGATGAAGACTCGGAATAGAATGATGATCTTCAAGAAGCTTACAATCTTCTGTATATGGAGTTCCACAAACTTCAGAAAAAGTGCAAAAGAATATCACTCCAACTAAAGAGTGCTGAGAAGGAGAAAGAAGCTTTGATGAGACAAAGAGAAGATATTGAAAAACTTGTTATAGAAGCACAAGTCAAAGAAACTTATCTGGTAGTTAAAATTCAGGATGCTGAACTCAAAAACAAGAAACAAGCTACTGATTTAGACAATTTGAAAGGTAAAATTTCTTTGGTAGAAAATGAACTCAAGTTGTCTAAAATCATTTTTGAAAAATTTTCTGCAGGAACCAAGGCTCTTGATGAAATGCTTGAGAGCCAAAGAAGCAACAAAGATCTAAATGGACTAGGCTATGATGCTGAAAAATCACTGAATCAAGCTCTTAAAGAAAGAGGAAAGGCAATGTCAAATGAAGAGAGCTTTTCAAAAAGTCTTTCCAAGGGTACAGCATCACATGGTAAAGATTTTTCTTCACATGAGAAATTCAATTCCAGAAATTATGGTTATAGGGGTAATGTTAGAAACAAACCAGAACCTAAACCTTCATCTATTGTACCTATATGTCATTTTTGTGGAAGAAAAGGACACATAAAACCTCAATGTCATATTCTTCATGGTCTTCCTAAAGAATATGTTGATAAGAAGAAAATTCAGACTCAAAATAAGCCTGAAATTTCCTTATTCAACAAGTTTGATGTTCTTCTTACAGAAACTGAGTTACTATCAAAAAAATTTCAGAACCTAAGAGACACCAAATATCCTATAGAGTCTGAAAAAAGAATGAGAAATAGAGCTTCAAAAGTGAAGAAAATTTGGGTTAGGAAATCTAACATTGTCTGTCAAGTTGTTCATACTGCTCTAAAAGTTCATAACAGCAATCTATGGTACTTAGACAGTGGATGCTCCAGGCACATGTCTGGACACAGATCTTTATTCAATGCTCTTGAAGACTATAACGGTGGTATAGTCACTTTTGGAGATGGAAACACCTCTGAAATCAAGGGAAGAGGCAAAATTCAAGGACCGAATGGATTATGTCTAAGTGAGGTCTTGTTTGTTAAAGGGTTGAAAGCAAACCTCATTAGCATTAGTCAATTGTGTGATTCCAATCATTATGTGAACTTTACAAAGAAAGAATGTCAAATTTTAAATGATAAGGGAAAATATGTCATGAATGGAATCAGAACTAGTGACAATTGCTACTGTGTTTTGGGAAAAAAACAAGTTGTTTGTAATTCAGCCAAAACAGATGAGTTAATCCTATGGCACCAAAGACTAGGTCACATGAACTTCAAGGATCTTGTAAAGATTGCCAAATCTTAACTTGTAAGTGGGATTCCCAAGTTTGAAAAAACTCTCAAATACATGTGTGGACCATGTCAACAAGGCAAACAAACTAGAGCCATTCACAAGAAAGTGAAACATGTAGGTACATCAAGACCTCTCAAATTAATTCATATAAACTTGATGGGACCTACTAAGATTGAAAGTCTTGGAAGGAAAAGATATATATTTGTTGCTGTAGATGATTTTTCCAGATTCACATGGGTTTATTTTCTTCATTCCAAAGCTGACTCATTTAAGTGTTTTGAGTCTTTCTGTATGCAAGTTCAAAATGAGAAAGCTGGAAACATCATCCGGATTAGAACAGATCATGGAACTAAGTTTGAAAACTCAGATTATGCTCAATTGTGTGAGAAATTGGGTATAAAACATGAACTTTCTGCACCAAAAACTCCACAACAGAATGGAGTAGTGGAGAGAAAGAATAAGGTCCTTCAAGAAATGGCTCGGACCATGTTGCTTGTGTGCGCGCGTGGGAAACGCGGCACGGGGTAAATGGGAGTCGCCACCGCCTGATGGGGTGCAGGCGGACACCTGGGTGCCTAATCTTGTCTAATTAGGGCTCTTGGTCTGCGGCTTGAGATTCTAAGGTTGATTCTCGGTTGTGGGCTGGGGAAGTCCGTAGACACCCCAATCCGCCCCGTCGGATGACGGGTCCTATGGGTTCCCTATTTTGAGTCAGCTTTTCTAATTGGTTCTCGCCCATTTCCTAATCCCGCATGCTTTTGAATTAAGTCTTTGTGGGACCACCTGAGTGGTGTGGGTCCCTTTAATTGATTTTATCTTCTTAATCAAAGTGATGTGGGTCTGATTGGGTGGGCCCCGTTGGAAGGCCCAAACGGTGTCCTGGATGGGCTGGAATTGGCCCGGGGGCCCTTGGTGGGCCTTTGTCTAACCCTAGGACGCCCTGTGGGCTTTTGGTTAGTGAATTGATTTTGCTTTAGGTTTAGCTTTGAATTAGGTTGTTTTCATGAAAAAGTGGGCCGGATGAGTCCGTGGGCCCCTTAGGTGGGCCCACGTGGTGGCCAAGGGTGTTTTAAGCTTATCTTCTTTATACTTGAGCCAAAGTGGGCTGGTCATTGGGCTTGGGGCCCATGATCCAGGCTTTGGGCTTTTAAAGCCCAATTCCTTGGGGTTTAGGGCTTGTGCCCTACTTGTTTCGGTTGGCGGGCTTTAGCGGGCCCGAAAGGCCCTAGCCCATGGTCTCGGCCAAACCACACAATTCATGCACTCATTCATATCATGGTTCGGGCGGGCCGCATTGGTTGGGCCCATCCGATTAGCTTGATTCATTTTTACTTAGGTTATTTGATTAGCATGCATTTGGTTCATTGGGCTTGGTGGGCCCCGTTGGAAGGCCCACAAGTGTGCCAAGCTGGACTGGTTGGTCCAAGTCTCATCTTGGGTTTCCGGGTGGACCGGAAACCCTACTGGTTCGATGATTTTTGAAGCAAACCATCCAAAAATTCGGCAAGGGAACAGGATATGCAAAAAAACAGGTTTCTGTGTGTATCCGGCAACTCAGGCCGGATACACAGGGTCTTCAGGTGATCCGGCCTGAGCTGCCGGATACACAGAAGCCTTAGGTTATCCGGCCTTAGTTGCCGGATAAACCTAGGCTACAGGTGATCCGGCCTGAGTTGCCGGATCACCCTGCAGTGGCCATTTTTGGGCATTCTGCCACTGGGGGGGACTTCCAGGGGTTCCCAGGAGTGTTGTGGAGGTCTTGTGGGCCCCTGTGAGGGCCCACGTTGGCTCAGATTTGGGAGAAGCCTCACTTGGCTTCTCCTTTTGGCTTTTTCAGCAAAACAAATATGGGAATAGGGAGCATGCTTTAACACTAAAAAACGACAGATCATGGGGGGAGGGGAGCATGTTTTGCACTTGGTCATGGCAGCACAGCATCTAGGCAAGCTTATATGCAACAAACAGAAACAAGAAAAAAAATAAGGAAGGGAAGAGAAGGGGGGCACAAAAGGGTACATTAGATGAGCTGGGAGGAACATTCTCCTCCCCAAAATACTTAAAACAGCCTGCGAAAAGTAGCATGTAAAATGGACTCTCCTACTCCCAAGGGATCCTACGTGGGTACCATGCTTGTGGTGACTCCATGTCATGGGAGGAACACCAATAGCATGCATGGATCATACTAAAACCAAACCATGCAGAACAGGAAACTAAATGAAAAAGAAAAATTCCAAAAAATCTACATTTAATGTATGTTAAACACAATGTTCTAAGGAGTCATACCTGGGGGTTCTTGGACCCTTGAGCAAGGTGGAGGCTTCTCCTTGAGCTTGAACAGTAGCTGGAAGTCCCTTTTTTCCTCAACCAAACAGTGCTTCTTCCTTGTTTCCACCAGAAAAAGGAAAGGGAGAGGAAGGCCTAGGCTTGGATGGTTTTGATCTTGGCTTGGAGGTGAAAGAGGGTGGAGAGAGGTGAAGAAGATGGGATTCGGGGTGGGTAGGTGAGAGAAGAGAGCTGGGAAACCAGAAAAACAAAGGCCAACCCCGAAATGAGCTGCTGGTTTGCTTTTTATAGAAAAACTAATGTCTCCGGCAACTCAGGCCGGATACACTAATCTCTTACCTTATCCGGTCTTGAAGACCGGATACACTGCTTTTCCTTTGTATCCGGCAACTTAGGCCGGATACAGCTGTAATTATTTCAAAAGTTAATGCCGCCGCGAATTTGTCGGCCAAGTGGCGCGAAAATCGCACGGAGATCTTTGTGTATCCGGCCTTCATGTCCGGATATGAAGGGGGAACAGTGTATCCGGCCTTCAAGGCCGGATAAAAGTTGGGAAGTTTACAAAAATGCCCTTGACTTGACCGATTCGACCGATTCGACCGATTTGACACTTTTGGATATCTACGGATTGCCCCGTACGAATTTTGGATATTTAAGATTTAGTCCCTGAGATATTTTGCTGCGTTGGCTGCCACGTGTGCAGCTTCTGCGCCACGTGTGCAGTTTCCGTCTTTGCTGCTCGGGAACTTTGACAGCCTATATCTCACTCATCTGAACTCCGATTTGAGCAAACTCAATTGCGTTGAACTCGTATCAGAGCTTTCTATTTAATGACATCGTGTCAGGATTCTCTATCCAATGGCATAGATCAAGGAATTTGGAACGGAATTCGAGGAAAGGTCAACTCTCGGCTTTCCCTTAAGTTTGACTGCCCTTGGATCCTTCATCCGGACTCCGATTCCTGCAAACCCAGTTGCGCTGGAACCATGTCGAGATTCTCTATCCAATGGCATAGAGTGATGCGGCCAAATTTTACCTGATCAAGAGGTCAACTTTCCACCCCTCAGGGTTTGACCTTTTAGCCGGGTTCTGCATTTCTGGCTTTTTGGGAGCGCAAAAATGAGGTGCTTACAGCTGCCCCTCTTTGCCGAAGTCACCTTGCGGATGAACGGCAAAGAGAAAAAGGAATCTCATTTTTGCGCCTGGCATTTCTGTCGACATGGTTGACGAGCTAAGTCCTTTGAAGTTTTCATTTTGAGAGGGAAGCGGCCAAATCATGTGGCGTCACTTCCTGGGTTCAGAGTTTCCTTACCCTTTAGTTTCGGGTTTCTGTAGGGCAACTCTTCAGCATTTGATTTAAGTTTGAAATAGATTAGATTGGACTTGAGCTCGCCAACCTGTTTCGGCGTTGATGCCAGACACTTGACAATATTCTTTTCTTCTTGTTTGTTCCATTAAAGCTTTTAGGTGATTTCAGACTTCTGACCAATTTGTGTCTTTTACTTGGAGTTTGACTGCATTTTCTTTCGGTGTCCAAGGGTAGGGTTAGGATGCGGGTTGGACGGAGAAGAGAGGAGTGAAAGGTGGAGGAAGAGTTGCTGTTGGTGAGGAGGAGCTTCCAGCGCTGTCCAGTGCCTCGGAGGAGCTCACACACTTGCTCTAATCTAATTACAAAAGTGTGAAATCAAAATTACAAAAGGGGCAATCTTGCCCAATGATATCTTCATTTATGCTCATTCTTCTTCATGTCTTCTTGTCCATTCTTTGGTAGTGCTGGCACTTCCTCTGGGAGAGGCTCCCTAGCTTGGTATGACTATCGCTGGGGATTGGGAAGGAACCTTCTCTCCATTGCCTCTCCTGTTTCTGATAAGCGTGGGGGTTCCCTGAGGAAGGATGTTCCGCTGGGGATAAGTGGGGATTCCTCACGCTGTCATTATTTCTTTATAAGGCCTTTTCCTTCTGCCCGGGCTTGAGTTCCTCCTGCTTGTTCGGGCCCTTGTTGAATGCGGGAGACTCTGCTGAGGACTGACTCTTGGCTTGCTTTGTCCTCTTTTTGCCTTTCTTCACAGAGCCGGCCTCTTCAGACTGGGTGAGGCTTGAGAAGTCTTCATCGTTATGCACTACTTGCTTGAGAGGGCCCTGTTGGGGATGTGAGGGTGTTGTCCCTCATTTGCCGAAGGTCTTCCACTGAGGATTATTCTCATTCCTCGCAGGAACTCTGTCGGGGATTTCGGGGAAGGGTATCCGCCCTCCCGATGAAAGGATTCCCCTGGGGATTTTAGACGGGTACCAGGCTCCTTCTGGTGCCAGGACTTCACTGGGGATTTTGGAGAAGACGCCCGTCGTCCCCCTCTGGTTGCGCCTGTGAAGTCATGAAGGGAACAAGAAGGGTCAGTCTTGGACTAGCTGGGGATTAATGCAAAGCATTCTTATTTTCTTTGCCCTGAGCCTTTTGCCCGTTGCGGCTAGAAGTGGCCTCTGCCGGGGTCAAGAGGTCACTGATTCAGGTTAGTAGCACAGTGGAGCTTAAATCAGTTAAACAGGACACATTATAGAAAAAGCAGGTGTGTCAGTGTGTGCTTGTGTCTACAATGTCACAGAGTCTTCCAGGTCAGACAGGACCTGGAGTGCTTGGTAGTTTCAATAGCATAGTCATCACTGGCCATTGTGAAGCTTCTAACTCAGGCGCAGCCTGCCGGTTTGAAACACTCAGATCTGTGCATCTTCCTTGTTTCATTATCTGCCACTGTCACTGCTCTATACTGTATCTCGCTCTGCTTAGTCCAGACATGACCGGTTTTTTTTTTTTTTTCACAACGCCCTTCCTTCGGGTTTTCGCCGTGTCCATCCTTTCTAGGCAACCCTGAATTCCGTCATCACCGATTGCTGCAGACTCAACCGTTTTGCCCTGATCATTCTTTTTGGGATCCGAGAGGTCTTAGTGATAGGACGAAATGTAGGCTTGGTCTTGGTTACGAACGAAAGGATAGGTGGCTCAAAAAGGCTTTCTTTTCCGGGTTTGCAAGTGTGCTACTTTTATTGCTGGTGGGACTTACATCCTGGCTTATTTATATCCTAGTATTTTTGGTGGGGTAGTCATTTCCCCGTTTTCTGTGTCTTTTTTTTTTTTTTTTCATTTGTATTTTCTTCATCTTTTTGGAGTTTTTCTTGGGCAAGCCTGCCCTGTTTCTTTTGTTTTGCCAGGAATGCCCTTTTTGCAGTGTAGAACACTTGCAATGGGTTGAAAGAATTTTAAGGCTCAAAATTGTTTAACTAGGGGAAGACTTAAGGTATATAGGAGGATTTATAGTTTAAGGAGAGTCAAGGATGGCCTCTCTTCATTTCCCAATTAGAATGACCTTAGGCATAGTACAGTTTGACTGCGTCTGCATTTATCGGCTCAGGAAAAATTGCCCCGTCCATCTCTTGCAGGATAAGTGCTCTTCTGGACAGAACCTTGTGGACTACGAATGGCCCTTCGTAGTTTGGCTTGAATTTCCCACGGTTGTCCTCTTGATGGGGGAAGATTTTCTTCAGTATTAGATCTCCCACTTTGAATTGTCACGGCTTCACTTTCCTGTTGTAGGCTCGCGCCACTCTCTGTTGATAGAGCTGGCCGTGGCACAAGGCCTTGATCCTTTTTTCATCCAATAGTTGCAACTGGTCAAATCTGGATTCTTCCCATTCGACATCACTGATCTCGGCTTCCTTCAGGATTCTGAGTGATGGAATCTGTGCTTCCACGGGGAGGACTGCTTCCATTCCGTATACTAGGGAGAACGGAGTTGCCCCGGTCGATGTTCTAATCGATGTCCGATATGCGTGCAGTGCATAGGGCAGCTTTTCATGCCAGTCTTTGTAGGTGACCACCATTTTCTCGAGTATCTTTTTCAGATTCTTGTTGGCAGCCTCTACTGCCCCATTCATCTTGGGCCGGTACGCTGTGGAGTTTAGATGTCTGATCCTCAGATCTTCACACATCTTTTCCATGTCCTTATTATTCAGATTTTTGGCATTATCAGTGATGACCGCTTCTGGGACTCCGTAGCAACAGACTATGTTGTTCCTGATGAATTTGAGCACATGGGACCTCTTCACATTCACAAAGGACACGGCCTCCACCCACTTGGTGAAGTAGTCGATTGCCACCAAGATGAACCGATTTCCGTTTGAAGCAGTTGGGTGAACTTGGCCTATCATGTCGATTCCCCAGATGGCAAACGGCCAAGGTGATGTCATGGAGTACAGTGCGTTTGGCGGTGCATGCATATTGTCGGCATAAATCTGGCACAACTGGCATTTTCTGACATGAGCGTAGCAGTCTGCTTCCATGGTCATCCAGTAATAGCCCATCCTTAAAATCTTCCTTGCTAGCATATGCCCATTCATGTGTGCACCGCACAGCCCTCCGTGGACTTCCTCAATCAACTTCTGCGCCTCTGCTTCTCTGACACATAGCAATAGGGAGTCATTGTATGACTTCTTGTACAATCTGCCCCCACTGTAGAAGTATTGCCCTGCTAATCTCTATATAGTTCGCTTCTCTACAGCTGAGGCACCTTCTGGTAGGATTCTGCTCCTTATGTACCTCTCAATGTCTGTGTACCAAGGCTCTTCTTCGGGTGCGCTTGTCCCAATACTGAAGCAGTAAATAGGGTAGCGCCGAAGTTCTATCTCCAATGGTTGTACCCAAGTATCATCTGTGATGGTGGCCATTGATGCCAACGTAGCTAGCGCGTCTGCGAACCGGTTCCCATCTCGTGGCATGTAGTCGAATGTCACGCTTTCAAATTCCTCTTCTAATTCCTTGACCAGTTCTTGGTACGGCACTAACTTCACGTCTCTAGTCTTCCAGTCTCCCATCACTTGATGGATGATAAGACTTGAATCGCCAAACACTTTCAGCTCTTGTACATGCATCTCGATTGCTGCCCGCAAGCCTAGCACACATGCTTCATACTCGGCCATGTTGCTGGTGCAATCAAATAGGAGTTTCGCTGCTACTGGGTGATGGACACCCTCTGGGGAGATTAGCACTGCTCCGATCCCTTTGCCGTTTACATTGACTGCCCCATCAAAAAACATTTGCCACTTGGTTGCCTCTATCTCTTCTGCAGATTCGATGCACATCACATCTTCATCGGGGAAGTGAGTCAAGAGTGGTTGATAGTCCGGCAGTGGATGCTCTGCCAAGTGATCTGCTACGGCCTGCCCTTTTATTGCCTTTCTAGTTGTGTAGACAATGTCGTACTCAGACAAAAGGACTTGCCACCTAGCAACTCTGCCAGTGGAGATCGGCTTCTCAAAAATATATTTCAAGGGGTCCAAATTGGAGATCAACAAGACCGTGTGGCTGAGCAAATAATGGCGAAGTTTCTGGGCTGCCCAGACCAAGGCGCAACACGTCTTTTCAAGCATTGTGTATTTGACTTCGATGTCAGTGAATTTCTTGCTCAGGTAGTAGATTGCTTGTTCTTTTCTTCCTTCCTCATCGTGCTGTCCTAATACACATCCTATAGCTGTTTCAGAGACCGTCAGATACATGATCAAGGGTCGTCCCGGGACTGGCGGGATCAACGTCGGCGGACTCATCAGATATGTCTTGATCTTATCGAATGCTACTTGGCAGTCTTCATTCCAAACCACCGGGTTATCCTTTTTTAACAGCTTGAATATAGGCTCGCACACAGGAGTCATCTGTGCAATGAACCTACTGATATACTGCAATCTGCCCAGGAACCCTCTTACTTCCTTTTCTGTACATGGAGGAGGCATCTCCAGAATTGCCTTGGCTTTGGCGGGGTCGACCTCAATGCCTCGCTTGCCCACTATGAAGCCGAGCAGTTTCCCTGAAGTAACTCCAAATACGCACTTGTTTGGGTTGAGCCGGAGCTTGTGTTCTCTGAGTCTGTCAAATACCTTCCCAAGGTTTATCAAGTGGTCCTCTTCTTCTTTAGACTTTGCTATCATGTCATCCACATATACTTCCATCTCATTGTGTATCATGTCGTGGAACAACAGGGTCATCGTACGCTGATATGTAGCGCCTGCATTCTTCAGTCCAAACGGCATCACACGATAGCAGTACGTGCCCCAGTGCATGATGAAGGATGTTTTCTCCATATCTTCAGGTGCCATCCTTATCTGGTTGTAACCAGAGAAGCCGTCCATAAAAGAGAACATCGAATGCGTCGCTGTATTATCCACTAGTACATCAATGTGTGGCAATGGGAAGTCATCCTTCGGACTTGCTCTGTTCAGATCTCTGTAGTCAACACACATCCTGACTTTCCCGTCCTTCTTGGGAACTGGTACGATGTTGGCCAACCACTTTGGATAGTGAGTTACTTGCAGGAATCCGGCATTCAACTGCTTAGTGACCTCTTCCTTGATCTTCAGGGCCCATTCTGGCTTCGTGCGCCTGAGTTTCTGTTTCATAGGTACGGCCTCAGATCTGGTTGGTAACCGATGCACAACCAAGTCCATGTCTAACCCGGGCATATCCTCGTAAGACCATGCAAACACGTCAGAGTAAGACTTAAGAAAATCAAACATCTGCTTTCTCAATAATGGTGACAGCTTTTTACCAATTTGAAGGATCCTTGGTTGTGCTATTTCACCTATGTCAATTGACTCTGTTTCCTCAATATTAGCCTGGAGACCCTTTTCGTGCCTTTCCAATGCAAGTTGGATTTCAAGCGGGGTCTCCCCTGATTCATCATCATCCTCATGCTCGGAAGGCTTACAGGGGACGATGTCTGAATCTTCTAGCTGCGATGGGCAAGTGCCCCAATCTGACTTGTCGAGGTCTTACTCGTTTTCAGGATTGGACACTGGCTCATGCATTTCATTTATTGTTGTTGCCATCTGGACTGGCTTTTCTTTTTGTTTTTCTTGTTCACTTATGGCAATCTCATTATCTATCCCGTGCCCCAGACTTTCCAGGTGTGCGTCGGGATTGATACTAAGACCGCGATGCTTAAGTTGCTTATTTTTGTTATTTTCTTTTTCGAACAAGTGCAAGTAGTAGGAAGAGTTCAGATATTCATTAAAAATTTCAGCAGTAGCTACAATGGAAAGGTCAGAGGTGATAGAAACCCCCTTTGGAATGGTAGCTTTGCTGATGGCAAAAGGTGTGGCGCTCCAGTTCTTAAGTGGTGCCCGGTCTTCCTTGTCGGTGACGATTGCCGCTTCTGGTTCTTCAGCTAGTACCATGTTGGCGCTGTCGTCCGAAGATAGGTAGATGGGATCATGCGCTGCGCATCCCACTGGCTTGTTCTGGCTCCTTTCTGACTTTGGGCCAGACTCTGATGATATTCCCATCCATATTCCACTGAGGGGAATGGCCATTGGTATCTCTTCCTCAGGCGGTGCATAGGCAATGGTGACCCCGTCGGCCCGATCAATCCTTGGAGCTGCAAATACCACCGGTATCCCTGTCGGTATCCCGTGTACAGTGGAAGAGTAAGCTGGCAATGCCCATTTGCCATAAGTTGAGTGGTATACTTCTGTGGGCACTGGCCCCAACACCTGAGGCATGCTGCGGAACATCCGATTCAGCCCATCACGAGTTCCAGGGTGCGGGATGTAGGGAGGGGGAGGAGGGGACCTTGGCCTGCGGCTCGGTGCTCCTGAACTGTCTCGTCCTTCCATCATGCAGATGTACATGACGGGACCTTCCTCTTTGGATTCTTCTGTGGGAGCTGTTGGCGGCGCCTCTATGACCGCTACCGGGAGGACTGGTATCCCTTCTGGGATGATCGGTTCCTCTAGTGGGGCGAATGCCATGGTCACGTCCTCAACAGATTCCAGGGCGACCAATGAGGGCAGGTTATCTGGCGATCCCTCTGAGGCCAAGGGGTCAGCTTCTATTGCTTCTTCAATCATTTCCATAGTGGGTGGCTCATCCAGGAACATTTGCGCCAGTCCTTGCAGGCTGTCCTCCTCTATGGCAGGGGTATCCAGAAATTCATCTCCCCACCCTTGGGGGACTATGTTCTCAATGGCCCGGGCCGCTTCGTGCTCCATATTGGTGAAGTAGTGATACAGGTTTCCATGCACATATATGGGCCAGTGGGGGTCTCTGCCTTCAATTCTGGCTCTCTTCCTCTCAGCACGGTTCCCAAGGAGCCGGGAGTAGTCTTCTGGCCGTGGCTTGAATCCCAGCCCAAACCCGGTAGTCTGCTCACACGGTTGGATAGCTGCCTTGATGCCTTGCTTGTACTTGCCTAGTCCTTCGCCTGCCCTGAGGCCCCAGTCTGCGCAGTCTGCCGCGCTGAACATGATCTCTCTGCTTCTTTTTGAGAGTCGTTGCCCCCTTTTGGATTCGGGGATGTGGTTCACTTGCACCATTTCCACAGCTTGGAAGTTAAGTGTGGTAGGCAACTCGTAGTCTACATAGGGTACCCCGACCCTTTCAAATTCTCGGTGATCCTCAGCATGCACCGTTATCAGCTCATTGCCCAATATGAATCGGATCATTCTGTGCAGCGTGGAAGGTACCGCTCCTGCCTGATGTAGCCAAGGTCTCCCAATCAGTAGATTAAACAAGGCGTTGATATCCATGAGTTCAAACTCCATGGTAAAGGGCCTATCTGCAATTACAATTTCCAGAGTGACTTCTCCCAGTGAGTCTCTCCTAGCATTGTCGAATCCTCGAACGTTGTGAGCGCTTGGCTTGATCAGGGAGGGATTCAGCTGTAGACTATGAAATGTCCTCATTGGACATATGTTCAGCGCCGACCCGTTGTCGATCATGGCACGCTTTACGATGAGATCACCGCACCTCACCGTGATGTAAAGCGGCTCAGTGTGGTCGTGGCCCTCAGGCGGTAGATCTGCTGCAGAGAAGGAGATGGCCTGAGGTGCCATGATCACTGACACCACTGCCCCTAGCTGCTCTGGCTCAATGCTTTCTGGCACATGTGCGTCGCCCAGGACCTTCATCAGCACTGCCCGGTGCTTCTCCGAATCAATCAAGAGTCTCATTATAGAAATCTGGGCGGGCACCTTGTTCAACTGCTGGAGGAGATCATACTCCGGAGTGAAGACACTGTGGTGTAAGTCTATGACTTCTTCCTCTGTGGCCCTGCCCTTGTTCTTGGGGGTCCGTGGTGACTCTGTGACCACATCCTTACCTTTTTCTTTTCTCCTTACTTCTGCCCCTGTTCCTTCCTCTAGCGCGGGTGGGGGGTCGGTGTTTATGCATCGACCAGATCGAGTGATCCGATCGATTTCTTCTTCAGTGGTGATGGTGGTGGTAGCTTGATGGTAGAGAGGTGGGGGTACCGCCCTGTACGAGGGTGGTTCCAGGCTGAGCTGTGAAAGGTTAAGAGTAGGTGGTTCGAATGAGAGGGAAAAGGGATCTTGTGGAGGGAAGTCCATGATGTCGTGGAGGTTGAGGGTTGGAAGGTTAGGGTTAGGTGTGAGGTAGAAGAACTCTGGGTCTGTTGGTGAGTGGAAGTGCACCAGAGGGTGATCCGTAGGGGAGTCACCGCCGTCTTCCTCAATGACGTTCACCGTCTTACTCTCTTCCACTGACGTGCCATCTGGGTCTGTATCTGCAGACTCGTCTGAGCTGTCGTATGGATCTGGCAGGTTTACGAGTTCAGGAGTGGCCGGTGGTTCCTCTTCCTCTGCGGTATGAGGGGGGGGGGGGGGGGGGGGGGGCGAACCACTCATGCACATTGTACGGGAGGGGGGCAGGGTTAGACTCAAATGATGACGAGTTGGTAGAGTCTGCCAGGTAAGGGTGTGGCCCCGACGTTGCGGACATGCCCTCTGGCGGCCATCCAGTGGATAATTGGGGAGGCACCCTTGAACTTCCCACTGATGTCTCCGAAATCTGCGGCCTATCCCTGATCTGGAGTCCACTGGAGCTGCCCACTCCTTCTCTGCGCGGAGGGGATGGAGAATCACTGATCCATCCGCATTGTATGGGGTTCCATGGCCCTGTCACTTCCTCACTGCTCTGCGGTTCATCCTCTATCACACAGATGTAGACGTCTGTGTCCGCATCAATGGCAACTGCTGGCGAGTGGGTTCCTGTCTGAAGCTGCACCTTCATTGTCTGCCCTGGCCGACCGATTAATGCTGATGGGTCAAACTGCCCGTTACCTTGATTGCTGCTCACTTGATTTGTCGTCCTGCTATTGGAGGCCCTTGAGTGGTCTGGGAGAGGGTTTGTGATCACGCCGGCTGCCGGAGTCTGAGCGGGCGGTGCTGGAGGGTCGACTGTGATGCGCTTACTGTCAATCAAGTCTTGAATGTCGTGCCTCTGATCCCAGCACCGATTATTGTGGTGTCCTGGAGCACCGGAGTGGTACTCGCACCGCTCTGCAGCATTGTAGCTTCTGGCGTTGACCAAGCGGGGATTCGGGGCCTTGGCTTGTAGATACCCTTTTTTCAGCAAAGTGGGCAGTAATTCCGCGGGTGCATAAGGGAGGGGGGTGAAAACCCGTTTCATCCTAGCCTCCATTTCTTCTCTTGTTTTTCTTACCCCTTGGTAAGCAGCCTGCCCAGTCACTTGAGGGGCCACTGCTTCTGGTCTCTGAGAGAAATGGTGCGGTGGTGCAGGGTGCACATAGTTCACTGCCTGCTGATCTTGTCTCCTGGGCTCTTGCCCCTGACTTCTGCCACCTAGCCCTGCTACCGGCCTTCTCGGTGCGGCACTCTACCCACTGCCATCTATCTTTCCGGCCCTCACTGCATCTTCGATTCGATCTGCAGTCAAGATCAGGTCATTGAAGTTCGATGTACTTTGCCCCAGCAGTAGGGTGAAGAATGGCTGTCCCAATGACGCGATAAACAGCGACGTCATTTCTTGTTCCAGCAATGGTGGCTGTACCAGTGTTGCCAACTCTTTCCAGCGTTTGGCGTATTCTCTTACTGACTCGTGGCCCTTCTTGGTCAGCCTCTGTAGTTCTGCCCTAGTTTGTACAATCTGACTGTTCAGGCGGTACTGTTGGATGAAGACTGCTGCCAGGTCATTCCATGTCTTGATTTTAGCCTTGTCTAAACTCAGGAACCAAGAGTAAGCGTCCCCGGTTAGTGACTTTTGGAAGAACTGCACCATGATTCTTTCTTCCTTGGCATATTGGCACATGTCTCCTGAATATGACCTTAAGTGGTTCAGTGGGCACCCGGTGCCGTCGAACTGATGCAGCTCAGGGCATTTGAACTTGGCCGGGAGTTGTATATCTGAAAAGAAGCACAGGCTCTCTAGGGTAGCCTCACTCTGCACCGTGCTGGGTTGGAGCTGTTTGAGCTGCTCCTTCAGGGCGGCCATTTCTGTTCTGTTTTCCTCCCGTACCACGGTCAGCTTCTCCTCAAACTGTATCTCCTGCGTTCTGTACCAGTCTTCATCACCCTGTCCCAGATGGATGGGCAGAAACTGATCTTGTTAAGCAACATGGAATGGGGGCGCTAGCGGTGGTGGTGCTAGGGGAGGGGGATTCACTGGGCGTGGCGGCGGCGCGACCTCTGCCTGTGGCGGGAACTGCGGCTGCGGCTGCTGGTTAACCGGTGCCCCTGGTGGGCCCTGCCTCAGTTCTCTCAATTCACTCATCAGCTCTTGGATGATGGAACCCATGCTGTCCATTTTCTGTTGCATCTCAATTACCACTTGGGCATGACTGGACTCTGCCTGATGCTGCCTTGGCGGCGTCTGCTCTTCTTGCTGTTCCATATCGAGTCTTCTTCTCGATCTTAGTAGGTATGGACTTCTGAAAGCAATTTTGGTACCCGGGGAACAGTTAGCAGGCATTAGTGCGATGTCACACGAATTGATTGTACAATTTATCCGGTTTATTTCTTTTTTTGTGTTTTCTGATATGTTTTCTGACTAACTGATCTATTTTAGCTACCCTAGGGTAACAAGGGAAGAGAACCTGAATGAATTAACTGATCTATTTTAGCTACCCTAAGGTAACAAGGGAAGAGAACCTGAATGAATTTTTAACTGAAAACTGATCTATTTTAGCTACCCTAAGGTAACAAGGGAAGAGAACCTGAATGAATTTTTAACTGAAAACTGATCTATTTTAGGCGCTCGGAAGCGACTGGGAAAGAGAACCCTAGTGACCGAATCTATTTTAGCTACCCGTAGGCAACTGGGAGAGAGAACCCTATTTTTGAAAACTGATCTATTTTAGGCGCTCGGAAACGACTGGAAAGAGAACCCTAGTGACCGAATCTATTTTAGCTACCCGTAGGCAACTGGGAGAGAGAACCCTATTTTTGAAAACTGATCAATTTTAGGCACTCGGAAGCGACTGGGAAAGAGAAACCTATTTTTGAAAACTGATCTATTTTAGGCGCTCGGAAGTGACTGGGAAAGAGAACCCTAGTGACCGAATCTGTCTTAGCCATTTGGCAAGGGAAGAGAACCTGAATGAATTTTTAACTGAAAACTGATCTATTTTAGCTACCCTAAGGTAACAAGGGAAGAGAACCTGAATGAATTTTTAACTGAAAACTGATCTATTTTAGCTACCCTAAGGTAACAAGGGAAGAGAACCTGAATGAATTTTTAACTGGAAACTGATCTATTTTAGCTACCCTAAGGTAACAAGGGAAGAGAACCTGAATGAATTTTTAACTGAAAACTGATCTATTTTAGGCGCTCGGAAGCGACTGGGAAAGCGAACCCTAGTGACCGAATCTATTTTAGCTACCCGTAGGCAACTGGGAGAGAGAACCCTATTTTTGAAAACTGATCTATTTTAGGCGCTCGGAAGCAACTGGGAAAGAGAACCCTAGTGACCGAATCTATTTTAGCTACCCGTAGGCAACTGGGAGAGAGAACCCTATTTTTGAAAACTGATCTATTTTAGGCGCTCGGAAGCGACTGGGAAAGAGAACCCTAGTGACCGAATCTATTTTAGCTACCCGTAGGCAACTGGGAGAGAGAACCCTATTTTTGAAAACTGATCTATTTTAGGCGCTCGGAAGCGACTTGGAAAGAGAACCCTATTTTTGAAAACTGATCTATTTTAGACGCTCGGAAGCGACTTGGAAAGACAACCCTATTTTTGAAAACTGATTTATTTTAGACGCTCGGAAGCGACCGGGAAAGAGAACCCTAGTGACCGAATCTATTTTAACTACCCGTAGGCAACTGGGAGAGAGAACCCTATTTTTGAAAACTGATCTATTTTAGACGCTTGGAAGCGACCGGGAAAGAGAACCCTAGTGACCGAATCTATTTTAGCTACCCGTAGGCAACTGGGAGAAAGAACCCTATTTTTGAAAACTGATCTATTTTAGACGCCCGGAAGCGACTGGGAAAGAGAACCCTAGTGACCGAATCTATTTTAGCTACCCGTAGGCAACTGGGAGAGAGAAACCCTAATGAATTAACTGATCTATTTTAGCTACCCTAAGGTAACAAGGGAAGAGAACCTGAATGAATTAACTGATCTCTTTTAGCTACCCCAAGGTAACAAGGGAAGAGAACCTGAAAGAATAAACTGATCTATTTTAGTCGCTCGAGAGCGACTGGGAAAGAGAACCCTAGTGACCGAATCTGTTTTAGAGACCCGTAGGCAACTGGGAGAGAGAACCCTATCCTTGAAAACTTATCTATTTTAGACGCTCGGAAGCGACTGGGAAAGAGAACCCTATTTTTGAAAACGGATCTACTTTAGACGCTCGGAAGCGACCGGGAAAGAGAACCCTAGTGACTGAATCTGTTTTAGCTACCCGTAGGCAACTGGGAGAGGGAACCCTAATGAATTAACTGATCTATTTTAGCTACCCTAAGGTAACAAGGGAAGAGAACCTGAAAGAATAAACTGATCTATTTTAGTCGCTCGAGAGCGACTGGGAAAGAGAACCCTAGTGACCGAATCTGTTTTAGATACCCGTAGGCAACTGGGAGAGAGAACCCTATCCTTGAAAACTGATCTATTTTAGACGCTCGGAAGCGACTGGGAAAGAGAACCCTATTTTTGAAAACTGATCTACTTTAGACGCTCGGAAGCGACCGGGAAAGAGAACCCTAGTGACTGAATCTGTTTTAGCTACCCGTAGGCAACTGGGAGAGGGAACCCTAATGAATTAACTGATCTATTTTAGCTACCCTAAGGTAACAAGGGAAGAGAACCTGAAAGAATAAACTGATCTATTTTAGTCGCTCGAGAGCGACTGGGAAAGAGAACCCTAGTGACCGAATCTGTTTTAGCTACCCGTAGGCAACTGGGAGAGAGAACCCTATTTTTGAAAACTAATCTATTTTAGACGCCAGGAAGCGACTGGGAAAGAGAACCCTAGTGACCGAATCTGTTTTAGCCATTTGGCAAGGGAAGAGAACCTTCAATTAAAAGGGGTTTTGTTTGAGCTCAGAGTCACGGGGTTGGACCAATGCAGGGTCTCCACAGGGGGTGAGCTGAAACGCAGCCCCCAGGCGTACCTCAGCCAATCTCCAATTCACTCACTGGCGGTTTCAGTGCCAAGTTTCGGCTAGTAGTTCCCGGGCGTGCCTTAGCTAGTCGTTGGTTTAATCACCATTGACTTCGGCGCCTCACAAAGGGGAAGGCTATACCAGGACGCTCATCCACCAAACGGTTCAACCACCGAAGGCTTCAGTGCCCCAAAGGTTTCGGCTAGTAGTTCCCGGGCGTGCCTTAGCTAGTCGTTGGTTTAATCACCATTGACTTCGACGCCTCACAAAGGGGAAGGCTATACCAGGACGCTCATCCACCAAACGGTTCAATCACCGAAGGCTTCAGTGCCCCAAAGGTTTAGGCTAGTAGTTCCCGGGAGTGCCTTAGCTAGTCGTTGGTTTAATCACCATTGACTTCGGCGCCTCACAAAGGGGAAGGCTATACCAAGACGTTCATCCACCAAACGGTTCAATCACCGAAGGCTTCAGTGCCCCAAAGGTTTCGGCTAGTAGTTCCCAGGCGTGCCTTAGCTAGTCGGTTGTTTAATCACCATTGACTTCGGCGCCTCACAAAGGGGAAGGCTATAGCAGGACGCTCATCCACCAAACGGTTCAATCACCGAAGGCTTCAGTGCCCCAAAGGTTTCGGCTAGTAGTTCCCGGGCGTGCCTTAGCTAGTCGTTGGTTTAATCACCATTGACTTCGGCGCCTCACAAAGGGGAAGGCTATACCAAGACGATCATCCAAAATGGTTCAACCACCGAAGGCTTCAGTGCCCCAAAGGTTGGACCGAATGAACTTGGAAAGATACAGACGGGTGTGATCTAAGCTCAAGGTCTTGGGTGTTTTTAAACACTTGCTGGGTTTTTGCGATCTCAATGGGAGAGATGCAGACAAGAAGAATAAGGTGGTCGCAGCGACCGGGCATAACGCCATTATTTGAGAAGAGGTGGTTTGTTGGAGACCGAGTTGCCCTATTGGAGGGGATTAATTCTTTCATTTCATGTTTTAGTCTTTGTTAAGTTTGAACAACACAATAGAGAAAGATAGATTCGTGCTTCCATTTTAGAGGCGCCGCCGCGGCGCAAAGTACATCATGCTTGTCATAAAATACAGTAAAACCAAAGTCTAGCTAGGTTGGTCGTCATCATAGTGGGAGGACACGTCTTGCCTCCTCAAGGCTCGCAGAAGCTTGTTCCGCAGACGTTGGTCCTCCTCAGCGCGCTTGCGCACTAATTCCATCTCATGTTGCAAGGCCGTATTGGCCTGCCTACTCTCCCGTTCCGAATCCACATAAGCTGAATGGATACGGGAGTGGGTCTCCTGCAGCTCGGCCACCCTGTCCCTATATGTGTTAGGGGGCGGAGCTGGAATGTCGCTCGAAGCAACCGGCTGAAGGGGTGGGGGGCCATCCTGTCCCGACTCCCGAGCTATCCACTGCTCGTAGTCTCGAAAATGTGATTCGGTGAAGACGTCCTCCCGGTATATGCATATCGTCTTCCATTCTGCTAGCAACTGTGTCCTCAATTCCTTGGTGAGTGGACCGATCAGACTGCTTAGGTTGTCCTGGATCGGGATTCCCTGAGGTTTCCCAAACTGTCTCAGAACCTGAATCGGATAGTATGGCATAGCATGGGTGAGGCCTATCAAGGCAAGTCCCTCTCTCTTCTTGAAAGCTATGATAGGGGTGTAGGGGACGTTGTATGTGCCCCACCATCGAATGTCTGTTTCTCCCTTCAGGTGGAGAAAGTGGTTGAACCAATCCTCACGAGTGGGTAGGTCTGGTTGGATCTCTCTTTGAGCCAACCAATGGATGTTGTCACAGACTAGGCCGTAATGTGCACTGACAGGTGATGACACCATCAGGTGGTCTTGGAGCCAAATGTGGAGAAGGGCAGCGCACCCTTGAAACCTCCGGGTTCCATTTTTGGACAGAGTGAGGGAGTGAAATAATTGAGCTAGGATCAGTGGCATGATTCGGTATCCTGCCCTGAGTTGATCCACAATTTCCATGAGGGCCAAATTAATGGTGTCTCCCCCAGTTGGAAAGAAGATTTGCAACAGAACCACAAGGGTGAAGGTGTCCAACCAAGCCCGGGGTCTTTCCTACATTTTGTTTCTTATCTTTTCAGCAAGGAATGTTTTGGAGACCCTGGTGAATGCTTTGTCACCTCCTAAGGTCTGGAATTCTCCCCTTGAGAGGCCGAAGAAAGCACAAGCTTCATTCTTGTAGCTATCTTTGAGGCTCGGCCTAGCGGGTTCTCCTAAGTCGCGAAATCTGAGGAACAGGTCAAATCCTCAATTGTGGGGGTCAACTCATTGATCCCGAATCGAAATACTGACAACTGGGGATCCCAGAAAAGCAGGGCTGCTTGGATCATATCCCAGTTGATTGGCACATTTAACAGGGACAAAGTCTGTCCCATGTGGTATTTGCGCTCCCATTCAGTTTGCTCACTCCCTCGGAGCTGCTCTGTCCAAGAACGGATCCAGGGGGTATCCCAGGCGCACTTCTCTATCCTAGGGAAACGGGTTCTCTCAGCTGAGGATGAGGATGCCATGCCAACTATCCGATCGAAATTCCAAATCAATTTGAGGTTCCACATCAAACTCTTAATTAGTCCTAAATCATGCATAAATTTAAGCAAAGGACTAACTACTTTAGCAATTCTAACATGCTTCGCAGAAATAAATGAAATTAAAACAACGCGGAATTTAACTCAGGCACACATGGTGTGTGGTCCTAAGGGTTGGAGCCAATGAAGGCACGACTCCTAGACATACTTGTGTAGAGGAGCACTCTCAAGTCCCAATCAGTCATTCTGTCTTTCATCTGCTCTCGGTGTCGAACCACAGCAAAATTTACAACTTGCCATCAAGGGCGAAAATTTACAAGATATTCATAAAAATGCAAAGAATTCATCCTTAAGGCTATTGGGAGCCAAAAGGGCGGGTACAAATCGCTTTTGAAGCAGGTAGGCTGAAAATCCCTAGATCTAGGGTTTAGTGTCCCTGTGCTGACCTGGCATGCTCTCATCTGCTCATCTGATCTGGCCGGCTTTCATCTGCTCTAAAAGACCAACCTGGACTTGAAGTGCTCCTAGCGGACTCTAATGGGTGAGGACCCATAGCGCATAGGACTCCATGCATGGATCTGGGGTGGTTCCCCTGATCAAAGTTAGGTTGGCTTCCTAAATTAGGGCTAAGGTAGCCCATGATCTAGGGTTTACTCAATTTCGATGCAAAAGCGGGGGTTGCTGCCCCTGATGGACTCTGAATTTTATTCCAATTTTATTCATCATTCACATCCTACTCACCCTCTCATGCTCAACGCAAGGTTCATTCAGAAACGTTAGGTGGGGAAGGATACCCAGCCCGAGACATAAGCCTACAAGGGTCTGGGTCAGTACTGGATCCCCGCGTGCCACGGCAAGAAACCAGTGGTGCTAGTGGACTCCAGAAAACTGGGGGGATGGGTTTACCCTGCTTTCCCCGGCAAGCCACGGGAGCGTAGGTGCTAATACCATCCCAAAGATCAGTTTATAGTAAGAAGAAGGGTAGGCTGCTAGAGAGGTCTAAGTTTTGGTAAAGAAGTTGCAATATCCGTCTCTCTCATCTACAAAGGATCGGATCATTCACGCATCCTCCCTCGTGCGTGTCACCCCACGCAGTTCTATCATACAATATGCGGGAATTGAAATCTACATTTACGCCATCATCCATCCACGGTGTGGTGGTGTGCCCGTGTGTGCAGTTGGGCTGCGTGCTGTGCCTATACGAGTGAGTTTAGTCTGGATTTAGGTGATAAAGGAATCCCTACTGCCTTGCATAGTAAAGTGCGGAATTGGCACGTTTTACGATGTCCTGGGAGAATCCCCAGGTAAGTGGAGGGTCACAGGGGACTACTTAAATTCCACTTGCCTTAGGCAATTATCGCGTCCTTGTGACAGGACTCCCCAGGATTACGTATTTACGCGTATTCCATACCTTGCTAAGCGAGGTAGCAAGAGTCCCTAAATATCGCCTAAATCCCTCTTAAGCTGACTCGGTCCTAAACAGGGTCCTACTGGGCTGAGTGGTCCCCAGTGGAGTCGCCAGGCTGTGCGCGCGTGGGAAACGTGGCACGGGGTAAATGGGAGTCGCCACCGCCTGATGGGGTGCAAGCGGACACCTGGGTGCCTAATCTTGTCTAATTAGGGCTCTTGGTCTGTGGCTTGAGATTCTAAGGTTGATTCTCGGTTGCGGGCTGGGGAAGTCCGTAGACACCCCAATCCGCCCCGTCGGATGATGGGTCCCGTGGGTTCCCTATTTTGAGTCAGCTTTTCTAATTGGTTCTCGCCCATTTCCTAATCCCGCATGCTTTTGAATTAAGTCTTTGTGGGACCACCTGAGTGGTGTGGGTCCCTTTAATTGATTTTATCTTCTTAATCAAAGTGATGTGGGTCTGATTGGGTGGGCCCCGTTGGAAGGCCCAACCGGTGTCCTGGATGGGCTGGAATTGGCCCGGGGGCCCTTGGTGGGCCTCTGTCTAACCCTAGGAGGCCCTGTGGGCTTTTGGTTAGTGAATTGATTTTGCTTTAGGTTTACCTTTGAATTAGGTTGTTTTCATGAAAAAGTGGGCCGGATGAGTCCGTGGGCCCCTTAGGTGGGCCCACGTGGTGGCCAAGGGTGTTTTAAGCTTATCTTCTTTATACTTGAGCCAAAGTGAGCTGGTCATTGGGCTTGGGGCCCATGATCCAGGCTTTGGGCTTTTAAAGCCCAATTCCTTGGGGTTTAGGGCTTGTGCCCTACTTGGTTCGGTTGGCGGGCTTTAGCGGGCCCGAAAGGCCCTAGCCCATGGTCTCGGCCAAACCACACAATTCATGCACTCATTCATATCATGGTTCGGGCGAGCCGCATTGGTTGGGCCCATCCGATTAGCTTGATTCATTTTTACTTAGGTTATTTGATTAGCATGCATTTGGTTCATTGGGCTTGGTGAGCCCCGTTGGAAGGCCCACAAGTGTGCCAAGCTGGACCGGTTGGTCCAAGTCCCATCTTGGGTTTCCGGGTGGACCGGAAACCCTACTGGTTCAATGATTTTTGAAGCAAACCATCCAAAAATTCGGCAAGGGAACAGGATATGCAAAAAAACAGGTTTCTGTGTGTATCCGGCAACTCAGGCCGGATACACAGGGTCTTCAGGTGATCCGGCCTGAGCTGCCGGATACACAGAAGCCTTAGGTTATCCGGCCTTAGTTGCCGGATAAACCTAGGCTACAGGTGATCCGGCCTGAGTTGCCGGATCACCCTGCAGTGGCCATTTTTGGGCATTCTGCCACTGGGGGGGACTTCCAGGGGTTCCCAGGAGTGTTGTGGAGGTCTTGTGGGCCCCTGTGAGGGCCCACGTTGGCTCAGATTTGGGAGAAGCCTCACTTGGCTTCTCCTTTTGGCTTTTTCAGCAAAACAAATAGGGGAATGGGGAGCATGCTTTAACACTAAAAAACGACAGATCATGGGGGGAGGGGAGCATGTTTTGCACTTGGTCATGGCAGCACAGCATCTAGGCAAGCTTATATGCAACAAACAGAAACAAGAAAAAAAATAAGGAAGGGAAGAGAAGGGGGGCACAAAAGGGTACATTAGATGAGCTGGGAGGAACATTCTCCTCCCCAAAATACTTAAAACAGCCTGCGAAAAGTAGCATGTAAAATGGACTCTCCTACTCCCAAGGGATCCTGTAACGCCCCAGATTCGAGTCACATGAAAACCGTAACTCGTATCCAGAGGTTATTAAAATTAACAGGATCAAACTACCAGAGTAAAGAAAACATGAAACTAAATATTTTTATGCAATAGAGTGCGCTAAACAAATCCCAACATGAAAACTCACATGACCAAATTTTCACTACCCGCAATTATCGGCTCTCCATACGTATCTGAAAAACAACAGCAATAAAAGAGTGAGATACGAATATCTCAGCAAGTAGCACATGCATGCAAGAATACACATCTTCAAATTTAAAAATTCTATGATCGAATAATCAGACGAGAAAACAAGGAACAACCGGTGAAGCTTGCGTACTCTGCTGACAGGAATTGTTGACCCAAGAGTATAGGAAACCATTTAACTAATAGCAATTAACATCGGAAATCCCTTGGTCAACAAAACCCAGATCAGCTTCAGAGAACATTAATAATATAGTCCATGCCTCAATAAGACAATTTCCACTAAGTATCCCAAGGTATTATAACTGATAAGTAAACGACAAAACCACGTGGTCAATGTCATACAAATATTTAATTGGGTAATCAACATGCCAGAGCGACATCCACACCTCCATGTACACAGTTCCGGCCTACTCAGGGTTTCGTCATCCAATGCCGGCCTACTCAGGGTTTCGGCATTGACAACCAGGCCTACTCAGGGTTTCTGGCTGCTCTACACCAGTCGTGGCAACACTCCATGGCCATGCCATTACACCAATAAAATAAAAGCATCACAATACTAAGCTTAAACATTTGGATCCAGGACAAGCTAGACCAAAACAGTAAACATCGTATAATCTCGATTTCAATATCAAAACAAACCATTCATTTTCACATCATGTAATTACTCATCACAATTCATCACCTGTCCCTCTGGACCAAGCAGTACCTCAAGTACATTCAGTAATTTCTCATTTCCGTAACACAAGTCATATGAAAGTAAAACTCAATCCATTCATACCAAGAAAACCTTTCAATACGTATAAAGTTTCCAACAAGTGAAACCAGAAATACAAGAACTTCTCAATCAAAACAGTGTATAGAACAAGGAAAAGTAACTGGTAACTCTTACTAGTTTGGTGTCCGGCACAATACTCATAAGTAACCTAAACCCAACTTAAAAACTCTTAAGAGGTTCACAAATTTTCCTCTATTAATTTCATAGGCAAAATGGTTTCCCAGGTTCCTAACCAAGTGAATAGTGAAGTGGTTTAACCCCTAAGAAGTGCAAATACTCTTGGTCAAATCAGAAATTCCATTTCGGTAAGCAAAATAGGTCTGCCGCTCACCTATCGAGGTGGACGCGAGGTGAGCGCCGGTCGGCGGTGAAGAAAACGGGCAAAATCGACCTGCCGCTCCCCCGACGCTAGGTGAGCGCGAGATGAGCGCGAGATGGGCGTGAGGTGGGCGCGAGATGGGCGCCTTGTTTTCTACTTCGCGCGAGATGAGCGCGAGGTGGGCGCGGGATCGGCGGTAGGTCATTTTTAATGGGGCGCCTACCTCCGAGGTGAACGCCGGTGAGCGCGAGGTGAGCGGATACCCCCTGTGGTTTTCATTTCTCTGTTATTTTGAGATCTACATGACTGGCCGGTTTGTGAAGGTCTGTAACTACTCCAGTACACTCCTAATACTCCCAGAAGACTTCCCAACCATATTTGAACTTAATCTAAACACTTTCATTTTCAATTAAAACTTCAATCCGGAGACTCTGTTCACGTAACTTTCCGAAAAACCAGAAAAACCAGAAAACATCATACTATCACTTAATATACAAACCATGCATCAAAATAAGCTCGAGAAAACACAAAACACAAAACCCAGTTGTAAAACAGTGCTACTCACCTTACTAAGACTTTCTTCAAGCTTCCGGCCATCCTGGAGATTTTTTTTTTGACTTCGAGACAGACGGAAACCCTAACTCTCTCCAGAGCCGCGACTTTTTCCCCAAATCCCGAAAAGTTCTATGAGTTAGCTATTTATATAGACACCACCCGGATTTAACCTAATTCACCCTTGTTTCTAGGAATCTCCTTTTTACCCCTCACTAGTGCAGGGTTTTCCGGATTTACAATTATTAGCCCCCCCCCCCCCCTTTTTCTATTTATTCCCGGGGCCGAATATTCCCACCATATTATATTTTTATTTATATATATTTTTGAACCCTGATGACCACAAGTTTTCCCAGAAATAATAAAGCTTGATTTAACCAGCACCAACATCTATATGTGCATATATATATATATTTCCATCTGCTGTTATTACTTGTTTATTCTCCTTACTGTGACTGTTAATTTATTTTATTATAACATTATTATTTTTTTTTTTTCTACTCGAAACGGGGTTTTATAGATCCTACGTGGGTACCATGCTTGTGGTGACTCCATGTCATGGGAGGAACACCAATAGCATGCATGGATCATACTAAAACCAAACCATGCAGAACAGGAAACTAAATGAAAAAGAAAAATTCCAAAAAATCTACATTTAATGTATGTTAAACACAATGTTCTAAGGAGTCATACCTGGGGGTTCTTGGACCCTTGAGCAAGGTGGAGGCTTCTCCTTGAGCTTGAACAGCAGCTGGAAGTCCCTTTTTTCCTCAGCCAAACAGTGCTTCTTCCTTGTTTCCACCAGAAAAAGGAAAGGGAGAGGAAGGCCTAGGCTTGGATGGTTTTGATCTTGGCTTGGAGGTGAAAGAGGGTGGAGAGAGGTGAAGAAGATGGGATTCGGGGTGGGTAGGTGAGAGAAGAGAGCTGGGAAACCAGAAAAACAAAGGCCAACCCCGAAATGAGCTGCTAGTTTGCTTTTTATAGAAAAACTAATGTATCCGGCAACTCAGGCCGGATACACTAATCTCTTACCTTATCCGGTCTTGAAGACCGGATACACTGCTTTTCCTTTGTATCCGGCAACTCAGGCCGGATACAGCTGTAATTATTTCAAAAGTTAATGCCGCCGCGAATTTGTTGGCCAAGTGGCGCGAAAATCGCACGGAGATCTTTGTGTATCCGGTCTTCATGTCCGGATATGAAGGGGGAACAGTGTATCCGGATAAAAGTTGGGAAATTTACAAAAATGCCCTTGACTTGACCGATTCGACCGATTCAATCGATTTGACACTTTTGGATATCTACGGATTGCCCCGTACGAATTTTGGATATTTAAGATTTAGTCCCTGAGATATTTTGCTGCGTTGGCTGCCACGTGTGCAGCTTCTGCGCCACGTGTGCAGTTTCCGTCTTTGCTGCTCAGGAACTTTGACAGCCTATATCTCACTCATCTGAACTCCGATTTGAGCAAACTCAATTGCGTCGAACTCGTATCGAAGCCTTCTATTTAATGACATGGGGCTAAGCACTTGGCACGGATTCCGAGGAAAAGTCAACTTTTGCTTTTTCCTCATCTTTGACTGCCCTTGGATCCTTCATCCGGACTCCGATTCCTGCAAACCCGGTTGCGCTGGAATCGTGTCAGGATTCTCTATCCAATGGCATAGATCAAGGAATTTGGAACGGAATTCGAGGAAAGGTCAACTCTCGGCTTTCCCTTAAGTTTGACTGCCCTTGGATCCTTCATCCGGACTCCGATTCCTGCAAACCCAGTTGCGCTGGAACCGTGTCGAGATTCTCTATCCAATGGCATAGAGTGATGCGGCCAAATTTTACCTGATCAAGAGGTCAACTTTCCACCCCTCAGGGTTTGACCTTCCGGGTTCTGCATTTCTGGCTTTTTGGGAGCGCAAAAATGAGGTGCTTACTGCTTGCAAAGAAACTTCCCACAAAATTTTGGGCTGAAGCAATAAACACCACATGCTACATTGGTAATCGATTATACTTAAGACCCGGTACAAAACAAACTCCATATGAGCTATGGAAAGGTAAAAAACCAAATATAAAATATCTCAGAGTTTTTTGGAGTAAGTGCTACATCCTTAGGGATCGGGAGCAACTTGGTAAATTTGATTCTCGAAGTGATGAAGGGATATTTCTGGGATACTCTACTAACAGTAGAGCTTTAGAGTTTTTAACAAAACTACATCTACTGTTATGGAGTTAGCAAATGTCATTATTGATTATACTAACATTGATGCTGAAAATCTGTAGGTATATGATGATCTTGAAGAACAAGTGATGAAGGAAACTTCAACAAGTGACAAAGACAAGGATGAAGAATTCACAATCAGTCCTAGAGTGGATTCTTTGAACAACAGTGAAGAAGGAACTTCACAAACTTCAAGCAATACTGCTGAACCATTCCAATCTACAGCTGAATCACAGCAAACTCCATCAAGTAATGATACAAATTCCCCAGATATTCAACCTTCAGCAAGGGTAAAGTTGAATCATCCTCTTGATCAAGTAATAGGTACTGTTTCTGATCATCTAAAAACTAGGAGACAACTTAGAAGTGAAATAAATCACTTGTGTTATTTGTCTCAGCATAAACCAAAATCAATGAAAGATGCTTTATTAGATGATTCTTGGATAAATGCTATGCATGAAGAGTTACATCAATTTGTGAGAAATGAGGTATGGGAATTAGTTCCTAGACCTGACCATGTCAATGTAATAGGCACTAAATGGATCTTTAAAAATAAATCTGATGAACATGGAATTGTTGTAAGGAATAAGGCAAGACTGGTTGCCCAAGGATATACCCAATTGGAAGGAGTAGATTTTGAAGAGACATTTGCCTCGGTAGCAAGACTTGAGTCAATTAGAATTCTGTTTTCTATTGCTTGCTACTTAGGACTCAAACTATACCAAATGGATGTAAAGAGTGCATTCCTCAATGGTATTCTCAAAGAAGAAGTTTTTGTTGAGTAACCAAAAGGATTTGAAGATTCTCAAAATCCAAATCATGTCTACAGATTGAAGAAAGTTCTATATGGCCTCAAACAAGCTCTTAGAGCTTGGTATGAGAGACTCACAACCTTCTTGCTTGAGTCTAAATTTGTGAGGGGTAGTGCTAATAAGACCTTGTTCATAAGGAAGGAAAAGAATCACATCTTGATAGCACAAATCTATGTTTCTGA
The DNA here is from genome assembly GCA_947561395.2 of Buxus sempervirens. NCBI lineage: Eukaryota > Viridiplantae > Streptophyta > Magnoliopsida > Buxales > Buxaceae > Buxus > Buxus sempervirens. The sequence continues at coordinate 49,571,630 of OX387184.1, read as the reverse complement.
AAAGCTTGTTCATAACTTTAGTTCCCTCATGAAAAATGAGTTTGAAATGAGTATGATGGGAGAGTTAACTTATTTTCTAGGCTTACAAATTATCCAAACAACTCAAGGGATTTTTATATCCCAAATGAAGTTTGCTAAAGACTTAGTAAAGAAGTTTGGATTAACTTCAGCCAAACATGCTAGAACTCCTATGAATACAAATCTGAAACTCAGCAAAGACTCTTCAGGAAAAAGTGTGGACCAAACACTATATAGGAGCATGATAGGAAGCTTATTATATCTTACAGCAAGTCGACTTGATATCTCCTTCAGTGTGGGGATATGTGCTAGGTACCAAGCATGCTCCAAAGAGTCTCACATGATGGCTGTTAGAAGAATAATCAAATATATAAGTGGAATTCTGAATTTTGGCATTTGGTTCTCTAGAGAAACAAATGTATGTCTAGTGGGGTATTCAGATGCTGACTGGGCAGGAAGTGTAGATGATAGGAAAAGTACTTCAAGAGGTTCTTTTTACATTGGAAACAACCTGTTTCTTGGTTAAGTAAAAAACAAAATTCAATCTCCTTAAGTACTGCAGAGACTGAATACATTGTTGCTGGAAGTTGTTGTACACAACTTCTATGGATGAAGCAAATGTTGCTGGACTATGGGTTAGACCAAGGGACCATGACTTTGTATTGTGATAATCAAAGTGCCATAAATATATCAAAAAATCCAATTCAACATTCAAGAACCAAACACATTGATATTAGGCACCACTTTATAAGAGAATTAGTTGAGAACAAAACAATTCTCTTAGAACATATTCAAACACAAAATCAAATTGCAGATATTTTTACAAAACCTTTGGATCAACAAAAGTTTGAAACTCTTAGGAAATCATTAGGGATATGCTCTATGGAACATTAGGTCTATAAAATCTTGACACTTATTCAACTCTCCAATCAATGAATTTCATAATTTTAGTAAGATATGTTCAAATTTGCACACTACAGTCTTCTCTACAGCACATGATCAAATGAGAAAAAACCACAAAAATTAGTAGTGTTCCATTTTCATATCCTTGAGTTCCAAGTTCTTATCTCTACTATTATTTTTTTTTGCAGAATAGAAATTGAATTCTTGAGAACTAAATTCTGCTTGTTGTGATCATTGGGTGTATTTGTGGATTTCTAAAAGACAATCTCAAGAGATAAAGTGAAAGTCACCTGAGCCTTTAAAAAAAAAAGTGGTGTGTGTAAGAACATGGGATGAGCTGTAAACTCAGACATACTAAGTTCAAAGTATGAGTAAGGACATGGGATGAGCTGTAAACCCAGACATACTATGTTCCAAGTGTGTGTAAGAATTCTGGGGTGAGCTGTAAACTCAGACATCTTAAATTCAGTGCAATAGAAAAAGGCAAAAATGGGAAGGCTACCTAGTATAAGTCTTGAAGAATACCACAACCTCCTTGTCACTCAAGGTGGAATTATCAAAATCAAGTATTCTTTACTACTATAGCTCATTAATAATAGTAATTTTTGAAAGGACTCACACGGATATTACTTATCTTAATCACACTCAAAAATTTCTGCAAAATTTCATCTCATATATATTAAAGTGTTCATGAGTTGATCAATTGTACCTTGAGGACCAATCTTGCACTGTTATGTCTATAGTAAATGATTGTTGAGGTGAATTAGTAGTTAATTTTGTAGCCTATATCACTAACAGAGCAAGAATTTACTGATTTCTCAAGGTGCTTCATTATTCGATAATCCAAAAAGATTTGTGCTAAATTCTGTTTACTATCTGTGTTTGGATCTGTAAATAGGTTATGGTGTATTAATATCAATGATCATTTCATATGGATCTTATTCTTTTTGCACAACAATTATGCAATACAGAAGTCCTGTAGCCTCATCAAGTTTTTTTTTCTAGGAATATTCAGACGAGGGGTCTCTCTGCTCTATGTTTTCTGGGTATCTTCACAAGAGCTTATTTTTTTCTCTGCAAATAAAATAAACAGTTTCGGCCAATCTATTTTTTAAGCTTCTTGTAACCTTAATTGCCTACTCTTGCTTATCATGTAGCCTCCTATAGCTACACTATGGTATGTATATAAGTCGACCTCTTGTTTTCAAAACCCTTATTCGACTATTTCTTAAACCTCTCACTCTCAAAGAAGAACACGAAATGAGGGTTTTGCTCTAAAGCCCTAATCTCTTCGAGTGAGTTCAAAATTTTTTCTCTTTTAGTTCAATCAATGGTGGCCCTTCTCAAATCATTCTAGGGTTTCATTTTTTTACTGTCTCTTACATTTTTTTGAACACTCGGCAATGGCATTCACAGATTGCCTTCGACATTTGACAGTGGCTCTTTCAAGATTAAGAGTTTCTTTCCTTATTGCTTCTTTAGTGCAAGGTATGTCACCCTCTCCCTATCTCTTCTTTGATTTTTTTTACATACTTCTAGTCATATGGGTATTCTCTACTGCTATGTGTTTTTTTTTTGTTGTATGCATATTCTCTATGTATTGTTTTTTTTATGTCGTATGCCTACATAACAGGTTACATTACTAGTCGTTTTGATTCAATCATTCTCTACATATTTTTTTCTTTTGAATAACATCAGTGATCAAATTTCATTACTCCTGCTTGCATAATTTTTTTTCTCTTTTGAATAACATCTTCTTCCTATTTTTTGTGTGCCTTGAACAATGCTCTCAGAGCTCACATTATGCCTCCAAAGAGGAAGTCCACAAAATCTCCTTCTTCTTCCTCTCACACTCTCAATACCAAACGATAATCTCAAAGACTGGTTTCTTCCTCCAGAAAACAGTCCACATCTGTTAGCAACTTACCAAGAGAGAAGATTCTATCCAACTCCTCCTCTTCTTCTCACTCCTCTCAATAGTCTTTGCCTGAAAATCTTGAATCTGTCCCTTTGCAAGTTCCCTCCTCTGAGAGGTTTATTGGAGCTGGGAGGTCTGCCTATGAAATTTCTTTTGCACATAGAGCCCTTCTAACTGAAAGGCAACTCAATCTAGGAGACTTTGAGGACTCTTCTCTTGCTAGAATTTTCACTGTGTATGGATGGCATTCCCTAGCATCCATATCTGGCGTTGCTTACACTAACTTAGTTCGAGAATTCTATGCAAATCTCCATGACCTTCATCTCAAACATCAAGGCAAAGTCACTGCCTTTGTTAGAGGTCTGAATTTTGAATTCTCCATAGACCTTATTGCTTCATTTCTTAATCTACCAAGAGTCATCAATCCAGAATTTGATTATTACAATCCACCAAACAGCCCCTCTTTACAAGAGATCAATCAAGTCTTGTTATGTCCTGGAGCTTCTTCATCTTCTTCCTCATTGGCTCTTTCTCATGGCTCTCTTTCTGGGGAAATGAGAATTTTAAACCTATTTGTGTGTGCAAATATGTCTCCAACTGAACATTACTTAGATTTAATTCCTAGCAAAGCAAGACTTCTCCATGCTCTTCTTCACGGAAAATCATTCTGTACAGCCTCCACCATCTTCCACCACATCACAGGGGTAAAGTCTTCTAAAGGGGTTTCTCATATGCTCCCCTTTGGTGTCTTCCTTTCCAATCTCACCTTGAGTAAAGGAATTGTCCCCGCTCCCTCTGAATCCTATGTCAAGCTTCACCTTGTCTTGGACAAATCCACTAGAGATAGAAGTCTAGCTCAAACCTCTGGTCCCTCTAGATCTAGGCAGCATTCCTCATCTGATCTTTCATTTTTGTCCTCCAAAATTGAGAAAATTCAAGAGGAACATCGAGCTGATGTTCAAGCCATAGACAAACAAATGCAAGATATGCAAGTTGCCTTCAAAACTGATTTAGAGTACATAGCCGAACGGCTAGACCACCTTCATGAGGCACGAGAAAGGTACTCCACTGAGATGCAGCATCACCTTAAGACTCTCATAACCGAACAAACTGATATGGACGAGCATCTCCAAGGTTTTGCCAAGAAACTCACAAGGTAATCTTGACACCTGCATGCCAAAAAGGGGGAGTAAGAAAGATAAGAAAGGGAGCTGGTGTCAAGGGGGCATAAAAGGTAAAAAGCAACTCGAAGAGTAAGTACAGGGAGAAATATTGCCAAATCAACAGATCTGTTTATATTTGCTTACTAACATGATGAGACATGTGTGAAAATTTTTTATGAATATGCCCAAAATTGACTATCTCTATCTTGAATTTTTATGTCTTGGGTTCATATCTTTGAAAGTTTTGTCATGCATGTGTCAAGGGGGAGATTGTTGGGAAATATATTTCCCTAAGTGACAAATTGCATGACAATACTTTTTGCAATCTGTTAAAAAATTCAGTGAGTGAGTGAATGATAAAATTGTTGGATTAAATGAATGATAAAAAGTTACAAGTTGAAAATGGTTGTGTGAATGTGGCCTGTGTGTGCTACTAGCAGGGTTAATTGTAACCTGCTGTAGCTACAGGCACAACTGAATTCTCGGGCAGTTATGAGAATCAATTGGGTTTGTTTCAAGTTAGTCAGGTTGTTTTCAAGATTAGTTACATATGGTTACAGCAGTTATCAAGGGGTTAATAACTCTTGATTTAAAGGATCTTGAAGTTGCAGGGAAAGTGATTTTCATCCAAGAGAGCTTGGTGAAGAGTGGAGCTGGAGGAGATAAGTGAGGGAGGTTGCTATAGACTTCTGGAAGACTGAGAAAGCCTTCAAAGAAGTAACATTCCAGATCTATGAAAGATTGGAATGGGCAATCATGAGCTGTCTCATGGTGATCGTGTGAAGCCTTGAGACTGCTGAAGAGGTTGAAGATCAATGTCTTGTTAACAAAGGTTGTGGAATCAACTTTGTGAGTTAATCTTTTGTGGATTTCAATTTGATGTATGTCTGAAATTTTTGTACAAAACAGTTTATAGAAATGAAATTGTTCCTAGGTCTGCTCGTGTGTTCTATTGTTGTTGTTTTAAGTTCTTAGCAGTTTAACTTTTGATTGTTGATAAAGAATCCAAGAGAACAGGGACCTGAGATTAGAAATCTCATAGAGCCAACGTAGCTCTAGTTCATGGTAAAATCCAGAGATCAGGCAAGGGGATTAGGTTATGAGTAGAGGAAGGTGTTAGACCCCCCACTCATTCATATAAGACGGTTGCCGTATGCCGTTCATGCTTAAAAATATGCTTGCTAACAAAACAACTAAAAAGTTCTTGAAAGAAAACAAACACATGTGTGATTCTTCCATATGAGTAGCCCAATGAAATATGGACTCTCTCTATGGATATATCACCTCTAAGACCTTACGAGTAAATGAAAATCAAGGTAAATATTGAAGAAAATCAAACCAAACCAAATCCGGAAGATTTGATAAAAGATGAAACTACATGAGCTTGAAAACCTCAATCAATCATAAACCATTCAAGTCAAGTTCAAATTGCATCAAACCAAAATCATTTGAAAGCTGGTATGAGGTAGAATACTCAGTAAAAATCCCAACTCAATCCGATTTAAGACAAAAGAGGAATACTCAATCAAATCTGCTATTGTAAATCAGAAAAAGCAATGAGTAGGCAACTTTGAAAACTTATTCGTGGAGTTTGGCTTCATGTAAATCCTTGAAAACTTGTATAGATGAAGTATGAGGTGCCATCTTTCAAACGAAATAGGTCTCACACCAAACTCCATCCATTTGTGACTTGTGTGGCCTCCTGAACATGCCTAGAGGATCACAGATTAACCCAGAACTCTACTACAGAGCAGCTCTGAGTCAATCAAGCACACAAACCACAACTCAAAACAAAATCTCCTGAAACCAATTGGATTCGAAAATAGACTCCTCAAGGAAAACACAGAGATTGACATTACCAAAAATGGATCAAAAATGAGCAAATGGTGCTAGATCAAAGCGACAAGTTCAGCAATCTGAACTTGACAGACCTGCCGACTTTGATCAGATGGTATCAAAAAATGGCTCCCTAGAAATCAATGAAAATTTCCAGATGTAAACTAGACATTCCCACCTATCACATGTCTTTAGAATCACTCAAAAATTCATCCGGATGATGAAGTTATGAACATTCTAAAACAAGGTACAGGTGCTGTCCTGTTTTGAAAAACCTTGAATAAAATAGTGAAACCAGTGCATGTGTGCAAGTAAATTCGACTAAAATGGCTTGAAATCTTTAAAAACAACCTCATGAAGTCTTAAAAGTTCAATCTAAGGCCTGGGATCTCGGATTTTCCATATTGAGCATGGAGAATCCAAGATCTAGCCTACACTTGAAAAACAATGAAAAGTGTGTGTGATAGTGTTGGAAGTCACATTTCTAGGAACAAACAAAGATCAAATGCTATAGAGAGCATTGATCATAATGTTTTCTCCAGATCCAAAACAATCATCTCAGAAAAGCAACCATAGGTGCAAAATAACTAATACACATGCTCTTCATCATATGAGGGTTCTAAGCCTAAAGGATCCATTCCCATATCCGTTTCCCCAAGCTCTCTCTTTGCGTTTTACGGCTAGAGAGGATGCTTTAGGTACTTTGGACGTGGTTTGGGTCTACAAACACATAGAGGCTTTTATACTACAAAAAGGTAGAAGATGAGAGAGCCAAAATTAAAAGGAAAGTAAGGGAGAAGAATGTAGGATCTTACTTTGAGTGTTTGAAAGACTTGAGCAAGAACTTGGGCAGAGTTTTCCCTTCTTTTCAAAAGCCTTAGACCTTCAATTCTCCAGCCATTTGCTTGCGGAGGAGCCTCCTATTTATAAGCAAGGCCAAGGGTTAAATAGTCACAAGGGTAGACACAAAAAAGTGTTTAGAACCCTCCAACTCATCTCCAAAGCATGAATGGAGAGAATTGGATCAATTCCGAAGGCCAAATTGGGGAATTCAGACATCCCAGATAGAGGTATGGCCGAAAATAAGTGAAGGCCCACAGGCTTTTTCAAATTGAACAAAAATACCCATGACCGAAAATACAGTTCAGTTATACACAAAAACACCTATAACCGAAATATTATTTCGGTTATAAGTAAATTATGTGTAACCGAAATTAAAATTTCGGTTATAAATAAAAACATTCATGACCGAAATTTAATTTCGGTTCAGGGCCAAAAAAAACTGTTTGCACAGCCTCTGCATAGGTTTGACCCTTACCTGCACAGGCAACGCTTATTTACATGTAATATCGTTTAAGTAAATGTCCTCGTATTTTTTAATCTCCATTTACTTAAGATATTACATGTAAATAAGCAAACACCCCCCCCCCCCCCATTTGAATCCATTAAAAATAGTTCCAGACCAAAATTCCAAGTGAATAAAAAGTTAACTTTCCAGTTTCAGGCTAATTTCGGTTTTTCAGGTCCGGTAAAAAGGTTCAATATGTTAATACCAAGGTATTCGTCAAGATTTAAAATCTCAAAAAATTCATTTATGCAATAACATTGCTAAAAACCTGATTAGCGGGAAAAATTATCTTGAAATCTTGCTTTAAAAAATATTTCATTTTCTGGGGTCAAAAGTCAACAAAATTCAACTAGAAAAAGTTTGACTTTATACAAAAGATTGAATTCAGGCCTTTTCCTTTGTGGTTTTGGATTCAAATGGGTTAAGGATCTCAAAACCCAATGCTAAGAATTGAAGATTCCAATAAAATATTTTTCTCCTTCAAGATTTATCAAAAATCGTGCAATTTTGGGGTGTCTACAATACCATGAGTTGGCAGATCAGCACAAAGGCAGAAAGTGATTGTGATATCTTCCTAATTGGGGCAGTTTTGAGTGGGTTTTAGAATTTTGGTTGTAACTTTGGCTACGGGTATCCGAATCACGCATATGACCCCAATTCGGAAAGCTATTTTCAGCGCCCACGCCGTAGACACCCATCTAAGTAGGTGTGCATCTTTTCCAACCTCAAATTCTGATGTTGTCCCTTCCGAATCACTATTTTTAGTTATTTTTTGCTATTTCTGGTAATATTTAGTTTGTCAATTAGGAAGTGATTTTAAACCGGATTTGAGCCAAATTTTTCATAGGTTGCTTATTTTATTCTGTATTTCATTTAGGCATGCTTTAGGGGATTTTGCCGTTTTTAGTAACTTTCCAATACAGATGATGTTTGGCTATAAAGTCCAGCTTGTGGACTGATTTTATTATTACTTGATTAAATAATATTCAATTGAATCTCAGAGACGTTTTCTCTGTGTTTTTGGGCAAACTCTTTGCGTTCTTCCCTGTTAATTATCTGTTCGAACTAACCTGCAGAATAATCGCTATTCTATCTGACGTCAAAAGGTATGATGTGTTCAAGATTATGCACGCCACCCCACCTCCTCTTCCTTGCATGGACATTAAGGTGGCGTTTGGCCTAGCTTGTGCTTATGGGTGAGCCCTTATGAAGAAGAGCTTTAACGAAAGGTATTATCCACAGTCACAAGAAGTTGATTATTCAAAACAAGAACGTGTTTGGTAAACCACCACTTAAAAGGGGATTGCGAAACGGTGTCGGTTGCAGAAGATTGCAGGATGGTGGTGGTGACTGCAACGGCGAGATATGGTACAACCCTCCTTTTCATCTCTTCTCCTCTCTCTCTCTCTCTCTCTCTCTCTCTCTCTCTCTCTCTCTCTCCCTCTCTTCTCTTCTCTCTCTGGTTTGAGAAGTTAAGGGCAGCAAGATAGAACAATTTGCGCTCATCCCTTTCTTTTTATCACTTCTCTCGTTCTCTTCTCCCTCATTCTTTTTCTCAATCTCGTCTTTGAGTTGCTTCCCAGAGAAGATTAGACACTGCTGGTCTACTCCTCTTTCCCACCAAAGATTAGTTCAGAATTGCTCCATCGGAATTGCTTCCCACCGAAGGTTAACGCATCAAAGCTGCTAGTTGGATCCTCATTCCCAACAACTATTAGATGCTGCAGGTTCTCATTCCCAGTGAAGATTAGACGTTGCTTTCCAGCAAAGATTAGACATTGCCAGTCTGATCGTCTTCAAGTTCTCTTATCCTCAATCTCTCTGAACTTGTCAATGGTGTCTGAGCTCTCGACCACGAGGGTGATCGTCTTGCCTATAAGGGCATTGAAGAAAATTTGCATACCTTCACATAGATAGAGGACAAGATGGAGGATCGACTCCTTCTGGATATTGTAATCGACCGTCCTCAAGTTGCTTTCCGACAAAGATCAAACATTGCTGATCAGAGGGATTCTTTCCTTGTCCTGGATCTTGGCTTTCACATTATCGATGGTGCCGGAACTCTCGACCTGAAGAAAGCTCGATAGCATATCAATCGGGAAACAAAGTTTGGAGAAGCTGTTAGGAGGGGCTTCTCCTTATTGGTAATTTCCTCTACTCCTTACGGGTAAGGACTCGCCCGTTTAGCTTTACTAAACACTTTTTTAACTTATATACGTCTTTTAATAAGCTATAAGTTAAATTAAGGGCTTAATTAAGCAGCCCCAAACACAACCTTAGGCTGCATTTGTGATTGTTTAATTAAGCACTTAATTTCAACTCATAAATGGTTAAATGTCATAAGTTGATATTGAGTGTTTAATTAAGCAATTCCAAACGCAGCCTTGATGCCAGATGAATTGAAACTTTTTTTAAGGGCAGCCCGACGATGATCATTACCAGCGGCAATTCCCAACGCACAACTTGGCTCGATCTCACTCTGATCCAAACTCACTTGGTGACTCAGTACACTGGTTTTCTTCCCCGGTGAGTATCCCGCCGAAGGATTTCTCGGGCGAGACATAGGCACCGACAAACCACCATTCTACAACCTGCACTCTGCATCTTCTCTACCACCAAACTCAACAACAAAAGGATTAGTACACTTTAAAAATTCATGACCGATTAAACCACATAAATACAAAAAAAAGGCAAGTTTTCATATTTAAAGTCTAATCAGACATTTTTACCTACACTCACCTCAAAAAGCACTCCAGACGGAATCAATTTATCCAACGGGAGCTTAATCCTCACTTCGACTACAGGGTCATCCAACTCACCGCTCTGAAACTCCATTTCCAGGCAGGGACCAAACATTCTAGTCAAGGCCTTGATGACTTTAGGATCTTGAAACTTCCTTGGCATGTTATGGATTTAAATCCACAGCGTGATTTGGTTGAATTTATGCCCTTTAGCCTCTTCCTCATCTTTGATCTCATTTATCAGGACCAAAGAAGCGTTAATGATCCATGGTTGGGCACCAAGGATCGTCTTCTTATCTTCACTATTCTCAAAGGCAATCAAAAACCGCCGGTTGTCAACACATAGAAATTCCGAAATGGTATTAAAGCTGCTGTAGTTTTCCAGAACACTATTAATAGTGTAGTTAGTTGTGCTTTGACTATGCTGGTGTTTGGTTTATCTTGGAAGTTGTTTTCATTACTGCAATGTCATTTACAAGGTATCTCTACAAACATGTACTCCTGGAATTGTAAGAGACAGAACACAAAGAATCAACCAAACAATTGTTGGTTGAAGTTTCTCTCTATCTTCTCTGTTTTTCCCTGTTTTCCCTCTTGTTTTTCCAACAATTGGTATCGGAGCATCTTCGATCTGTGAAGGGCGTTATGGCTGCTCTTGGTTCTTCTACGACTATTCCTATATTTGGTGGTGAGAACTATGATTATTGGAGTATCAAAATGAAGACTCTTTTCCTGTCACTTGATCTTTGGGATGTTGTTGAAAGTGGAGTTTCTGTTCCAGCAGAAGACACTTCAGATTTAACCCAAAACAAGATTGACAAGCAAAGAGATGCTAAAGCCTTGTTTACTTTACAGCAAGCTGTGACTGAAGCAATCTTTCCAAGATTGATGAGAGCAACAACTTCAAAACAGGCCTGGGAGATTCTACAACAAGAGTTTCAAGGAAATAATAAAGTTAAGACAATCAAGCTTCAAGGTTTAAGAAGAGAACTTGAAAATCTCAAAATGAGGGAATCTGAGAATGCAAAAGACTATTGCTCCAGACTCATTGAGGTTGTAAATCAGATGCGTGCTTATGGAGAAGAGGTACCTGATGTGAGAGTTATTCAGAAGATCTTGATTAGCTTGACAGAAAAATATGATCACGTGGTTGCTGCAATCGAAGAATCCAAGGATCTTTCAACCTTAACAGTCACTGAGTTGATGGGATCATTACAATCTCATGAGCAAAGAATTGACAGAAGAAGTGAAGTCCCTCTAGAAAATGCATTTCAGCTGAAAGTTAATCTGAAAAACCAGAAACAAAAAGATTTCAAGAAGAAGTCTAAAGGCACACCAAAAGGAGGAGAGTATTCTCAGAACAAGGGAACTCCAAAAGGAGCATTTCCACCATGTGGTGTTTGCAAGAAGACAAATCACTTGGAAAAGGATTGTTTTCATCTTGGAAAGCCTCAGTGTACAAACTGCAAGAAGTTTGGCCACATTGAGAAGGACTGTCGGTTCAAAAACAAGAATCAACAGGCCAATTATACAGAAGACAAGGAGGAGCACTTGTTCTTTGCATGTCAAGCCACTGTTGATCAGAAGAATAAAGAATGGTTTCTTGACAGTGGGTGCAGCAATCATATGACTCCAGATGAAGGTATGTTTTCAGAAATTGATAGGTCTGTAAATGTAAAGGTCAAATTGGGGAATGGTGAATTAGTAGCAGCAAAAGGAAAAGGCACAATCACTATGGAAACCAAGAAAGGAACCAGATTCATCAAGGATGTTCTATTTGTTCCAAGTCTCGATCAAGGTCTTCTAAGTGTTGGTCAAATGATGCAGAATGGGTACTCTCTACACTTTGTAGGGGAGTTATGCACTATTTATGATCTAAAGAACAATAATCAAGAAGTGGCTGAAGTGAAAATGGGAAATGGCAGAAATTTTCCCATTAAGTGGCACTGTCCAAAAGCTATGATGGCTAAATTTGATGATACAACTCTTTGGCATCAAAGGTTTGGACACTACAACCTTAATGCACTAAGATTGTTGAATCAAAAGGGCATGATAAGAGATTTACCTCTCTTAGACAAGAATATGCCAATATGTGAAGGGTTTATGCTAGGAAAACAGCATAGACAGTCTTTTCCTACAGAAAAAGCTTGGAGAGCAAAAAATGTTTTGGAACTTGTTCATACTTATGTGTGTGGCCCAATGAGAAGACTTTCTCTAAGCCAAAACAAATATTTCATCTTGTTTATAGATGACTATTCAAGGATGATATGGGTTTATTTTTCCAACAAAATCAGTCCTTAATCAAACTCCTATTGAGGCCTGGTGTGGTCAAAAGCCTACTGCAAGTCATTTGAAGGTTTTTGGCTGCATTTGCTATATTCATGTTCCTTCACAAAAGAGACACAAGCTTGAAGGAAAATCTGAGAAAGGAGTTTTTCTTGGATATAGCACTCAATCCAAGGGATATAGACTCTATAACTTAGAGTCAAAACAGCTTGTCACAAGTAGAGATGTAGAGTTTGATGAACAAGCCACTTGGAATTGGGATGAAGAAAGCATGTCAAAACAAATTGTCCTTACACCAGCAAGAAGAGAATCTCATCTACCTATTTTTGAGACTGAAAATGAAGGAAATGAAGGGCATGGAAATCTACCAATTACTCCAAGTTCATCGCTTGGATCTGAAGGCATATTGGAAGAAACTTCTTCACCAGAATCTCCACCTAGAAGGGTAAGGTCCTTAAGTGAGATTTATGAATCTTGCAATTACTCCTCTGTAGAGCCTGAAAATTTTGCAGCAGCTGTAAAAGAAAAGATTTGGGTAGATGCAATTGAGGATGAGCTCAGAATGATAGAAAAAAATGAAACATGGGAGAAAAACAGCAAGGTCCAGTGGAGATTTATTGTGATAATAAATCTGCCATTGCTATGGCTAAGAATCCAGTTCATCATAGTCGTACTAAGCACATTGCAATCAAGTACCATTTCTTAAGAGAAGTTGCAGCGAAGGGAGAAATTGAACTCAAATTTTGCAGCTCTGAAGAGCAAGTTGCAGACATTTTTACAAAAGCTCTTCCTAGAGATAAGTTTCAGCTCTTAAGAATGATGCTTGGAGTTTCAGAAAAATACATCAAGGAGGAGTATTAAAGCTGCTGTAGTTTTCCAGAAACACTATTAATAGTGTAGTTAGTTGTGCTTTGACTATGCTGGTGTTTGGTTTATCTTGGAAGTTGTTTTCATTACTGCAATGTCATTTACAAGGTATCTCTACAAACATGTATTCCTGGAATTGTAAGAGACAGAACACAAAGAATCAACCAAACAATTGTTGGTTGAAGTTTCTCTCTATCTTCTCTGTTTTTCCCTGTTTTCCCTCTTGTTTTTCCAACAAATGGCAATGTCTATTAACCACGTTCTTGAAAGATCCTATTTGGCAGTGTTCATCACAAATCTCGAATACAAAAAGGTTTGCCCGTTTACTGGACAATCTGACTCGTTCTTCATCTGGAAGTCTGAAGATACAGTCAGGTCTAGGAGGGATAAGGAGCTTCTTGAGGTTACGGGTAAGATCCTCCATCAGATAGAAAAAGGGCAAGACAGGGAAACACTCTCACCGACAGACACAAGGGCGAAGACAGCCCAGCCACACCGACTCCACTATATGGCAAGACTAAGCACCCGTTTTGGAGAGAAGACAATATCTGTAATCTGTATAGCCGTATAAAGATAACATGGTACTTTAATTTTACAATAGAATCTCTGGCCACCGAGGCCCTCATCCTTAAGGACGATCAATACTTTTCTAATTCCAGGGATTAGTTTGTGTGAGTGGCCTTGTGGAAACTAAAGTAGGATCCATCAATAAAGACATGATTAGCAGGAAAGGAAGGTTTTTTGGGATTCATAGGTTAGTAGCCTGGAAGAACACTAGAACACATCATATTGGACAAACCTGAATTTATAATTGTGCATGAAAGTTAAATCTGTTATTTGGTTATCTTAGAACAATTCCAATGCTCTGTTTCTATATATTAATTTACAGGTTCTAGTCTTGCCTCAACTTCCCTGCCAAGGCCTTGTTGGGTGCGAGGTTTATCATCAATAACAAAAACCAACCATATTTAAGTCCATAACATACAACCATTACAATATTCTTGACAACATCTTATTGATCACAAAGGAAATCAAAATGTGGGGTGGCAATCAAGTGCAAGTCCTTTCGTTTCTTTATAGTCGCTCCAAAGTCTTCACTCATGTCTAAATCATTAGGACCGATCCCACTCGGGAGCTTCCAGTCGAAGTAGTATAATAACTCAGCAAGTAGAAGCTCAATATTAGAAAACCCAAATGAAATACCAGGACATATCCTTCTACCAGCACCAAATGGGATAAACTCAAAGTTATTTCCTTTAAAATCTATGCAACTATCTTGGAACCTCTCTGGATAGAAGCTCTCAGCATCATTCCAATGTTTAGGATCCCTTCCAATAGCCCAAGCATTAACCATGATTCTAGCTTTCATGGGTATCTCATATCCATCAATCTCACACTTCTTCCTACATTCTCTTGGTAGTAATAACGGAACTGGTGGGTGTAGCCTTAGAGTCTCTTTGATGACACACTTAAGGTAAGTCAGTTCTTGAATGTCTGCCTCCTCGACCTTTTGCTTGCCTTTGAGAACCTTTCTTAGCGCACCTTGTACCTTCTCCATCGCTCTTCGGTTTATCATCAATTCAGACATTGCCCACTCTGTTGTGCTTGACGAAGTCTCTGTCCCTGCAATGAAGATGTCCTGAAAGCCAGTGGAATTGAGTTTAATTTAAATTAGCCCAAGAAATAATATATTTTTGGGTTTCATGATGCTATATAGCAATTCACTTCTTTTGATGATTTCGATTGATTTGAGGCATTAACGACAACTGATATGATGTTTGCATAAGCACACTAAGTCAATATATAAGGCTCTATTTTGATTTCCTTTATATAGGAGGGGAGAAATTTTTTAGACCGGGTCTTTTAACCTTATATTAGTTTTCTAAAATACCTCAAACTCTTATTATCAAAAAATTTTCAGAAGCAGCAAAAAGCAAAAAAGACATTTTTTTTTCTCTAAGATTGAAGGAAAGCAAAAAAACCAAAAACTAAAAATAAAAAACAATTTTATTGAGAATAAATGATTGTTGTTTCTCAAAAGAGAAAATTTGTATTTTTACTTAAATTTAGAAGCAAGAAAGTTACTAACTGTTGATTTAACTTTCTAAAACTATACCTGTTTTCTTTTATTAAGGAAAAAAAATATTTTCGAAAAGCAGTACAAAACTATCCTAACATACCAAACGGGTTGACTGGTCAAGCCAGAGCCCTTAGATTTGACTAAATCAAATTACATAACAATAGATATACTAACCGTGATTACAGCTTTGATGTTGTCTGTTGTGATTGGGAATTCGAGGTCACCACTCTCCTGAATTCTAAGAAGAACATCTACAAGATCTTCGTCTCCAGCTGCATCACCATTTTTAGTCAACTTGGAGGTCCTTTTTACTCTGTGATCGGTAATGATGTCGTCAAGGATACAGTCAACCTTCCTGTGTATCTTCTTTATTGCTTTCTTCATTCCAGTAATCACATGAAGAAATTCAAGGGAAGGGAAAACATTGGCTATTTCAAAACCTCCTGCTAAAGAAATCATTTCCTTGCTTGCTGATAAAAATGCTTCTTGGTCTTTGCATTCCTTACCAAAAGCTGCCCTTGCAACTATAGAATTTGTCAATGACAGGATTTTCTAGCCAATATTGATGACTGATCCGTTAGTTGTGCAGATCAATCTAACAAACTTCGAGACCTCTTCTTCCCTAAGCGAACAGAATGATCGAACACGCTTAGGACTTAGGAGTTCCATGATACAAATCTTTCGCAGTTGTCTCCAGTAACCACCATATGGAGAGAAGGCAATGTCTGTATAGCCGTAGGTTGTAATCTTAGTAGCAGGAAGCTGAGGTCGGTATGCAAAGTTAACATCATGATTCTTCATCACCTCCATGGCCATGTCAGGAGAAGAGACAACAACAGTAGAGACCTCACCAAGTTGTAGATGCATAAGGGAGCCATATTTTTTGGCCAAGTCTCTCAAGGAGTGATGGGGTAGTGATGACCCTATAAACTGGTGCAAGTTTCCTATCAAAGGCAGCTTCCTAGGACCAGGGGGCAATTTTTTACTTGTGTCATGGGCTTTGGATCTCTTCCAAACTTTCATAAACATAAACAAAAATAGGAGAAAAGGGAAGATAAGGGTGAACCACAAAGGCTGTTGCTCCATGGCTATGGGAAGAAGATGCATAGGAGAGTGTTTTAAGGGTTTTTTTTATGGTAAGATTTCACTTGCAACCGTGGCTTAAGAATCTCCGGGTTCTGTCCAAGAAAGATATCATTTTGGTCAAAGTTCTAGTTGTATTCATTTACTCATTTTGTTTATTAGCCACGACCTAGCAGTTTCTAGTATGATATTTGTTTACGTGATAAGCGTTGAAATCTAAACTTTTTAATCGTTTAGGCCGTATTTGTAGCCTTGGATATGGAGAGAAAAGAAAATAAAGATAAAAAGGTAAAAAAGAAGAAAAAAGAAAAGAAAAATATATTTTAATAAGATGATGGGGGTAGTAGGCAAGTGAGAGTGGGCGTGTACTGGTAGGGTTGGTGGGGTGGCAATGACGGTGGCGGCAATGATGGTGGTGCTGGGCGGCGGCTGGTGGTGGGGGTGGTTGTTGCCGGTGGTGGGGATGGTGGTTGGCAATGGTGGGCGGTGGTGGCAAATGATGGAGGTGGTGGTTGGCGGTGGTGGCGGGCAATGGTGGGTGGTAGTGTAGGTGGGTGGTGGGTTGTGAATAGTGTGAATAGTGATAAGTGATGGTGAATTTTCGTTTTTTTCAAAATTCCTACCTTTTCGGAGAGAAAATTTTTTTACATTGTAGAGAAGGGAGAAAAAATTTTGAGAAAAAATCTCATTTTCCTTTATTTAAATCAAACAAGAAAAAATAAAATTTTAACATTTTCTGTTCTTTTCTCCCCAAATCCAAGGTTCCAAACACAGCCTTAATTAGCATCCCCTATAGCGCATGCTGTATACACCCCTCACATTCAATTAGAGGGGGGCGCGCCACACAATGAATGTGAGGGGCTGTCTACAACGTGCGGCCCATTCCTCTTTATTTAAAAATTGGAAAGAATCTTATAATATAATAAGGAGTATGCATTAAGGAAAGGAAGAGCGCATCGTCAACTTAGCAAATGACAAAAGCAGCAGGAGGACCTAACCTAACAGCATCTTTATTTTGGTTTTTGGTCCTTTTTTTTCATTAAAAAAGAAAAGGAGATTTCATGCTCAAAACAAGGAGAGGGGCACTATTCCTCTCTCTCTTTCCTTTTTCGTTGTGGAGGCGAGCTTGGAGAATAAGACAGGAAATGAGATTTTCAGAAAAAAATAATAATAATTAAAAAAAAAACTGTATTTTTCTTCTATGTTAATGCTGGATCCGGATACTTAGAACAAAGGTAAGATTTTCATTATAAAAAAAAGGGGCTAGGTTTGAATTTAAAGAGAAGCAAATAATAATAATAATAATAATAATAATAATAAATAAATAAATAGATAGGTAGATTTGATTTTATTGAGAAGCAATAATTTGCTGTTTATCTTCAAAAGACTAGGTGGCAAATGATGCACATTCTCATAAACTTTTGGAATACAATTACTTAATTTTCAAAAAAAAGGGAAAAAAAATAACATTTCTACTATTAGAAGCAAAAACTCAATTTTACAAAGGACTAACTAAATGTTAATTTTATTTTTTTTGATAACACGTATTTCTTTTAAAAGCAAAAAATAATTTGAACAATGCTAGGTGCCGAAATATATACTGACCAAGATTATAGCTTTTATGCTGTCTGTTGTGATTGGAAATTGGAGGTCACCACTCTCCTGAATTCTAAGAAGAACATCCACAAGATCTTCATCTCCTACATCAGCATTTCTAGTCAATTTGGCAGAACTTTTCACTTTGTGATCATTAATAATGTCATCAAGGATCCTGTCAACCTTCTTGTGTGACCTCTCTATTGCTTGCTTCATTCCAGTAATCACACGAAGAAATTCAAGTGACGGGAAAACATTCGCTAATTCAAAACATCCCACTACAGAAGTCATTTCCTTGCTTGCTGATAAGAATGTTTCTTGGTCTTTTCATTACTATAGAACACATCACATTAGACAAAGCCTGCATCTATCATTATGTATACAAGTTAAATCTGTTGTTTGGTTATCTTAGGACAATTCCTATGCTCTGTTTCTATATATTAATTTACAGGTTCTAGTCTTGCCTCAACTCCCCTGCCAAGGGCCTTGTTGGCTGCGAGGTTTAACATCAAAAACAAAACAAAACATATTAACTCCATAACATATAACCATTACAATGTTCATGACAACATCTTATTGATCACAAATGAAATCAAAATGTGGGGTGGCAATCAAGTGCAAGTCCATTCGTTTCTTTACAGTCGCTCCAAAGTCTTCACTCATGTCTAAATCTATCCCAATTGGGAGCTTCCAGTCAAAGTAGTATAATAACTGAGCAAGTAGAAGCTCAATATTGGCAAACCCAAATGAAATACCAGGACATATCCTTCTACCAGCACCAAATGGGATAAACTCAAAGTTATTTCCTTTGTAATCTATGGAACTGTCTTGGAACCTCTCTGGGTAGAAGCTCTCAGCATCATTCCAATGTTTAGGATCTCTTCCAATGGCCCAAGCATTAACCATGACCCTGGTTTTCACGGGTATCTCATATCCATCAATCACACACCTCTCCCTACTTTCTCTTGGAAGTAATAATGGAACTGGTGGGTGTAGCCTCAGAGTCTCTCTGATAACAAACTTCAGGTAAGTCAGTTCTTGAATGTCCGTCTCCTCAACATTTTGCTTGCCTTTGAGAACCTTTCTGAGTTCAGTTTGTACCTTCTCCATCACTCTTGGGTTTCTTATCAATTCGGCCATTGCCCATTCTGCTGTGCTTGATGAAGTCTCCGTCCCAGCAACGAATACGTCCTAAAAAGCCAAAGAATTATTTCTTTCTCCATTAAGAAAGAGCTTCTAAAGTAATAATGGGTCATGTAACAGACTAACAGCATGATCAATCCTGGGTTGGTGGAATTCGATTGATTTAAGGCATTAACACCCTATATCATGTTTTGATGAGCACACTAAGGCTCTGTTCTGACTTGCTTTCAAAAAGTTATTACAAAGATTAACAAGAAAAAACAGCAAAAACCACTAAAGACTTTTTTTTTTTTAAGAAAAGGAGAAGAATAGTGTTTTATTTTACTAATCATTGCCTCTCCTCATAAGAAAACATTTGTATTTTTACTTTAATTTTAGACACTAAAAAGTGCTTTACAAAGGACAAACTAAATGTTAATTTTGCATTTTAAAAACAATTTTTTGAAAGCAAAAAAATACTTTTGAAAAGCAATATCAAACTAAGCCTGAAATAGCAAATTGGGCGACTGATCAAGTCATAGCCCTTAGATTTGACTAAATCAAATTACTTAAGAACAAGAGTAGGTACCAAAATAGATATACTAACCAAGATTACAGCTTTCATGTTGTCTGTTGTCATAGGAAATTGGAGATCACCACTCTCTTGAATTCTAAGAAGAACATCAACAAGATCTTCTTCATCTCTTACATCACCATTTCTATTCAAGTTTGCAGTCCCTTTCACTTTGTGATCATTAATGATGTTATCATAGATCATGTCAAGCTTCTTCTGTACCCTCTGCAATGCTTGCTTCATTCCAGAAATCACAGAAAGAAATTCTAGTGAAGGGAAAACATCAGATACTTTAAAACCTCCCCCTAGTGAAATCAATTCCTTGCTCGCTGATAAGAACGCTTCTTGGTCTTTGCATTCCTTACCAAAAGCTGCCCTTGCAACTATAGAATTTGTCAATGACAGGATTTTTTGACCAAGATTGATGATCGATCCATTAGCTGCGCAGATCAATTTAACAAACTTTGAGACCTCTTCTTCCCTAAGTGAACGGAACGATCGGACACGCTTTGGACTTAGGAGTTCCATGATACAAATCTTTCGCAGTTGTCTCCAGTAACCACCATATGGAGAGAAGGCAATGTCTGTATAGCCATAGGTTATAATCTTAAAAGAAGGAAGCTGAGGTCGGTATGCAAAGTTAACATCATGATTCTTCATCACCTCTATGGCCATGTCAGGAGAAGAGACAACAACAGTAGAGACTTCACCAAGTTGTAGATGCATAAGGGGCCCATAATTTTTGGCCAAGTCTCTCAAGGAGTGATGGGGTAGTGACCCTATCAACTGGTGCAAGTTTCCTATCAAAGGCAGCTTCCTAGGACCAGGGGGCAATTTTTTACTTGTGTCATGGGCTTTGGATCTCCTCCAAACTTTCATAAACATAAACAAAAATAGGAGAAAAGGGAAGAAAAGGGTGAACCAGAAAGGCTGTTGCTCCATGGCTATGGGAAGAAGGTGCATAGGAGAGTGTTTTTGAGGGGTTTTTTATAGCAAGATTTCACTCGCAACCGTGGCTTAAGAATCTCCGGGTTCTGTCCAAGAAAGATATCATTTTGGTCCAAGTTCTATTTTTATTCATTTAGTCATTTTGTTTATTAGCCACGACCTAACAGTTTCTAGGGTAATATTTGTTTACGTGATAAGCGTTGAAATCTAAACTCTTTAATCGTTTAACATCCCCTACAACCTGTTGTAGACGACGCCCATTCCTCTTTAATTAAATATTGGAACGAATCTTATAATATAATAAGGAGTATGCATTAAGGAAAGGAACAACGCATGGTCAATTTTGCAAATGACAAAAGCAGCAGGCAGACCTAACCTAACAAGGTCTTTATTTTGGTTTTTTGGTCCTTTTTGTTCATTAAAAAAGAAAAGGAGATTTCATGTTCAAAACAAGGAGAGAGGCACCATTCCTCTCTCTCTCTTTCCTTTTTGTTGTGGAGGCGAGCTTGGAGAATAAGACAGGAAATGAGATTTTCAGAAAAAAATAATAGTAATTAAAAAAATTGTATTTTTCTTCTATGTTATTGCTGGATCGGGATACTTAAAACAAAGGTAAGACTTTCATTATAATCAAATTTTTGCTTTTGAAGATAAACAGCAAATTATTGCTTCTCAATAAAATCAAATCTATTTATTTATTTATTTATTTATTATTATTATTATTATTTGATTCTCATAAAGTTTTGAAATACAATTACTTAATTTTCAAAAAAAGTTCCGAGACCCGACACTTGTCCACCACAGAAAGTCCTGTCGCTAAATCTTTTAGCGGTGGGTTTTTAAGTTTTATCGGCGGTCAAAAAACCGCCACAAAATATTGCCTTTTTTTTTAAAAAAAAATTTAGCAGCCCGTCCCATATCCCGTATCCCTTGCCCCTTGCCCCTTGCCCCTACCCCTTGACTGTTGCCCCTGTCCAAGGCCTGCCCTGCATACAAAATCTGCAAATTAGAAAGGGCTTAATGAAACAAATACATGGGCAAAATGGGCAATAAATTGACATGATCAAAAATTACAAAATGACAGAATACACAGAAATTAGTTCTATACATACATGTAAAGCATAAAGAGTGAATCGAGACACAGAGAAAATTTTATTTAATAGAAAGTGGGGGAAAAAAAAGAGCGGAAGGAATGATCCCATCTCATTCTACTTTGCCTTGTTTCTACTTTGTTATCCCAGAAGTCATATTTTCAAAATCAATTTTACCCATTCCTGTATCTTCCTCTTCTTCACTGCTTTCATCACCACTAACTTGCAAACTTTTTATTTGCAATTTCTTCATAGCACAAAGTAGCAACCAAAATCTACAATACATATAAAAAGAAAAATCAAAGTCAAGACAATCTGCACTTTGTTTAAGATGATTTTTTTTTTTAAATTGTTTAAGATGATGGAATATTGGAAATTTATTTACATAAATTAAGGGAAAACAATAATAAAAATTTGGGGAAAAATAACTTAAGCAGTATAAGGCTTCCCCTTTCGCTTCAACATGCATTTGCATTGACAAGTTAAAGGATCATCTCAATGAAGGTAGAATCTCATCTTAGGCAATCTGTAACTACTTGGTCAAATGAACACAAATATTGTGACAAAAGTTGCAGTGATCATGGTGTTCTTTCATCCTATTCAAGTGAACTTTTCTAGTTGGAGAACCACTTGATGTAACTTAGCATGATAGAAATGATAGCTAATGGCAATGCATGACCAATCCCTACATATGTTAAGGCTTATTACTCAAACAGAGCTTCAAAATGACAAAAATTACCTTAGATTTTGTTTGTGGCTGCATTGTTTGAGTCTCTTGGGCATTGAATTTCTTTTCTAGCCTCTGATGAAAGTACGAAAATGCAAACAAAAAATTAGATGACAAATTGAAGCACTTCACGTCTAGAAATCTGGAATAAACACACTAGGGAAGAAATAAATGAATGAAATGCGAGGAAAGAGTTACAGGTGCCTTCCGAAACTGAGCAATCGAGTAATTTTTTAGTTCTGCATCATAAAAATAAGCCTTAAGTTGAGAGCAGAAAAGTTCTAAACACAGAGAATCACAAAAATTTTATGAAGTAAATTGCCTTTTGTTTTCTGATCGTGGTGTCACAAAGGAATGCTTTCGATCTAGATGTTTCCGGCAAGGATGCAGGTTATTTTGAGTTCAAACTCTAAGATCCGGTGACAATGCTTCCTGCGGATGAGATGTTCTCCGATACAAAGCTCTTTTTGCTACAGCTTACTGTTCTCCAGCCTGCGATATATTTAGCGTCGTCATCTACCGAGGTTAGGTCTCCAGAGACGGCGAAATGGCATCGCAGAACCAAGGCTTCGGCTGCTGATCCTCACTCGTTTTCTCCCAAGGTGCCTAGATGTTCAAATAGACGTAAGGAGCATCTCGGCTTGAAGAGGCTCAATCAGAATCCTAAGCAAGACATCGTTCCACCCCCTCGAAGAGTCCTCATCTTAAGTCTGAAGCATTTTCTTCATAGAAACCCTAAATCTTCTTCTACCTCTAATTACTCGTTGAGTCTTTCATTGCTGAAGGGCTATGAAACGATCTCATTAAAAATCCTCCTAAATTAAGAAAGGAGAAGGCACAATGCTATTTTAACACACAGTGGAAGGAACAGAGAGTGAGGGCGAGACTGAGACGGTGAGATGGGAGGATGAGGTGAGAAAATTTGACTTTTAGCTGCGGTCGTTAGAAGACCGCTGCTAAAAGACTCTAAACACCCGCCGCTAAATCGTACTTTTTTTTTTTGTAGTGACGCAGCACTTTTCACTTTGTGTATCATTGATGATGTCATCAAGTATCCTGTCAACCTCCTTGTGTGACCTCTCTATTGCTTGCTTCATTCCAGTAATCACAGGAAGAAATTCAAGTGAAGGGAAAACATTGGCTAATTCAAAAACTCCCACTACAGAAGTCATTTCCTTGCTTGCTGATAAGTATGTTTCTTGGTCTTTACTAGGGCTGTAAACGGGTCGAATACGATACGGATCTGCTAAGATCCGAATTCGATCCCATAAGAAAATCCGATATCCGAATTCGACCCGATTATCCGACGGATCTTTTGTATCTAATACCGAATTCGATCCGAATTCGAATCCGACCGATTATCCGATATCCGAATCCGATTACATTATATATGGAAAAAGATTAAGATATTATAAACCTTAAGTTAGTGGATTAAATAAGGATGTATTAATTTAAATTTGTCTTATATTATGATTTTAAATCAATAAATATTATATGAAACCTTCATTCCTTCTATACTTATATATAAAAAGGCCTAAAAAAACATAACATATATACAAAATAAACAGTCGGATCTTTATCGGGTCGAATATGTGCAATACCATATTCGAATCCGAATATAATCGGATTCGGATAATCGGATCTTATTCGGGTAATCGGATCTAGAGCTAGGATCCATATTCGGATAATCGGGTCGAATTCGGATCTTTATCCAACCCATTGACAGCCCTAGTCTTTACATGCATTACTACAGAACACATCATCTTGGAAAAATCCTGCATCTATCATCATGTGTAGAAGTTAAATCTATTATTTGGTTTTCTCAGGACAATTCGTATGATCTCTTTCTATATATTAATTTACAGGTTCTAGTCTTGCCTCAACTCCCCTGCCAAGTGCCTTGTTGGATGCGAGGTTTAACATCAAAAACAAAAAACAAAAAAGAAAACAAAACATATTAACTCCATAACATACAACCATTACAATGTTCTTGACAACATCTTATTTATCAAAAAGGAAATCAAAATGTGGGGTGGCAATCAAGTGCAAGTCCGTTCGTTTCTTTACAGTCGCTCCAAACTCTTCACTCATGTCTAAATCTTCAGGACTGATCCCACTAGGGAGCTTCCAGTCGAAGTAGTATAACAACTGAGCAAGAAGAAGCTCAATATTGGCAAACCCAAATGAAATACCAGGGCATATCATTCTACCAGCACCAAATGGGATAAACTCAAAGTTATTTCCTTTATAATCTATGGAACTGTCTTGGAACCTTTCTGGGTAGAAGCTTTCAGCATCATTCCAATGTTTAGGATCTCTTCCAATGGCCCAAGCATTAACCATGATTCTGGTTTTCATGGGTATCTCATACGCATCAATCTCACACCTCTCCCTACATTCTCTTGGGACTAATAAAGGTGCTGGTGGGTGTAGCCTTAGAGTCTCTTTGATGACGCACTTGAAGTAAGTCAGTTCTTGAATGTCTGTCTCCTCCACCTTTTGCTTGCCTTTGAGAACCTTTCTTAGCTCAGATTGTACCTTCTCCATCACTCTTGGGTTTCTCATCAATTCAGACATAGCCCATTCTGTGTGCTTGACGAAGTCTCCGTCCCTGCAATGAAGATGTCCTGATCAAGCCACAACCGTTAGATTTGACAAAATCAAATTACAAAAAAACAGGACTAGCTATGTACCCAATACACATACTAACCGTGATTACAGCTTTTATGTTGTCTGTTGTGATTGGAAATTCGAGGTCATCGCTCTCCTGAATTCTAAGAAGAACATCAACAAGATCTTCATCTCCTGCATCTCCATTTCTAGTCAAGTTGGCTGTCCTTTTCACTCGGTGATCGTTAATGATGTCATCAAGGATACGGTCAACCTTCTTGTGTAACCTCTTTATTGCTTGCTTCATTCCAGTAATCACATGAAGAAATTCAAGTGATGGGAAAACATTGGCTATTTCAAAACCTCCCGCTATAGAAATCAATTCCTTGCTTGCCGATAAGAATGATTCTTTGTCTTTGCATTCCTTACCAAAAGCTGCCCTTGCAACTATCGAATTTGTCATTGACAGGATTTTCTGGCCAAGATTGATGATCGATCCATTAGTTGAGCAGATCAATCTAACAAACTTCGAGACCTCTTCTTCCCTAAGTGAACGGAATGATCGGACACGCTTGGGACTGAGGAGTTCCATGATACAAATCTTTCGCAGTTGACTCCAGTAACCACCATATGGAGAGAAGACAATGTTCGTATAGCCATAGGTTGTAATTTTAGCAGAAGGAAGCTGAGGTCGGTACGCAAAGTTAACATCATGATTTTTCCAGCACCTCAATGGCCATGTCAGGAGAAGAAACAACAACAGTAGAGACTTCACCAAGTTGTAGATGCATGAGGGGCCCATAATTTTTTGCCAAGTCTCTCAAGGAGTGATGGGGTAGTGACCCTATCAACTGGTGCAAGTTTCCTATCAAAGGCAGCTTCCTAGGACCAGGAGGCAATTTTTCTCTTGAGTCATGGGCTTTGGATCTCTTCCAAACTTTCATGAACATAGACAAAAATAGCACAAACGAAGCGAAAAGAGTAAACCAAATAAGTTGTTCCTCCATGGCTAAGGGAAGAGGATGTTTAGGAGAATGTTTTAGGGGGTCTTAAGGTAAGATTTTACTTGCAACCTGCTTAAGAATCTCCGAATTCTGTACAAGGAAGATACCATTTTGGTTGATGTTCTATTTTTATTTATGTATTCATTTTGTTTATTAGCCATGACCTATGCGCTGTACAAGGGACAAGGCATAGTCTTTCTTTGGCTCTTCTTCAGGGGCGGAGCTATATAGAGCTTAGGTTAGGCCATCCTGAAATTACAAAAAATTATTGTCCATTTAATATATATACAGCTTTACCCCCTTAAAATTTCAAATTTTCCGGCATATCTTTTTAATCACAACCATTCATCTTTCGTCTTTAGTTCGAAGATTTAATTTGCCCACCCTATATCAAAGTCCTGGCTGGCTCTTCACTTTAACGAATACAATTTAAATATATACATAAACAAAAACAAAAACAAAAAAACAAAACAAAATGCCTCTGTATATATCGCCACAATGTTGTGACATGTAGTGACAAGGCTCTATTTAAAAAAGGCATACTTGTCGGGATGAAATCATCTGCTGCTTTTCACTGCTGTGTACCATGCAACTGGAGTGAGCATCTCATGGTTAAGATTTTTTCCCACAATAAAATTTCTTTTACACTTTCAAAAACAAAACTTTGTAAATGTTTGATGCTCTATATGGTAGCATTTAGTTTCAGCTGCAAGGTTAACTACAATAAAAGAGCCAGAAGATTTCAAACCCGACTGGTCCGTTGGTGTAATGTTACTCCTTTTATAACAAAATTAGAGAAATAAAAATAAATTATAAATTATGAAACATTTATTTTGTATTTGCTTTCAAAAATCTGCTACAATAAATAAGCAGAAAGTAGGAAAAAAAAAAGCATATGTTGCATTAATTTTTTAAAATATTAAAAGGTAGTTCTTCTTTTTTGTTTTATGGAGAAGCAATACAATTTGTTCTGAATTTGCATAAGCTAGAGCGACAATCCTTTTGAAAATTTATCTCTATCAAAGTGTCACTACAAACAAGAGGGGAATTAGCGACGGGCTTTTAGCGGAGGTAACAAAATTCCGCCCCTAATAGCACTTTTACCGGCGGTAAACACACTTTCCGCCCCTAAAAGTTAATGTATCATTTTTCCCTTGCCAAAAACCTATGGCTTTTCTCGTGAAATAGCCTTTAGCGACAGTAGTTCCCGCCGGGGTATATTGAGTTTTACCAGCGGCGGTAGTTCCCGCCGGTATATTGAGTTTTATCGGTAGTACTTTCACTACCGCCGGTAAAAAGTTGGTGGGAGGAACCCGCCAAATTCTTTTAGCGGCGGTAGCAACACTACCGCCCCTAAAAGGTATAAAATAAAAACTATTTTGTGTATTCAATGATTTGCTATCGATAATAATACTTTTAGCAGCGATAGCATCACTATCGCCCCTAAAAGGTATAAAATAATAACTATTTCGTGTTTTCGGTAATTTTTCTTTAAAAAAATTTGCATTTTGACCGGCGGATAACACGATCTTTACCAGCAGTTAAACTGCCGATAAAGATCTTCCTGGTTTTTTTTTTAAAAAAAACAAAAAACTTCACTTTTAGAGGCGGTTTACCGCCACTAGAAGGTAGAAAATACAAACTAATTTGTTTTTTCACTAATTTTAAAAAAAAAAAGGTACATGTTTATCGGCAGTTTATGGAACAGCCAGTAAAAACCAAATGACGCGATCTTTACCGCCAGTAAAGATATTCTTCATTTTTTAAAAGAAGAAAACTTCACTTTTAGGGGCGGTAAGCTACTGCCGCTAAAAGTAAGCGCGATTTTCAAATTTAATTCCACTTTTAGGGGCGGTAGCTTACCGCTGGTAAAAGCGAAAGCGGGAAATTTCCCGCACGTCTAATGGATTGAATTTTGACTTGACTTATAGGGGCAGTAAACTACCGCCACTAAAAGTAAAGCGCAATTTTCAAATCTAATTCGACTTTTAGGGGTGGTAATTTACCACCGCTAAAAGTAAAGCGCGCAATATTTCAAATTTAATTCGACTTTTAGGGGCGGTAGGGAAACTACAGCCGGTAAAGTCAACTCTACATATACCAGCCGAGTCTCTTCTTCTTCAACTTGTCTCTTCTTCACCTTGTCTCTTCTTCAACTTGTTTTTTTCTTAAAGGTAAGTTCTTTTAACTCTATCTTTGCATTTCTTTTATCTCTACCTACTTTTCTTCTTTAAAACTTTACTCTCACTAACATTTTTATTTTTCTCTCTCTACAGATTTCTTCACTCATAGGTTACTCTCTTACTAACCTACTCTCTCTCTCTCTCTCTCTTGTAACGCTCCGAACCCGGGTCAGTGCAAACCGGTACCCGACTCGAACCCGGTTCGCTACTGTAACAACCCGAATTCAATTCAACAACCAAATCCTAGGTGTTACTGGCCCATATCAAATACATCATTAATAATATACCAGACAATAGAATTAAATAATCCATTCACTTTACTATACTATCAGAGTGCGGAAACAAGTATATGCGGAAGTGTAGTCTAAAATTCTCAAATAAACATTTAAGTTGATCATCAATCATTAATATCAAAGTCTGGTAAAATAAAATGGTTACTATCTCTCTCATCTCTCTAGTACATCAAATCCAAATGAATAATAGTCTATCAAATATGCCTAAGTCTAAACAATCCTCTACCTCAAACAAGATCCGGATAAAAGTAATCCTCCGGTGAATACTCAGCTACCTCTCCCTGGAAATCACTATGATCCCCCTCTCACGTATCAGCTGAAAAATGAAATAAAAGTAGGGTGAGATATGAATATCCCAGTAGGTAACACATGCATGATTAAACAGTTAATATAAGTAAAGTAACAATTCATGCACAATTAAGCAATATCGACTAATCAGGCTTGATAATCATTCGTATCATTCATGAATACAAAACAGTTTGATAAAGAGTTCTAGAAATGAATTTTAGCAAGTTCTAATATAAGAATCCAATATCAAGATCGATAACATAATTCATACTTTGCTAGGATGCACTAAACAGTCACATCCAGCCAATATCTCAAACACATGCCTCCAGCATGTATACAATAATAATAATAAGTGTTGTGATTTCAGTGTCATTTGTAGGACTCACAAAGATAGATAAACCTTTTGAGATGATTCTCAACCAATTGCTATACCACCGGGCGGCTTAGGAGCAATGCTACTAATGATACTCAAGTCCCATGCAGCGCAGCTTAGACAAGAGTCGTAGTCACTGACTTATTGCACACGTACCCATCAGAGTTGGCATGTACCACCAGCATGCAGCACCAAAATCAATACATGGAGATGGTCGCTTATACACATGTACAGGGAATCACCAGCGGCTCACCAGGGTGTCCCTCCAGACATAGGACCTTCCCAGACAAACTAACTTGCAAAGGAAGCACGTCGCATATAAGAGTAACTCAACCCAAATGACATATCCCTCAGCTATCTAGAAACAACTATGGATCCATAACCAGCTATGCCCACTAGACTCCAAAATTCCATAAAATATAATATTTCTATAAGGGTTGGTGCCTAGCGGCATATAAAGGTTAAATCTGTCAATTACTTCAATATTCGGGTCATCTGAGTTCTGAATTCTCTTTATAAAGTTTTCTGGTTTATAGTGTCATTTAGAAGATGTTCTAGCAATTAAATACTAGTTAGGTTTTCCAAAAACTAGGTTCCTCCGTTTCTTTCAAAGTTTGGCAACTAATGTCCTAAATACCTTCCTAATTTATTTTTCTTTAAAACAGGGAATTAGATAATTTATTTTAGTCTTAAAACATCTTATTTAATCATTAAAATTGTCTAAAAATAGTTTGGAATTGAATCAGGGTGTGAAATTACGAAAATCTGCAAAATCTGAATAGAGCGCCTAGGATCGCTCAGGATCGCCTCGGCGGTCTGTAGTCGGCTGTAGTTCAAAATCGAACGCCGACGATACGTCTTCCAGCGATCTTGGGCGGTCTTCAGTTTATAATGAGCGCCGATGATTGCCAACGATCGCCGAGCACAGTCGAGGTCAGCGGTCGTTCGAAAACGAACAAAATCAGTTCCAAAACATGATTTTTCTCGTCTAAACTCATTCTAACATATTTATAACATGATTATCTAACTATATACATCATTACATATCATAAAAACATGCTTTTGCGATTAAACGAACGAAAATAAAAATCAATCGAACAAAACAATGTCACCTAACTCTTGAACGTGCGTGCTTCTCCTTCTTCACCAACAAACTACACTCACAGACGTGAGATAACCCTTGGACGATGAAGAACACCAAAAACCCAGTCCTTTCTTCCTCCTTCTCCTTCTTCCTCAGTTGCTCGGTCGTTCAAACTCGGCTTGTCGCTTGCGGCTGAAGCATACAAACGAAAATAGTAACGTGTATGTGTTTAGGTTATTAAACTAATACTTATACTCTCCGATCCGATGTATCTCACATACACAAAACTCAATACACGCGCCCAATCAGAATACATACCTCGATATCTCATAATCGGACGGTCAGATCTGTGTCTAATTCTGGATCTCCACTAATTAGATCATCCCCTATAATAATAAAATATTTCCATCAATTATAGCTCTCAATAATATTATTTATTAATTTAATTTATTATTTAAGTAAAATTCGGGGTTTTACATCTCTCCCTCCCTCTCTTTCTATCTCTTTTTCTCTCTCTTTCCCTCCCTCTCTCTCTCTCTCCACTCTAAATATTTGTTTGTATGCTGTCGAACAACGGCAACAATTTTTTATTTTTTTAATATTATTTTTAGCGGCGGTATGTCCCGCCGGTAAAAATCGTTATTTTATTTTTTATTATTTAAATAAAATTTTTAGCGGCAGGAATTAGCGCCACGAAAAGTCTTTATTTTATTTTTTATTTTTTATTTTTTAAATATTATTTTTATCAGCGGTAATTTACCACCGGTAAAAATAATAATTTTATTTTTTATTTTTTAAATATTATTTTTAGCAATGGTAATTTACCGCCGGTAATCAACGAGCAATAGCGGCGGTAGATTATTTACTGCCGCTATAACCTTTAGCGTCAAGCTATTTAGGGGCAGGAGGTGTTACCGCCGGTAAAAGTATTACCAGCGGTAATCTAGCTTTGACCGGTGGTAACCTACTATCGGTGAAAGCTTGTATTTTTGTAGTGTGTTCTAGCTTTACAAAGAAGCCAATTTAATTGAAGGAAGGAGGATACTGTTTCTAAAAACTGTACATGAAAAAAAGCAATTATCAGTTTTTCAAATTTAAGAATAAAATTCTAAAATGACATTGTCCTACCATTTTTAATGGGGTGCATGTAGTCTGCTTCAATATCCTGCATCCATTCTTGCAACAACTGATGTTATTGGTGCACTCATTTAAACAAGTTTAGGAAAAGTAGAATTTTCTTATTGAATATTTATACACCAATCAGATCATCCTTTGCAGAAACAAGCATAGGATTTTGATGCAAACAATATCCAAGCATTTTTATTATTTTTAGACAATAAGTATATAAAAGACTCATTTTAAATAATTTCTTCAATCAAATACAATTTTCTAACCAATATTACAGCTTTTATATTGTTGGTTGTAATTTGAAACCCAAGCTCTCCACACTCATGAAGTCTAAGAAGAGCATCAACAAGATTTTTATCTCCTAACTCACCATTGCTATTCAAGTCACCAATGATTGGGTATGATTTGTACGTAATAGTTCCGTAATGCGAACCTTTTGCATTGTCTCCAAAAATCTCCCTATGTAGAGAAGGCTTGTATATGTAAACCTAGGTCATAATATTAGCAGGAAGAAACCCTGGTTTGATGTGAAAACATAAGATCATAATTCATCAACACTTCTGTAGTCATTTGAGCGAAACTGTAGATGTAGAAAGGGCGATATTTTGCAGCTAAGTCTCTCACAGAGTGATGGGTTTGTTATCATTTGGTGCAAGTTTCCAGCTATAGGTAACTTCCTGTGCCCTAGAACAGTTTTCAGTGATGGGTTTGTTTTAGCTTGCTAAGAGGAAACCAGAAAAGCTGGAGCTCAATGGATGAGAAGAAGATGACTACTTAAGAGAGTGACTTGTAGTGTTTCACATATTGAGTTTTTATTTGCAACTAGAATAGGAATTCTGGAGTTTTGTTTGGCCAGGATGCCATTTTGGTTGAAGTTCTATTTTTTATATTTGTTAGCTTTCTTTATGAGCTAAGATATGGACATTTAACCTAACAAAGCCAATGATTGATCTAGTTTATAGCACAATACCTGTTTATATGATAAGGATGTAAAATCTATCCTAATAATTATTAGATCTAATCTTATAATATGGTAATGAGCAAGGAAAGAAAAGAATGCTAAGAAGAGCGCATCTCTTGTCTTGTAATAGAAGATGCGCCTGACTTTTACCAATAAAAAGGACATAAGGTGTCCCTGCTAATAGGTAATAATGTAACGACCCAACCCAGCAAGGTATTGTCCGCTTTGGGCCTAAGCTCGCACGGTTTTGTCACGACCCCACATTGGAAACGGATGAATACCCGGTATAGTATAAGAGTCAGGAAAAACACTTAACCAAACGAGGCACTTTTTGAGGACAAAACCGTGTGGGCTTAGTCCCAAAGTGGACAGTACCTCGTTGGGTTGGGCTTACAAATATTATCAAAGCTTGATCCGGGTACAGTAGTCTGAGGCTGGTGTAGGTCCTGGCGTTGCCCGGGAAAGGTGGTTGGACCGATAAGGGCAAGCCCATGAGGGGTTGGCAGGCTTTTAGGTGGCCACTGCACGGGGATGTGTAGCCCTGAGGGGGGGATATTGTGATATCCCGATCCCACATTGGAAACAGATTAATACTCAGTATAGTATAAGAGTCAAAGAGAACACTCTAACTAGCAAGGCGCCTTTTGAGGACAAAACCATGCAGGCTTAGGCCCAAAGTGGATAATACCTCACTGGGTTGGGTCGTCACAAATAAAATCAAAAAAAAAAAATGTATTAGTGAGAATTACATTGTATGCAACATGGTTTAAAAAAAAAAAGTCAATGTTTCAACAGTCTAGAAACCCTTCTATCTTTTTCTTTTCAGTTATTCACACATTCCCCCTTTGATCCTATTACTTCTCCTATTTAGACTTATTTCTGTAAAATAGATGCATTTTTTCTTTATAAAAACATATTATTGAACTCTTACAGTAAAACAAACTTCTTATCTATTGACCAAAAAAAAATGCAATATAGTTTTCGAATATGTACCTAAAATCAATCACAGTTTTTTATTTGACTTTCATATCCCTCTTAAATTTGCCATATCAATCACACTTCCCAATCCTATGTACTTCATTTTCTTTCAGTACTTTTCTCTTTAAATTCTTAAGGTGGAAAGTATCCTGAAATTTGAGAAAAGCTTTAGTTGGTTGTTATGACAGACCAGAACATACCACGCAGAAGAATCATACAGTGAAGTCATTTCCTTGCTTGCTGATAAGAACGTTTCTTGGTCCTTGCATTACTACAGAACATATCACATTAGACAAAGCCTGCATCTATCATTATGTATAGTTAACTTAACTCTATTGTGTGGTTATCTTAGGACAATTCCTATGCTCTGTTTCTATATATTAATTTACAGGTTCTAGTCTTGACTCAACTCCCCTGCCAAGGCCTTGTTGGGTGCGAGGTTTAACATCAAAAACACACAAAAAAAACATACGTAACTCCAAAACATACAACCATTACAATGTTGTTCACAACATCTTATTGATCACAAAGCAAATGAAAACACTGGGGTGGCAATTAAGTGCAAGTCCTTTCTTTTTTTAAGGAAAGGAAAAGAATACTGTTTTATTTTATTAATCATTGCTTCTCCTCATAAGAAAAAAAAATTATTTTTACTTTAATTTAGACACTAAAGAGCTCTTTACAAAGGACAAACTAAATGTAAATTTTGCATTTTAAAAACAACATTTTGAAAGCAAAAAAATACTTTTGAAAAGCAATATCAAACTAAGCCTGAAATAGCAAATTGGTGACTGATCAAGTCATAGCCCTTAGATTTGACTAAATCTAATTACGTAAGAACAAGAGTAGGTACCAAATAGATATACTAACCAATATTACAGCTTTTATGTTGTCTGTTGTCATAGGAAATTGGAGATCACCACTCTCTTGAATTCTAAGAAGAACATCAACAAGGTCTTATTCATCTCCTACATCACCATTTCTATTCAAGTTTGCAGTCCTTTTCACTTTGTGATCATTAATGATGTTATCAAAGATAATGTTAAGCTTCTTGTGTACCCTTTGCAATCCTTGCTTCATTCCAGAAATCACATAAAGAAATTCGAGTGAAGGGAAAACATTGGATACTTCAAAACCTCCCACTAGTGAACTCATTTCCTTGCTTGCTGAAAAGAACGATTCTTGTTCTTTGCATTCCTTACCAAAAGCTGCCCTTGCAGTTATAGAATTTGTCAGTGACAGGATTTTCTAGCCAAGATTGATGACCGATCCATTAGGTGTGCAGCTCAATCTAACAAACTTCGAGACCTCTTCTTCCCTAAGCGAACGGAATAATCGAACACACTTAGGAGTTAGGAGTTCCATGATACAAATATTTCGCAGTTGCCTCCAGTAATCACCATATGGGGAGAAGGCAATGTCTGTATAGCCATATGTTACAATCTTAGCAGCAGGAAGCTGAGGTCGGTACGCAAAGTTAACATCATGATTCTTCATCACCTCTATGGCCATGTCAGGAGAAGAGACAAACAACAGTAGAGACTTCACCAAGTTCACCTAGTTGTAGATGCATAAGGGGGCCATATTTGTTGGCCAAGTCTCTCAAGGAGTGATTGGGTTGTGATCCTATCAACTGGTGCAGGTTTCCTATCAAAGGTAGCTTCCTAGGACCTGGAGGCAATTTTTTACTTGAGTCATGGGCTTTGGATCTCTTCCAAACTTTCATGAACAGAGACAAAAATAGGAGAAACGAAGCAAAAAGAATAAGCCAAAGAAGCTGCTCCTCCATGGCTAAGGGAAGAAGATGTCCAGGAGAGTGTTTTAGGGGGTTTTAAGGTAAGATTTTACTTGCAACCAGCTTAAGAATCTCCGAATTCTGTACAAGAAAGATACCATTTTGGTTGATGTTCTATTTTATTTATTTATTCATTTTGTTTTTAGCCATGAGCTATGCTCTGTAAAAGGGACAGGGCATAGTCTCTCTTTGGCTCTTTACTTTAACAAATACAATTTAAAAATAAAATATAAAAACAAAAAACAAAAAATAAACACAAAAAATAAAAACAAAAAACAAAGCAAATTTCTTTTTACACTTTCAAAAACAAAACTCTGTAAATATTTGATGCTCTATATGGCAGCCTTTAGTTTCAGCTGCACGGTTAACTACAGTAAAAGAAGCAGCAGATTTCAAACCCAACTGGTCCGTTGGTGTAATATTACTCCTTTTATAACAAAATTAGAGAAACAAAAATAAATTATAAATTATGAAACAGTTATTTTGTATTTGCTTTCAAAAACCTGCAGCAATAAATAAGCAAAAAGTAGGAGGAAAAAAAAGCATATGTTGCATAAATTTTTAAAAATATTAAAAGGTCGTTTTTTTTATTTTTATGGAGAAGCAATACAATTTGTTCTGAATTTGTATAAGCTAGAGCTACAATCCTTTTGACAATTTATCTCTATCAAAGTGTTCTAGCTTTTCAAAGAAGCCAATTTAATTGAAGGAAAGAGGAGACTATTTCTAAAAACTATACATGGAAAAAGCAATTATCAGTTTTTCAAATTTAAGAATAAAATTTTAA
This sequence comes from Buxus sempervirens, assembly GCA_947561395.2. NCBI lineage: Eukaryota > Viridiplantae > Streptophyta > Magnoliopsida > Buxales > Buxaceae > Buxus > Buxus sempervirens. The sequence goes on along the minus strand of OX387184.1, from coordinate 49,535,845 downwards.
AATGACATTGTCTTTCCATTTTTAATAGGGTGCATGTAGTCCGCATCAATCTCCTGCATCCATTCTTGCAACAACTGCTGCTATTGGTGCACTCATTTAAACAGGTTTAGGAAAAGTAGAACTTTCTTATTGAATACTTATTCCCCAATCAGATCACCCTTTGTAGAAACAGGCATAGGATTTTGATGCAGAAAATATCCAAGCATTTTTATTATTTTTAGACAATAATTATATAGAAGACTATCATTTTAAATAATTTCTTCAATCAAATACAATTTTCTAACCAATATTACAGCTTTTATATTGTTGGTTGTAATTTGGTTGTAATTTGAAACCCATGCTCTCTGCACTCATGAAGTAACAAGAGCATCAACAAGATCTTCATCTCCTAACTCACCATTGCTATTCAGGTCACCAATGATTGGGAGTGATTTGCACTGACTAGTTCCATAATGCAAACCTTTTGCATTTGTCTCCAAAGATCTCCCTATGTAGAGAAGGTTTGTATATGTAAACCTAGGTCATAATATTAGCAGGAAGAAACCCTGGTTTGATGCACAAACATAAGATCATAATTCATCAACACCTCTGTACAGTCATTTGAGCCAAACTATAGATGCAGAAAGGGCGATATTTTGCAGCTAAGTCTCTCAAGGAGTGATGGGTTTGTTATCATTTGGTGCAAGTTTCCCACTATAGGTAACTTCCTGTGCCCTGGAACAGTTTCCAGCTATGGGTTTATTTTAGCTTGCTAAGAAGAAACCAGAAAAGCTGGAGCTCAATGGATGAGAAGAAGATGACTACTTAAGAGAGTGACCTGTAGTGTTTCACATATTGAGTTTTTATTTGCAACTAGAATAGGAATTCTGGAGTTTTGTTGGGCCAGGATGCCATTTTGGTTGAAGTTCTATTTTTTATATTTGTTAGCTTTCTTTATGAGCTAAGATGTGGACATTTAACCTAACAAAGCCAATGATGGATCTAGTTTCTAGGCATGAGCGGCAAGCCGGCCCGGCACGCTTGAGGCGTGCTCAGGCGGGCCGTGGGCCAGCCGTGCCACAGGCTTGGCGAGGCACGGCACGCCAGGCCCGTTTTGCCAGGCCTAGCCCGCCAAGCCGGCCGGCCAAACCCCTTTAAATTAAAAAAAAAACTTAACAAAATCCCAAAAAATTTTTGAAAAATACTTTTATTATTCACAAAATTGTCTTACACATATTGGGATAGATTTTGCTCAAAAAAATATAAATTCATTAATTATCACAAGTACAATTACAACTTTGCAAAAATTATATAATTACTTGAACAAATAATACTGCATCACTATAGTATAAGCACATCCCAACTAGGTTGGCACCCACTCATCTATCTATCATTTGCAGTTTAAAAGAAACAAAAAAAAAGAGAGAGAAAGTACAATTCCTATACTTTGATTACAAAAATTATAACAAAACTTAGACTACTCTGGTTGACTAAAATCAATATTCAAATCATCAAAGTCTCCAGCAAGTTGATCATCTTCATATTCCTGTTCTCTCAATTCCGCCCTTAACCAATCTGTAAGACTAACATATGCTTGCACTATCTCCGGCATTAATCTGCTCCTGTAGTCGTCTACGGTTCATCCAACTGCGCTAAAAGCTGATTCTGACGCAACTGTGGACACCAAAACCGTTAGTAGATCACGTGTCATGGCGGAAAGCACAGGATAATTAACCTAATTTTGCTTCCACCATCTCAAAATGTTAAAAGCATTATGCTCTTCTATAGTATTGAAACTCATTGGGGGGCTTTCTAAAAAATCTTTAATTCAGATGATCCCCCACTACTAGATGCTGGTTGTTTTCCCTTTCTTCTCCTACTTAAAAAATTCCAAAGGGAATTATCTTGTAGTGTTTGTTGGGTTCGCGTATGACCTTGTATGCTACTACTAGTATCATATTCACAAAAAAGTCTTCCTAATAGATTTCTTATTTTACGGATATCTATTTGAAAAGTAGAATTCATATTCTCATTTATTCCATATATTAAGTCTTCAACTCCTAATTTAACCCTAGGGTCCATTGTAGTAGCTAAACAATATAAATTAGGCATCTCTTGCCAATACTTTAAAATTTTAGTTTCCATTGCAGGGATAATTTCCTTAGTAATGGGTACATTTCTATGTTGTTTAAAACAAATACTTATTTGATATAAACAAGTTATAATACTTGAGAATGTTGGGTAATAAACCACTGATAAATATCTTGTTGCATCATAAAAAACTTTTATAAATCTCTTAAAATTTCGGCTATTTGCCAATCAAGATCCTCTAATTCACTTTTAGGCATTTTAGTTTTATAAAATATTGCAATTTCTTGTTTTAATCCTAGTGTAGCTTCTAGCATTAAATATGTTGACTTCCACCTATGTTCAACATCTAGGGTAATTTTTTTATATTGCTTTCTTAAAGTTTCACAATAATATTTAAATTCTCTAGCGATTGTGCTAGATTGTTTTATATATCTTACTGCATCTCTAATATTTATTAAATGATGTTGAACAATTTTTAATCCATCTTGCACAACTAAATTAAGGATGTAACAAGCACACTTAACATGAAATAAACTTCCATCTATATTTAAGTTTAATTGTTGTCTTAATATTCTTACTACAACATTATTAGCACTTGCATTATCAAGTGCTAGAGCCATTATTTTATTGTGTATTTTATAATTTCTTAGATTTCTACTTATAGCATTTGATATATTTAGTCCAGTATGGGTAGCATCTAGTGGTTCAAAAGTTATTATTCTTTTTTCCATATTCCAATTTTGATCAATATAATGTGCAATTATAGCTAAATAACTTATTTGTTGTCTACTTGTCCAAATATCTGAGGTTAAAGCTATCTTAAAGGTATTGTTTGACAAAGTTTCTATTAATGCAGTTTTTATTTTTCCATATAATTTTATAGCATCCTTTCTTAAAGTGTGGCGTTAAAAAGGTTTAAATTGTGGTGCTAAATATTTAGTTATTAAACGGTTAAATCTTTTAGAATCTATTAATCTAAAGGATAATTCTTCTTGAATTACCTACTTTACTATTTCAAGCCTATTTTCTTCTTGATTAAAAACAAAATTACTCATAGTAACACTACTAGTAGAAATTTGGGTTTGCCTAGGGTCAATTTGGCCATGTTTTGGAAGGCATTTCTGTAAATGCCATTGCAAGTGGCCTGTACCACCTTTTCCTTTACAACTAAAATTTTTTTTGCAATGGTTACATACTGCCCTCTCTTCACTCCCTACATTTTCAATTGTAAAATTGAGCCAAACAATGGAGGTTCTACTCCTCTTGGTGCTCCTAGGTGGTAGGGAAGACGATCCCATATCTTGCGAAGGCAATTCAGTTTCAAGATCTTGGATGGGAGGGTCATTATATCGGGGTTGGGTTATATCATCTGAAAATGTTGAGTCAAAAAGGGGTCTAAGATATTCCCTTTCTTCAGTGTCAAAAAAGATAGAATACCTAGGGTCCATTATCAAATTTTTGGAAAAAAAATTCTTAATAAATAATATTATAATAAATATTTGGTGATACTAATTTATAAGAAAGGTAGAAGGAGAGACTCACTTATAATAATAATATTTATACTAATTTTAAAATCAAAAAATTAAATAGAAGAATACCTCTTTAGAATGAATCTTGAACTTTGCAATTGAAGCCTTCAACCTCCAGAGTCCAATTTCCCACTTCTAATGCTTGAACAATTAGAAGAGATCGAGTATCACCAATTTCCAATTACAACAATTAAAGCAAAGAAACTATTTGATAATCAATTAGAAGAGAGTAGGAGATTGTAGAAGATGTGTGGTTTGGAGTGGGAAAGGGAGTGGCTATTTATAGAAAATTAAAGTGGCTTTTTACCACCTCTACCCTTCAATATGACTGTTATTTTGCAGTTGGAAGGGTAGAAAAGGTCTTTTAATCAGCAATTACAACTATAGCCCCCCAATATAGCTATTATATGGTTGTTGGGGGGTAAAGTGGGCATAAAAATGGCTAGCTCTCTGGCAGGCCGGCCCGCGTGCCTGCCGTTGGGGTGTGCCCAGCGGGCCGACGCGCGAGCCAGCCTGCCGTGCCCCAACGGCAAGCCCGCGTGCCTGCTGTTGGGGCATGCCCAGCGGGCCCGCGTGCAGGCCAGCCCGCTTCGGCACGCGGGCCCACGTGCCGCATGGCCTGGCGGGCCGTGCCCCTAGGGCCTGGGGCGTGCTGTGCCATGCCGGGCCGCTGGCGTGCTGGGCCGTGCCGTGCTCAGGCCGACACGGCCCAGCACTCATCCCTACTAGTTTCTAGCACAATACTTGTTTATATGATAAGAATGTAAAATCTATCCTAATAATGATTAGATCTAATCTTATAATATGGTAATGAAAGCAAAGAATGTTGAGAAGAGCGCATCTCGTCTTGTGATAAAAGATGCCCCTGACTTTTACCAATAAAAAGGACAAAAGGTGTCCTTCCGCCCTGCTAATAGGTAATAAAATCCCAAAAAACAATGTATCAGTGAGAATTACATTGTATGCAACATGGTTTAAAAAAGAAGTCAATGTTTCAATAGTTTAGAAACCCTTCTATCTTTTCTTTTCATTTATTCACACATTCCCCCTTTGATCCTATTACTTCTCCTATTTAGACTTATTTTTGTACAGTAGATGCATTTTTTCTTTATAAAAACATATTATTGAACTCTTAGAGTAAAACAAACTTCTTATCTTTTGACCCAAAAAAAATGCAATATAGTTTCAGAATATGTACCTAAAATCAATCACAGTTTTTTATTTAACTTTCATATCCCTCTTAAATTTGCCATATCAGTCACACTTCCCAATCCTATGTACTTCATTTTCTTTCAAACCTTTTCTCTTTAAATTCTTAAGGTGGAAAGTGTTAGATATTATTAGTGGGTTATTAATGTAATTATGCTAAATTAGCTTGTGGGTATAAAACCCATTTACTGTTCATTAATTATAAATTTGAGATTAATTATTCCATTTTCTAATTTGGTATTAGAGTAAACAAAAGAAAAAAAAAACCCTAACCATCATTTGCCACCGCAGCACCCACCACCACCGTCGCGTAGCTCCTTCTTCTTCCTATCTTTGCGCGTGCGCAGCCTTCTTCTTCCTTTCTTCCCGCGCACATGCAGCCTTCTTCTTCCTCTCTTCTCGCGCATGCACAGCCTTCTTCTTCCTCTCTTCTCGCGCATGCACAGCCTTCTTCTTCCTCTCTTCTCGCGCGAGCAGCACCCTCTTCTTCTTCTCTTCTCGCGTGCAGCCTCTCTTCCTTCCCTCTCGCGCCCGCAACCTCCGGCCCCCTTTAGTCACCGGAACCTCTTCCCTTCCTCGCGCGAATCTTCCTCGCACGACCTTTTTTAGCAGCCCTAGGTTTGGCTCTATGTCATTTTGAGTAAACCTAGGGCTCTTTCCTTCGTGATGTCCTCTATGACCTATTGATGCCCTAAGGGTTCTTTATCTCTTCCTTGGTTATTTCTTTGATTCTCCATAGCAGAATCATCTAGTGCCCGTTCGGATTTGGCACCTCCTCTGACCGGTGGAAGAGTTACTAGTGTTCTGTTGAATGAACATACCTTGGATCCTCTTTTTTTTATTATTATTATTTTTATTATCTCTCTTCCATATAGATCAGAGAACCCATTCCCATTCTACTATTGCCTTCAAGAAACTCTACTATAATTTACACTCGAGGAGGAAGTTTTCATGCTAAGGAGGTAAGCAGCAAAGGAGAAGAAACATGGCATAGGTAATCCGTAATCTTCTCCTTAAATTTAAGTAACCTCTTCTAGAGTCTCAACAAAAAGACCACCATATATTGCTGCATCAGGTCAATAGTCATATCTACCACTACAAAAAAACAAGCCTTTAGCGGTGGGGAGTAATGGACTTTTAGTAGCGGTCTTTTAATGACCGCCGCTAAAAGTCACCCAACTTATTCCCTCTCCCGATCAATCTCTTCCCCAATCTCTCTCTTTTGCTAAACTCTCACCCTAATCTCCCTCCTCCGATCATCTATCTCTTTCCCCTTTCCCCTAGACTCTCGCTCTAAAACCTACGCAAATTACTTCCGCCCCATCTCTTTCCCCGACCATTTCTCTTTCGCCCCTACCATTTCTCTTTTGCTCTAGATCCGGAAAGATGCTTCGAGGTAGTACGATGTTCGAAATTATCTCTCTTCGCCGTTGGTTCCATTGAGGAAGACGCCTTTCAATACTTCTGTAAAGGTGAAATCTCAACCCTAAATTCTCTATTTCTGTTCTTTTTATTATCCTTTTCCGTTAGATTATGATTCCACCTGTTTTCCCTGGTTTCATCTCTGTTTTCTGGTTTCAATGTGTTTCGTCAATCTTCATCAGCAGTTCTTGAAATGAAATGGCTGTTGGAGGAGTTTGTGTGGCTCGTTTGTCAATTATTGTGAATGTGCGTCCCATAATTTGTCAGATTAAAGTCGACCATTTCTCTTGCTTTTATTTCTACATATACATTGAGACTAATGAAATGCTTTGTATGATCTATATTTTTAGTCTCTGGACTTGGTGAGCTCATGTTAGTTACTGGTTGTTAGAATGCATGTGTTTTTTTCTTATTTAGATTGCCTTGAGATAGTTTTCTCTTCGAACTAGCGAAAAGGCACACTAAATGCACTTGGCAAATCTGGAAATTGTAACTCAAGGTTGTGTGTGCAAATCTGGATTCAGCCAGTCCATACTTCTTTCCCTTTTTTTTTACACGTTTTTATTTTGACTTGTCTCTTTGTGTCTTGAATGAAAGTTTAATAGTCAGAGTTTTTTTTCCATCACATACTATGGCTAGACTCTGTATGATCTGCTCAAAGTAAATTTTAGTCTTCTGAGCTTTTTAATTATCTGTTAGAAGCTGAATTACAGATTCTATAACCTCCTTGGATATCCTGGCTTATTTTCAAGTACCACACGATTTCTTAACTTCTATAACCTCCCCTGGATATCCTGATTTATTTTCATAGAGCATTCAAGAATATATGTTTCATTTGTGTCCATGAATATATTGTTGTATGTCTTAACCATTTGCCAAACTTGCTTGGTAAAGACACATTCTTTAAACAAATTATTACTATTTTGCATACCTTGAGTACAGAAAGTGCAATAATAATTGACTGGAATCCTTCTCAATGCTAAATTGAAACCCATATAGATCTCAAGAGTTCCTTATTTTTGTATGTTAATATATTGGCAGCTTGATAGAGAATTTCCTGTCATTGGTTACTCCACTATTTGATCTAGCAGTTAACCTTTTTATGGCTGCTTTCTTTATTTTTCCAGTTATCTCTGTTTTAAGAGGTAAACCATTCACTAATTCATGAGATTATTTCTGACCAGAAATACATTCCAAGGTAGCTGCTGCATCTGCTGTTCGAATAACATTACTAGGTATATTCTGCCACCTTATCTGGAATAGATCTTTCAATTTTATAATTCCCTGTTGTCATGTGTAATAACATCGTGTCATATTTTTTAATCCTTTTAAAGTTCTGCAGTTAAATTTAGTAGAGCCTTTTTTGCCATGTGTAATAACATCTTGAAGCTTGCTTTATTTTCTTGATGGATTGTTATACAAGAAAAATTATTTTTGATACGTAAAAAGCCTCATCTTCCGCACTATAAGTACCCAAACCTTTCAAAACTTGGGCTTATTGATATATATTGTTCAAGATTGGATGGATGCATGTATATTAGCTAGGGGCACTATTTTGAGATGGTTAGAATTGTGAAATGCATCTTCTATGGCAAGCTATTTTTTGCTTCTTCTGCTTTGTTTCTGCTTTCCAGACCTTCCCAATGTCTTGTGCAATTCTCATGAATTTTGTGTTAAGAGTTCCATTTTTTGAGGCATATGTCCTTGCAAATAAACTACACCTTGGATTTTATTTTGCCTTTCTTGTTTGGAGTTGCAGTATTTTATAAATTGGAGTTAGGGCACTGATAAAGCTGCACATACTGCAGAATAATGCTAACATATTCATAAACATTAATCCAAACCATATAACCACTACAGGAGTTACCATTAAGTAAATTCTTTGTAAGCATTATGGTCTTGAAAATTTCAAGGCTGTATTTATTGTATTATAATTTTTCTCTTACTACTTGAGTGTTTTTCAGGAGAGGGGGAGGATGTCAAGGCTAAAGGACTCTAGGTTTTTGTTATTGACAATATATGAAATATCATATATTGCCAATATTCTGAAATTAGATCATATTTAGCTCCTCAAAATATTGTCTAAACCTTTTTTATTTTTTTAATTATTGTCTTTCACAGGATATTCGACAAAACTATTCTGAATATCCAAATTCAGTTTCCTTCCTCATGGATAAGAGTTGGATTCTAAAGTGGAGGTAACTTGATTAAAAAATTTAAATTTGTTACATTTATATGGCCTTATATATTTAGGGCCATATATACGTACATACACACACACATTAGGTCTTTTCCTTCCTTAGTTATTTCTTTGATAAATAGGACGAGTCAGGAATATATTGAAGGGGTAAAGAAGTTCATTAATTTTGCATTCGCTAATGGAGCAATAGTTGAAGGAAAGTTGAAGTGCCCATGTCGAAATTGTAACAATGTACTGTATCAAGATGAAGAGACAGCATATGATCACATGATTTGTGATGGATTCGATAAGAATTATACGGAATGGATATTTCATGGGGAAGATATATTAAATCATGCATCTACGAGTGCAAATGTGGGAGATGATGTATTTGATGCACATTGCCGTAGTGGTGATATGGAGGATTTGTTGCATGATTCAGTTGGGAGTTTAAACTCTGATGAACATGAAACGTGTAACATCCCTGATCTTTAGGGTGATAAGTTCTTCAAATTGGTAAAAGATGCGAAGCAAGAGTTGTATCCGGGGTGTAAGAAATACACCAAGTTGTCATTTGTAGTGACAATATTTCACATCAAGACTCTTTGTGGGTGGTGTAAGCACCCAAATTTTGATCAAACCAAAAAAGAGAAAAAAAAAAGAAAGAAAAGAAAAGAATAGAAAAGAAAATAAGAAAACAAAAAAAATGTGCTAAAAGACAGCAAAACAGCTCAAAACCCTGGCAGAAAGTCAAACCCCGAGGGGACAAAAAGTTGACTTTTTGATTAAGTGATATTTGGCCACCTTGCTTTATATCATTGGATAGAGAATCCCGACGCGATTCCAGCGCAACTGAGTTTGCAGGAATCGGAGTCCGGATGAAGGTTCTGCGGGCAGTCAAACTTGGGCGAAGCCAAAAGTTGACTTTCTGCTAAAATCCGATCCAGGTGCTTACCCCTATACCATTGGATGGAGGGCTCCGACACGATTCCAATGCAATTGAGTTTTCAGGAATCGGAGTCCGGATGAAGAAAATATGAGCTGACAAAATTCCCGAGCAGCAAAACCGGCAAACTGCGCACGTGGCAAAAAGCTGCACACGTGGCGAGTTGCGCAGCAAAATATCTCGGGGATCAAATCTGTAAATATCCAAACATTCAAAATATCCCAGGGACCAATCTGAAAATATTTGAAAATATTTGAATAAAATAATATTAAACCAAAATATCCCAGGGACTATATCTTAATTTTTGGATTTTTTAAACAAACCCGCGGCGGCATTTAATGTTTTAATCATTTTGCCGCTCACGCCCAGCGACAGCAAGTGGGCGCGAGCTGAGCGCTGAAGTCGGCGGATACCCGTCCTCTTCTATAAAAGCCTCATCAGCCTTCATTTGCAGGGGTTCTGCATTTTTTTTTGTGGGGGATTTTTGGTTCGGCATTTCTTGGGGGTGGGACATTCTGTTGTTCCTCGACATTCGAACGTAGTCTGGGCTACCATCTTCCCCAAAGAACCACACCCTTGGCCATTCCTTTCTTCCTCTTCTTCCTCGTCAAACCCGAAGGTGATCTTGTTGTTGGTGCGAGAAGGAGGGGGCTCCGGCAGCTGCTCGTTGGCTCCAAGGAACCCTCCGGCCTACTCTACAGAGACCTAGAACCAAGGTGAGCTCTCCACTTTCTTTTGTTCAATATATATATATAAATCAGGCTTCCCATGCATCTCTAACAGCTGGTTTGTCATTGCTTGCTTGATTCGAGGGGGAGCATGTTCCCTCTTATCTCATCTCTTGTATCCCGAATAAAGCCCCCCTGTTCCCTTCTTTGCATGTTCTGTTAATATTTTGTTTCGGATTTGTAAGTTTCCAGAGAGATTTGAGTGATGAGTGGTGAGGATCCGTTAGGTTAGATTAATTTCCATCTGTGTTTAGAGGTCTGCTGGGGTTCTAAGGATCCCCAGAAACCAGTTACAGAGCTTAGAACCAATCGGAAATGGAGTTTGGAGAGAAAAAAACAGAGAGTCAGGGTCTGCGCTGAGCTCGCGCCGAGCTCGCGCTCACCTAGCTTGGGTCCGCCCACTTCACGCCGAGCTCGCGCTCACCTCGCGCCGAGCTCGCGCCCACTTCTTTTTGGTGCGCTGAGCTCGCGCCCACCTGGCGCATAGCTCGCGCCCACCTCGCGCCGAGCTCGCGCCCACTTGGCGCCCACCTCACGCCCACTTCATTTTTCGTGTTTTTTCGCTGTTTTCGGTCCGCCCATTTCGCGCCGACCTCGCGCCTACTACCTGAGGTCGGCGCCTACCCCTAAAACATGCCGAATTGATATATTTTTTAAAAATTCCAAAAATACCCTTTACTGTACCGCGAAGCCCCTTGGACCCAGCTTAATGAGCTAGTCTCCTTTTGCTAAGTATGGGTGGCACTCTTAAATCGAGCCAAATGAACCAATAGGGTTTCCGGGTCACCCGGAAACCCAACATGGGACTTGGACCCTCGGTCCAACTTGATTTCCAGTGGGCCTTCCAACGGGGCCCACCCGGCCCAATAAACATGTATGCATGCAACTTAATCAAGATAAGTGAAATTAACCGACTAAACCGGGCGGGCCAAACTTAAGGCGGTCCACCCGAACAGGACTTGTGAAATTGATGCATGAAATGCGTGGTTTGGCCGAGACTACGAGTAGGGCCTATCGGGCCCGCTAAGCCCATGAACCCGACCAACTTAGGGTTTCCAAACCCTAATTCAGGAAGCCTTGGGCTTTCAAGCCCAAGCCCAGGTAAAGGGCCCCAAGCCCAATGCTTGGCCCATTTTGACACAGATAGGAAAGATAAAATCAAAATCACTTGGCAACCAATTGTGGGGCCCACTCAAGGGCCCACAAAGCAATCCCGGCACACTTTTGGCATGAAATCCACTTAGCTAATCCAATTTGAACTTCAAATAAAAATCAGTTCATTTGAACCAAAGCCCAAAGGGCCTCTCAGGTTTAGATTGAGGCCCACCAAGGGGACATATGGGCCACACTTGGCCCACCAAGGAATCTGTGGGCCTTCCAATGGGGCCCGCCCAATTAGACTCACATCACTTTAATTAAAAAAGATAAAATCAAGTAAAGGGACCCACACCACTTTGGCGGTCCCGCCAGACTTAATCAAAATTGCATGCTGGAATAGGAATCGGGTGAGTGAGAGACCAAAGTTGACTCAAAACTAGGGAAACCTATGGGACCTGTCACTTGACGGGGTGGACTGGGGTGTCTACGGACTTCCCCAGACCACAACCGAGCCCCTACTTAGAATTTCAAAAGTCGCAGACCAAAAGCCTTAGTAGAAGAACTTAGGCACCCAGGTGTCTGCCTGCACCCCATCAGGCAGTGGCGACTCCAAACAAATCCCGAGGCACGCATCGTTTTGCACACAGCCTCGTCGTGCGACCGAAATCAGGGTGCGCACAGGTGGAGCAACCAATCAATTACCATGTTATTTAATGCGCTAAATGATGCATTCCCAGAAGGATCAACGTTGCCAGAAAATTATACCCAGTCGAAGAAGATGATTTCAGATCTGAGTCTTAATTATAATAAAATTGACGCATGCCCAAATGATTGTATGCTCTATTGGAAAGAGACTGCCGACAAACAAGCATGTGATGTGTGTGGTGTCTCGAGGTGGAAGACAGAAGAAAGTTCGGCTGGAAGGAAGAAGAGGAAAACTCCAGCTAAAATTTTGCGTCATTTCCCATTGAAGCCACAGTTACAAAGATTGTTCATGTCATCAAAAACTGCCTCCAACATGAGATGGCACGATGAGGGGCGCACTAAAGATGGGTTGCTAAGACATCCTGCAGACTCCTTAGCATGGAAACATTTGGACAATTATGACTCGTCTTTTGCATCAGAACCTCATAATATCAGGCTTGGGTTGGCAAGCGATGGGTTTAATCCTTTTAGGGCAATGAGTATTTCGCACAGCACGTGGCCAGTTGTTATAATTCCATATAATTTGCCGCCGTGGAAGTGCATGAAAAAGCCTAATATGATTCTCTCATTGCTTATACCTGGCCCCTCTGGACCTGGAAATGATATTTATATATACTTAAGGCCATTAATTGAAGAACTTAAGGAATTATGGGAATCGGGAGTGGTGACTTTTGATGCTTCAATGAATGCAGCATTCCAGATGCGTGCAGCCTTGCTATGGACTATTAGTGATTTTCCTTGGTATGCCATGCTGTCAGGATGGAGTACCAAAGGGAGGTTTGCATGTCTTTCTTGTAACAAGGATACTTGTAGCTGATACCTTTGTAACGGAAGGAAATATGCTTACATGGGTCATCGTCGATTCTTGCCACTCAATCATAGGTTTTGACGAAACAAACAATCTTTTGATGGTACTATGGAAGAGAGATCTCCTCCTATTCAAATGTCAGGCGCTGATGTGTTGAATCAATTGGAGGGAGCCACTTTTACACTTGGAAAGAAAAAAATACAGATTGATGGGAGAAAAAAATCAAGACATACAAGCAATGTAAGCATGCCTTATAGTTGGAAGAAAAAGAGCATATTTTTTGAGTTGCCATATTGGGCGCATAATATCTTGAGGCATAATTTAGATGTTATGCACATTGAGAAGAATGTATGTGATAGTGTGTTAAGGACATTATTGAATATTGATGGAAAATCAAAAGATACTTTGAAGGCGCGTTTGGACTTGGTTGATATGGGCATGAGACATGCGCTTCACCCACGTCTTTTGCATGCTACAAACAAAGTATATTTACCTACAGCATGCTTTTGCATGGACAAGAATTATTTTGCAAGGTTCTTAAAAGCATTGGGTATGCTTCAAATATTGCAAGGTGTCTCAATATTAAAGAACATAAAATATTTGGCTTGAAGAATCATGACTCTCATATAATAATGCAACAATTTCTACCGCTTGCTATAAGGAAGGCATTACCCAAGAACGTCAGTTCAGTCTTAATAGAATTGAGCAACTTTTTTCGAGAAATTTGTTCCAAAGTATATCGAGAGCATGAGTTGAAACGACTAGAGGAGTGTATTGTGCTCACTCTTTGTCACTTGGAGATGATTTTCCCTCCAGCTTTCTTCGATATCATGGTGCACTTGCCTATTCATTTGGTTTCAGAGGCAATGTTAGGTGGACCCGTCCAATATCGTTGGATGTATCCCATTGAGAGGTATGCATCTTGTTTAAACTTACAAGGATTAATATTATAATTTTTATTGCAATAAATAATTTGTGGCACAATCGTATTCCCATAGGTATCTGTTCACACTAAAGTCCTATGTGCGTAATAAAGCTCAGCCGGAAGGATCCATTGCTAAAGGCTACTTGGCAGAAGAATGTTTAACATTCTGTTCGAGATACCTGCAAAATGTCGAAACAAGGTTCAATCGGCCAATGAGGAGTTATGATGAAAATGCTGTAGGAAGCATTGAGCCGTTTCAGCTTAGTGAGTTAGAATGGACACAAGCTCATCGTTATATATTGTTCAATTGTGAGAAGGCCACAAATTATTTAGAGTAAGTTATAAATGTTTTATTTGATAAAATTTTGATTTTGAATGCTTTATAAATTTACTATTTATCTTTTCAGTCAACATGTTCGGTTACTTAAGATGAAGAATCCAAGAGCACGTCCACATGAAATTGATAAAATGCATAATGAGAAGTTTATCAATTGGTTCATGCACTATGTAAGTAATACTTCCTTGATTCTAGTGGACAACTAAATTTATATTTTGACAAATTTATAATCTCTTTTTTTCTTACTTATATGCCAAAAATAGGTTCCAACATTGAAACAAGCAAATATAGAGGTGCCGGATGAGATTACACAGCTTGCCCGAGGTCCACTTTCAATGGCAAAACGACTTAAGGGATATATAATAAATGGATATAGGTTTCGCACCATTGATATGGAAAAGGATAGTAAAACCCAAAACAGTGGTGTTGTGGTTACTACAAAAATTAGAAGTTATGCAAGTGCTAGAGATAGAAGCCCTATTGCAAGCGACTTAGCCTTCTATGGTTGCTTAACAGATATAATAGAGTTGACATATTCTAAACACCTCCAATATGTTTTGTTCAAGTGCGATTGGGTTGATGTGAGAGCACATGGTAGATGAATTAAGACTGATGAGTTCGGTTTCACGCTTGTAAACTTTACGCGATTGTTATTTTCTTCTCAGCAAGTGAGTTATGAACCTTATGTTTTGGCAACTCAAGCAGAGCAAGGGTTTTACGTACAAGATCCAACCCAACAGGATTGGCATGTTGTCATTAAAACCAAACCGAGGGACTTATTTGATATGAAGGAGGAATATATTGAGGATGATTATGAACTTTTGAAGAATGAGCCCTTCGGTGATCAACACTTACATGACATGGGAATTCATAGTGATGATGGTGTCAATTGGGTGTGAGAAAATGTTGCTGGAACAACTATTGGTGCACCTTCTCATATGCTAGCCGGGGAATATGCTCCTACCGATAATAATAGTTTGCCGAAAGATACTTTAGGATGAAACTTTGATATATAGTCAAATAATATCTTAGCATCTTTTTATGTAGGTCGGTGAACATTTTAGCCAACAAGAGGCTCCTACAGAACCAGGGAGGCGATCAAATGAGGTAATCGTTATTATTATATATTAATAGACTATTAGTTTAACTTTAGATTTTACTATATTTTTTATTGAGTAAATTAAAATACTTTTCAGGAGGGCTCTAACAATGATCGATGAATCTTTTTTTTTTTTTTTTTGAAACTTGGGGTATCCGGGCCAGCTTGCGCGCACCACGACTAATCCCCAAGGGCTTGTGTAGTCCCCCCGTCCCACACAAACCGGGTAATTACCAGGCCAAAGGCCCTGGGGGTAGCCCCAAAGAATTGATAGCATCTGAGAAGTTTTGAACCTGAGACCTTGGAGGGAGCATACCCCCAGGCCCCAAGCCTTGACCACTAGGCCAACCCTTTGGGGTTATGATCGATGAATCTTAGATGAGTATACTTAACACCTGGTCATGGACAGGTATGTTTAAAGCAACTGGAGCATGTGTATTTAGTCACTTTATTATCATGACTATTTTTGGTGTTATTGGTGTTTTCGCAGTGGAGCTTGAAGGTTTGGAGATGGATTTCAAAGCATCAAACCATGGTTGTGAACAAATTTTTTTTTGTTTTTTCTAATCAGGTTTGTAGATGAATTTTGAACAATCAAATGTCATAATTTGAAAGTGCAAGTTTCAAATTAATGTTTTTTTTAATTTGTAAATTCTTATTATTTTTTATTTGGTTTAATTCGGTTGAATGGGTGATTGCAGACAAGAGGGAGAGAGAGGGAGGGGGTGGGTTGGGTACGGGTTATATGGGATTGGGGGTAGGTCGGGTATGGGATTTGGGGGGTGGTGGGGGGATAGCGCTGAATGCTTGTGGGGTTTATTTGTGAAAAAAAAAAATTGGGGGTCGTGGGATAGTGCCAAATCCATGGGGGTTTATTTGTGAAAATAAGGATAGTGCCGAATGCATGGGGGGTTTATTTGTGAAAATAAAAAAATCGGGGGTTGTAAAAATAAAAACAAAAAACGCCCCAAAAAAAATAACTAAATAAAGACCTTTAGCGGCGGGCATGACTGCCGCTAAAAGTGACTTTTTTGTAGTGTACTCTTATATATATGATTTTAGTGGCAAAGATCTAAGTGCAAAGTTTACTCGTACTACATGAATTTTTAGGACAAATGGACACTTCAATGCATTTTTTTTCTCGCGGTTTTTGGCCTGTAAAAGCTTCAAATCCATGCCAGTTCATCAATATAAAGTGAATTTCAGTAAATTCAGGTCCCCTAGATAGTTTAGGCGTTTCATTTGCATGGTTAAAGACTCAAATGAAGTTGATATGTTTAGCAAAGTTAAAGGGCAGAGATATTGACAATTCTCAGACTCACCCATTAAATAGTCGTTTGCAAATTGAATGAAGCAAAGGTACAAAAAGAAACGGAAGAAATTGGCTTGAGAGCACAATCCATTTCTCCCCTAAAAAATTATTGTTAACACACCAGTTCCAACTTCCAACAGTGTGCTTTGTGGAAGGAAGGATAAGATGTGATGGAGAAATGTTTCAGGTAAATGACCAGTTCTATCTTCTTCCTTGTCGATAGCATGTCCCTTTTGAGGGCTCCATGATGGAGGACTTGCATCCATGGCCTCAGTTTTCCTCCAAAAACATAATTTTCATTATTAAAAACAAAACTAGATGAGAATAATACCATGAAACTCACAAGAACATAAGAATTAACCCTATAACTACTATGAGAAAATATGAAAGAGTTTAAAGGAATACGAGGCAACTGTGTCTCAATTGGATTCAAGGATACCATAGTGATGAATCACAATAGATTGTCAGTCCACACATCAAGCCAAATCCTATATCAACCATAATCCAAGATGTGAACAGTTTATAGGGTTTAAGTCCTTCATGGAAATTGATTTTTGTTTTTCCCTTATCTGTAAATAATACCATGACATTCAATAGAAACATGGCATTATATATTGAACCCAATAACAAGAAGTATTTTTTTTTTTTATGAAAGGCCAAGCCTAAATACTTTCATTAACAGAAACCATAATTACATGATCGTCAATTGCCAACCGGAAGATACAAGAAGACCAAACATAGACAATAAGGAGGCTTAAGAGCATAGTCACCAAATACTCAACCTATTATTCTACTACGTCACAACAAAGGTAGGTCAAACCTATGTCCAAAGCCATATAAACCAGCTGAAAACCAGTAGTAAAATCTAACAAGGGCTCTGCGCAAAGGCGGATTAATGATCCCATTCCTAGAAGGGAG
Organism: Buxus sempervirens; assembly: GCA_947561395.2. NCBI lineage: Eukaryota > Viridiplantae > Streptophyta > Magnoliopsida > Buxales > Buxaceae > Buxus > Buxus sempervirens. Next base: position 49,518,560 of record OX387184.1, on the reverse strand, counting down.
GAAAGCATCATCGTCAAAGACGTGATGAAAGTTGGGTGAGGAAGTGGCGAACCAAACGTCTCCCAGGTAGAGCGGCGTAGTAGACGAAGGTTGAGTATGGCGCTCCTGCACCTAAACACCCCAACCACAAAAAGAACAAAGAGATCAACTATGCCAATTAGGATCATCAACAAAAAGAAACTGGAAAACATCACTGGCATAACGACCCTGAAACAAATAGCTTGTGCCATCAATGACAAGACCAACCAAGAGATAACCAAAATAGAACCTGAACCATAACAACAAACAAAGGCTATAACAGAGAAGGGGGTTGTGATAACCGACTATCCCACCAGGAATAGCTAGGGCAACCGCCCATTGTCGTCCCCTTCGGGGTATTCCTCACCTTCATCAGCCAATTCCATATGAAATAAAAACAAAACCAGCAACCACCTGAAAATCTAGGACTTGCATCATCTACAGCGTTGCTTTTACAGCGACGCTTACAGCTTTAACCCATGTGCGACACACGTATAGGAGCCGTTGTGTTTGGAAAGCCATGACGGAGCTGCTTCTGTGTCGTTATCAGATGAATTTCCTTTTTTTTTTTTTTTTTTTTGTTCAAACATTAAAAATAGTTGGTTAAAAAAAATACAAAACAAAACAAAACAAAACTTTTCTCTCTTCTTTCTTCAGCAAAGACCGGACCATAACAAGAATGCAAAAGAAAACCCTAAAAAGATTTTTTTTCCTTTTTTTCTGAAACCAGTGTAAGGTGTATGCAACATTCTTGGTTTGATTGTTCACCATCGAAGCTAACAACATTCCAACAAGATTTTTCTTTCTTAAGCAAAGAACGGACCATAACAGCTTAAAACATAAAACCCCCCAATGCTGAAAAGAATGCAAAAGAAAACCCTAAAAGATTTTTTTTTATTTTTTATCTGAAACCACTGTAAGGTGTATGCCACATCCTTGGTTTGATTGTTCACCATCAAACCTAACAACATTCCAACAAGATTTTGCAATTACTAGTTACAAAATCAATAAAAATTGAAAACCCACTTCTGATTGAGAGGATAGACAAGGCAAATCACATCAAACTTCAAAGATTACAGAAACTGCTCATTCCAAAGAAAACCAAAATTTTCCCATCTAAATCACACTAACATCAAGCGAGGTTCAAATTTCCTTTTAATGACTTTGATCTCTTTTTAGATTGATTGAATAATACTTAGAGATATCCACCCCATGTTTTTGATGATGTGCCATTCAGAAACTGGTCGTGCATGGGAAGAAAATAACGAAGAGTTAAGATTTTTAGAAAACCAGTGAAGAGGAGAGTTTTCTTGAAATTATGAATAGCATTCGCATTGAGCTCTTCAACATGGGAGACTCAAGAAATTCTTAATGATTTAGAGGTTCTATTGAGGGAAATAGTTCTCGTAAATAATCAAACCCTAAAATTTGTGTGCTTTCTACATCTACAAGTGTCAATGAGAGCTTGGATGGTCCATGGAGAGTAGAGATTATTCTCGAAATGTCTCCTTCAAGGACTGATAATAGTGTGACGGAAATGAAAGAAACAATAACGGTCGAAGCTAAAGAAACAAAGAATTTCACTTCGCCAATTGTTGAGGAGGACAAATTGCAGACAGATTTTTTGAGTTACTCTCACTCAAAAGTTACAGTCGTGGACACAATTCGCGTCATCTATAGCCGAGATTGCGATAGTTGAATCTTCAGTACAAGAGAGAACTGAGAAATCTCTTTTGATGATGATGACTACAATCGTCCAGCAAAAGAGACGATGAACAGTGACCTTCCGGTGTTTTTCATATCCCCCAACAGCAATCACTTTCTCTGAAATTTAATTTTTAGTGGTACTTTATCAAACTATTTAAGATTTAATCGATAAAGTTTTGAGTTTTAACTTTTAATACACCTTTATCAACATAATTAATTTTTAGTGTCATTTAACTGTCACGGATAAATTCTTCCAAAAATACCCTTATACAATTTACTTTCGAGACTTATACAAGCAATAAATTGACTTGTACAAGCCATTTTAGACTTGTACAAGTAATAAAATGACTTGTACAAGTCAAAAATTAGCTTGTACAAGTCAATAAAGTGACTTGTACAAGTCATTTGGATAAGTGACGTAAGGGCATTTTTGGAATAATTGATTTGTAATAGTGAAATGATACTAAAAATTAATTATTCTGATAAAGGTGTATTAAAAATTAAAACTCAAAACTTTGTCGAATAAATCTTAAATAGTTTGATAAAGTACCACTAAAAATTAAATTTCCCTTTTATTTTTTAGTTAATCGGCGTTAAGCGGTGTCTCACTTACGGCAATGCTGTAACGCTTCACTGTAAGCCCAATGTTGTAGATGATGTGCGTCCGAAAATCTATAGATGATTTCCACGAAATATGACCTCCCGAACCCTAGCTATCCAACTCAACACAAGGGAAGAGACACTGCAAGCAGGCGAGAGAGCCGATTAGAAACTGTCGTCAAAGATGAACGGGGATAACAACAAGAAGAAGGACGCTGATCACCAGATCACAACTACGGCGAGAGCTTTGCCTCGATCTCCTCAAACGTCTCCCAGCTTCCCCTTTAAAGTATGATCTCATCAACTAATACAAGAAGTATGAACACTATAAAGGGAAATAGGGACGCTTAGTATGTTTTTTTATTTAAAGATTTCCAACAGTATTGTGGCACAACAGATTATTAATCCACACATGAACCTGACACAACTCTAAATGAAACTGTTCAGAGGGTTTTTAGTAAGCCATGGAATTTGATGGATTTTTTTTTTCTTTTCCTATTAGGATTAGTGATTCAAATGTAACTATCATAAAATAGGCGAACCCAGAGTCACGGGAAACTTTAAATCTGCAAAGAAGAAGAAGAATGAATCCATTTATAAAATAATAAAAATTTTGCGTATTCCTCTTGAGGGTGCCACTTGGGATGGTAGCAAGATTTTTGGAGTTCCAAACTCTTGGGTTCGAAACTTCGTGTTGAAGCTATTGAATCGGAAGAAACCTTTTGTTTACATCTTCTTTCTCACACTTTTGACATTACCGTGATGTGCTTTATATAATGATACAAAAGGGATATTCCTGGGGAATATTATAACAGAATGATCTTCTGAGCAGGTTCTAGAAGATATTCTGTTATGGTTCAGCTTTGGGTTTAGTGGTTCAATTAGGCATGGATGATGATGGTTTAACAGCCCCCCTCAAGTCAAGCGGCAGTGGACGAAGGCGTAGACTTGCACAAGTGGATAGGAAATGAGCTGCAGATAGAGGCTTTGTGAAAACATCAGCGAGCTGATCCTTGCCGGAGATGAAAGATACCGAAAGAGAGTTGTTGAGCACACGTTCTCTTACAAAGTGAAAATCAATCTCCACATGTTTAGTTCGAGCATGAAAGACCGGATTAGAGGAGAGATAAGTGGCACCCAGATTGTCACAATAAACCAAAGGGGCTTGGGGAAGATTGATACCAAGATCTTTACACAGATGCTGAAGCCAGATTATTTCTGCAACTGTATTAGCAACACCTTTAAACTCAGCTTCAGTAGATGATCGTGCAATGGTAGGTTGTTTCTTGGATGACCAAGAAACAATATTAGACCCAAAAAATATACAATAGCCACTAGTAGATCGCCGGTCATCTGGGCAACCAGCCCAATCAGCATCAGAGAAGGCCACAAGATTGAACGAAGAGCTGGGTGTGATCAGTAAACCAAGATGGATGGTGTGCTTGAGATAGCGAAGAATTCTTTTGACGGCCTGCCAATGAGGGACACGAGGGGCATGCATGAATTGGCAGACTTTTGCAACTGCAAAGGCTAAGTCTGGCCTGGTGAAAGACAAATATTGCAAAGACCCCACTGTGCTGCGATAAAGAGTGGGATTATCAAACAAATTCCCAGAAAAAGTGCTAAGTTTTTCCGAGGTAGACATTGGAGTCTTGACAGGCTTGGCCAAATGCATATTAGTGCGCAGCAGCAAATCATTAATGTATTTTTGTTGGGTAAGTGATAATCCAGCAGGATTAAAAGAGGCTTCTATACCCAGAAAATAATGAAGTTGCCCAAGATCAGTAATGGGGAAATCAGCTCTAAGAGCATTGAGAAGTGCAGAAATACTATCCAAATTGGTGCCTGTGACAAGTAAATCATCAACATAAACCAATATGTAGAGAGAAATACCACCAGAGATTCGCACAAATAGAGAGGAGTCCGCTGATGAAATAGTGAAACCAAGCTCAATAAGGCGGCAACTTAACCGAGAATACCATGCTATAGGGGACTGCTTGAGGCCATAAATAGCCTTATGCAATTTGCAGACATGGGAAGGATATTGAGGGTGGACGAAGCCAGGTGGTTGTGCCATATACACTGTCTCTGATAAAGGTCCATGCAAGAAAGCATTCTGAACATCATATTGGCGTATGGGCCATCCATGGGAGACTGCAAGAGTTAAAACAAGCCGAATGGTGGTAGTCTTTACTACAGGGCTAAAGGTTTGATCATAATCCACACCGGGCTGTTGTAAAAACCCCTTGGCAACAAGTCTGGCTTTCCTTCGCTCAATAGAACCATCAGCAAAGCATTTTGTGCGAAAGACCCATTTACTTGTGATGGTATTTGTGGATTCAGATGCAGGAACTAAGGACCATGTGTCATTAGATAATAAGGCATTAAACTCCTTTGTCATGGCATCACGCCATTCTGGAAATTTCTGAGCAACTGAAAAACAGGTGGGATTCTCTGGAACAGAAGTTGTGGCAGTTAGCATAACTTGTGGAGGAGGCCACCGAATAGTCCCATCAGTGAACTGGCGGGGTTGAGCTGTGTTGGTCCTTGATCGAGTGATCATGGGATGTTCTGTTTGGTGAAGTTTGGGTGCAGGTACAGCAGGTGGTGAAGAGGATGTGGGAGAAATAGTAGGTAGAGAAGCAGAGGAAGAAGGCGAAGGGAAAGGAGCTGGGCCAAGAAGTGAAGGAGAGGAAGTGAGGGGAGGATCCTTGGGTGGTGGGGATATAATAGGTAGGAAAGTGTGGGTGGGCTCAGGAGATGAAGTAGACTGGGTTTGTGTAGCAAAAGGGAAGGAGTGCTCATTGAAACGGACATCTTTGGAGATGATGATATTGCCTGTATTGATGTTATAACAAAGAAAGCCATGATGTTTTGGGCTTAACCCAAAATAGACACAAAGAGTAGATCTGAAATCAAACTTGTGTTTGTTAAAGGGTCTGGTTAGGGGCCAACAGGCTGAGCCAAACACACGCAGATTAGAGAGATTGGGTTGTTTCTGATATAGAAGAAAGAAAGGAGAATGGTTCTTGAGGGTGGGTGAGGGAAGTAAATTAATCAGATAAACAGCATGGAGGAATGCATAAGACCAGAAACGAAGGGGGATAGAGGCATGAGCAAGGAGAGCTAGACCGGATTCAACAATGTGGCGATGTTTTCGCTCGGCCACTCCATTTTGTGAATGGGCATGAGGACAGGTAAACCGATGCTTGATGCCAGTAGAAGAAAGGTAAGAAGTGAATGATCGAAATTCCCCCCTGAATCCGATTGAAATTGTTTGATTTTTAGATTAAATTGAAGTTCAACTTGGGATTTAAATTTGAGAAAAACATCCAGTGCTTGAGATTTATATTTCAAAGGAAACAACCATGTGTATCGAGAGAAATCATCAACAAAAATGATATAATATTGATAACCATCTGAAGATACATGTGGTGATGGACCCCAAAGGTCTGAAAAAATTAAATCAAGTGGTGCAGTAGACTTAGATGAACGGGATGGAGCTGGTAACTGATGAGATTTAGCCATAGCACATGCATCACAAAAAGCCATGGAAGAAGCATTGGTAAAAGGAAGATGATGTTGCTGAAGAACAGTGTGAACAATACGTAGAGAAGGATGACCAATACGAGCATGCCAGAGTTGCAGAGGAGCAGCAGTAATGTGAGCCTGAGAAAAGCTTGAAGGGGAGGTGAATTTGTAGAGACCATTACTTGTGGTTGTCCCTTGAAGAAGTATCTTCCCTGAGTTGCAATCCTTGACATAAAAACAGTGAGAAAAGAATTCAAAATAAACATGATTGTCCAAACAGAATTGGCGAACTGAAACCAAATTCTTGGTAAAAGTGGGAACACACAAGAGATTTGTTAGAATGTAAGGAGAAGGAGAAGATGGAAAAGATGCAGAACCAGAGTGAGATATAGGTACTGAAATACCATTGCCAACACGAAGATGTTCTTCGCCCAAATATTCAGCAGACTGCAAATTCAGATTAGCCAGATCACTGGTGACATGATTTGTAGCAGCTATATCGGGGTACCAGCTCATGTCTGAAACACTGTTAGAGACTGAATAATTTGCAGCAATAGGAGGTGCTGATGTATAGGCTTGATTAAATCGATAGAAACAATTAATGGCAGAATGTCCAGCTTTGTTGCATACTTGACAGATGAGAGAGTAATTTGAAGAAGAAAATCCAGTGGGTTGATGACCTGAGTTACCAGAGAAACCACGTCCTCTACCAAAATTGGAGCGACCACCACGACCTCTTGAATAGATAAAACGCCCACGAGAAAAATTTCTGCCACGATTGTTGAAAGGTGCTCGAGTGGTGGTGTTTACAGAGATATCAGTAGAAATGGTGTGATGTTGGAGTCTAGCCTCATGAGCAAGAAGATGTCCCAACAATTCGTCTGGAGAAATGGGATCTAAACGAGTAGTGACAGATGAAACCAAGGCATCATATTCTGGTCCAAGGCCTGCTAACAGATATGGGATGAACTCTGAGGAGGATAGAGGACGTCCAGCTGCTGCTATGGTGTCTGCAAGCATTTTTGCACGGCGATAATATGTTGAAATGGAATCTGATCCCTTCTTCAGAGAAGCTAACTGGAGCTGAGTTTGTATAATACGAGCTTGAGATGTTGAAGCAAATGTAGATTCCAAAGAAAGCCAAACATCTCTAGAAGTTTTACAACCAATAACCTGAGAAATGAGGGTTTCAGATAGAGATGAAATTAATGTAGACATAACCATCTGATCTTGTTGAACCCAAATTTCATAGTCAGGATTTGGGGAACAATCATCAAGAAGAGGGTCTGGAGCTGGATGGGTGCCATCAACATATTTGTAGAGTCGCTGTCCACGCAGATATGGCACCAGTTGAACTTTCCAGAGAAGGTAATTTTCAGGGGTAAGCTTGACAGAGATAATGTGTGAGACATTTGGTAGAGGGAGAGAAGGTGAGGTTAGGGAAGGTGAAGAAGAAGAGGTTACAGTTGCAGGAGAAGAAGAAGAAGAAGCCATGATGGACGCTAGTCCTTTTGAGGCTCTGATACCATGTTGAAGCTATTGAATCGGAAGAAACCTTTTGTTTACATCTTCTTTCTCACACTTTTGACATTACCGTGATGTGCTTTATATAATAATACAAAAGGGATATTCCTGGGGAATATTATAACAGAATGATCTTCTGAGCAGGTTCTAGAAGATATTCTGTTATGGTTCAGCTTTGGGTTTAGTGGTTCAATTAGGCATGGATGATGATGGTTTAACACTTCGAAACACACATTTATCAAATGAAAAAGAGTTTGCTCAACAGTTCTACCTCTCAAACGTAAAGATTACCTGAATCGTGTTTTTGGGTTGGTTTCTTCTCACCTGAGTTGGTTCAAAAACTTCAGCATATTTGGGGAAGAACACGTTAGTTACGAGAAGCCCTGTCGTAGCATAAGCATCGATCGACTGGTTTCAAGTCAGTTTTGGGTAGACATCGGTACCAGAGTACTAAAATTCACCTCAATTTTGAGATCATTGCAAACCCTGCTCATCTTCATCATCTTTTTAGGACAAGGTATGTATCGTTCTTCACCTCTTTCCCTTCAAGAAGCCCTAATTGATTTCGTTATTACCCCCTTAAAAAATCCCTAAATGCTTAAGCCAAAATCCCTTTTACATACATCGATTTTGCCGTGATTAGAGATTGTAAAACAGGAAGCCCTAGATCATGTTTGTTTCAAGCTGTAGATCGTGTTGGGTTTTTTTCTGAATTGGGAATAGGGTTTGATTTCAGATGCCCCCAAATTCAGTGGCTTTCAGGTTTTGGGGAGAATGGTTGTTGGATGAGATCATGAGAGGCGGTAAATCACACACGCCTCTCATCCAACAACCATTCTCCCACAACCTGAAAGCCACTGAATTATTGGCCATCTGAAATCAAACCCTACTCCCAAATAAAAATAGAAATAAAAACACTTTGTGTCCATTCCCGGAAAGTCTGAAGTATATCTGATAACAAGGTCTAGCTTAAAGATTCACATTCATGTGAAGATGTGTCAACAAATTAATGTGGCTTATATTCAACATCCAATTTCCTTGAAGGGATTGAACAAATCAAACAGAAGATAGTCACTACTTATTCAAACTACATATAACAGTTCCATGATCATCACATCTTATTCATCACCCAGCAAATCAAAACGTGGGGTGGCAATCAATTGCAAGTCCTTTCTTCTTCTTACTGAAGCTCCAAAGTCTTCAGTCATGTCTAAATCTTCAGGACTCACCCCACCAGGGAGCTTCCAGTCAAAATAGTATAATAACTGAGCAAGTTGAATCTCAACATTGGCAATCCCAGATGAAATGCCAGGGCATATCCTTCTACCAGCACCAAATGGGATGAACTCAAATCTGTTTCCTTTAAAATCTATGGAACTATCTTGGAACCTCTCTGGCAAGAAGCTCTCAGCATCATTCCAATATTTAGTATCTCTTCCAATGGCCCATGCATTAATGATGATTTTCGTTTTCATTGGTATCACATAACCATCAATCTCACACCTCTCCCTACATTCTCTTGGGAGTAATAAGGGAAGTGGAGGGTGTAGCCTCAAAGTCTCTTTGATAACACACTTCAAGTAAGTTAGTTCCTGAAGGTCTGTCTCCTCGAGCTTTTTCCTGCCTTTCAGAACCTTTCTTAGCTCAGCTTGCGTTTTCTCCATCGTTCTTGGGTTTCTCATCAATTCGGACATTGCCCATACTATTGCAGTTGATGTAGTCGCTGTCCCTGCAGAAAAGATATCCTAAACGCCAAAGGATTTGAGTTCTGAATTAGTCTCTGAAAAATAAGATATTATTCCTTTATAGTAAGCGCCTAAGATTAATGTTAAGAAACCATTTAATAGTTACTCTTTTCCTAGTCACCAAAGAGCTTATAAATGAAGGTAAAAATGGGTCAGGTACCATAAGGGTCAGTCCAACAATAGGGCTTTGGAAGGGCTGAATAGGTTTTATCTTTTAAACCCTACCAACCCAACCCTGCTAGATTACTAATTAAGATGGACTTTAAAATTAATCTAAAGACATTAACTTAACACCTTATATCATGTTAACAACCTTTATCATGCTGACCCAAACCCACTAAAATATTGAGTGCTAGCTGGTCAAGGGCCTCAGATTACACTAAGATAATAAAAAGAATAATACTAGCTACCCAAGAGATATACTTACAAAGATTACAGCTTTTATGTTGTCTGTTGTGATGGGAAATTCGAGGTCACCACTCTCTTGAATTCTCAGAAGAACATCAACAAGATCTTCATCGTCTCTATCACCATTGCTAATTAAGTTGGCTGTCCTTTTCACTCTGTGATCATTAATGATGTCATCAAGAATCATGTCGAACTTCTTGTGCAACCTCTCCAACGCTTGCTTCATCCCAGTAACCACATGAAGAAACTCAAGTGATGGGAACACATTGGATAACTCAAAGCCCCCACCTAGTGAATTGATTTCCTTGTTTGCTGATAAGAATGCTTCTTTGTCTTTGCATTTCTTACCAAAAGCTGCCCTTGAAACTATACAATTTGTGAGTGACATGATTTTCTTACTGAGATTAATGGGCAACCCATTGGTCGTTGAGATTGACCGAACAAACATTGAGACCTCTTCTTCTCTAAGTGAATGGAATGACTGAACACGCTTAGTACTTAGGAGCTCCATGATACAAATCTTTCGCAGTTGTCTCCAATAATCACCATATGGAGAGAAGGCAATATCGGTATTTCCGTAGGTTATAATCTTAGCAGAAAGAAGCTCAGGTCGTTGACAAAAGTTAATATCATGAATCTTCATCACCTCTTTGGCCATTTCAGGGGAAGAAACAACAACAGTAGGGACTTCACCAAGTTGTAGATGCATAAGAGGGCCATATCTGTTGGCCAAGTCTCTCAAGGAGTGATGGGGTAGTGACCCTATCAACTGGTGCAAGTTTCCTATCAAAGGTAGCTTCATAGGACCAGGAGGCAATTTTTCACTTGAGTCATGGGCTTTGGATCTCTTCCAAACTTTCATGAACATAGACAAAAATAGCACAAAGGAACCGAAAAGAGTAAACCAAAGAAGTTGTTCCTCCATGGCTAAGGGAAGAAGATGTCTAGGAGAGTGTTTTAGGGGGTTTTAAGGTAAGATTTTACTTGCAGCCAGCTTAAGAATCTCCGAATTCTGTACAAGAATCTCCAAATTCTGTTTATATTTATTTATTCTTTTTGTTTGTTAGCCATGAGCTATGCTCTGTAAAAGGGACAGGGCATAGTCTCTCTTTGGCTCGAATACAACTTAAAAATAAATAATAAAAACAAAAACAAAAACAAAAAACAAAACAAAGAAAAGATGCCCCTGTATTTAAAAAAGGCCTGCCTGTCGGGATGAAATCATCTGCTGCCTTTCACTGCAGTGTACCATCCAACTAGAGCAAGCATCTCATGGTTAAGAATGTTTTCCACAATAAAATTTCTTTTACACTTTTAAAAACAGAACTTTTGTAACCGTTTCATGCTCTACATGGCAGCATCTAATTTCAGCTGCACGGTTAACTACAGTAAAAGGCAGTTGATTTCAAAACCGATTGGTCCATTGGTGCAATTTTACTCCTTTTATAAACAAACTAGAGAAATAAAAATAAATTATAAATTATGAACCAGTTTTTTATTATCTTTAGACAATAATTAGATAAAAGACTATTCTTTTCAATAATTTCTTCTATCAAATACAATTTTCTAACCAAGATTATGGCTCTTATATTGTTGGTTGTAATTTGAAACCCAAGCTCTCCGCTCTCATGAACCCTAAGAAGTAGGGTTGCTTATCTGGTCGGGCGGGTATGGGCACGACACAGCCTGTGGCCCTAGCCGTGCCGTGCCAAGCCCGTGGCCTGTTAGGGCACGACTCGCCAGGCACGTCAGCCTGGCAGACCGTGGCTCGGTCAGTATGCAGGCGGCATGGCCCGCGTCAAGCGGGTCCGATGGGCCGTGCAGCATGCCAGCCCGACGTGCCGACATGCTAACGACTAGCTGTTTTTCCTCCAAAAAGGTGCAAAAAGTTTTTGTTTTTTTACAATTTTACCCCCCAACAGCCATATTAGGGGAGGGGGGGGGGGGTATACTTGTAATTGACTATAAATGACCATTTATACCCTTCCAACAGCCAAACAACAGTCATATTTGAGGGTAGATGTGGTAAAATGCCACTTTTGGTTTTTAATAAATAGGCATAACCCTTCCCACTCCAAACAACACATCTTCTCATCTCTTCTTACTTTCTTAGGGTCTTGTTTAAAGATTTGGCCAATGGCCAGTAGACTCGACAGAGTGCTCACATGGTCGGGTCCTTAGACCGACCATTGGCCAATGTTTTAACAAAAGTCTAAGAAAGTTAAGAGTCATGTTTAGTGACTTTGCTACTGGCCGGCAGAGTCACAGTGCTCCTTGAGCCCAACCGTTAGTAAATCATTGAACAAGCCTCTTCACGTCTACATAGGAATTGTAAAAATGTTACTTGTGTAGATTACTGCTTGGACAATCAAGCGGTAATAGATGCAAGTAACACTTTTGCAACTCCTCATCTCGGTACGATTTAAGAGGTAAGTAACTTTTTTTTGCTATTTTTTTCTATTTTCACTAGTTTTTGCAGAAAACTACCCCGGGCCAGTGAGTGGCCCGCCAGGCTGTGCATGGCCCAGCCCTAGTCGTGCCTGGGTTTTCCTTGACCGTCCAGCCCTAGCCGTGCAAAAATTAGCATTATTGTGATCCTATTACTTCTCCTATTGGTGTATCAATAGGTTTTGGCTCCCAACATACCATTTTCCTCGAGAAGGCTGATAACATATACTTCTTTGGAAAGAAAACATTCCCTTGTTGTTCACGAGATACTTCTGTGGGCAAGAAATATATTGTCTGTCGTAACTCTTTGGTGTGAAAATGTTGCTTAATTTGGATAATGCTTACTAGCTTCAATTCGTTTCATGCTACTAATAGATATAATGATGTCACCAACATATACAATTAGCAGCACAAGTCCAAAGATGATCTAGTGCATAAAAACCAAGTGATCGATCTGCAAGACATTGATGGTATCCAAAGTTAACACTAATATTAGCATCACAAACTATTTTTAAATCATTATCATTATGAATTACCAACTACAATAATGCTTATTTTTTTTAGATCATAATTGATTTTATAAACGGGGTGGGCTTTGGTGAACCCAAACCAGCCCTTAAAGGGGTGTAGCCAAAAACCGAATTAACCCTAACCCGACCTTATCGGGTTGGTAACAAGGTGGGTCGAGGTTGACCTGTGTGTATAAATTTAGAAAATACAAGAAAAAAAAAAGTGCTTTAAAATATAATATATCATTAATAATACATTTATTCAATAAAAAGGTATTTAAAAGTTATATTTTAAATATATAAAAATATAACCATGATTAGAACTAGAAGTTTGGCCCGGCCAACCCAACCCGAATAATAACCTGATCTAAGGTTTTATGTTGGGTTTGGGTTTGGGTTGGGTTTGATTTTAGGCCCGAATTTGAGTTTTGGTTGGGCTTGGGCTTGGGTTTGCACTTCATAGTCCAAAAACCCAAAAAAGCCCGAACTATAAAGCCCAAGGTTAAATGACTTACCGCAAACCCTATCTTCTTCCTAAGTTCTTCTAAACTCCAAGCCCTTCCTCTCTATTCTTACAATCAATTCCTCCATAATGTTATATTTCATAATGTTATAATTTGACCTTTGTGTAGATAATGACTTGAGATTTACAAAGGACCACACTTTTAATAAGTATTTCTTTCATGATGTTGAATGTGTTGTCTTATAATTTGGTCAATAAATCGTAGAAATGTTATAATTCAATAATTCAAATCTTTACCTTCGTATGCTAAAAACATCATAAACTTGTTGCCTTTGCTGCTATATTTCATTATGTCCTTGATAGATCTTATTAATTTGGGCCAACTCAAACCCAGTCCAAGTTCAAGAAATAATTTTAAGGTTGGCTTTGGGTTTAAGCAATTTGGGTTTAGAGTCAGCCAAAGTAAGTTTGTGTCAACTGATTTTAAATTGGGCTGAGCCTGAACTCATCAAAACCCAGCCCAACCCGCCTTGTTTACATCTCTAACCAAGATACCAGCCCCAACCACGTGGGGTAGATTACCCATTTAACCTCATTGCCATCCCTCAAAAACCAACAGCCCTCCAATTTCGTGGAATCTGAACCATTTTTTTGGTTCCCACCTTCGGTATCGTTTCCTCAACCTGCGACTCACAATGACCAGGTAGGGCACAAGCAACTCTCTCGAGCTTATTTTCCCGCCTTTTTTTGTTGTCTCTGGTCTGGATTTCTTTTATTTCTCAGGCGATTACGGGCTTTCAAGCGGTGGATGAGGTGTCAAGGGATCCAATGCAGTGACGCTCTCGAGCTGACCGACGGCGGCGCCGACGCCGGAATCTCTGTAAAAGCTCTGGGCGACTTAACCGAAGGTGACGTTGTGGCTACCATACCCAAGCATGCATGCATCACCATCAAGACTTCGGCGGCCCGAGTCATGATCGAAGACGCCGAGTTGGGCGGTCATCTAGGGCTTGCAGTGGCACTGATGTACGAGAGAAGCTTGGGGGAGAAGTCGCTTTGGGCGGGATATCTCCAGCTCATGCCCGAGAGAGAATGCTTGCCCATGGTCTGGACTTTGGACGAAGTTGACAGGCTTCTTTGCGGGACGGAGCTGCAAAAGGTATATATTGTCTTGATTAGGATGATTCGTGGATTTTTCTTTGCTTTTTTTTAACCCCTCATTGATGGTAGCGCCAGTAGATCTTAAAGCACTCAAAACCATATTTCTACGGGAGCAATTTCTGTTTGTGGGCACGTGTTTTCTTGCTTGTGTTTTGCCGCAGAGAAATTCTTTATAATTCTCCACTAGATAAAGTTGATGGTTCTAGTTTCGGACTGAGATTTTGATTTTTATATGGTTCATGCAGTTCTGGATATATGATTGCTTGAGAAAACTGGCTTTCATTAGAAGTTTTGTTGGGATTTATTTGATGGCAATCTGGAAATGGTTCAAAATCAGCTTTTGTTTGCTTCTTGTGGGAGCAACCTTTTCTGGAGAACGGTTTAGACCCAAAGGAGTCTTCATGCGTTATGGCCACCGAGTTCAATAATGTCTTCTGGAATAGCAAAACCCAAGAGTTTTTTCTTTTTCCTTTTTTGCTTTTAATTGAGTGATGGTTTTTTAACAGATTGGGATAGATGGAAAAGGATTCACTGTCCACTCTAGCTAGTAATTTATTTTTATTTTTTCTTTCAATTTTATATTCATAGGGGGTCCGGGAGATAGAACTCCTTGCATGATTGGCTCCTTGATGTGATTGCGCGGTCATGGAATTTCAGTTACTCTACCAGTCTGCATATTACGAGTCATCTCTTTTTCTAAGTATGCATGTTCCCTTGATTTCGTGATAAATCTTTACTTGGAATTGCCAAAGAAATCCATCAGAAGTTATAATGATCTTGAAAGCCCTATCAAAGTGAGGCCCGGGCTCCTTAATTGAGATTCTGTTCCTTTTTAAATATTTAGCTTTTTTCATTGGGGCATTGTTTACATTTGGAAAACCAAACATGCATTTTCCTGATTTTTTGTGCCCATATCAAACTTTTCTCCTTCTCTTTGCAGCCAACAAAATCTATCAAAAATAGTCTATCAGATTAATTCTTTTAGTCAGCCGTTATGCGGCCATTTTAAAAGGTTTGCTTTTTTCATCTTGTGATTTTTATTTTGTTAGAAGAATGAAATTGGGTGCTTCAAAGAGAAAAAAAATTAAAACTAGAAATTTTAAAAGGTATGTAAAAACACGATCAATGAACTATTCTCTTTATGTTGCAACTAAAATTTTTCATAGATCATATACCAGTTGTTTGTGTGTATGATTCAAAAGCTAAATCATTCTGTTATTAAAAGGTATTTTCCTCTCATAATTTTGTTGGATATTTAGGCAGATAATCAAAGTAGACAAGACTCTTATGTATGAAGACTGGAAAGAGTTTATTCTTCCACTTATAAGTTCTGAATCTTTAAAGCTTGACCATTTTGGTGTTGAACAATACTTTGCTGCAAAAAGTCTAATTGCTTCTCGATCTTTTGAGATAGACAACTATCATGGAGTTGGCATGGTGCCGTTGGCAGATCTGTAAGTAATGCTTTATCATACCTACTTTATTTCTTAATCTATGTTGTTGGTCCACATTGTAGACTTTTAGGATGTTTGGGTTCTCGAGTTGCCCCATAATGTCTATTAACCTACCAATTATTGGTATATATTTATATAAAACAAGTTAAATTTTCTTTTGCTACTTATGGGGTATAATAAGCAGTAATGCTGTATTTAGTTTGTTGTCTTATAGATTAAATAATAATCACTGTGTCACATTTTGTTTATCTTATTTTCATGAATAAAACACTTTGTTTTATAGTACGTCTTCAAAGCGGGATGCATACATATAGAGGTGTAGTATCTGGAAGAACCTAGGCAAATGACTAGCTTCTTATACATTTTCTGTGTATTGCTTCATTTGAATATGGCATTTGGTATTCTTCTTCTTGTTATTGGCTCAATTTTTAAGTTATCCGTCTTACTTTTGTTTGGATGAGTTCTTGAGGTGAATCACTCAAATATTGAGTAATGGGCAAGTTTCTATAAGCATAAGATTGTGTCATGCTAAATTTTATTTTTTTTAACACTTGAATATAGAAGCTAATTACTTTTTTTGATGTTCGGTTTAATGATGATGACTCAGATCCTAAGTTTTTTTAAACATTGTGAATTTTGGGAGATGATAATTGCAGAGTTCAGAAGCTAATTAGGTAGTTGCAGTACACATTTTGATGGGGAACTTATGAATACTAGCTCTGAATGTGAATATTGTAGTTGTAGCAGATTTAATATTGTTTTTTTTTTCCCAATTAAAGACTTAGGTCTGCAAAGTGGATCCTGCAGCAAGTGTCATGGTGGTTATGGATTTTATTAGCTTTGTTAAATATATGTTTTGTGAGAAAAGATTGTTTTTCAAAAACACTTTGATTTTTCTTGTTTCAATGTAGCTATTTCCTCTGATTTGATCGTATATATGTTTATTCTTCTATTCTCTCATGCTCTGGAGATGTAATTAGCAATTCACTAGAAATATCTCTTTTAGGAGGGGGAGTGCTATTGTTTTTGGGGAAATTGAAATAAAAATATTGGATAAATGAGGAATTGTAGTGAAACGGATAGCATTCAAATCCAAGGATCAGATTGGGATTGTTCCTGGCTGATACTAAGTTGGGTTGGCAATCTCTATCAGGATCAAGCAATCAACGCACTTGGCAAAAAAGAAAAAAAAAATTGCCTCAGCTGATCCATTCAGATTTGGCCATTGGATTGGATGATATGAAATTGGGAACAATCAAATAATTTTCTTGGAATATGTCTTTTCTTGAATGGGATTGATTCTGTGTTGAATTGGATGATACTTTTAGAATGTTGTGAAACATCAAAGAATGTTAGTAGAGCCATGGCTACGCCCTTAAGAGCTAAAAGAACCATAATGAGAAATAACTAAAATAAGTTAGGCATTTTTATTGGAAATTATGCTTTGTCAAACTTTTATAAAGTAATGTCCAAAATAATATATGCAATGTCTTTTTTCTTTTCAAGTTCTAGTATCATAGATAGACAAACAGAATGGGGTTTTTCATTTTGAATTAGGAGATGTCTTAAGGTCAATACTTTGAACATGTTCATGTGCAGGAATCCTTATTTGAAGTGCCATTTTCCAAATAAGAAATGCTATCAATGGAAAAAATTAAAAAGAATAAAGATAAAGAAAATTTCTTTTTATTTAGTTATTTATTTATTTGGGGATAGGAACATTTTTCTGAAGTTATCTTGCCCATTTACATGTGCAGATTGTGCTTAATTTAGCAACTTAGAAAGCATAATTATGGGTTTCAAAGCATATTATGGGTTTCAGCGATTTCAATAAGATTATGGAATCCTGAAGAAAAATGAGTTCGTCACTTTGTTTTTTTATGCAATCCAGATTCAATCACAAGACTGGAGCCGAGGATGTCCACATCACTTCTGTTTCTTCTGTTGACAGCTCTGACAGTGACATTGATGACAATGATGATGCATGTCAGGACAACAATTCATATTTCAGTGTTGATGATGATAACTCTAGTGGAGATCTTCACCCTAGAAAGAGTGATGCATCCACTGCTCTTGTTAAAAGCAATTCTTTGAATGATGATAACGTTGAATTCTCTTCAAGTTTGGGGGATGGCCCTGCTGCTCTGCAAATGATTGTTGTGAAAGATGTCAAAGCTGGGACTGAGGTTTGTTTTTATCTTGATCCTTTTAATACCATATGTGGTTAATTTTCTTATCATGGTTTAGTTCCCCCATTATTGATTTGAATAATGTGATGTATCATGTGAAAAATGAACCTGTGCATTTATTTGACAATCTGACTAAAAAGTGAAGGTTGTTAATGTCACTACTGCTTGGTATATTGACACTAAGAAAGGGAAAATAGTGCTCGATATATTGAAGAAAGTGCTGGTGTTACTCAAAATTTTGGGAAATGGAAGAAACCGTTAGAAATTAAGGGAAAATTTGAATAGAAAATGATGAGATTGTTGTCAAATAAGTTTGCACCTAAGTAGTTCAATTATTAGAAATAAAAATAATGGTATTGACTGAGTAACTCCTGTATAAGGAAGTAAATCATGCACTCTCATGCATAGCCAGTCATTCAAAGATTCAAAGAATCATATATAGAAGGTCCCAAGACCCCCAACTAGTGGCCATTCCAAATTGGACTCGCTGAGGTATAACAGGAATACAATCATTCATATGCATAATGAGTTAGAATATGAAACATGTTAGGAAAAGACATACAATTGATTGAAATATAAAATGACAAGCAATATTAACTAGTAAAAAAACATACAATAGTGGTTTTAAATACTGCATGGAGTATCTAGCTGGCTCGAATCCTACTATCTTAATTATAAGGAGACATAAGTTCTTCTAGCACATCATATAATGTTACTGCTCTTTGTATAACCAAACATGAGCCTCATCATCCTTTTGAGTCATCTTTGCCATGATACCAACTGGAGGATCTGGGGATAATCTATACTATATATAACGGAAAGTGCCCCTTGGAAAATGTCCTAAACACAATTTTGTTTCCAAAGCAACCTTCTAAATGTCATATTAGCTTATATTCCAATAGGGGGGACTTCATCTTTTTTGTTTTTCACTTTCCAAATAATAACCTTCAACGAATTTTTTAGCCCTTAGATGTCCCAAACAATTACTCATATTCCCTCTTCAATTGCTTTGGGTCCACATTGATGTTAATCCATGGGCCAAAAATAGCAAATTTTTTTTTTTTTTTTGAAAAGGAACAAAGAAGCCAGATGATATAAGGAAGACAGATTTTTAACTTGACTAACTAGTTTAAACCAGTAGATTTCTCACAAAGAAAAGGAGCTTTCAAAACCGCAAATGACACTGCTTTAATTTCAAACAAGAAATACCTTCTCATGCTCCGGGAAAAAATGTAGACAATAAAAATCCTCTCTTGCTAAAAGGCTGCATAGAGGCATCTGTTTAACCAGAATAGATTTTCGACCTTGGAACCTCTCTAAGTCCCTCTAGAAAAATATTGCTGCAGATGTAAATTCTCTCTGGGGACAAAAGCAGCAGCTACATCAAAGTTGATGATGACTGCACTTGCATTGCTCTACGAGACCTGGATCCTTCAATTTTCTTGTTGTACCTGTATTGGGTACAGAGATATGGGTGTTAGATGTGCTTGATACTTGAATCTGAGTTTTATTGCATACAAACCCAAATCTAATGTCACAGAACTATATTTCTTAGGGCCCTATCAAAATTGTCAGAACTAGAAAATGTAACTTAAACTATAACATCACATTTACACTTCATCATCATATTGAGTGTTTACAGGTGTTTTATTCATAGTTTAATGCTTTCTGTGTTGGATATAAACAGCGAATGAATATATAACTTGCTATTTAATTGACTAAAAAAATATATTTTATGTGAGTATTGTGCTAATTGATTTTTTCGATGAATGATAATCTCCCTTGGAACTTCTTTGCAGAAGCCCGGTATCCCTTAATATAATGGGAATTAGGAAGACTCAACTCCTAGACGCATACCAGTACCCAACACTGATACCTGAGTCTATAGAACATGGCAGGCTCTGAGGGCATCTAAACATCTTGAATCTTCCATCTTAAAGGAAGGAAGAGAAAAAAAAAAACAAGGAAAAAGGATCCTTCCAGTCTATCAAAACTTAGCGAAACGGGATCCTTGTTCTTTAAGAGCAGTCGAAATCTATTTGAAACTTGAAAGTCATCAGACCTGATATAATGATATTAGATCCTTTATATATCAAACCAAAGTCCTTATTATAAGAATCAAATGACATCATAAACTTTCACCATAAATAACAAACTAAAAAGACAGAGAAGTTTAATGGAAAAAATAACTCTAAAAGTTGTCACTGTTTTTCTGACTACTCTTTGAGGCCACCAAAATGGTACCAGGACATCGTAGAGCTTGATGAGAACTTTAAAATGAGTTGGCAATCATAAAAATTGGACATATGAGTATAAAGCTATTGACCACAGAAGTGGACTGCATCATAATGCATTGGTATTGCTGATACTGATTGAAACTGATGAAAACGAAGCCGATACTCATAGATACCATGTGATTTGGTATATGCCCCCAGCATACATATTGTAACTTGAGAGTACCTAAAACCATGTTTTCATGCCTCAATTTTGGACTTGTATATGCTATAGAAGTCTATCATGATTTGCTAGATATTCTGGTTTGTTGAAAGCTCAGACCAGCTAGTTTTACTTGCAGCTCCTAGCACAAAATGGGAACAGAATCTTCTCATTTGGAAGGTCTTTCTTTTCTCATGGTTTCCTTGTTCTTTAGTAAATCAATTGATGATGATTGTGAATTCCTGTTTTCTATTTCCTTTACAAGTTTCTGGTATGCAAGTGATCCGTGTGATCACCATGATTATGAAAGCTTGTTTGTTATAATAATTGTTTCTTCTCTCAGGTATATAATACATATGGGAATGTGGGAAATGCTGCATTGCTTCACAGATATGGATTTACAGAACTTGATAATCCATTTAATATAGTCAATATAGATCTAAGCCTGGTAATGCAGTGGAGTTCGTCATTGTTTACTGGCCGTTACAGTAGAGCAAGAATATCACTGTGGAGGAGATTAGGTTGCTCAGGATGTGTCAGCCAGAATTCTGAATATTTTGAGATCTCATCAGTTGGGGAACCTCAAATTGAGCTTCTGCTCCTACTTTACATCATGTTCTTACCTGAGGAAGCATATCATAAGCTCAATCAAACAGTGTCAACAGTGGAGAATATCAACAAATCTATGAATATTTTGTTGGGAAAATGTATTTCAGAAGGTACAAAAATGGCAAAGGATTTGATGTTGACAGGTGGAGTGTGTGATGCCCTCATGTTGCTTGCAGATATTCGAGAGGGCTTCTATGGTTTGAACGCACTAGAAGACGACATTGAGGCGCTGAGCTGTTGCATAAAAGAGAGAAAATTGTATAATTCTTTAGCATTGCGTGTGAGTGAGAGGAGGATTCTTGCAAATCTCAAGACCTATGCCTCTCAATCACGCAGAACTACAAGCAGAGCATTGTCGAGGAAAAGGTTGAAGAGGAAATGTAAGGCAGCATTTTAGCTGAACTGACCTGGCTACATGTTGATGGATGTGCCAATAAACATTGGCATTTCACATTAACAGGCATGCTGGTTGTGTTGTAGATTGTCTTAATGAGATCTACAAGGGGAAAAAAAATCCTTCAAAAACAGAAAGGAAAGTTGAAAAGCAATTGATAAGGTAACTCTCTTGCTTTGTTTAGTCAGTTCTGTTTTCTTTATTTCTCATTTTCATATTTTACCGTTTATTTATGGTTTGTAATTTTCTCGAGCCTCCAAAATGTAAAATACAGGTGACTTTCAATAGCTTGCGAGGGTCTTCTCTTGTTCCGGAATTTTTTTTTTTTTGGGAAACCTGGTGGTAGATTACATGTGTGCCCTGTATTGCAGAATCTTTTGTTGCAGAGATGTGAAGCAATGGGCTAATGTGTTAAGCTATCTTAGAAAAAATTTTGAGTGTACTGAAATGTTCCAAATCAATTTTATAACTTTTATATAAATTTCATTCTATTTTTCTTTATCAGAAATAAGGCAATTTACAATAGGTTTACTTGTTCTTTTTTTTTTAAAGTTTATACATACATACGTACGTAGGTAAGTAATTTGTACAATAGCTACAAAAACATGGTGTTACAAAACACATTCATCATGAGTGGATCATGACAATAGGTGGGCGTACAATCCATGACCTTAATCTGATGGGTACAAATGTTGGTTTTTTTTTTTAATTCAAGGGAGGTTGAGGCCAAGACCCCAAGAGGATATACATGGGATGGGATAAAAATCCCTAGAAAACAAATAAGAAGCAGAAGGGAGGATCTAAAGCTATTTAAGAGAACGAATAAAAATCCCTTGATGAGTGGTAGGTAGGAGATATACCATGGGTACAAGTGTTGGTTAGCTCGTCTTAAAGCTTGGATAAATACCCCAAGTTGGCCTTTCCGGTACTTTTTATGTATATCAAAACAGCACCAGTGTGGGAACTCTATATGAGATTTGCTTTTATAGGCTGTCAACTTATAATCAAGACTATAAAATTAACTCGAGACATGTTCTTTGATTATAACTTGTATTTAAAGTAGGAAATTAAGGAAAGATGGGTCAACAAGAAAAGTTGAAATGCACCAATCTTACAAAAATGGTGTTACATGAATTCAACATGTGTAATATGATTTAGCAAACCTCAATTTCAATTATCATGTGTACTTTCTCTTGAATGCTTTTGATTTGAATTCTGTTGTCATGGGCATAATTGAAGTCAGTTAGAAAAGTAATTATCCAAAGAAAAAGGGTTTTATATATTCAATAATTTATTTTGATAGAAGAGCTCCGATAAGTTATCATGTACCAACACACACTTTATGAGCTAATAGCTATCCAATCCGATCTTATATTTTCTCAATGTAATTTAGGCCCTTTTTACAGTTTACTTTGTTCTATCATAATTTGAGATACATGATGCGGTTACATAGAAATCGCTTCAAGCATTTTTCCATTTCACTGTCATAATATGGTCAAATGCAATTGCCATTTGTATCTTCTTACATTTTTCTCATATTCAAAGTGTAGTATTAATTGGAATAATAAATTTTTAGATAATAAACATGGGAAAAAAAAAGGGGTCTGTAGGTGCCTTTTTTGAATCCACGTCTACGCATCTAGTATTGTCTCCATGGTGTCAAAATTCCGATGACGTGTCTTCAAATCTCGATTCTGAGTAGGAGAGGTACGTCCGACGTTGGCCTAAACCACCAACTCAGTAGCCGTTCCCGCGCCGTTATTGAACAGAAGAGGAGTTGGGGTAGATAAGACATGACAGGTAGGAAATGGCTAAAATGAGAGACGAGAGATATTCAAGTGATCTTCACGTGTACCAAGCCAGAGAGCTCCTTTAATGGTAAAGACCAAGAAATCTGAAGGACTTAGAGAATTTGTAGTAAACTTGGAGAAGGTTGAGAAAAAAGAAGTGAAGTGTTGTTCTTAGCAGTCCAAGAATAAAGGATTCGGGGGTCCCTCAAATGAAAGAGGGTTCTTATATTTATAGAATGAATGAGTCTCTAAGATTGTGACAAATAATCCATGCCAAATCATTATATAGGTGACGTGTCAAATTATAAAAATGGCCATCTACAGGGTCTTACTTTCAAAATGATAAATTTACTATTGGATTTCTTAAAGACTTGTTAACAATTTGTTTATTACCATCTTTTTAATGAAGTTAAGAAATATTTCCAAGGGTTCTAAACTTTTTCGGAAGAAAGCATGTGAGAACAGTAAAATGACACTTACTTTCAATTATGTTAAAAGGTTCATTGTAAGTCCTCAAAATTAACAATCTTTCACCAATTTATTACATAAAATTGGCTCCGTTGGCAAGTACGAAGTTGTAGGTTTCTAATGTTGCGCGGTTGCGCCGACTTCTATTCATACCCCATTTACGAGCGCTTTGAAGGATGGCTTGACTTCAACATTGTAGAAACCAGGATGGTTTTCAAGCTTCAGAAGAACAGGTTGAGAATATTGCTAAGTGCTTGATCCATTGTCAGGGCTTGTTTGTTCAACTTCAAAATGTTCTTAAAACCTTGAGACCTTCATACGCACTCGTTTTTTCGCGCCATCGAACACTTGGAAAGAGCGCTTTCTTCCATGTTTGAGATCTCTTGCGATTTTCCGGCCACCCTCTCTGGTGACCATCGATCGAAGGTGAATAGAAAGTTCGTACACCTTTGACGAGCTCTCCGGCGACCCCCATTCGTCAACACGGTCGTATTGGCAAGTGGAAAGATTTTTGAAAGCAGACACCCTTCACGAACTCGCCGGCAACCCCCATTCGAAGTAGAGGCCCTCTCCGACCACCCCATTTCATTCGGCAACGTCCTCGGCAACCACCCCCTTGAAATAGGGTAAGCTCTCTGCTGTATTGGTTTGTAAAACTCTGTAATTTGTCATGAAAATTTTGCCCTAAATTGGATAATCGGAAAGGGGAAGCTTTTTTCAATTTTGAAGGGTCTCAAACATTGGCTTGCTGCTTTGCTTGTGGTAATAGCACCTAGGTTATTCTTGATATTTTTTGAACTTCTTAGAAACTTGTAGCCTTTTGCATCAATTTGTAACTACTCGAGGCTCTTGTCAAATAAGTAGGTGGAATTTTACTCAAAAAAGATAAAAGATTAAAGCATATGGGAGAAATGGTAATTGTAAAGTCTTAATCATGTGGGTGATTGGATGAGGAGAGGATTAACAAAGATTGAGGCATGCAATTTTAGATTATAAATCATTTTCAAGATGAACTTGAGTATCAATTCAGGGACTCAATCAATTATGGATGTGTATTAATAATGAATATTTTGCCAAGGATAATTCAGCCAATCAGTGATTTTGATGGTCAATAATTAATGATTCTTGCTTTATTGTTAAACAAACTGTTTTAAACATGTCTTATAGCTCATCAAAATTAGTTTTAGTTATTCTTCGAGGAGAATATCTATTATCATCTGTTGAGTCATTTTGCATATAAGCTCTTGCTAGGTACTGAATCAGTTCTCATTCTATGCTCATGAAGTACTGCTAATGGTTGTAGTTTAATATTTCTTATTATATCTATATTTTTCCCATATGTGATCTGAATAGTTGCAATCTGAAATTAAGAATAGTGTAAGAATTATAGTACTCCTAAATCAAAATGTGGATAACTCCTAATGAAAGGATCTCCAACATATTGTTTGTCCCAAAACCATATTATAAATTGATTTATTTAGTTTTGAGTCTCGAAAATTTGAACATTTTCAAACTGTTTTCAACATATCCAAGAAAGTAGTGAAAATGATATCATTCTTAAACCAATTATTACGATAATATCTTGTGAAAAATACTTGTGGTCTTTTATATCTTGTATATATTCTTGATAAACCTTTTTGTTCTTCTCCTCATTTTGTGCATTTTGCGAGATTGGATAATCAAAAATTTTATAGGAGAATGTTATTTCTGTCTGCCTTGGATGACTTGCTGCTACTAATTGCAAAATTCTAAGTAAATTAGAATTCCACGATAAATCCTTACATTTCAGAAATCTAAGTAATTGCAGAATTCCATGACTTGCTATTAATTGCAGAATTCCATGACTTGCTATTAATTGCAGAATTCTAAGTAAATTAGGAGGATCTGAAAATCCTTACATTTCACAAGAAAGAAAACTAATCTTATCATCTGAACTCAAACCATAATATTTATTCACATATATCACACAAGATTATAAGAAAAATAATCAAAGTGAACAGATGGAAAGCAATGCTAGACCATTATTGTTATTATTTTCAATGTGATTGCTACTCTTCCAGTATTTTACTCAGATAAAAGAGTCCTCAAAGATGAGAGAAATAGAGAGAGTGAGAAAGGGATAGAAAGAGATGGAAAGGGTCCTTAACTTTAATGGAATTGAGATTAAAGAGGGAGAGAAAGAGAGTTATCATTGTTGTTGGGTCCTTGTGGGCACCTAAAAAACGATCGCATGACAAGGCACGTGCAAGACACATGCCTTGGGACATTCGGAGTTGTCACTGCCTGAGAGGTGCAGGCAGGCATAAGGGTGCCTATCCGAGCCTAATTTTTCTGGTCTGTAGCTTATTAGAGATCTGGTTAAGTTCTTGGTTACGTTCGGGGAAGTCCGAAGACACCCCGGCCTGCCTCGTCAGTTTGACAGGTCCCTCGGGTCTCCCTGGTTTTGAGTCAACTTCTCACCCTTCTTAGTCCAGCAAGTATTTTGGTTAAATCTAGTGGGGTCCTCTGAAGGTGTGGACCCCTTTAAATTTATTTTTTCTTTTTATTTCCTTCAGTGAGATGAGTCAGGTACAGGCCCCATTGGAAGGTCCGTCGAATGATAAGTTGGGATTTAGCCCATGGCCCAGTAGGGTTATTGGGTAACCCTTATTAGATTTGGTTTGTTATGGTTTAAAAGTTAATTAAAGCATGCAAGTTAAGTGGGTTAAGATTTTTAGAAGGTCCAATGGGCTTGGAATTGGCCCACGGGCACTTAATCAAGTGGCCTTTGGCCCATTTGCAAATGGGCCTTGGTTTGGGCCGGATGGGATGTGGGCCCGTTGGAGGGCCCACAAAGCCTTAGTGGACCCAGGTGGGCCCACAGTCTCAAAACGAGCTTGGGGTGACCCAAAAAGCCCAATAGGTACATGTATGGCAAAGTGGGTCGGATTGGGTCCAACCCAGTCCAAAAAATGGATTTATTAATTAATTATGAAAATTGTTCGCATATGGAATGCGGTCCGGGCTGGACCGCGTTTCAAATGCGGTTCGGCTCGATTTTCGAAAAAAAGGGTGCGGCGACGATCAAATCTGGTTCACCTGCTCCTTGGGCGTGTCCGCCGGCTTTTGTGGCCTCCGGTTCTTTCTCAGAATTGCTTAAATGCTTATTTTAAGCTCCAAGCACCCCACTTTCCCAAGCCATTTAAGTATGCTTTAACCAACCATTATAAGAACTAAATGAGCACACAACCATGCATGAAAATAATGACATGAAATCTTTTCTACTAGCAAATGAGATGAACTAGCAAGAAATCAAAACATGATTCAGGTAAAGAGTTGAAAACATTTAAAGGATAGCTCAAAATAAAACATGTACGAGTAGGTAAAAGGGAGGATGAAACCCTCAACCTATTGGGTAATCAAATACTCACATATTGTAAGAAATCTGCAGAAAACAAACTATACACAAAAAAAAACAAGTTGAAAACATCAATGATAATAAGATCTAAAAGTGTGTGCTTGTGTGTTGTAATAGGTAAGATACCATCATCTACAATAAACAAGCAAAACAAAGTGAGACAAATCTTGAATATGCTCATGGTGTATTATAAACCAGTGTGTGTCGTGTTCTTGTTAAAAAGAAAGTGGATGTAAGGAAGTGAAACCACGTGTGTATGTGCTCCTTGTGTCTCTACCACCTACATGCATGAATAAGGATATGAGTGAGACATATTACAAACCTGCAAACACATATGAGAATAACAAATAACCTGCTCAACTTGAAGGGAGAGGCGGAGAAGAAATGATTTAAGGGTACATGGGATAATATGAAGAGGACAGGACCCCTCTTTAATAAACAAACAAAATAATTCAACCAAACCCAGATGAGGATTGTGTTTAGCTTAGATAGCTTTTAATCCTGACAAAACCACTCTCCTCCCTTTTCATGTAGAGATCCCCACCTTCCATGGGCTCTCTCATGGTGTGCACAAAGAAGCAAAATGGTTAGGAAGAATATAACACTTACAAGTATTGAAGAAGATTTTAAAACAAAAGTTACCGGAACAGCCTGATTCTTATATATGTTAAATACAAAGTTACCGAGGACACTACCTTGCTATTACCTTTGAGTTTTGATGAGTGGTGGTATTTCGAGAGATGTGGACAGCGCTTTCGCTCTCCCTTAGCTTCGAAAGAGACTCCTCCTTGTCCTCAAGTGATCAGGAGACAACAAGACGTAAGCAAAGAAGGGAATAGGGGTATTTTGGGTATTTTCTGGGTTGAGGGTGAAAGGGATGGATCAGAAAGGTTGCTGTCCGTGGGGGAGCCAAGGAAGAAGATGGGGGGACCAACCCTTGAAAATGGGGGCTGGGGCCCCCTTTTATAGGCAAATTTTCCGTGTTCGCATCTGAAATGCGGACGTGGCTTGTCCACATTTGAAATGCGGACTTGCTTTGTTCGCATTTCAAATGCGGACGTGCCTTGTCCACATTTCAAATGCTGACGTGCCTTGTCCGCATTTCAAAT
Source organism: Buxus sempervirens (assembly GCA_947561395.2). Lineage (NCBI taxonomy): Eukaryota > Viridiplantae > Streptophyta > Magnoliopsida > Buxales > Buxaceae > Buxus > Buxus sempervirens. The sequence continues at coordinate 49,490,600 of OX387184.1, read as the reverse complement.
GCGGACGAGCCGCCCATGTGCCAAAATCCGCGCGAATCTGCCAACTGTCGCCGTTGCTAACGCATGGCGATCTTCTAGAAGACCAAAACCATATTTGAAGTGCGGACATGCCTTGTCCACATTTCAAATGCGGACACGCACGTTTTAAAAATGCCGGATTTGAAATCCATTATCCAATTTGATTTTGAGTGAAGATATGTTACGATTTTTTCATTATTTTAAGATAAAAATCTAGGTTCTTTTATTAAAATATTATTTAAATAATTAAATACTTTTAATAATTACTTATTTTATTTTTGATATTTATGTATTCTGAATTTTTCTACTGTTTTGCCACATGGGCAGTTTTCTTGAAACTTTGACCAGCCATAAGTTTTCCGTCTAGACTCCGATTCGAGCAAACTTAATATTGTTGGAATCGGCTCGAAATCCACTATCCACCGGGATTAAATTAGGCATCTGAATTGGGGTCAAGCAAAAGTTCCCCCAAAAGTTTGACCGGCTCATAATTTCCTCATCCGAGCTTCGATTCCAGCAAATTCAGTTGCATTGGAACCGTATCAGAATGATCTTTTCAATGTGAGGAAGTTTGATTGTCAATTTTTACTGAATAAAAAAGTCACTTTTTTGACCCTCCCGGGTTTGACTTTTCGATTTGAATTTTCATTTTCTTCATTTTTTGGGTGCAAAAATCAGGTGCTAATAGTCCTTTTATTTTGGCTACAAATATCGGTTCCATGTTCGTTGGTAGGACTGCTTGTCAATGAGATCATGTCTGTCTCTTAGTCCCTTTCTTCCTGTCTTTATTTACTTATGAGTCGATTGGCCTGCGCCTTTGGTGCTGCTGCACCACTGCTACTATTGCCTCTTTCCCTTTCTTAGAACCCCACCACTTACATTCCTCTCTCACTCTTAACACTTTGGGATCGCCGCTTAGATTTATGTAATTCCCCTAAATTATTTTGCTTTAATCACTATATCATTGTATGCCTCTCCATTGATGCCTCTTGTCATTGCCAACATACAACAATTGTTCTCAGCATCAGCATAAAAAAGGTGCTTCTCTGCTTCTTGTTTTTCTAGATCGGTAAATAGTATCAATGTAGAGAAAAGAAATCTGGTTTGTGGTACACAGACAGTGTACCAAAAGGTTTCATCTCTGCACAGCAAACCCAACCCTAGAAAAAACAGAACTTGACACCACAACTTGAGCAAGCTTGAGCAACCGGGAAAAAAATGAAAGAAATTTCACACAAAACCAATTGAAAGGTTCACGAAATCCACTCCTTAACCAAACACACCAACCTCCTGCTCCGTGTTATAAACTTAACAAATTACCTGAAACATGAATCGAAAACTGTAATTCATCGAGTATGAAGCTATAATTCATCAAAGAAGCTCAAATACCTGAATAAAAGCAATTAATAGTTAAAAGGAAAGAGAAACAACTCACTTTCTTCTATCTCCGCTATTACATATCATGGTAAAGTAGAAAGCATGCTTCTATCTCCCACTAACAAGTAAGAAATACATGTTAAATTCTTATAGAGTATGGCTAGTCGTGGGAGCTGCTCTAGTCAAGGTTACTGGAGTCCATGCAATGTATGCACACAACAAGGGATCTCTTTGCATCTTCAAAGGCAGTGGATCATTCACTATCATCATGCTAAACTACTACAAAGCAGGCTCCGTTATCGTAAACTAACAATTCCAAGACAAAGGTCCTTGGATATTGAGTATATTAACAATGCCGCAGTTGAACGTGCATTGAAGTTAATAAAAAGAGAAGCTTGGCACATGCTCAGCCATTTAAGAAGGCAAAGGGTATCGGAAATGTTTAGAAATGCTAAAGACAAGGGTGAGGACATTGAAGAGTGTTCACATAAGGTATGAGATATTTATGGAGACACCATTTTTCAATCGGAGTCAAATATATCTAATGAAAGTAGGTTTGTTTTGGAACAAGATTCCGACTATTTAGACTTTGAATCGCCTCCAACGCAAGGGCGTGAGATGGTTGTAGCATCTGAACCTGAAGATGTAGATTCTGACTCATGTTGAAAGGGAGTTTAGATTACTTTTAGAGATCTTAGTATAAGTCTTGGTATTCAATGAACTTTGTTTATTCTTATTTTAATAGTGCGATGATTAATGTGTCAGAAATAATAACATTCTGATTGTATATAATCATCGTATTAGTAAAATCCCACATTTACCGTTGTTATTTTGTGTGTTGTTTTGAGTAGACAGATTAAGTGCTTATCATTGTTATCATTAGTTCGATTTTTTTTGTTCATTATCAATGCCTTATCCTTCGCTTCGTGCATTGCTCATGTAGTCATACAAGGACATTTATTTTGTTATTGTGGGTTTATTCGATGTATATGAAATTGAATATTTGTGCAAATTTAATTGATAGCTATGGCTGACCGTGGAGACGATACACACAGCAGCCGGAGGGATAGAGACGGATTGCCGTCTCATGTGTATCAGGTAAAAAGAAATCACAATGTCGTATTGGTCTGAACTTGTAATTGTTTCACATTATAATCTTTCATTTCTGTTGTTGATGCAGGGCTTGCGGGTCCAGATGCATAGTATGGTGGTAGCTGCCAGTGAGATGCAGTGATGCTGTACCTCTCTTGATGCGTACATTGAGAGACGCCTCCATGCACGGGGTGGGGATCAGCCACGCCATGACGGTGGACATCCGAGAGAGGAGCCTACGTCCTGTGGGAAGGCGGGAGTTGATGTGCCGCCACCCGTTCATACATCTTCAGACCATGGCGGCGCACCAACCAAGGATCCTACCACCTGTGAGGACGCAGGAGTGGATGTGCCACCAACTATGGATGCATCTTCCGAGCAGAACATCACTTGCACCCTGAATCCAATCCCAAGCAGAAAAAGACGAATAAAGTAGAAGGCAACAAAGCTTTTGTCTCCGTATGTAGTGGAGTACAAATTCCCTACACTTGGACATGACGGAAAGCTTATCTGCGAATACGTTTATCTTTCCCACGATGATGAGTAAGTACTTCATTACCACGATTTATACTTATTATTGTCATATTTAACCATTCATTGTCACCATGTATGCGTATGTGGGGTCCATAGTAACATAAACATAAGAATTCCTGTAAGGTTGTCATATTTACGTTGTTCGTTCTCTGCACTAAGCCGAATGACTTCCTTTTTTGTATAGTGTGACTATTCTTGATCTCGACAACATTCACATCACCCTAGGTGAGATTCGCTGTTTTATGGACAGATACATGATTGGGAGCATGGTATGTGGAAAGTACTACATTGTAACTTTGTATTACAATATGATATTTATATCCATATATAGTAAGATCCAAAGTTGCGTGTTTTATTGAAATCAGGTTGTTGCTGCCTATGCTGTTTGCTTATTAAGGCAACAGCTACGGCATTCTTCGACCGTTCGTAGGCAATATTGCGCCCCCTATGTCAGTGTATGTATATTGCCCTATCTTTGAACTTGCATATTGTTCTTGCACATGTAGAGTACTAATGTTGTTATAAATTTTAGGAAGCAATAATAAGTGAGCAAATAACTATGAGGGCTGCGTACCAAAAATTCTTCACTATGAATAAGACTGGCTATTTGCTTGAGGACTACCACTTGGTGTGTAAGTTTGCATTTTCTATGGTTGGGAGCTATCTTGTCTGCTTGAAGTGTTTTTCATAACAACATTATTAATGGAAACCATTGTACTTGTTTCCATGCTATGATTGTCTTGTAGTTTTTCGTCTCCATCTGTCGTAGGAACCATTGGTTCCTTGTGTTGTTCAATCACAAGGAGACAAGGATTGAGGTGTTAGATTCGCAACCACACCGGCGAAAGCAACAGTATAAGGGTATCATCAAAATGCTGGTGCGTAATAACTATCATTACACTTTACAAGTAGTTAGCATTAGTTTATGTGGGTCCAGATAAGAAAACGAGTGGAGATTTACTCTTTTTAACTGCATATGCAACTCTATAATTTTGAACTTCCTTCTAGGCAGTTAATGAGTACATAGTTCATGTATATAGGGGATGTTTTTTGATAACTTATTTACTACATATGTCCATGGGTGATCAATAGGAATTTCCCACTGGCCCGTCCACTATCCATCTATACCTAAGCAAGCGAACGAGTAAGTGATTCGTTATAAGATTGTGTTGCGATTATGTGTTCCAACCAATCCCATTATATCTTTAACCTTCGTTTTGTATTGTGTGATGTAGGGTTGATTGTGGTGTGTTCCTGCTTAAATTTATGGAGTTTTGGGATGGGCATACGTTGTCCTCACAATTTGTGTAGGCAAGTATATATGTAAATATATGTCATAGGTTCGGGTTCTTTATTTCATTTGCTATAATGATAAAGTCTAATGCAACAGGCAAATATCCGACTATTTCGGAAGAAGTTGTTGGCGGGCCTTCTACTTGATCCAGAAAACAAGTTGAAGGAACAAATGTTGGCCCACATGCTCCCTTCTTCGCATGACTAAGGTACGTCTCATTTGCTATTCAATATTGATTGATCCCTTTCATATTGTACGTGCAATCTAAAAAATTTATGGGATAATATGCTAGAAGAAATTATCTGTCAATGACAAATGTATGTTTTCTTTTAGGTTTGTCTTCTTCTTTTGACTTTATCTCTCTTTGTACGCTGTGCCATATTTAATTATAATTATGGAATCTAATTGCTACTGATGCTTCTGCTTTTTCAGCCTATTTTAATTCATATATTTTGCCACATTCATTCTAAAAATTTAATTAATCATTCAATAAAAAGTGGTATGCATGAAACAAGAACTTTGCATACATTTTACATAGACTCCTGTCAGTGGAATAATCTATGTTTTTGTTCTCTTTCTCCTTGATTTGAGTGTCAGTTTTCCTCAAAACTTGTTGGAATGCGACACCCCCCACACGCCCCCACCAAAATAAAATTAAATTCCAGTTTATTTTGCCCATTTCAGTTTATCTTGGAAAAACAGGAGTGCAACAGATTCTATTTTATCAAGCTTTCTTACTTTGAATTTTGTATGTGGTGGATACCGAACAACTAGTAAAATTGTGTCAAGCATCTACAATGAGGACCTTTTTATTTTGTATAGAGATATTTAGGGGGTAGAATGCCCTGAATGAAAAGAATGCTTAGGACACCGTGTTGATACCGAACTACTAATTAAGTTGCGTCACGCATCTACTTGAGGACGTTTTTATTTTTTATAGAGATATTTATGGGGTGGAATTCACAGAATGAGAAGAATGCTTAATACACCTTCTATATTCCAATGAATTAACAATATTATTTAGGATCTGTCTCCTCATAGAAAGTGGTATTTACTTTTCCCTAGTATTGTTCTTGTTTCTTTGCTTCTTGAAGTTTTATGTATTGCATATGAATCACAGAACATTGTAGGTGCCCTTTGTAAAGGAAACACTTTTGATGCTTTGTTGTGTAACTTTTAGCAGGTATTAAGCTCTCTGGATATTGATCAACTAGAAGTGGTGAACATGTTCTAAAGAAAGCTCGGTGGCCCTTTCGTGCATGCACTCAAATTTTTTCCCTTATTATCTGGCTCAGGGGACAGAACATTGTAGACATTGTATGTTTTTACATATGTTGTAATCTTTTTGGAAAAAACTTCATCAGTTATCGATGTGCGGTGGTCCTTTATTTAGTTATATGGTATTCACAAGGAGATAATATTTAATCATTCAATTATGGTCATCCATTAAGAAATAGCTTGTACCATATACATAAGTTGAAGAAATCCAAGTTGAGATGTGCTTATGCTTTTCTAATATTTTTTTGGCACCTTCCATTCATTTAACATATTTTGAGTATGCTTACTTGAAGGGGCGTGCACATAATTGTTTGAAGTTTTGGTTTGATTTTACTTATTTTTTTATCACATTCAGTACATCAATAGATGAGTGTGTAGTGAGGCACCCGCTTAAGTGCTTTTATCCCCAAAGATTGTGCATGTATCCTCATAACGTGTCCCCGTAAGCAGGCACTAGTTATATCCCCCAAAAATTGTGCATGTATCCCTTCAAGGTAGAGGTTCTATGTTAGAGTAAGTAGCAGCTTGTATCCTTGTCAGACCATCCGCGTAAGTAGTAGCTTGTATCCCTTTAAGACCGTGATTGTATCGCCCTAAGATTCTGCAGATTGTTCTTGTATCCCTTTAAGACCGTGGTTGTATCGCCCTAAGATTCTGCAGATTGTGCTTGTATCCCCTTTGTAGCAACTTGTATCCCCATAAGACCCTTATTTGTAAGAACCTAAGGCTCAAGTAAATACAATGTTTGAATGTAGGAAAATGCATGCAATCCTCGTACGGTAAAATACGTCTTTCTTGGTGTATATCCAGATCATGCAAAATAATGCCAGAAGCTTGTACTCATAAATTACTTATTCGTCAGGTTAGAATGAATGGAAGTTCGAAATAACGTTAAATGCCCAACCGAGATGTGTTTCATCCCCAAGTAGCACCATATATCCTCTAAGACCCCGGTTGTATCCCCCTGAGATTCTTCTGGTATCCCCCAAAGATTGTGCATGTATCCCTTTAAGTCAGTGCTTGTATCCCCGTAGGTAGTGGCTTGTAGCCCCGTAAGACCCTAGTTGTATCCCCTAAGATTCTTCTGGTATCCCCCAAAGATTGTGCATGTATCCCCTTAAGTCAGTGCTTGTATCCCCGTAAGATTTCACTTGTATCCCCTTAAGACCCTGCTTGTATCCCCCTAATATTCTTCTGTATCCCCCAAAGATTTTGCATGTATCCCCTTAAGTCAGTGCTTGTATCCCCGTAAGTAGCAGCTTGTATTAACTTTAGATCCTGCTTGTATCCTCCTAAGAATCTTCTAGTATCCCCTAAAGGTTTTGCATGTATCCCCTAAGTCAGCGCTTGTATCCTCGTAAGTAACAGCTTGTATCCCCTTAAGACCCTGCTTGTATCCCCCTAAGATTGTGCATGTATCCCCTTAAGTCAATGCTTGTATCCCCATAAGATTTCGCTTGTATCCCCTTCAGACCCTGCTTGTATTCCCCTAAGATTATGTTGGTATCCCCAAAGATTGTGCATATATCCCTTTAAGTCAGTGCTTGTATCCCCATAGGTAGCAGCTTGTAGCCCCGTAAGACCCTGGTTGTATCCCTCTAAAATTCTTCTGGTATCCCCCAAAGATTGTGCATGTGTCCCCTTAAGTCAGTGTTTGTATCCCCATAAGATTTCGCTTGTATCCCCTTAAGACCCTGCTTGTATCCCCCTAAAGATTTTGCATGTATCCCCTTAAGTCAGTGTTTGTATCCCTGTAAGTAGCAGCTTGTATTCCCTTAAGATCCTGCTTGTATCCCCCTAAGATTCTTCTAGTATCCCCCAAAGATTGTGCATGTATCCCCGTAAGTAGCAGCTTGTATCCCCTTAAGACCCTGCTTGTATCCCTCTAATATTGTGCATGTATCCTCTTAAGTCAGTGCTTGTATCCCCGTAAGATTTTGCTTGTATCCCCCTAAGATTCTTCTGGTATCCCCCAAAGATTGTGCATGTATCCCCTTAAGTTAGTGCTTGTATCCGGATACAAGGTTCCTTCTAATCCCAGGTACATGTAAAACCTTAGTTAGGATCAACTGCTTTCCAGAAGTAAGTTTGATTAAAACCTTCCCTTTCCCAGAAACTGGAGATGTACGAGAGTCTGCCAGGTAAACCTGCTCACCTTCTCCCACGGGTTGGTAAGATGTGAACATATCACTATCTCCACAGATATGCTTTGTAGCACCAGTGTCCACCACCCACTCCTTGTTGCTTGTCAAATTTATCTCTGAAATCATAGCAACAATAACATCAATTTCAACCAAGTTAAATTGAGGTCTATCTTTGCCTTTCTTATGCTGGCATTGAGCTGTATGATGGCCAGGTTTGCCACAGACAAAGCAGTTGCCTCTTTTCCTTTTAAACTCTATTTTGTTGACAGGTTTTAAGAATTTATGTGCATCCCATTTTTTCTTCTTAGAACCTTCAAGAAAGTTGGCTTTACTGGTTGGAAAGGTAACTGAAGGTTTCTGTAGCTTCTCTCTAATTTGGGCTTGTTCCTCTATCCTAATGTGCACTATAAGTTCATCTAATGTCATGTCTTTTCTTTTGTGTTTGAGGCTGGTTTTATATATCTTCCAGGAAGGTGGTAACTTCTCTATTAAAGCTCCAGCCACAAACTTTTCAGGTAATAAAATTCCCTCATTAGTTAGATCTCTAACTGTTTTTTGAAACTCATTAATTTGATTTGAAATAGGTTTGCCATCTATCATATAAAATTCAAGGAATTTTCTTATGGCAAATTTTACAACACCTACATCTTCAATTATATATTTTTTATGTAATGCATGCCATATATCTTTAGCAGTTTCATAAACACAATAGATATCAAATAGATCATTGGACAGGGAATTTAGGATGTAATGCCTACACATCCTCTCAGCTTTTATCCACTTAGTTAATTTAGGTGACTCAGTTTCACCATAAGGAATTTCTGGTTTGTTATTTGTTAACACAAAAGCAATTTCTAAGGTTTTTAGTAAATAAAACAATTTCTGTTTCCATCACTTGAAGTTGTCCCCTATTAAGGGTTCAACTTTAGTGAGATCTACAGCAGAAGGGGTCTTAATTGATTCCATATATTATAACAAGATGCAGCAAGATTACTATCAAATAATAGTAAAACAAAAGAAAATTTTAATGCTTTAAGATTGTTGTAATTATTCTGTTCTGAAACTAAATACAAAATCAGATGAACCGAAGTTAACTGTTTGAAGGATAGATTGAATACCAAACTTTATAGATCTGTAATTCAGATAATAGACCAGCAGGATATATCAATATAAATAGCTAAACTATAAGTGATCTCAATTAGAATAGATGAACTTCTTATTAAGACTAAATGACAGCATGAGCAGAATGAAATTTCCAATAACAGAAACTACAAAAATTAGATATGATAAGGAGATGAAAGAATGTTGTCAATTTACTGTTCTGAAAATATATATTCAGGTGAAAAGAGAGACAGTGAATTAGGTGATAGGAACTAAACAGAGCTAACATTTAGATTTGAAATAGAACTACAGTGAACCCAAAATTAAACTTAACAAACTAGAAATAAATTGAAATCAAATAAGAACACTTGATTTAAAGAACAATTCCACAAGTCACTTAACAACAAATATTAAAGGAAAAATTGACCACAATAAAAAGCACCACGAAATTTGAAACAGAAGAATAACTATATACAGAGGATTTAGATGAAATTTGAAATAGAAAAAGAACAAAGTCTAAACAAGATGAAGACAAATAGTAACAGAATAAGAGTAACACTAGAATGAGAACATAAAAGAGTGAAAACTCTATCCTAACACATTAGAAAATAAATAGAAAATATTATAACTGAAATTAAAACTTATCGGATGTAGAATTGAGGCAAGGCTTAAGAAGCCTTTGTGCTTAAAGCATTAAAGCGCCCCTTTTTGGATGAAATCCTTAGCACGCAGGTTATGGCACTCAAGCTTCTAGCATTCAACGGGTTGAGGACATCCGGTAAGTCGCACAACAATACCGGTTACACGAAGTCTCTTTGAGTGGCACTCAGATCAATGAAAATTCAAAGACAAAATTGCATAAAATAGAGGTAGATCATAGAATAAAACAAAGCAGCAGTAGGGATTTCTCTTCTTCTCTATTCTCTGATTTCTCTATTCTTAGAAAAATAGGAAACGACAAGCATAAGATGGTTTCATATTTCAGATGGAGAAGAATAGAGGGCTGACGAGAGTTTCCAGATCACGGATGAGGGTTTCAGATTTGTGTGAAGAGAACGATTCGTGAAAAAGGGGTTTTTAGGTAACAATCGAGGGTTTCAGATATGAGAGTTGCTGCTTTTGTGATATTCTTGTATATTGAAGAAACCCAAAAGACCCCTTTATATAGCTGACCTAGATGAACCAGAATGCTGGTTTGTCGGTTTAGTTAAAACTAATTAGAACGTTAAACAATCTTATAATGTCATAACGTTACTTAACGTTAAACCAAAAACAAAATAACATTAAAATATGATAAAACAGAGTATCTGTTTTGAGGCTTTCCAAATCAAAAAATAGAATAGAGGTTTCACCTCAAAAAAGGGAGAAGGTCCCCAAGCCTTTCTCCCTGCTCTTAATTGGTTCAAACACCTAAAAAATAGGTTTGCATGTCTAAAATCAACCAATGATGCCACTGTGGGTCAACAAAGTGACCCACAGCTCCTCTACAGTCTCACATGGGAAGGGGGACTCCAGAAATCCCTTTGAAAAACTAGGACTCTGAGTTTTCAGTGGTAACCATATACTTAGGCTGGTTCTACCATAATTGTATAACATATACGATTATGACAAAACCGTATGATGTATACGGTCGCTTACAAAAACCTGCAGATTTTGGATTTTCTCACTTAAACAAGACTAAAATCAATCCCTACATTATACCATTAAACCAACAGGGTCTCTGGGTCTTGGGCTTTATCCTAAGCCCAATATTGGAATCAAGTGAGCCTTTCAATGGGGCCCACATCCTCTTTTCTAACTAAAATCCATCCCATAAAGTGGATTCCAGACTATGTAGACCATCTACGGGTCACTCCCAAGCCCATAGATCCCTTAAAAACTTAAAGGAATCAACCTAAACTCTTTTGTACCCTTAAAACGTTTCCAAATCTAATAACCTAATCCAAAAAGGGATGCTAACCAACATAGCATTTCCAAACACGACTTAGGCCCTCCTTAGGCCTAATGTGGCAATCCATGGGCCTTCCAACAGGGTCCACACACCCCACATAGATTACTAAATAATTAAAAAAAAGATAAAAATCAAACAAAAGGGACCTACACCACTCAAATGTTCTCAACCAGACTTAACGAAATTAAGCATATTGGTAAGGACAGGTGAGATATATAGCATGTTGACTCATAACCAGGATGACCTATGGAACTTGTCACCCGACGGGGCTGACCAGGGTATCTATGGACTTTCCCGAACCGTAACCTAGTATTTAACCAAAATCTCAAGCCTCAGATCACTTAATTAGATAGCCTTTTAGGCACCCAGGTATTTTCCCGCACCCCATTAGACAGTGGTGACTCCCCATTCCCCATTTCATTTTCCCATATCAAAATCCTGAAAGCGTACAATCTTTCAAGCTTTCGCAGGAGAGCGCGCTGGGCCATACCCGAAAGGAGATACCCAGATGACCTTCCATTAGTGCAACGCGGATCGACACGCACACAATAATGATTATTCAAAAATTTTTAATGTTCTTGTGGCTTGTTGAATGAAATAAAGTTGTTTTAGAAAAGCTTTTTATTCCAGGTGGAACTATTTTTTCTTTTAGGCCTAGAACTTATATATGCATGTAATTTAGAATTGCTTTACAACATGTAGTACTATACGTTTAAAAAGATTATATAACGGTTAAGTAATGCATGCAAGTAAATAGGATTAAAGATAAAAGAAAAATATGGTAGTTAAAATATTTCAAATAAGGGTGCAATTCGGTTAGTTCAGTTTAGCATTTTTTTCAAGCCAATACCAAGCTGAGTCACAATGTGCCATAGCGACCCAAAACAGAAATGAAATTGTTACAATCCTATAATCTAAAGTTTTTAGTGATTTGTGTAAGGCATCTAGCACCCAAGTAATTAAGAATCCCATAATCCAAGTCCAAGGTGGATTCCGAGTTTATTGTGGATTGTAGAATAAGATTCTTGAATCTTTATGATAATCTGAACCAAACGCTCCACTTGGATTTTAAAATCTGATTCTGGCCAAAATCCGAAATGCCCTCCAAACTCCTCAGAATGAGAGCCATTGATAATGTCAACAACAGAAGTATAGTTGTTTGTATCACAATCCAAAAGAAATATAATCCTTGATCGATGCAATTGAATGTCAGTCTTTGGACTTTGCATATTTTAAGAAAATATTGGGATGGTTTGTTTCCTTTTTAATCTTCAAAATATTTTGTTATTTTTGTTGATATAGTTCGGTTGGTTCCTGGTTTTTGTTCTTTTGAGTAATTTTTACACAAAAAGGAATTGGCTAGAATTTACATCTTGAATGAGCTTTGTTTCATTCGTGGTTGTCTGAATCTCTTGGATATCAAGCAACATAAAATGGAGCTTATGAATTTATGGATGGTAACTAGTTGTTTTACCTGTGCTAAGCACAGTAACATATATATTTAAATATGTTTTTTTAAGTAATTTAAAATAACCGTTACAATGAGTAAATATAAAATAGTTGGACGTTTTGTTACCATGTGTAAGCATGCCAATAGTTTATTTATAGTCAAAGATTTTAATGGCAACAATTTCTTATGTCATTAAATCTTTATTCGAAGGATTCAATATTTTGCTGGCCATTTTTTGTTGCCAGTAAAGTCTTTTTTTTTTTAGTGAAAATTATACAATTTTCATCCATTGTGCATTAATGACATAATTGTTCTTGTTATGTGGATAAGCTTTCATTACCTAGTTTTACAGATGGCAACCAAAACCCTAACTTGCACTTATCGGTTTCGTAGCAAGGACAAGTTGGGGTTAGTTAATAGTTATTAATTAACTATTATTTAATAACAACTCAAAAGATGAAATGTGTTGGGGCTTCACAAGAAATGGAAAGTTTTCTTTCAAATTGACTACATGGGGAATAAACAGTGAAAATAGATATCAACCCCAGAATAAAGAGATTATTAGAAAGATGTGGGCTTTAAAATGCCCACCAAAAATGAAGATGCTCTCATGGATGTTCCTACGGGAGAGCTACTTTCATCTAGAAATCTAAATGTTGATAAGAAGTGTAATTTATGTAGAGAGTATGATGAAGATAATAATCATTTATTTAAGGAATGCATTTTTACAAAACAAATTGGTAGCTAAACAATACACTAAATGAGATTATGATGAAAGAACATAATGACGTTTGGGACTGCCTAAAAGAAACAACAGATATAGGTTTTGAGATGTTAGAAAAAGTGTTGGGTATATGTTGGAAATTATGGGAAGTAAGAAATAAAATGATATTTGAAAATATTCACTTAGATCCAAATCAAGTTATTGAAAATGCAGCATATAATCTAACTTCATATAAAGAAGCAAATGAAGCTAATGCTATTTTTTTTGCAGGTAGCAAGGAGAGTTGTGAAGGATGACAACAAAAGAAGCTGGTGACTTGGAATCCTCTTAAATGTTAGTGGTGCAAACTGAATTTTGATGAGGCCATAAGAAAAAATGGAAAAGCTGCAATTGGAGGAGGCTAAGAAGATGGGATGGAAATATAATTTTGTTATATGCATGGAAAACTTCTGGATCTGATGTTTTTAGAACTGAACTACTTGCTTTATTAGAAGGTATTAGACTAGCAAATGATGTAGGAATTAAACTTTTGGAAGTTGAAGGGGATGCCTTGCAGGTTATCAAATGTGTTTTGGGAGAAGGAAGTATATCTTGGCAGGAAGAACCCATCTTACAAGATATCAAATTTTTTGCTAGCAAGCTACAGAAGATGGAGATCAGACATATTTCTCGTGGCACTAACCAGGTTGCAGATATAATGGCAAAATTGGGACTAGCGTTAAGGAAGAAGTTTGTGTGGAGGAACGAGTTTCCTAACTTTTTGAAAAAAACTATTGAAAAACTACTATATGGATATTATTAAGTAATGATATTTTCAATTACCAAAAAAAAACTATTATTTAATAATTTAATAATTATTATTTAATTAAAGGATTATTATTATAGAAACATTGGGATGACACACTTAAATTATTTTAATAACTGATAATTGGTTAACTAATTAAAATTTAATTATATTATAATATATTAGTAAAATAAACATTTCTTGTAAAAAAATAGTAAAGTTAATATTTAAAGTTGCGCCCAAATGGGCCACTTTAAATACTATGTCTCATTACTATTATTAAATAGTAGTAAAATAAATATTTAAATTAAGATATATCTAAAAATTAACTTTTCTTTTTCATTTTCATTTTTAATAACCATTCTTATAATTCTAAGATATATCATTATTAATCGCAATTGGGAACACAAAGATCTTTTCGGTGAAGAGACATTGGCAATCACAGATTCAACAATTTTTTTGGAAAATAGAGTAGTATATCTTTTATTGTTTGATTATTAATTTAGTTAAAGATAGTTATGGGTGTGTAGTTGATTTACTATATTTTATTAAATAATGTAAAATATATATTACTTTCTTTAAATTTATGGGTAGGACATTTTGGCAGTATATATGTTAAATAATGGACCAATAATTTAAAAAAATTACGAAAACATAGAAAAAAAGTAATAAGAAAAATATACTTTTTAAATAAGAAAAAAATAATATTGATTTAAAAATTTAGACAATAGATATATATTGTTGGACGAAATATTGGTTTGGTTGATAATTGAGAATGAATATACATATATTTAATTTAAATAATGGGTTACTTTTTTATAATTAAATTAATGATAATTTTTGAAAATAATTGAGAATTAGTCTCCGTGATGGGAGTAATCTCTATCAATTTAAATAAATGATACTTTTTGATAATTAACCTGATTAAAATAATAATGAGGGCATTTTTGGAAATATCAAGTAAAATGACACTCATTCTCAATTATTTATAGAAGGTATCATTGCTTTTAAATTACTAAGAATTAGGTGACTGAATATGGATTCTTTTTTAAGAATATCACTAAAACAAATTTCCCTAGAAATTTATCACGTGAGAACGGTTGTGGCATATTTTTTAAGAAATTTATAACATGAGCATTATGTCTCCTTATCATTTTGTTAAAGATAATAATAGGTTAATTTATTGAGCCCTAAACAGATAAGGATTAATTATATAATCTTAATTTAGTTACAGATAATATTGGAGAAAGATATCATGTCTAGGTGGAAGTAAGATATATATATTTTAAGAATTTATTTATTTTAATAAATTATTTTGATGTGGGGCCCAAAAGGGCAATTGGAGAAAGAAGGGGATGTCTACGTGGAGGAGAGAGAAGGTGGTTTTTTTTATTCTACTTTAATGTGTGTGTGTGTGTGTGTATATATATATGATATGATAGGCCAGGTTCGGGGTGGTTTTTGGCAAACCCAAACTTGCCCAGTAAGAGTTCAGCCCATACTAAACCCTAACCCATCCCCTTTTGGGTTGTTAACAGGACAGATTGGGGTTTACCCGATTGTACTAAAAAAATGCAAAATAATAATAATAATTAATTTTTCAAAATAGAATATATAAATTAAAAAGGGTAAATTACACTTACCTCCTTTGAGGTATGCTATAATTACACTTGCCTCCCTTGAGGTTTCTGAAATAACACTTTTCCCCTTTGAGATTTATGTATGGGTCAAAATAGCACTCTTTCATTGAAGTTTCTGTCAAAAAAATAATGATAGTTAGTAAAATAATTTGAACTGGACAAGATTACCCTCATTTAAGTTAAATGATAGTTATGCCTTAGGCCATTAAAATTTTTGTTCTCATCTTTATGAAGGGGTAATCTTGTCCAGTTAAAATTATTTTACTAACTATCACTATTTTTTTGACAGAAACTTCAATGAAAGAGTGTTATTTTGACCCATACACAAATCTCAAGGGGGGAAAGTGTTATTTCAGAAACCTCAAGGGAGGTAAGCGTAATTATAGCATACCTCA
This sequence comes from Buxus sempervirens, assembly GCA_947561395.2. NCBI lineage: Eukaryota > Viridiplantae > Streptophyta > Magnoliopsida > Buxales > Buxaceae > Buxus > Buxus sempervirens. Next base: position 49,474,818 of record OX387184.1, on the reverse strand, counting down.
AGGGAGGTAAGTGTAATTTACCCAATTAAAAATATATTTATTCATAAATATTTGTTTTTTATATGTTATATATATTAAAAATATATGTAATGAACTAAGGTCGAGGTCAAGGCGGCTTGAGCTAAACCCTAACCTACCCCTAATCCTGTTTTTCCCACACCAAACTCAAACAATTTTGTGGGGGCAGGTTACCTATTTAATTATTAATAAAAATGTATTAATATTTCAGACTTTAAATGACAAATATGTATTATTTGAAGTTTTTTTTTAGTTGAAAACCTGATTAATTAGCATTAAGCTAGTTCAAGTTTTGAGGTGTATGTATTTTGAGTTACCTAATTACACTCTCCTTGATTTTGGGGCGACTTAAATAGTAATAGTAAATCAACTTATCCGAATAACTCGGTCTAATTTTCTGATTGAGTCGTGGGTTTTTAAACAGTTATTCATACATATATAAATCTACTGAGTACTGACTACTACATATGAGTATTGACTCCATCTATAAATCTTCAGACCCTACATAGTTTTTTTGGTAAATGAACAGGACATGTAAAATAGTCATCTTGACTCTCTAATCCTGATTTTGGTTTAAATGTCATGGACGTCAAAACAACTCTTCTCAAGCTTCTTAAGTGCAAAAGAATTTGTTGTAAAGATGGGAATCACGAAAGGTGTAACGCCCCGGATCCGTGTTGTTCAATAAAGATATAACACGTCTCACGAAGTATTAGGTAAGGATCTTAATCACTAGTGATCTCTGGATAATCACCTAACTAAATCATATCAGAGTGCACAATCATACTTTATCTAAGAATTCAATATTCAAAACTTAACTAAGATTCAAGTGGTACAACCTCAATCTACTTTATTACACCTCAATCATTCAATTAATTCAAAGTTCAATTCAAAATAACCTACAAGTCTAAGGGATGTAATAGTAGTCTTCCTCCCTATATGTCTCAGTCGGATCTACCCCAATAGTCGCTTCATCTCGAGTATCTGAAAAACAAAACAAAACAAAAGAGTGAGATACGAATATCTCAGCGAGTAGCATATGCATGCAGAAATAGTTAACAACAGTTCAAATTATGCATCGATAAATAACCAGTACGATTAAGCAACCAATACAATTTCAATTCAATACTGACAACACATCGATTGGTCAATGTCATGACTATTGTTAAGTTGATAAATTAAACATGCCAAGTAGACACTCCACACCTCCATGTACACAGTTCCGGCCTACTTAGGGTTTCGGAAACTCTGAAATGACGGCCTACTCAGGGTTTCGTCATCCAATGCCGGCCTACTCCCCCGGTTTCGGCATTGACAACTAGGCCTACTCGGGGTTTTCTGGCTGCTCTACACTGGTCGTGGCAAAACACAAGGCCATGCAATTTCCACAACCAACAATAACATTACATTACTAAGCTTAAGCATGGATCCAGGACAAGCTAAACCAAAACAGTAAACCGACGTAAAATCACAACTTTAACTTCAAAATAAAACAATACGTTCAACATCATGTATAACTCAACCAGTTCACCACATGTCCCTCTGGATCAAAACGGTACCTCATGTATCTTCAGCATTTACTCAAAATTCACAACACATGTTCATTGGTAATTAAACCCTTTACTCACACCAAAAGAACTCTTTACAATACATTTCAGAAACTTGCAATCAAGTAAAAATCAGATTAAATGAATTTGCATTCAAGTATAGTATATAACAACAGGAAACTAAATCAGGAACTCTTAGGGTTAGATACAATGAGATCATCTATCATTAGCCCTTTAGAAATAACCTTTGATGCTTCTAAGAATTTCCACTTATATTCTCAAAGAAAATTTAATAGGGAATAATGTTTCTAAAGTCCTAAACAAACTCATTAGTCAAGTGCTTGAACCCTCAAAATCATCAAATCCAGCTTAGTTTGGTCAAAAATTCTCTTCGACAAGGTATTGGACCATGCGCTGACCTCCAGCACTAGGCACGAGGTCGGTGGATAGGTCGTGGTTAAAATAATAAGTCACGCTTACTTAAATCGGGTAGGCGTGAGCTAGGCGAGAACTAGGCGCATGCTACGCGTGAGACTAGCGCGAGATGGGCGGAAAGAAAAGGGGTCCGCGCGAGATGGGCGGAAAGAAAAGGGGTCCGCGCGAGGTCGGCGGATAGGGGAAAAAGTCCTTGCACCAACTACATGTAGTTGGCGCTAGGTAGCGCCAACTCGTCGGATGCTACCCTGGATTCTTCGACTCTCTGTTATTTCTAGATCTACACAACTGGCCGAAATTTTTCTCTCTGTAACAATTTCCTTAGTCTCCTAATATCCCCAGAAGACATTTAAAACACTTTTGAAATTATTCTAAACACATTTTTATTTATCTCATTCAGTCTTAAAGAAAACCCACACTCAGACTATCTTCTTCCAGAAAACACATGCATTCAGATTAAACTCACGAATCAATACGAAAACCCAGTTTTAAAACGATGCTACTCACCTCTTGCACGCTTATATCCCAGCAACAATAACTACTCGAACCACGGCCAATCACCAACAGTTGTCCGCCTGTTTGCTATTGCCGCCCAGATGCTCCTCTGGTCGCAAGAAGAAAAACCTTTCTGAAACCCTTGATCACGAACACACCAAAACGGCCGGATCTCTCACAGTTTCTCTTCTCTCCCCAACAAAAACCTAGATCACAATCGAGTAGCTGCAATCGCCAATTGTTTTCAGTTACGAGTATACGAGTATTCTAAAAACCTAAAACCTAATTTTCCTTAAGTATTTATACCTTCCATATGTAGATTGCCACTCGACGAACTTTGAAATTCCTTCATTCCGTGCGTGCTCGCCCACCGAAATCCCTACATATACCCACAGCTCCTTAAGTTGATACGTCCACATAATTAATTTTAAATAAAAATAATTCTTAGCAAAAGTCAGGGTTTTACAAAAGGTGAGTGGTTCTTGTCTTCAATGCTGTTTTTCTGCTTCACTCTCAAAACCCATCTCTCCATTGCCACTGACACCATCTCCACCATCTCTTTTGGATAGTCTCTCATCAGAAACCAGACCATCCATCGTGTCTAGAGGTGGAGTCTATGAACTTGGGTTCTTCACACCAGGTAATTCTTCTCACAACTACTACATAGGAATCGGTAATAATGCAAACACCTGCTAGAACAAACTATTGTCGGTAATAACACAAATACTGGTGGTACTTACTGCCGCTAAAAGTCCCATAAACGTGCCAAAAAATTTCCTACTCTTTTTGGGATCGCCGCGCAAATTGTTACTGGCGGTAGGCTAATAATATGGCTGTTTAAGGGCGGTAGCTAATCTAGTGCCGTGAATATGCTTTTTTACCTAATTAGAGGCGGAATTCTTACCTCTGGTAAAACTTCGGCACTAAAGCCCCTCATTTTTGTAGTGAATCTTATACCTGTATTTGTAAATCGATCAGTTTTATAAATTTGTATGCTTTGTGGTAGCCTTTATAGTCTGAGATGATATTATTGTTAAAGAATTTTTTGGTTTTATAAATTTGTATGTTCTATGAACAGATCATCTCAGGTTGGCAAGGAGTTGGGCCATGTTGAAAGTTACATAGACTATAGAATATGTTTCTTAGTTGACGATGCACCATAAGCTATTGTATATTACATAAACTACTTTGCCTACAATCTAATTATGGTCCATTAAACTCCAATGTCAAATGTACAGCTTCAAATTGCTTTCTAACTCTGAATTTATGTTTGCTGAACTTACCAGAAATCCTAAGATTTTATGGCTATTAGAAACTTAAGAAATTTGAGTTCTACTATTTTGTTCAGCTTCACCTAACTGTTACCATATGAGGCGGCTACCTAACTCTGTTAAAACCTTGTGGTTGACATGTAACCACATTATGGTGGATTTTTGTTGATTAATTAAGCCAGCCAGCTTTTAAATATTTTCCTTACGCTTCTGCTGTGTTAACGAGCTCAAATTAGTCAAAACTGGTTACTAGGACCATCGGGGCATGATAATTGTTGGTTAGTGATAGCGGCTATGGCTCACTTATGATGTCTTGCTCTGAGTGGATACTCTCAGCAAAAACCATTTTTAATCCTCAAAGAAGAGAGGAATGAAATCTAGTGAGAAATAACAATGTAGACAAGTTCAAACATGGTCTTTACAAAACTAATTTAGTTGTTCATAAGAATTACTATAATGAGATACAATTTCAAAATTCATTAATATATTCTTTTTAATTATTGAATTTAGTAATTAGGGAAGTAAAAGTTAGGAGTATTTTGTTAAATTTTTGTCACCAAATGAAATGATACCTTTTTTGTGAGAAAACAATAGATATTAATGCATTAAAAACTATGTATGGATAGAAATTGTTTGTAACATTCTTGTATGCAATTAAAACGTATGAACCTAACTGAATAAAAAGAAAATACTATGCTTTTTAAATATGAAATAAAGCCAATTAGGATATTGTTTGGTCAAAAAGGATAACCAGAATGTCTGAAGGGCGGTTTTGTTTGTTTGGCTCAACAGGTAGTTCAAACCAAGCCTATCTTGGACATCCATTGTTGTTTACTAATTTTCACAAACCGTCCCTCCTATCTGTAAACAATATAAGAAAGTAGTCTGCTTATTCCCCTGGTTCTCTCTCCTCCTCAGTGATTCTTGTCACTGAATCTGTAATGGCAAATTACATGGGCCACACTACCATATCTCCTAATAATCTTTGTTCCTAAGACCATTAAACACCAAATTAACCTTATATACAAGATCTTAACCCATATAAACACCCAATTATGCAATTGTATTATCCATAATTTTTTAATGCATGTTCTTGTGGCTTGTTAAAAGATTTAAATTTGTTTTAGAAAAGCTCTTTATTCCTGGTAGAACAATTTTTTTCTTTTTGGCTTAGAACTTATATATGCATGTAATTTAGGATTGCTTTACAATAACCTACTACGTTGTAGACACCCCAAAATTGGGCTGAGAAAAATGAATAATTGGCCAAAACATTAAAAAAACAGTTTGTTTTCTTGTAGCCAATGCAAAATTTCGGATTGGAACATTTTCCCTTGTATCCGACACAAGTCATCGGATACAAGCAAGTACTATTGTATCCGACGACATGTGTCAGATACAAATAAGTTCCCTTATATCTGACCTGAGTTGTCGGATACAAGGATTTTGCTCAAAATTAGGGTTTTCCGAAAGTTTTCACTTTTTACCATCATATCCCTTGTTTAAGAAGTGGAAATCTCGGAAGTAGCCCTAGGGTTAAGTGGGAGAATGCTAGACACTTCCTTGTGTCTACCATTAGGGTTACCCTTAACCCTAGCCTTTGCCTATAAATAGGAGGCCACTCCTCAAGCAAAGGGCCAAGAATTTTTGAGAAGAGTTGGAGATTGGAGAGCTCCAAGTGAAGAAGGGAACCACTGTCGCATTGCTTCCAGAAATCCAGGTAAGCCTGGAATTTCTTTATTTTTATGTCTTTACATTCTAGGGTTAGATCTTTTTTCTACCTTTCAGTAGAATAATGGCCTACTCTCTATGTATGCAACCCCTTTCCCTACTCAAAGTACCTCGAGACTCCCTCTAGCCGTAAAACGTGGAGAGGGATCTAGGGGAAACGAGACTGGGAATTGATCCTTAGTCATAGAACCCTCTTGAATGGCCTTTTGTTGTGTGAAAACCCATTTCCTACTCAAAGTACCCCAAGACTATCTCGAAACCGTAAAAACGGGGAGAGAGAACTAAGGGAAACGAGAATGGGAATGAAACCCTAGTTTTAGAACCCCCATTTAATTGATATGCTTGGAATGCCATATGTCATGATGTGTTGAGATGATTTTTACACAATGCACACATAGCACCCGTTTTGTCGGAATCGGCTTGTATTTCGGATCTATCGTATTCATTGAGATAGATCTGAAATAAATGGCCCTAAGCAGTTCTGGGACATCTCTCAATGATTTTCAAAATGATTTCAAGCAATTTATCTTTGAGTATTGAAGACCTCATGGTCTAACCTCTCGGTTTTGGACATTTTTGCCCCATTTTAGGGTTTTTGGCATATTCTCTCTAATCAAAGAGAACGGTGAGCTAAGCTTGTACCCTATTTCCTCCTGGAGATTTTTCAACACTTTTTAAATGATCTGGATTTAGATTGCACGGATTACATACACTTGATCACTGTTTTGGGTTAATTTTACTTAAAACGGCAAAACTAGACAATACCTGTACCCTAACTTTGGACACTCATAACTTCATCGTTTGGATGAATTTTGGAGTGATTTTAAAGACTTGTGAAAGGTGAGATTGTCTAGTTTATGTCTGTAAAATTTCAGTCATTTTTATGGAGTGGATTTTTGACACCATTCAGTCGAAGTTGACAGGTCAGTTCAGGTCAGATTGCTGAGCCTGTCACTTCGAATGAGCACCATCTGCTCAATTTAAGTCCGATTTGGTGATTTTGATTTCGGTGCTTTCTTTTATAAGTCTACTTTCAAATCCAACTGGTTTCAGATTTTTTTGATTTCATTTGTGTCATGGGTGACTGATTTACTCAGAACTGCCTTATTGCACAATTCTGTGCTGATCTGTGATCCTCTGGGCATGTTCGTGAGGTGGCACAAGTCACATCCAAATGGAGTTTGGTGTGAGGCCTATTTCATTTGAAATATGGCACTACATACTTCATTCATGCAAATTTTCACGGATTTATATGGAGCCAATCTACCAAAATGAATTTCCAAAGTTGCCCACTTGTTACTTTTGCCGATTTCCAACATTAGATTTCAAATGAGCATAACTCTTAGGATTTTAACCAGATTTAATTGAAAATTTTCATGAGTCTTCTATTTATCATAATCTTTCAAATGGATTTGGTTTGATTCAATTTGAATTTGATTTGAATGATTTATGGTCAAATGGCTCCATCTTTTACCGAATTTTCCGGATTTGTCTTAACTTGGTTGTGTTTAAGTTTTGCTTTGATTTCCATTTAATAGTGATGTCCCAGAAGTGATACTTTCATAAAAGAAAGTCTTAGATTCATTGGACTTCTCATGTGGAGGGATTATACATGTGTTGGATCCTTTTTCAAGCCTTTTTGATAATTTTGATTAGCAAGCTTTCTTTTATTTTGAGCATGAACAATACTTGGCAACCACCTTGTGTGGGTGAACGGGGGTGCCTAACACCTTCCCCCGTTCATAATCTAATCCCCTTACCCATCTCTGGATTTTATTTTCAAGTAGAGTTATTTTTACTCTAGTTTTGTCTTTTTGTTTATCTTGATGATTTTGGTGTCCATTCACACCTAAAATTGAATGGTGGCGACTCCTCCCATTTTGTTGAGCCCGTGTGATGATGAAGGGAATCATCTAGGTGGTTTTCCATGTCTCACAACACGTGTAGAAAACATGGGTCCACTTAGATAAACAGCCCGAGGTAGTTACAACATGTTTAAAATAGTGGGGATTGTTGTGTTTGGGAGGGCAATGTTTGGAAAAAGAAAAGGGGGGCTAGAAATGAAATTGTTAATAAAAAAATTAATCTATTTAGTTAGTATCCAAATAAAAATTCCATAATCTAAATCCAAGGTAGATTTCGATTTTAGGGTGGATCATAGAACCAATTATTTAATCTTTGCATAATCTGAACCAAATGCTCTAATTGGAGTCTAAAATCGGATTCCCATAAAATCCAAAATGCCTACCAAACTCTTGCTTAGAATGATAGCCATTGAGAATGTCAACTACTAAAGTGTAGTTGTTTGGATCACAATCCCAAAGAATTATAAGCCTTGATTGATGCAATTGAATGTTAGGCATTCCAATTTGCACATTTTAATTTAATGGGACAGATTGGGATCGACCCAATTGTACTAAAAAAGATGCAAAAAAAATTTAATTTTTCAAAATAGTACTGGTTAGTTGTATAGAAATTTTTTTCTTATGTCATTAGGTAAACAATTTGAGATACAAATACAAGAACTGCTCGTGAACTGACAGTTTAAGTCAATAACCCCCCAAAACCAAAGGAAAATTTTCCCTAAATTTTAGCTTTTGTGACATAAAACCCACATTATCTTTTTCAAAACAAAAAGAATAAGTCAATAACCCCCAAAAACAAAAGGAATATTTTCATATATTTAATTTCGGCGGCATCGACGAGTGACTGAGAAACTGGTTTTGGAATTTGATAACATTCTCCAAAAAGGTATTATACAGGTACTGAAGCCATGAAAAGAACACCCAATAACTTATTGGATACTGTACAAATTTTTTGGAATACAGGAAAGAAGTACCATTCGGGTAAAATTCCGAAGGAGTTGCAAATGGATTTGCTGGTTCACCTGTCATTGACGGTTTTAGAACCGCCAAGCCTACGTTGCATGCAATAGTAATCGGAATCACTACTAGAAAAATATATAACAAATCATCAGTATAAAGTATAAATATATTTATTTATAAATATGTATTTTATATGTTATATACATTAAAAAATATTTAATGAATCAAGGTCGAGGTCAATGCGAATTACCTATTTAATTATTAATAAAAATATATTAATATTTCAGACGTACTTAAATGACAAATATGTAGTTATTTGAATTATTTTTTTTTAGTTAAGCCAGATTAACCAACATGAAACAAGTCCAAGTTTTGAGGCAACTTAAATAGTAAATCAACCTATCCGAATAACTGGGTCCAATTTTTTGACTTTGTAAGTTTTTTTGTTTTTTAATTTTTCTTTTGGGAACATCATTTTCAGGCCCTGCTCAACATACAATTGGGATTTTGAGGTAATTGGGGAAGCGGTACACACACCTATCACATATCTCCAGAGGGGAGCTCGAAGTTCTGGGTTTACATCTTGTAGGCCCTTTATCTACAACTTTATTTTCAACTTTGCATAGGATTGCTTAAAAATTTACAGTTATACCATTCACTGTACACATGGCATAATCCCAATACAAGCTGCAAATAAGATTGTAGATAAAGGCCCTACAGGATCTCAATTGCAAAGTTCTTGGACTCGCGTTAGCCGAATTGTGCGATAACTTGTATGACTAAGCTGGTGGGGAAGTAATTATAATTATTAACAATCCATCCATACCCATTACAGTTTTTTACTTGTATGACAAACTGCCAATGTTTTCAACAAATGGAGTTGATTCGCTACTCGTAGTCAACAAACATAAAGTTCATTATATTTATTAGAAGCTAATATATGTAGGTCAGGTTTCAGTTCAGTTCGGTTTAATTGAGCCTTCAACCTCCAAGACCGAATTGAACTGATTCAGTTTATTATTTTTGGAACCAAAACCAAACCAAAGTAATAAAACCCAAACCGAGCCTACAAAAATAGGGTTTGGGTCAGATAGTTTTCGGTTTTACCCAACCCAAGTTGCACCCTACTTCATTCCATGCCCAAAGTTGACTTCCGGTTATGTTTAGTCCCAATTTGTATAAAACAAGCACCGGTTCAGACCGACATTTACAAGACATAATCTATAAACAAAGATGGTTTAGCATCCATGACTTCTCCAGTGGGGCGATTGTGGAGTGGAGTATGGGGCGATGGTGGAGTGGCGTGGAACGTGGGGCGATTGTGGCGTGGTAAGAGAGTCTTGCCCGGGGCGAGACGGAAGGTGGCTGTCTAATCAGCATTGGGCCCGAGAGAGGTTCCAGTGGTCTAATCCACCGGTAACTTGGGTTCCATCAACGTCAGGGGAACAATATGAACACGAAGAACATTTTCACCCATGCCTGCAAGCATTAATGGTTCGGATCAACGCGCTCTTATGCTGGCTCGGACCGAGCGATCGCACTCATCAATGGTTCTCCTGTATGCTAAAGCCCTGCCCAATCTTGAGCAGTTCCATAGGTTCGCTGTCTCACCAATTTAAAACTAAAAATCTATAATTTTGAGATTATATTTTATGATATTTTTCTTAAGAAATACAGTTTTGGAGTATATAAAGTTGTTACATACACCAAATTAAGTTCACTTTTTTAAGCACAAACAAGGATTCATATTTTCTGAATATAATTAACACATTTCAAGATAAAAGTATAAAACTAAAGATCATAATTGGACCCAGCCACCTATCTTTACTCGCATTAAAACTGATGGGTCCTGTAGAATAGACCAATTGATTTCGAAACATTTCCAACCTCGACCAACTTCTAAAATAATTTAATACTAACCAGTAACTAGATATGGATCCATTCAGTGGGTCAGTCGGAGAGGGACGTTCTTGGACTCTAGCCGCACCATGCGACAGCTTGGACGACTGGTTCCTTGAGTGGGAGGTAAAACTTCCAAGCATTCTCACTTCATTATGCTGAAGGCCGGAGTGGTCCCTGTTCATGGGTTTTTGAACAGTTGCACGTACATCTACACACCTACTGAGTACTATACATGAGTATTGACACCATCTAAGGTAATATTGCGTATCGTGGCATCTCGGCCGAGTCAACATCGAGCAACTCAATCGGTAAAGCCTTTGGCTGTGAATCACTGGTCTATAAAATATCTTGATTTAATTTTGTGTTGGGCAAGGGAAAAATACACAACTTTTATGTCAATCAATCAATTTGAATTGGAGGACGATAATGATGCTTCAGGATTGACTTGGAATTTTATATCATGAACATGCCAAAACTTCTGGGTTTGAACAGTTTGATTGGTGTTTTGAGAGAAGAGGATGTTGGGTCCGACTTCTCTTCCATGCTTTTTGAAGATTCTTCAACGATTTCGTCTCACGAAAAGACTCATAAGACCGGTGTCGTGTTGAACACGAGATGCAGAATGTATTGTATTGCAACCAATTTCCTCTACGAGGATTTCCTCCGGCGATTCCTCTTGGGAGCGTTTGGGGACGACACGCGTCCCAGGGGGCCCAGTCCTCAGCAGCCCTGCTGAAGCCCTGTGTTTAGCCGGCTCCTCTTTTTTGAGCCAGTCTTCGCCGATCGGAGCCGTTTGCGAAATTTGAAAACCTCGAAGCGTATGTGAAGCGCGGTCTCCTTCTTTCTCTCTCTCTCTAAGTCTTTCTTTCTGGCTCTCCCTCTCTCTTTGCTGTTTGAGTCTTCATGAGGGAGTAGTAAGAGAAGAAGAAATGGGGAAGTACATGAGGAAAGCGAAGATTGCTGGTGAGGTAGCTGTGATGGAGGTCTCGCAGGCGTCTCTGGGGGTTCAAACTAGAGCCAGAACCCTGGCCCTACAGAGACTTCAGGCGTCAACGGCGACGACAACGACGACGAACTCGGGGGAGTGTTATCTGCAGCTACGAAGTCGTAGGCTCGAGAAGCCTCCGCTGCTTGTGGCCGGCAATAACGAGTCCAGAAAACAGCAACAGGCACACAAGGAGAGTTGCAAGTCGAACCATAAACCCAGAACCAGTTCTAAGTTGGGTGTGGTTTCGGTGAATTCGGGGTCTATTGGGTCGGTCTCTTTGAGCTGTTCAAAGACCGAACATGGGTACTCGACTAAGGAGGCGATTGAGATGGGAGGACAAGGGGAAGAGACCCAGAACAACAACAGTAACGATGGGGGTTTGGAAGCTTCTTTTGGGGAGAATTTCTTGGAGTTTGAAGGAAGAGATAGGTGGGGTTTGTTGGTTCTGTGTGAAACTACCTCTTTTTCTCTTTCTGGGGTAGTGTTCAATTCGTTATTAGTTTGATTAGAATGGGTGATTGCAATTGTATTTGAGAAAAATTTTCCCTGTTTTTTTTCCTTCTGTTATGGGGTTTCGATTCCTCTCCCCCTTTAACTGCTGGTAAAAAAAAATTCAATTATTTTAGCTATTATTGTACTATTTTATAAGTGATTTTCATGTTTGTCTCCGGAAAGCTGATTTAGGTTTTTAAACAAATAATTTGTTTTGTTTTTCGATTTCTTGTTTTAGCTCTGAATGCATGCATGTTATTTCAGTTGGGATTTTTAGAGGATTTGTACCCAGGAAAACCCACTTTGTGTCAGAGATTTTTATATGTCTAAGATTGCTGCTTTTCTTTCTTTCTTCCTTTCCTTATTCGTTTTGGGGTTTTGCTTTACTTGTCTGCGGTTCTTGTAGTGCATGTTCTGGTCTGTTTCTGAAACTTGAGCTGCAAAATCCTGTTTGAGTAATATTTATTTGCATGTGTGTGTTGCTACCTACCCTTGCTGTTTTGATGTTTTTTTTTTCCTTCTGTTTCTAGAATTATGGCAATGCTAAAATATGGTGTTTGAAGTTACATATGTCCTAAAATATTGTTTGTGTATGTCATGAACATGGATGCTTCTATATTTTTTTTCATATATCATAATAGAAAATCTTCCTTCTCTTTTCTATTTTGTTTCTAATTCTATCTTTCATTTTGTGGCTCTGTTGTGTTTCAGACTTTCAGGTCATGGTTCTTGTGTAACATTTCATTTATGGTTATTAATTTATGGGACTGTTTTCTATGGAAAGATACCCTTCTGGAACATCAGATTCTACCCTTCAATGACCTGTTTATTTGAGGCTTTTTGTTGCAAATAAATTTTTTCTTTTTTTTATTTATATTGAGGAATCTAATTAATGCTCTTTATTTCTTTAAGGGTATCAGGGGAAAAGCCAAAGAAAATAAAAGCTGTTTTTTTTTTAAATAAACTTTTAATATTTCTTGTAATTACTATATCCTGTGTTTTATTTATTTCTTGTATTATGAGTAAGTAATAAGTCTTTTTAATTTATTTTATTTTTTTCATTTATTTGTTTTCTAAAGCAGGGGTTTTTTTGCAAGACATGAAACTGATATTGATGCTGAAACTGCTTTGCTGGTATTCAGGTTCATGAATCAAGAAAATAGCTAGAAAACGTTGGCTAGGCTAGTAGGTGCCAGTGAGTACAGAAATGGGAAAAAAAACAAGTGAATAATATGTTGGTCTATTCACTGTGATCTTTGTTGTTGAATTATTGTACTTTTTCCAATGAATTTGCGTAGAAACTTGGGTCCATATCGTGGTACGAGATTGTTTACTTGTTGCAATGGCAGAAAACCCTTTTGTGTCTCTTGAATTTTTCAAAGAGATGTAATTCATGGGGCCATGTCACTGACTAAAACATATATGTGGAGTAGTCTGTGTTCCAAGGCCCTTGAGAAGTGACAGGATATGTTTTCTATCTTTTTGTTTTCTTTAGCTTTTGCTTTTGGCACAAAATCTTGCACATTTAGGTGCCTGTGCTTCATTACATGATATGATAGCCCTTGGTACATATTATTCACAAGAGCTTAATCACTTTTTCTCTGTTTCACAGGAGCACTAGGGAATCCACACCTTGTAGTCTGATAAGAGACTCGGATGCTATTGGAACTCCCGGTTCTACCACCAGACGTGCAAGCATCCGGAGGATAGAAAACATGCGAAGAAATATGCCGGCAACAAATGAAATGGAGGAATTCTTTGCTAGTGCAGAGAAACAGCAACAAAGATTATTCGCTGAGAAGTATATTACATATGCATATTTCAATTATTCATTCATGATTATCTTCCTTATTGAGAATGTGACTCTTGTTATTGTGGTAACTTTTGTTTTTCCCTTTTTGTGTAAGTCATTGTGATAACTCAATGTGATCTACTGGTTGCAAGTTTCTTTTTAACCCCATTGACTTGGTGTCTTCTTGTCTGGATCTATGCAGGTACAACTTTGATCCCGTGAACGAATTGCCCCTTCCCTCTCTCAGTCGAGCTTCACTTGGGGCTATTTTGGAGTCTAAACCCCCTGAAACGGTAAAACCCTAAACCCGGCTACTTCTAGAGGCTTCGCATTTTCAGAAGAACCTCTTCCAGTGTTCTCTCCTCCTATATACGTCAACGTTCTCTTCTTCAGAACCGCTCTTATGTGCAATTCGAATAGCCTTAATAGCTTTTCTGTAGCCCCGTTTTTGTGTGAACTCACAATAATGTACCACGTGGTTGCAACCATCGCTTCCAAAGCCAGGTAACCTCAGCACCCGACGCTTCATTTGATTGTTCTGTTTTTGGTTAATGGGTTTGCTCATTTGCGTCGACTCCGTGGTATTGTTTGTCACTTGTCTGTGTTTTTGCTTGTTTGCAGGATTCCGAGGAACAGTAGCCAACAGGTTAGATTTGATTATTTTTCTTGTGGCATTTATCTGTTGATTTAGTTTACCGATTCATGCTTGCTGGGTGTTATGTGTATTGGATATTTAACGAAGTGGGATGTTGTTTACCTTTTAAAATGTAATTTATTTTTTACTTTTGTGTTATGTAATTTATTTTTTACTGCTTTGCATGATCTTGCCATTCTTACTGGAGGAGAAGTAGGTTGACTTTCCTGTTTTTGATCACGTACCATCCTTGAATCGTTATTTTGCTGTGTGACCCACTTAATGATTCATTTTTTTTATTTTAGGTCATAACTGATGAGCTTGGCATGAACCTTGAAAAGGTGAATGTGGATATGCTTGGTTCATGCAAAAAGGTGGGTGCATTTGCTGTTCCAGATTTTTATATTTACTCTGATTATAACGGACATGAACATTTGATCTTTCTAATTGATAAGAAAATGTTAAATGTATGAATGCCGTTGAAGTTCTTCTTTCTCTTCTTCTTCTATTTTTTTTTCCCAAATATTATTGTAAAAGGTTCCTGCCTTTTCACTTGAGTGTAGGAGGGGTAGAAAGTAATGGTGGTTAATTTTCTTGCACTCAGTTAAATTTTTCCTTCTGCAATTATATTTTGCTATATGACTAAGTTGTTTGGTGCAATTGCAGGTGATAGTATCTAAAGATGATACTGTTATTCTTGATGGGGCTGGTGACAAGAAAGCCATGGAGGAAAGATGTGAACAGGTTTGTGTTGTTCCTTATTTTCATAGTTTACCTTTTATTGCATTGTTAATGATTTTCTATTGTTGCATAAATATGAATTATTATGTTAGTTTCAGTTTAGTTTTACTTATGCTGGTATTGTTGCTATATGACAGCTGAGATCTACAATTGAATCAAGTACTTTCGGCTATGACAGGGAGAAGCTGCAAGAGAGACTGGCTAAGCTTTCTGGGGGTGTTGCTGTTTTGAAGGTTGATTCCCTCCCTTTGTGCAATATCACCATGTCTAGTGTTTATGAGATTTACCATGTCACAAATATTTCATGTCTATGGCTGAAAAAGTGACATTTTAGAGTTGATTAATCTATAGTGATTCTCTGAACAAGATGGAATGTAATGTACTTAGAAGAGTTCATTGCGTCTTTTTTGCAGATTGGAGGTGCTAGTGAACCTGAAGTTAGTGAAAAGAAGGATAGGGTTACGGATGCTCTAAATGCCACCAAGGCAGCTGTAGAGGAGGGAATTTTACCGGGTAAAACCTATTTTGATGAGATTTTTCCTATTGTGTGGTGAACATGTTCTTTTGGATAGATTTCAAGGGCTTCCTTGTTTCAGGTGGTGGTGTTGCACTTCTCTATGCATCAAAAGAGCTAGAAAAGCTACAAACAGCTAACTTCGACCAGAAAATAGGTGTCTAGATTATTCAGAATGCTTTGAAGGTTGCTATCTATGTCCCTCTATCTTGACTCGTCTGCACATTAGAAGTTCAGTCCACGATAATAGAACTTGTGGGTTATCATTTGCATAATTTTAAAGCAAGTAAAGTCTATCTCTGTTAAGCCTGTTGATCTCTTAAGTTGATTCAAAACCTTGGTTGACATCAATATTTTGCTACTTAGTTATTAGATGTTCATACTGACAACGACTTTGTTCCTTCTTCCAATTACTTTCGAGTGATCTTCAGTGGCCTAAATGCGTTAAATTACATTTCAATTTAGCTTGTTCAAGGACATTCAGCATTAATAATGAGTTCTATCACAAATTTTCCTTTGCAGACACCTAAATACATTATTGCTTCCAATGCTGGAGTTGAGGGAGCGGTGGTTGTTGGCAAATTATTGGAGCAGGACAACCCTGATCATATGACACGGCCAAAGGTCCGTATTCGCTTACTCTCTTGTCCGATGTGTTGAATTTATATTGCACCAAATGGGTTGAGATATATTTTTTAACCCCTTGCACAGCCAGGTGAATATGTGGACATGGTGAAGGCAGGAATCATTGACCCATTGAAAGTAATTAGAACAGCCTTGGTAGATGCTGCAAGGTAATGTCAGATTCTTCGTTCTCTTGGCTTCTTTTCATTCTCCTAAGTAACAATCTGATTACTGTCATCCCTGTGTAGTGTGTCTTCTTTGATGACGACGACTGAGGCTGTTGTGGTTGAGCTTCCAAAGGATGAGAGGAAGTTCCGGCAATGGGTGGTGGCATGGGTGGCATGGACTTCTAAGTCTTCTTAGTCGACACAACGATGTCATAATCTAAAACTACCTGATGTTTGTTGTGTTCATTTAAAAGACACTTAAAATTGAAAACATCATTGGGGTTCTAAATCATTGTTCCTTGTATTTGAGTCACTTCTACCTGTCGAAGCTTGTGCCATCTAGATTTTTGTTGTTAGGAGGCCAACTATCCTTGTAATCTTGTTTAGAGGTCAATTAAGGCAGTTTTGGTCGTCTTGCTTGGACTGCAAACTCAACATCTGTTGTCAGGTATCCATTGCACTTCTGCAAGTCCTCACAAACCCTGTTACAAGTCCTCCGAAGCCCACACCCCTGTTACAAGTCCTCACAACCCCTGTTACAAGTCCTCACAACCCCAATTACAAGTCCTCTCAACCCCAGTTACAAGTCCTCGCATGTGTAAGGATTTTGGAAAAATTAAGTACGACGTTTTTTGAGCGAATTCCGCTCGCTCGAGCGTCAAGGGTTTAATAATACTACCACAGAAAAGCCCAGGGTGGCGGTTTGGGTACGATTTACCCTCGCTCGAGCGTCAATGCTTAAGACTACAATCTGAGAAAACCCGAGAGTGGCGGTTTGGGGGCGATTTGCGCGCGCTCGAGCGTGAAGGTTAGGTAATCAATACTCAGAAAAGCCGAGAGTGGCGGTTTTGGGCCGATTTGCGGTCGCTCGAGCGTCAAGGCTTAAGACTACAATCTCAGAAAACCCGAGAGTGGTGGTTTGGGGCCGATTTGCGCTCGCTCGAGCGTCAAGGGGTTCAGAGGACTTGTAACTGGGGTTGAGAGGACTTGTAACTGAGCTTTTGAGGACTTGTAACTTGGGTTGTGAGGACTTGTAACTGGGGTTGAAAGGACTTGTAACTGGGGTTGTGAGGACTTGTAACTGGGGTTGAGAGGCCTTGTAACTGGGCTTTTGAGGACTTGTAACTGGGGTTGAGAGGACTTGTAACTGGGGTTGAGAGGACTTGTAACAGGGGTTGTGAGGACTTGTAACTGGGCTTTTGAGGACTTGTAACTGGGGTTGTGAGGACTTGTAACTGGGGTTGAGAGGACTTGTAACTGGGGTTGTGAGGACTTGTAACTGGGGTTGTGAGGACTTGTAACAGGGGTTGTGAGGACTTGTAACTAGGCTTTTGAGGACTTGTAACTGGGGTTGTGAGGACTTGTAACAGGGGTTGTGAGGACTTGTAACTGGGCTTTTGAGGACTTGTAATTGGGGTTGTGAGGACTTGTAACTGGGTTTTTGAGGACTTGTAACAGGGGTTGTGAGGACTTGTAACTGGGCTTTTGAGGACTTGTAACTGGGGTTGTGAGGACTTGTAACTGGGGTTGAGAGGACTTGTAACTGGGCTTTTGAGGACTTGTAACTGGGGTTGAGAGGACTTGTAACTGGGGTTGTAAGGACTTGTAACTGGGGTTGTGAGCACTTGTAACAGGGGTTGTGAGGACTTGTAACCGGGCTTGTGAGGACTTGTAACAGGGGTTGCGAGGACTTGTAACAGGGGTTGCGAGGACTTGTAACAGGGCTGAGAGGACTTGTAACTGGGCTTGTGAGGACTTGTAACTGGGGTTGAGAGGAGTTGTAACAGGGCTTGACAGGACTTGTAACTGGGGTTGTGAAGACTTGTAACCGGGCTTGAAAGGACTTGTAACAAGGGTTGAGAGGACTTGTAACAGGGCTTGACAGGACTTGTAACTGGGGTTGTGAGGACCTGTAACTGGGCTTTTGAGGACTTGTAACTGGGGTTGTGAGGACTTGTAACTGGGGTTGAGAGGACTTGTAACTGGGGTTGAGAGGACTTGTAATTGGGGTTGTGAGGACTTGTAACTGGGGTTGTGAGGACTTGTAACAGGGGTTGTGAGGACTTGTAACTAGGCTTTTGAGGACTTGTAACTGGGGTTGTGAGGACTTGTAACTGGGGTTGTGAGGACTTGTAACTGGGCTTTTGAGGACTTGTAACTGGGGTTGTGAGGACTTGTAACTGGGGTTGTGAGGACTTGTAACTGGGTTTTTGAGGACTTGTAACAGGGGTTGTGAGGACTTGTAACTGGGCTTTTGAGGACTTGTAACTAGGGTTGTGAGGACTTGTAACAATGCAATAGAGGACTATATAAGCTCTTTTTTTTAATTTTTTAAATATGTATATCCAGTTATTATTAGTCCAATTAACTTTAACCTTTGCGACAGTTAAAAGATCAGTTAATCTCAATACTGTAACAGGGCTCTTTTTGTATGACTCAGTTTGATATTCCAGAATTTGATAGCCTAAAATTTGGTTAGCAAGAAAGTTAATAAAATCCTAAATTCAATTTCCAATTAGGGGATAAATCAAATTGAGCCCTTTTTTTTTTCACTTTTTCCCCATCTCTGTACCTGGACAATAGAAGGTGTGATGCCAAAAATCTTTCTTCTAGCTTTGTAATAACACACTCTCTAATAATATAGATACCCAAAAAAATACACTCTCTAATAGTATGTTCTTGGAAGCTATGAGATCTTAGCATCACTTCCTACCCAACATAGAAATATTAATAAATTCTTTATCCCTTGCACACAAATATTCATTTATTTTTGGAACGGATTGGGATACATGCTGAAGTTTAAAAAAATAAAAAATTAACGCAATAAAGTTATTCTTATTCATTGTCATGCATAAAAGGATGGCACAAAAACTGTTGCCGCCTTGCCATGTTCTAACAAGTACTTTTCAAAGTGAAGCCATTGGCTTTAACCCTTCTTCTAGAGATTTTGCTTCCCCCAGTATTTTCACTGCCGCACTACCAACAATCACACTAGCAGCTCCCCATCCTGCTATCTGGAATGAGCAAAAAAAGAAGGAATTGGTGACAGATCTCTCAAATGAATCAATATGACTTCAATATAGTAAACATTGAGTTATATGTTACAACAAACCTGTTTCACATGCTCTGGTTTTGATATGCCGAAACCAACACCTAGAATGACCTGAAAATACTGGACCGAAGCACCAATAACTCACTTGAAGAGTTCTTGTAGTAGAATGCAATGATTAGACTTTACCACATAAGCAAACATATAAGAAAACTAAGCAACATGCTGTGCTTCTACCATTGTGTTTTTCTGCTTTGAAGAGAAATAATGAGGTAAGAAACTTAAAATAGAAATTGTCAAGTTGTCTCAGTGTAAGATGTATTTTATGAGTCACCATCTGATGACTGAAACAAGTTTATTTCTTGTTTTCTGATACTTCAACCAAGTGGATAGCAATTTTTTCTGTAATTCATGAGTTGATAGATTTTCATGGCAATTTGACTATGTGATCAAATATGAACCAACTTGTTACCTACTTCTACAGTTTCATTGTCAAATCTATCACAAACTGGCATCATGATTTGACTCAAAAGAAAAAAAATTATCAAGTATTTCCTTGTTAAGTTTGTTAATATTCATCAAGTATTTCCTTGTTAAGTTTTTGGTTTACAGCCTTCAAGGTTTGTATTTTGACTAACTCGGCAAGACATTAATTTTGTTAAATCCTTGGTCTTTATTGGCAATGAATCAAGATGATTAAGGAACTGGAGCACATCAAGCATAAACGGCCATAACCCAGTGTAGGTCCCACAAAAGTAGGGTCTTGGGATTGGCTAACTGTAAAAAGACCTAACTTTTGGCATTTTTATACAAAGTAAGAGCACTCAGACTCAAACATGTGGTCTCATGCCGATCACTTGATGGTTTTGCCATCACAACAATTGAGGCCCCAAGAGAGAAAAATGAACATCTATAGTTGACCAATCGGACAAAGACGGACCCAATATGGAGGAAAATATACTTACAAGAACCAAAATGGAAAGCAATCTTTTGAACATAATTTTTTAAGAGAAAAAAAAAAAGCTGGAGTCAAAAACTTAATTTCAAATTGATCAAGGTGATGCAACCATGCTACTTTCATTGAACTGAACCGAGGTTAAGTTCTACTTACGCATTTGTAAAGGGAAACAAACATAACGAATAACATCCAGAAACTAGAGAAAATATTTGAAAACGGAAAGAGAAGCATAAGAATAGAGGAGGAAGAAAAAAAAGAAGCAAAAGTGTAGAAGGAGGTTATAAATAAGCAGAAATTGCCCCAAATCGGTAAGCAAATTATATGGTACATCCTTGGATTTTGGTCATTACATGTACTCTGTTATTTTGGTATTTCATATACATGAATGACTTTTATATGGTTTGTGATTATTTTGATTTGATAAACAATGATTTATGTTTTAGGACATCTCATCTTTTGCCATTGTCATGTAATCTCTTCCCAAATCCTCTGTCACCTACTATATAAAGGAAAGATGATATGTTGTTGGAAATCTTGATTAAAGTTAGTCCTCGCTTGATTGCTTTCCCAATCCAATCTAGTATCTCAATATTATACTACGATCACAGATCTGTATAAACCGTCTTTTTACTTTTTCTGAATTCATTTTCTGAGTAAAACCTTTCGTCAATTTAATTGGATGAATCACCAACCTTCTTTGTATTTAGCTACAATTCAATAATCAGCCATGTTTGTCTACCTCTGTTGGTAGTGAATGTTAGTTCACAGGAAAAACATATTAGATCACCTATGAAGTCTATTTGGGTTATACAAGTGAATTGTATAAAACACAATCTGCCAGAAATAATCCTCTCTCTATTCTCTTGCAATGGTATGTACAACACTTACTGAGAAGACCATAACTGATCTCTTTAGCAAGTTAGTTACTTTTACCATTGTCCACAAACTCAAGCCTAACCTTCTAATACAAACCAAGGAAGATCCAAATCAACCTGCCATTGTCATCTCTCAGGAACTCAGCATAATGAAGTCAATTATATATTTCACTTTGTTTTAAGTTTGACAAAAACATTGGGTGCAAGACAGCAAGGACTTGGTAGTTACATCTTACTTGGGATTGAGGACATGATTTATTTGGGTAAATTATAATGCAAAGATGGGATCTTGAGGTAACATCAGACTATGACCGTGGGTTGGATTCTTACCCACCTATTTGAAAACCGTTATCTTAGGTGGTTGTGAATGAATATCAAGCTTGATGGGGTCAATGAGCTCAAATATAAGGCACATGTGTCCAACATTGAATCAAGATCTCCCCGTCACAAATCACGACTAAGGAATCCCATCTAATGTCCTTCACTTTGTCTCCAATCCTTGATGAAGAAGGAAAGGCTCAATCCTCACACTGTTTTAAGATAAAGATCTCAACAGCAATCATGAGCATTAAGTAATATGAACACCCCAATGAAAGGGAAGGGAGAGGGAGAAAGTACTTAGTTTCTCCAGAAATGAAATTACATAGAAAACTTATCATAATCACTCTTTTCACTTTCTACATGTAGCAGACAGACAAACTAACATCATATGGTTCACAAAGGACATAACTATGGGAAATTTCAACTTGAGATGAATCCATCCTCTTCCTTTAAATTAGAGGGAAATTGCTTTACTTTAGTATGTGAAAATGATATGATCAATGACAGCACATGGGAATGTTAAATTTTGAAGCCAAGCATCCTAGCAATCTGGAACTTTTCTCACCTTCATAACAACCGAATCTTAACAACAGAGCTAGAAGAGCAACTCAAGTCCAACATAATATTTATCTTTTTCCCCATCAATTCCAAGTGTAAAAGTACGTTAATAGAGGCAAGGGGTTCACTACACCCTATAAAGCATAAGACCAACTTGTGATGTTTCCCCTTACACTTGGACACAGAAATTTTTTGGTTCAAGGTGGGGTTCCACATCTAAGAAACATTAAGCCAGAATTTTCACAATGTATAAATCCCTTAGTCAACTTTACACCTCTAAATTATCAACATAAAATACATCAATTGCTGCAGATAACAATAAGTTTCTACTTATAAAAATATGTCACACTAGATATTGGTATAAGCTGGGATGGATAGTCGATCCCCCCACCTTCCCCATAGCATATGATTCCCATAAGACAAGGTTTCCTCCAGCATGGGTCATCCCCATGGAGAGGTGATCCATTGATATCCGAAGTGCACAAAAAGGAAATGGTTTCATATAAGCTACCAAAGAAAAATGAAATTTCAAAGCAATAAGTTACCAAAAAATGGAAAATAAAAAAGAACTAAGGTATAAAAAATTTGGTTTAAGTGCATATTAACTAGGCAGAACAGAACTTATAAGCAAGAGACAGAGATAAATGCAAAAAAGGAAGGATTGGAAACTGTATACTATATGACAAGTACCTAATGCTAGGCACCATAGACCAGCAAGGGAATCAAGATATTTCTTCCCATTGACGTCATATACATAACAACCCTGCACAAATTGATCAATATATGATGGCATCACATGATTAAGTCACAAATCAGCTTCCTAGAAGAGGAATGCTGAAAAAAAAGACCAAAAATTAATTTAGCTCTAGAATGGCCCTTCCCCCTAGTGCTAAATAAATGAGAAAGGAAAAATGAACAGAATAAAACATGGATGTGCATTCAACCTGAACCCAGAATTTTCTTCTCGAGTTTCACTACTGTTTGTAAATTTCTAAAATATTTCCAAGAAAAAATTATCACCTGAGACCTTTCAATAACTAGAGGATTTAAGTAGGTAGTATGCCACCCAGCAGTGAATGGTGCCAGCATATCATGTCCCTTGAACCTGACAAATATAACTCATTAACCAAGGAACATAGAACACAAAAAATTAGATCATTGCGTAGAATCATGGTACAATCATACATGATGATTAGAAAGAAGGGGGTAGAGAGAAGCGGGAGGTATTGACCAAATACAAAGTTAGATTTTAATGGGTAGTTGGGTACCCATCATCTGTTTGTGCAATTGATTGAAACAAAATATTAACTCTCTAAAGAACTTGAGAATCTATGGAAACGTTTAATCCTTCGTTAGTGAGAGGCAAGATCCAAAGCATAAATCATAACTTCCACGAATCTTTATGCGGAAAAATTAGGGGAGAGACCAACCTTTTTTAGATAGTAAAATGTAAAATAAATACCATTTATACAAGGAACTTTTTTCTTCTGTTCGTAAAAATACTGGTCCAAACTCCAAAGCTTTGATTCTCGATGAAGAATCCCGATACCCAGATGCTTCAGGAAACCAATAAGTGCCACCAGAAAACGTAGGAAAAGGTAGTGTAAAAGAAAAATATTCAACAGTAAAAAGGAAAGAAATCCAGATAAAAGAAGATTTCAGTCACGAAATAAGAAGTAAAATCAAGGAAATCTACTTGATGTGATGAATGTTTTGATTCTGGGATTCAGAAAACAAGAATGAAATTAGTAATCTGAAGTCGCCGTTGACGCCTGAAGTCTCTGTAGGGCCAGGGTTCTGGCTCTGGTTTGAACCCCCGGAGACGCCTGCGAGACCTCCATCACAGCTACCTCACCAGCAATCTTCGCTTTCCTCATGTACTTCCCCATTTCTTCTTCTCTTACTACTCCCTCACGAAGACTCAAACAACAAAAAGAGAGGGAGAGCCAGAAAGAAAGACTTAGAGAGAGAGAGAGAAAGAAGGAGACCGCGCTTCACATTCGTTTCGAGAGTTTCAAATTTCGCAAACGGTTCCGATCGGCGAAGGCTGGCTCAAAAAACCGGAGCGAGCCAATTTCACCGGAGCCAGCCAATTTCCTCTGCGAGCGAGAGGCTGAAGAGGAGTGGGACGCGTGTCGTCCACGGCGCTCCCAAGAGGAATCCTCGTAGGAAATCCTCGTAGAGGAAATTATTGTTCTTCTGGTAAATGAAAAGGACATGTGTAGAATATTCGTCACTGACTCTCTCATCCTTATTTTGGTTTAAATGTTATGGACATCAAAACGCCTCTTCTCAAGCTTCTCACTTCATTATGCTGAAGGCAGGAGTGGTCCCTGTTCATGGGTTTTTGAACAGTTGCACGTACATCTACACACCTACTGAGTACTATACATGAGTATTGACACCATCTAAGGTAATATTGTGTATCGTGGCATCTCGGCCGAGTCAACATCGAGCAACTCAATCAGTAAAGCCTTTGGCTGTGAATCACTGGTCTATAAAATATCTTGACTTAATTTTGTGTTTTTTTTTTTGGTAGGGTGACTTAATTTTGTGTTGAGCAAGGGAAAATACACAACTTTTATGTCAATCAATCAATTTGAATTGGAGGACGATAATGATGCTTCAGGATTGACTTGGAATTTTATATCATGAACATGCCAAAACTTCTAGGTTTGAACATTCTTCAAACCCTGCGTCTCATGCAAAGACTGAGACCGGTGTCGTGTTGAACAAGAGATGTAGAATGCATTGTTCTTCCGGTAAATGAAAAGGATATGTGTAGAATATTTTGGTTTAAATGTCATGGACATCAGAACACCTCTTCTCAAGCTTCTTGTTAAGTGCAAAAGAAATTGTTGCAGAGATGGGAATCACGAAAGGTGTGTGGTTCTTGTCTTCTGTGCTGTTTCTCTGCTTCTCTCTCAAAACCCATCTCTCCATTGCCACTGACACCATTTCTTCTGGCCAGTCTCTCACCGGAAGCCAGACCATTGTGTCTAGAGGTGGCGTCTATGAACTTGGGTTCTTCACACCAGGTAATTCTTCTCACAATTACTACATAGGAATCTGGTACAAGAAAATTTCGGTTCAATCGGTGGTTTGGGTAGCTAACAGAGATAAACCTCTCTCTGACCCATCTTCTTCTTAACTTAGAATTTCAGAAGATGGGAACCTTGTTCTGTTCAACCAGTCCAAATTCCCAGTTTGGTCAACAAATTTGAGCTCTGCTGTCTCTGTTGCTACCGAAGCAATGCTTCTTGAGTCTGGAAATTTCGTTCTGAGGAGCTCATCTGCTATCTCTTGGCATAGCTTTGATCATCCAACTGATTCATGGTTACCCGGTGGAAAGTTTATATCTCAGAAAGATGGTATGGAAAGAACGAAGATTATTGCATGGAGAAATAGAGAAGATCCTTCTCCCGGGAGGTACTCGTTGGAGGTGGACCCCAATGGGGGTTATCAGTTTTTCCTTGTATGGAATAGGTCTGTAAGATATTGGAGCAGTGGGACTTGGAATGGGCACAACTTCGATGCAGTTCCAGAACTGAGTCAAGGTTCGAGAGTTAATTTCAGCTTCGTTATGAATAAGAACGAAAGCTATTTCACATATAACGTTGTCAATAATTTTTTTTTCTTCAATAGAATGATGATGGATGTAACTGGGCAAGTTAAGTCAATGTCATGGTTGGAGGAGGAGAAAGAATGGTATTCAGTTTGGGTTAAACCATTACAGCAATGTCAGGTCCCTATGATTTGTGGGGCCTTTGGTTTGTGCAATGAAGAATCCGGCTGTGGCTGTTTGCAAGGCTTTGATCCACGCAGTCCAAAAGATTGGAATCTAAGCGACTGGTCTGGTGGGTGTATTAGGAAAATACCTTTACAGTGTGAGAATAATAGTTCAGTTGATGGGGAGAAACATAGTTTTTTACCCATTTAAAACATGAGATTGCCCAAAAATCAACAAGAGTTAGTACTCAGGAATGCCAAAGATTGCAAATTGGCTTGCTTGAACAAATGTTCTTGCAATGCTTATGCATTTAGTGGTGGCCAGTGTTTGATATGGGATGGTGATCTGCTAAATCTTGAACAACTCTCAGTTAGGGACAAATATGGTGAAGATCTCTACATCCGAGTTGCTGCTTCGGAGCTTCATAATTATGGAGTTAAGAAACGGAAATCAACAACTGGAATTATTGTGAGTACAGTTACTGTGGCTGTATTCTTCTCAGGATTGATTTTGGTGCTGGTTTGGAAACGGAAAAGGAGAGGGTCGGTTAAATTTTGGAAGGGAAATGAGGTTTCTTTGGTTTCCTTTGGATACAAAGACTTACAAACCATAACCAAAAGCTTTTCTGAAAAGTTGGGTGGAGGAGGTTTTGGTTCTGTTTTTAAGGGGACACTGCCTGATTCAACACTTGTAGCAGTTAAAATGCTTGAACGTCCTCAACAAGGAGAGAAGCAATTCCAAGCTGAAGTTAGCACAATTGGGATGATCCAGCATGTCAATCTTGTTCGCCTTCGAGGGTTTTGCTCTGAAAGTGACAAAAGGTTGCTGGTCTATGATTACATGCCTAATGGTTCTTTAGACTCTCATCTGTTTCATCAAAAGGATTCTAAGATCTTAGAATGGAATATGAGATATCAAATTGCACTTGGTACAGCTCGAGGATTGGCTTACCTCCATGAGAAATGCAGAGATTGTATTATACACTGTGACATAAAACCTGAGAATATACTTCTGGATGCTGAATTCTGTCCCAAGGTTGCAGATTTTGGTCTTGCAAAGCTTGTTGGCAGGGAGTTCAGTCGGGTTTTGACAACAATGAGAGGGACTAGAGGCTATCTTGCGCCAGAGTGGCTAACTGGCGTAGCCATAACTGCAAAAGCTGATGTTTACAGCTATGGAATGATGCTCTTTGAAATTATATCTGGAAGGAGAAACTCTCAACAATATGAGGATGGAAAGGTTGATTTCCTCCCTGCCTGGGCTGGTAGGAACATCGCTGAAGGTGAAGATGTCCTTGTCCTCTTGGACCACAGGTTAGAGGGCAATGCTAATGTGGAGGAGCTCACCAGAGCTTGTCGAGTTGCTTGTTGGTGCATCCAAGATAATGAGGCTCATAGGCCATCAATGGGCCAGGTGATACAAATCCTTGAGGGTATGTTGGATGTAAATCTGCCTCCTATCCCAGGTTTTCTTCAACTTCTTGTTGGAAAACCATGATAATACAGCCTTCCTCACAAAGTCTTCCTCATAAGACGGTTAGAAAACATAAAGTGCCGACAAAATCTTCCCAATGTTTGAGGACAACAAGCCAAGGATTCCTTGAGCAGTTCAGGTTACGATGGGGATTACTATAGTCTACATTTCTTCATCAAATCTTATATCTGTATTTGTAAATCGATCAGTTTTATAAATTTGTATGCTCTATGGTAGCCTTTATAGTCTAAGATGATATTATTGTTAAAGAATTTATTGGTTTTATAAATTTGTATGTTTTGTGGACGTATCATCTCAGGTTGGCAAGGAGTTGGGCCATGTTGAAAGTTACATAGACTATAGAATATGTTTCTTAGTTGACACTGCACCATAAATTGTTGTATATTATATAGACTACTTTGCCTAAAATCTAATTATGGTCCACTAAACTCCAATGTCAAATATACAGCTTCAGATTGCTTTCTAACTCTGAAATTATGTTTGCTGAACTTACTAGAAATTCTAAGATTTTATGGCTATTTGAAAGTTAAGAAATTTTAGTTCTACCATTATGTGCAGCTTCACGTACTTGGCTCTTTTAAAGCCTTGTGGTTGACATGTAACTACATTATGGTGGATTTTTGTTGATTTAAACCATCCAACTTTTAAATATCTTCCTTAACTTGCTTCTGCCATGTTAATGAGCTCAAATTAGTCAAAACTGGTCACTAGGACTATCGGGGCATGATAATTGTTGGTTAGTGATAGCGGCTATGGCTCACTTATTATGTCTTGCTCTAAGTGGGTACCCTCAGCAAAAACCATTTTTAATCCTCAAAGAAGAGAGGAATCAAATCTAGTGAGAAATAACAGTGTAGACAACTTCAAACATGGTCTTTACAAAACTAATTCAGTTGTTCATAAGAATTACTATAATGAGATACAATTTCAAATTCATTATTATATTCTTTTTTAATTATTGAATTTAGTAATTAGGGAACTGAAAGTTAGGACTATCTGTGTATGAAAATTTTTGGGTAGTGACAGAGAATACTGGTCACTTAGATGGCTTGCACAAAGGCATGAAGCAATTGAACTAATAGTAACAAACAAGTATTCATTCTTTTTCTACACTTTTGTTTTCTTGTGCATTTTAGTACGTCTGGTATGATATTTCTGCTTGGCATCATTGAATATGGTGGCTCCCTTTGAATATATATTGTAGATGTACTCTATCCTGTTATTCACCATTATCATTGGCCAAAAAACTACAAAAGCTGTATTTTCTGATGGAATGTCAAGTATACTACTTATACTTTAAATCGCTGCAAGTGGTTGTTCTCTCTGTTGCATTTATAACTCTCGAAAAACTACAAATGTTGTATTCATTTTTTTTCCTTCTTGATGAATTTTCACTAGTATAATACCTGCCATGGTTGTTCTATATGTTCAGAAGACTTGAGCTTTGGCTCGGATTTCATAGCCTGGGCTTTCTATCTATTGATACGTACATGGTTTGATGAATGTACATAGTCAAAAACAAGAATTTGTTTGATTTTGAGCTTTTAGGAATGATGAAATACAACAGTCTAACATAGAACAATTTAAATCTTCTTACTCCATCTGTTATGGTTGTGTCATCATCCCTTTTGCAATCTTTTGTACATCTTTAGATATTAATGCATTAAAAACTATGGATAGAAATTGTTTGTAACATTCTTGTATGCAATTAAAACCTATGAACCTAATTAAATAAAAAGAAAATGTTATGCTTTTTAAATATGAAATAAAGTCGCTTAGGATATTGTTTGGTCAAAAAGGATAATCAAACCAAGCCTATCTTGGACATCCATCAGCAGCACTTTCTTTACACTTTTTCCATTTCTTGTTTAATAATTTCATCAAACCGTCCCTCCTATCTGTAAACAATATAAGAAAGTAGTATGCTTATGCCCCTGCTTCTCTCCTCCTCCTCAGTGGTTCTTGCCACTGAATTTTGAGATTTATAAATCTCAGGCCCCTTTTCTCTATGAATCTTGGAAACAAATAATTAACAAAACAGCAAAGAGACACAAGAATTATATGAGAAAACCCTAGACTTCCATCTAGGTAAAACCTTGGGTCCTTTTTAGGGAGACCACGCTTGGAAAATCAATGAACTATGAAAAGATTAATACAAGAATTCACATGTAAAGTAAACCTCACTCTTAGTTGGTTCTACAACCAATCAATCCACGGCTCTTGATCTTTCAGCCTTCTTAGCAACTCCGAGATTACACGACCAGACCTTGAATGTGTCCAAGTTGTGAATTCAGATCTACTCCAGATCTGAATTTGCTTATCTCCAAGTCTTTCTTCAGTCCTTGAAACAATCCATTAGCAACACTTCTCTGATCTCATGAGCTCCTCTCTTTCACCAAAGACTTACTCGTTCAAGAAGCTTCTCTTTCTATTTTCAGATCTCCTTTTATATCAGAGATTCCCCTTGCTATAACTGAATGAGAAACACTTTAACTAACAGATCTAACAACTTAACAGAATATAACAGAGGTTGTTTTCAACCCCAAATTCTGTTATAGTTGTAGCTACAACAGGTTACTACTAAACCTATTTGTAGCAACTTAAAACAACATCATGATCAGATTTTAATTACTCAATACATGTCTCTTTTCTTCACTTACTTGCAACATTACACCTTAAAGAAATTCACTAGAATTCCTAACCTTTTGTCATCCCATTGTCATAAAGGAAAATAAAATTTTCCAACAATCTCCCCATTGACAATTGCATGACAAAACAAAGAATTCATGAAATACAAAATATCTTGACTTAGTTTTGTGTTGAGCAAGGGAAAATACACAACTTTTATGTCAATCAATCAATTTGAATTGGAGTAAGTTATTGATGTTTCAGGATTGACTTGGAATTTTATATCATGAACATGCCAAAACTTCTAGGTTTGAACAGGTTTGATTGGTGTTTTGTGAGAACATTCTTCAACCCCTGCGTCTCATGCAAAGACCGAGACTGGGGTCGTGTTGAACAGGAGATGTAGAATGCATTGTTCTTCTAGTAAATGAAAAAGATATGTGTAGAATATTTTGGTTTAAATGTCATGGACATTAGAACACCTCTTCCCAAGCTTCTTGTTAAGTGCAAAAGAATTTGTTCTAGAGATGGGAATCACGAAAGGTGTGTGGTTCTTGTCTTCTGTGCTGTTTCTCTGCTTCTCTCTCAAAACCCATCTCTCCATTGCCACTAACACCATTTCTTCTGGCCAGTCTCTCACCGGAAACCAGATCATCGTGTCTAGAGGTGGAGTCTATGAACTTTGGTTCTTCACACCAAGTAATTCTTCTCACAACTACTACATAGGATTTTGGTACAAGAATGTTCCAGTTCAATTGGTGTTTTGGGTAGCTCACAGAGAGAAATCCCTCTCTGACCCATTTTCTTTTTAACTTAGAATTTCAGAAGATGGGAACCTTGTTCTGTTCAACCAGTCCAAATTCCCAATTTGGTCTACAAATTTGAGCTCTGCTGTCTCTATTGATACCCAAGCAGTGCTTCTTGAGTCTGGAAATTTCGTTCTAAGGAGTTCATCTGCTATCTCTTGGCAGAGCTTTGATCATCCAACCGATTCATGGTTATCGGGTGGAAAGTTTGTATCTCGGAAAGATAGTAAGGAAAGAACGAAGATTATTCCATGGAGAAATAGTGAAGATCCTTCTCCTGGGGGGTACTCCTTGGAGTTGGACCCAAATGGGAGTAATCAGTTTTTCCTTATATGGAATAGGTCTGTAAGATATTGGAGAACTGGGACTTGGAATGGGCACTACTTCGATGCAATTCCAGAATTGAATCCAAGTTCGAACGTTAATTTCAACTTTGTTACGGATAAGAACGAAAGCTATTTCACATATGACCTTCACATTAATTCTATTAATTCTAGAATGATGATGGATGTAACTGGGCAAATCAAGACAATGTCATGGTTGGAGGAGAAGAAGGAATGGAATTCATATTGGTTTAGACCATTACAACAATGCCAGGTCCCTGCGATTTGCGGGGCCTTTGGTTTGTGCAACGAGGGATCCAGTTGTGGCTGTTTGCAAGGCTTTGAACCACGCAATTGAAAAGATTGGAATCTAAGCGATTGGTCTGGTGGGTGTATTAGGAAAATACCTTTACAGTGTGAGAATAATAGTGCAATTGATGGGGAGAAACAAAGTTTTTTACCGATTTCAAACATGATATTGCCCAAAAATCAACAAGAGTTAGTACTCATGAATGCCAAAGATTGCAAATTGGCTTGCTTGAACAATTGTTCTTGCAATGCTTATGCATTCAGTGGTGGTCAATGTTTGATATGGGATGGTGATCTGTTAAATCTTGAACAACTCTCAGTTAGGGACAGTGATGGTGAAGATCTTTACATCCGAGTTGCTGGTTCAGAGCTTCATAATTATGGAGTTAAGTAACGGAAATCAACAACTGGAATTATTGTTAGTACAGTTACTGTGGCTGTATTCTTCTCTAGACTGGTTTTGCTGCTAGTTTGGAAAAGGAAAAGGAGAGGGTCGGTTAAATTTTGGAACGGAAATGAGGTTTCTTTGGTTTCCTTTGGATACAAAGACTTAAAACCACAACCAAAAGCTTTTTTGAAAAGTTGGGTGGAGGAGGTTTTGGTTCTGTGTTTAAGGGGACACCACCTGATTAAACACTCGTAGTAGTTAAAATGCTTGAATGTCCTCAACAAGGAGAGAAGCAATTCCGAGCTGAAGTTAGCACAATAGGGATGATCCACCATGTCAATCTTGTTCGCCTTTGAGGGTTTTTCTCTAAAAGGGATAAAAGGTTGTTGGTCTACGATTACATGCCTAATGGTTCTTTATACTTTCATCTATTTCATCAAAAGGATTTTGGAATCTTAGAATGGAATATGAGATATCGAATTGCACTTGGGACAGCTCAAGGATTGGCTTACCTCCATGAGAAATGCAGAGATTGTATTATATACTTGTGAGACATGGAAAAATCACCTAGATGATTCCCTGCGTCATCACACGGGCTCAACAAAAATGGGAGAGTAGCCACCATTCAATTTTGGGTGTGAATGGACACCGAAACCATCAAAATAAGCAAACATGCAAATACTAGAGTAAAAATAACCCTACTTGAAAATAAAATCCAGAGATGGGTAAGGGGATTAGATTATGAATTGGGGAAGATGTTAGACACCCCTACTCAACCACACAAGGTGGTTGCCAAGTGTTGTTCATGCTCAAAAAATACGAAAGCTTGCTAAAATAATCAAAAACCTTGATAAAGGATTAAACAAATGTATTATACTTTCACATGAGAAATCCAATGAATTCCAGATCCTCTTTTATGTCAGTATCACTGCTGGGATATCACCATTAGATAGAAATCAAAGCAAAACTTGAATAAAACCAAGTTGAGACAAATCCGAAAAATTTGGTAAACGATAAAGCCATTTGTCTTGAAATCATTCAAATACAATTTAAATTGAATCAAACCAAATCCATTTGAAAGATTATGAAAAATAGAAGACTCATGCAAATTTTCAATCAAATCCGGTTAAAACCCTAGGAGTTATGCTCCTTTTAAATATGCTGTTGGAAATCAGTAAAAGTAACAAGTGGGCAACTTTGGAAATTCATTTAGAAACATTTGCTTGATATAACTCCGTGAAATTTGGCATGAATGAAGTATGTAGGGCCATATTTCAAATGAAACTAGCCTCATATAGAAATTCATCTAGATGTGCCTTGGGTGACCTCCCGAACAGGCCCCGAGGATCACAGAGTAGCTCAGAAATATGCTGTTGAGCAATTTTGAGTAAATCTGTTACCCAAGACACAAACGAATTTAAAATTTTATGAAACCAACTGTATTTGAAATTATACTCATAAAGGAGAACATAGAAAAAAAATCACTTGAATCGGACTTCAAACGAACACATGGTGCTCGATCAAAGTGACAGGTTCAGCAATCTAGCCTGAACTGACCTATCAACTTCGGCAGAATGGTGTCAAAAATCCCCTCCATAAAAATTGATGAAATTTTACAGACATAGACTAGACAGCCTCACCTTTACCATGTATTTGAAATCACTCCAAAATTCATCCTGATGATGAAGTTATGAGTGTCTGAAGTTAAGGTACAGCTGCTGTCTAGTTTAGACCTTTTTAAGTAAAAGCAATCCAAAATGATGATCAAGTGTGTGTGATCCGTGCAATATGAATCAAAATCATTTGAAAAAGTGTTGAAGAACCTCTAGGAAGAAATAGGGCACAAGTTTGGCTCATCATTCTCTTCGATTGACGAGAATATGCTAAAAACCCTAAAATTGAGCAAAAATGCCCAAAACCTAGAGGTTAGACTTAGAGGTCTGCAATACTCAAAGAGAACTTGCTTGAAATCAATAATAAACATCCCAAAAATGCTTGGGGCTATTTATTTCAGATCTATCACAATGAATGCAATAGATCCGAAATACAAGCCGATTCCGACAAAAACGGGTGCTATGTGTATATGTGTAAAAATCATTTCTTCAATCACAACATAACAACATATGGCATTCATATCAATCAAATGGGGTTCTAAAAAGACCTAGGGTTCCGTTCCATTCTCATTTCCCTTAGTTCTCTCTCCCCGTTTCACTGTTCTTCGAGATAGTCTTGGGGTAGTTTGAGTATAAAACGGTTTTCATAGAATCAAAAGGCTTTTCAAAAAGGTTCTAACACTAAGGATCAATCCTCAGTCTCGTTTCCCCTAGATCCCTCTTCACGTTTTATGGCTAGAGGGAGTCTTGAGGTACTTTGAGTAGAGGAAGGGGTTGCATACACAAAGATTAGGCCATTATTCTACAGAAAGGTAGAAGAAAAGAGCTAACCCTAGAATGTAAGGACAGAAAAATAAAGAGGGTTTTAGGCTTACCTGGGTTTTTGGAAGCAGTGCGGCAATGGTTCCCTTCTTCACTCGGAGCTCTTCAACCTCCAACTTATTAGCCATTTGCTTAAGGAGGAGCCTCCTATTTATAGACAAAGGCTAGGGTTAGGGTTTGCATGATGCTAGACACAAAATGATGTCTAGAGTCCACGAACCTAAACCCTAAGACTATTTCCGAGATTTCCACTCCTTAAATAAAGGATATGATGGTAAAAAGTGAAAACTCTCGGAAAACCCTAATTTTGAGCAAAAACCTTGTATCCGACAACTTAGATCGGATACAAGAGCACATATATGTATCCGACATATGTCGTCAGATACATTAATACCTGCTTGTATCCGACAACTTGTGTCGAATATAAAAAGATATGCTTGTATCCGACCTGAGTTGTCGGATACAAGAAAAAATGTTTAAATCTCAAAATTTGTGCTGGTTACACAGGAAAGAATGATTTTTGCTAATTATTCATCATTTTCACTATGCAATTTGGGGTGTCTACAATATTGTGACATAAAACCTAAGAATATACTTCTAGATGCTGAATTCTGTCCTCAAGTGGTAGATTTTGGTCTTGCAAAGCTTGTTGGCAGGGAGTTCAGTAGGGTTTTGACAACAATGAGAGGGACCAGAGGCTATCTTGCACCAGAGTGGATAGCTGGCGTAGCCATCACTGCAAAAGCTGATGTTTACGGCTATGGAATGATGCTCTTTGAAATTATATCTGGAAGGAGAAACTCTTGATAATATGAGGAGGGAAAGGTTGATTTCCTCCTTGCCTGGGCTGTTAGGAACATCGCTGAAGGTGAAGATGTCCTTGTCCTCTTGGACCACAGGTTAGAGGGAAATGCTAATGTGGAGGAGCTCCCCAAAGCTTGTAGAGTTACTTGTTGGTGCATCAAAGATAATGAGGCCGATAGGCCATCAATGGGTCAGGTGGTACAGATCCTCGAAAGTATGTTGGATGTAAATCTGCCTCCTATCCCAAGATTTCTTCAACTTCTTGTTGGGAACCATGATAATATAGCCTTGCTCACAAAGACTTCCTCCTAAGAGGGTGAAAAAACATAAAGTGCTCACAAAGTCTACCTAACGTTGGAGGACAACAAGCCAAGGATGCATTGAGCTGTTTAGGTTACAGTGGGGATTACTATAGTCTACATTTCATCATCAAAACTTATATCTGTATTTGTAAATCAATCAGTTTTATAAATTTGTATGTTCTACGGTAGCCTTTATAGTCTGAGATTATAATATTGTTAAAAAATTTGTTGGTTTTATAAATTTTTATGTTCTATGAACAAATCATCCCAGGTTGGCAAGGACTTGGGCCATGTTGAAAATTACATAGACTATAGAATATGTTTCTTAGTAGACAATGCACCTAAAGCTGTTGTATATTACATAGACTACTTCGCCTTCAATCTAATTCTAGTCCACTAAACTACAAAGTCAAATATATAGCTTCAGATTGCTTTCTAACTTTGAAATTATATTTACTGAACTCACCAAAAATCCTAAGATTTCTTGGCTCTTAGAAATTTGAGTTCTACTTTTCTGTGTAGCTTCACATAATTGTTACCATAGGTGTGGTTGCCTGACTTTGTTAAAGCCTCTTGGTGGACATGTACTCATATTATAGTGAATTTTTGTTGATTTAAACCATCCAGCTTTTAAATATTTTTCTTACTTGCTTCTGTAGTGTTAATGAGGCTCAACTTAGTCAAAACTGGTTACTTGGACCATCAAATTAGATGGCTTGCTCAGAGGCATGAAGCAATTGAACTACTAGTAACAAACAAGTATTCATTCTTTTTCTGGGCGTTGTTTTCTTTTGCTATGTATTGATCCAATAGCACCATTTTTTTTCATCACAACTTGCCCCTAGTATTTGGTTTCTAGCCATCAAGGGAGATATTAGCTTAAGCACTTGATGCTGTTTTTGTTTTTCTCACTACCATGGGCCATGAAACTATTTTATGTTTTCTAATGATACGTCTGGTATGATATTTCTGCTTGGCATCATTGACGATGGTGGCTCCCTATGAAGATGTAATCTGTCCTGTTACTTATTCACCATTATCATTGGCCAAAAAGCTGCAAATGCTGTAATTTTTTTGTTGGAATGTCAAGTATAATACCTGCAATTGTTGTTATATTCAAAGGACTTGAACTTTGGCTCTCATTTCATAGCCTGGGATTTCTATCTATTGATAGGTACATGGCTTGATGAATGGACACAGTCAGAAGCAAGAACCTGTTTGGTTTTGAAGTTTTAGGAATGATGAAAAACAGCAGTCAAACATAGAACAACATAAATCCTTTTTGCTCGATCTATTATGGTTGTGTCATCATCCCTTTTGCAATCCTATGCACATCTAGCTATGGATCTATGTGGGTTAATCTCACTCTGTTTCATGCATATGATATATCATCAGTTAGGGATTTTACAAAAGATGGAGCATGGAAAGAGACTAATACTCATAGAACAAAGAAACTATAATTTGGTCCAGCCTTGAACCATTCATATGTTATATATGATTCAGTATCATCTTGCCTTCATCATGAAATTCTCATAGAGACATAGGTTTCCAACCTTACCTCATCTATGTTAATGAAAGGTAGGAGCTCTAAGCCTAAATTGAAGGGATGTTTACGGTATACTGTTGGAAGCTAGGTCTGCATGTTGCTCTAGGTTCTGGACCTTGACAAAGACATGGAGACTGAATACTTTAATCTTTATCTATGGTGGAGTTTAATATTTATATTTTGATTTAATGCATTATGATCTAAAAAAGTTCCCATGGGAAGCGAAGGTACTTTCAAGGATCAAATTTGATGGCCTTGCTATCAACTTGTGAGTTAGCAATATTACATTATTCATCAAGAAAAATTTTCAGACATTAAAAATCTTTGATACTTTTATTTTCACAGAAAAACTCTATAGAATTACTATAATGAGATAAATTTTCAAAATTTATTATTATATTTTTTAATTATTGAATTTAGCAATTAGGGAACTAAAAGTTAGGAGTATTTTGTTAAATTTGTGTCATCAAATGAAATGATACCTTTTTCCGTGTATGTTTAGCAAGAGTGGTCCATGTTCAACGTTTCTTGTTCAAAGTATCCAGCTTTGACTGGAAGATATAATCGTGAAACACGGAAGCATGTATTTGTGTATGTTCTTAATTATATACAAGTAGTAAGTACTTAAGCATGTATTTTGATAAGAAAATGAGCACCGTACTTGATATTATTTACAATGATATATATTTACAATAATATAAGGGAAAATGCATGCACCAAAAGAATTTCATTATAGGAAAACATAATTACCATGCCAAACAACTTTAGGCACATCAATTAAAGGTAAAACAAAATGTGAACTTCTGAAAATTATATAGCACAGCATCTCACGTGCAAACTTCTCAATCACAGTACATCATAGGAAAATCTGCTAACTGTTGAAGAAAATGAAGCCTTAAACGGATATTTTACTAATAATTAAGAGAACAATATATTGTTTAAAAAACAAAGTTTACAAACCTCCCTTCAGATTTACACAAATCTGAAAGAACATCCATTGAAATCATGCAACACAACCTCATCATTCTACCCATTTTGAGAAAGCCCCACAATAAAATTAGTCCATGAGACCAAATTTCTTTTGGTCATCTCATCAAACAACTTCTGGGCATTCTCTATTTTCCCGTATTTTGCATAAGCAGTTATCATGGTATTTCAAAAAACAATATCTCTCTCAGGCATTGCATCAACAAGCTTTTAAGCTGACATCAAATCCCCTGAACTCAAAAACCCATTTACCATTAAATTTCACGAAGTCAAATCGTGTTTGGAAATTTGTTGGAAAACCTGCATTGCACTTGAAATATATATTCAACAATGAATTAAGCATAAAGAAATCATCAGTTAAGCTATAGCTTTTCATCATGCAGGCATGAATTTGCTGAGCAAGACTGATGCAGAATATTGAAGCACAAGCCTTGAGGACATAGGGAAGGGTGAAGTTGTCTAGGTAAAACCCCATCTACAGCAATTGCACATAAAAGAGGAGTGCTTGGTCAAAATGATAGTTGCTGGAGTAGCCTTCGAGCATGGAATTACAAAGGAATAAATCAGGTTCTTGGACAAATTTGAAGAGATAGGTGGCATAATCCATTGTGCCAGAATCTGAGCTGTAAGATCCCGAATTTTGGTTAATATTAATTTCAGGAACTAATTAAGTAATTCTAATTATAGTTAATTGTGGAATTTTCAGATATCCGAGAAGCAGGGGTAATTTGGGGATTCGATAACTTAAGCGCGGAGAGCAATAAATTAAGGTTTGTAGTGTTGTTAATAATAATTGGAATTATTATATTATTCAAATTCAGTTGTTAAAGAGGTGCTAATGTAGGTGATTAAGTGGAGAAGCAAATCAAGGGATCGAATGGCTGGGGGAGCTGTTCATGTAGGAAATGCGTAGGCGAGCAACTAGCAAATCACGGTTCAATTTTGGTTCAAGCGCCAAAGAGAGGTATAAAGAGTCGACTTGTTTCATTTGGTCGGTTTCACACAAACTGTTGGGAGAGGG
This sequence comes from Buxus sempervirens, assembly GCA_947561395.2. Classification (NCBI taxonomy): domain Eukaryota; kingdom Viridiplantae; phylum Streptophyta; class Magnoliopsida; order Buxales; family Buxaceae; genus Buxus; species Buxus sempervirens. The sequence goes on along the minus strand of OX387184.1, from coordinate 49,436,108 downwards.
AAATTGCTGCCGAAACATAACCAGAGCAAGGAGAAGAGAAGGTGTGAGCTGAGAATCGGGAGTGAGAGTGTTGGAGATCATCGGAGGAGAACTACTTGCTGACTTGAGATCTCAGCGACTGCAAATCATGAGGTGCGATCAGGTCTGGTTGCTGGTATCAAGAGAAGATCAATTTCAGGCGAGTTAGTAGCAAGTTAGGTTAATTTGCATTAGTAAGTGGAGATCAAGTTCAGATCTAACCAGATCTGGAATTTCGTGTGGAACAGAAACCATCGGCAGTATAAGCGTTCACTTGGAGGTGCTCAAGCAGAGAATCGGAAGCTAGAAGACTTAATTAGCAAATCAAGTAAGTAGCACCGGATTTCTACCTAGATTTGCAACCGATTGCACAACTCGATTTGAATATATACGATGTAAATTGATATTGTCATTAAGGAACTAATTATCGAGTTAAATTCTAGTTCGGAGCATGATCTTAGTAGGATTAATTTCAATTTGGGTTTAAATGACTGTTAGACGTGTTAGGAGTTTGAAGTTGCCATCGTAGAGGTTTAAATTCCGGTCAGTCATGGTGGAATTGAGCTAACAGAGACTAAAAATCTCTGTTGGAGAAATCAGGGGGTATCCGCTGAGTGCCGCCCACTGATTTCACTCAGCGGCAACTTAGCAATAGTTCATTTCTTGGGTGCGCCGACTGCCGCCCAGCGCCGCCTATTGACTTGAAGTCAACGCACCTGCCAATTCTCCAAGTTGAGTTCGGCTGAGTGTTTTTAATCAATTTTCGCAATTCTAATGGTTCCAAAACCTGTCTAGGAGCTGAATGAAGATGATAGGAATATTCTTACATGATGGTAACCTCTTGAGATTATTTCCTCAATTAGTTGGGGGGTTTTTGGAAGGATTAAAGGTTAGAAAATAAGGGGTACCTTAGTTATTTACTGGTTTGTCTGATAAATGCATGGTTTCGTTTATGTCAGTTTTCACTACAAAATTTCAGACTGTGGTATATGTTTAAACGTAGTTTTATCGGATTATGATGTGCTGGGCAGAATTTATAAAAGGTAATTTTCCTTGAGTAAATGATGATACTAAAGGTGTTAACTGTAGTTACTTGTCTTTGAATTTCAATTGAAGCTTTATGTGTTATGGTTCTGGTCCTGAGTGACCCGTGGAAATGTTGATTTGTTTTGTTAAGGGTAATACCAGAGGTTGGTTTATGTGATGAGTGTTTTGTTTTGGTCTAGCTTGTCCCGAATCCTAGACTAAGCTTAGTAATGTAATGAGTTGTCTTTATTGTGGCAATTGCATGGCCATGAGTGTTGCCATGACCATGGTAGAGCAGCCCGTGATCCTTGGTAGGCCGGGTTGTCAATGCCGAAACCCGGAGTAGGCCGGCATTAGATGACAAAGTTCCTTGGTAGGCAGTCATTTCAGAGTTCCATGTCTATGTTTACCGGACTGTGTTCCAGGAGGCTTGGATGTAGCTCCGGTATGTAAATTACATTATACAAGTGAACTTCATGACATTGGCCACGTGTGTATGGTTTATCATTGCTGTTTGGGTTTTGGTTTTATTCTAACATTGAGAACTTTTGATTTCCAACTATATGATAATTCTTATTGGTTATTCGTGGTTGTATATTATTCGTTGAATATTTTAGAGCTGTTATAAACTGTTTTCATCATGCATGTTTTACTTGCTGGGATATTCGTATCTCATTACGTTTGTTTTGCTTTGTTTTCAGATACTCTTGGTGAGGACTCGTTTGTTGGGGGTAGAGCCTGCTGATTACTATAGGGGAGAGGATTACTACTTTCCTTAGAGATTGTAGGTTCTATTTCTGATTTTGAACTGAGAAAGATTGTAATGGATTAATCATAGTTGATATTCAGATTTGTTTAGAACTATTAACCTTCATGTTGATTAGATTCCCACGCTTTAATAAATGAATCCTTATTTTTCCACATTCTGATGTATGTCCCATGTGACAAGTGGAGTTGATGATTGAAATGTGGGCCCATACATAACCCTCCATGAGACGTGTTATATCTTTATTGAACAACATAGATTCAGGGCGTTACATGAGCAAATGGAAACCAGTTAAATCATAAATCATATTTCATGTGCCCACGAGTAGAGGACATTACAGTGGGATTAGATGGCCTGTAATTTACAGGCTTCGATAGATTGAGGACGGAAACCATCCTATTAGGCTCTTCAAGAAGCAGATGATTCGAATGCCTTGTCAATGGAGATGAGCGAGTTGCAAAGAAAAAATCTATAGAACTAGTTGAAAAGCAGAGATTGGAACCATTTGGATAGCCTAATTAAGTTGGAAAGTTACTTGGGAAAGTGATACGGCAGAAAGTGATATTCAAGAAATTGTTATCTTTCCTGAAAGCCGTTTGGTTGTATCAACTATTAAGAAAACGTATGAAAACTGATTGAAAATCATAGTTGTGGTGTTTGGTTAATCAGAATAAGTGGAAAAAGTTACAATACGATAAAGTTACATTTACCCATTTTACCCTTATTGCACACCAATATATATCACATAGGTTACAATATGATAAAGCAAGAAAAAAGAACCCATGTGCACCACATAGGTTACAGAACATATCAAAAACCTTTTTTTTTTAACTTTTTTTCTTAAAGATCGCAAATTGTGAACCGGGAAAAAGGTGAAAGAGAGAGGGAGAGGAGGAAGGGGAAGAAGGTGAAAGAAGATATGAATAAGAAGGGGCATAGTTGGAACATTCTTTTGTTTTCCGTCAAAATCCGACCATTTTGGTTGGAAAATGAAAGTAGGCAAAAATGGCTTGAAAAGACATTTAACCGCAATTGACTAAATTTACTTTCTGTGGGTCCCACCAATGCTAGCTATCCAAATGCTTACTTTTTGCCCAAACGCTTACTTTTTGCAAGAAAATCTATTTTCTTGCAACTTCTGCAATATTCTAGCTAGCCAAGCGCAACCTTATTTGTGCACAGAAGCCCGGTCGCTAGGCGTTTCATTTACATGTTCTGTCCATTGAGTTTTCAACGTTTTGGAAGACTGGCCATAGTTTACTCAGTGTTTGGATAGTGTGATTAGGTTGGAAAGTCAGTTGGGAAAGTGATATGCCAAAAAGTGATAAATCGAAAAGTGAAAGTTAACTTTCTTTAGATGTATCCAAAAAATTTATAAATGTTGATAGAAATTCCTAGTTGTGTTATTTGGTTAGTCAAAATGAATGAGAAAATTTTTACATTTACCCATTTTATCCTTTAATTTGTACATATAAAATTGAAAAAAAATTATTATATAACACTAACTCCTTATCCCTACTAATTAAAAAGCATGAAAGGGGCTTAAGTGTTTGGGCACTTTCGTATTCCAAAAGTGTCATCCACCATTTCCTTATTTCTTCAGTAAATCCCTTCCGCTTTTTCATATACTTGTTCCCCAAGCCACTTTTACATTGTTAGCAATATTTACATTTACTTGTTTCTCAAGAAATATTTTTGAAGGACGTGGGCTATGGGAAAATTAATTTTTAGTGATACTTTATCAAAATATTTGAGATTCAGTCACAAAAGTTTGGACTTGTGCGATTCAGAACACCTTTATCAAAAGATTTAAGATTCAATGGCATTTCACTATTACAAACCATTTTCTTTCAAGAATGCCCTTTTCTCATTTAAATAAAATGAAAATTAAATACACAGGTTTCCAAGATTGCCCTTGTTATGTTCGGAATTGATTGAATTAAGTATATTTCCAAAAGTGCCCTTTGCCCCAACTTTCATTTTTTTTTCTTTATTTCTTTTCAAAGAATAATAAAGAAAGAAAAGGAGGAGAGAAATTGTCTGAACAAAATGACTTGCACAGTTATAAGATAGCTAATACCACTCAATCAAATTACATATATATAATATGTGTCTATAGAGAGACTTGTATGTCTTTACTAAATGGCTTGTACAATTTTATGTACTGACATGTACGACTCAATCAAATGACTTGTACCGTCTATCAATTAACTTGTACATCAATATACCCTAACTTGTATACCAATATAAACGTATACTTCTCTATCAAATGACTTGTATAATGATATGTACTGATTTGTACTTTATAGGGGTGCATGTACCACTCAATTAAATAGCTTGTACCTTCTATCAATTGACTTGTACAACAATATATACTAATTTGTATGCCTATACAGACTTATACCCCTCTATTAAATGACTTGTACAATGCTAAGTATTGACTTATACAATTATATGAGGACCTGTACTACTTTATCAAATGACTTGTACCTTATACCAATTGATTTGTACAATAATATATACTAACTTGTAAGCCTAAATAGACTTATACCTCACTATCAAATGACTTTTACAATATAATGTACAGACTTGTATAGATATAAGGCGACTTGTACCAATCAATCAAATGACTTGTGCCTTTTATCAATTGACTTGTACAACAATATACACTAACTTATATACCTTTATAGACTTATACCCCTTTATTAAATGACTTGTACAATGCTATGTACAGACTTGTAAATTTATAGGGGGACCTTTAGCACTCAATCAAATGACTTAAATCTTTTATAAATTGACTTGTACAATAATATACACTAAGTTGTACACCTATATAGACTTACACCCCTCTATCAAATGACTTGTACAATGTTATGCACAGGCTTATACATTTATAAGGGGACTTTTAGCACTCAATCAAATGACTTGTATCTTTTATCAATTGACTTATACAATAATTTGTATGCCTGTATAGACTTATCTTCCTCTATCAAATGACTTATACAATGCTAAGTACTAACTTGTACATTTATAGAAGGACTTGTACAACTCAAATCAAATGACTTGTACATTTTATCAACTGACTTGTACAACAATATAAACTAACTTGTATGACTAAATTGACTTCTACTTCCCTATCAAATGATTTGTACAATACAATGTACTGACTTGTACCTTTATAGGGGTACCCATACCACTCAATTACATGACTTGTATCTTCTGTAAATTGATTTGTACAATAATATACACTAACTGATATGATTATATAGACTTATACCCTTCTATTAAATGAATTGTACAATGCGAAGTACTGAATTGTACATTTATAGGAGGACCTATACAACTCAATCAAATGACTTGTGCATTATACCAATTGACTTGTACAACAATATATACTAACTTGTATGACTAAATAGACTTATATCTCTCTATCAAATGATTTGTACAATACAATGTTTTGACTTGTACCTTTATAAAGGTACCTGTACCATTCAATTACATGACTTGTGTAACGCCCCGAACCCGGGTCAATGAAAAACAGGCACCCAACCCGAATCCGAAGTGCTATTAGGCCCAAAACTTCAAATTACCAGGCCAATAATATCATTCTTTCAACAATTGATATCAGAGTGCGGAACTTTATAATCGATAAAAAACTCAATAATTGTGGATAAAATGTCATCCAAACCATGTCATCAAAAAAATCAATTCTGGTAAACAGGTTCTATCACTCTCACTCTCATAATCATCAAATCCATAAAATAAACAATTAACAAATCAAATGTATCTAACACCTGTATCAACCTCAAAACTATAACTACTCAAGATAATAATTCTATGGGAGAAAATCAGCAATCTCTCCCTGAGTATCAAACCCCAAGTCCTTCTTTCGCATATCAGCTGAAAACAAAACAAAACAAAACACGAATGAGATACGAATATCCCAGTAGGTAATAACATGCATGAATAAATAGTTTATACTTAAAAATAGTTATTCTTTCATGCTCGATAAAGTAAACGAATAAACAGGATACAATCTCAATAAATAAACGGTAATCAACAACATTTCAGAAGATGTATTCTTTCCCATTGACATGAATTTCAATACAAAAGTGTAATAGGTAAAACCAAAACCAATCCATCATATGTCTTTGTAGGACTTATGATGACAAGAAGGGCTTTAACAAGAAACTCTCCATTCACTCTGCCACCATGCGACTTATGAGCAAAGCTAGTGAATCCTCAAACCTGAATCTCAATCTGACAATAAGAGGCTTAGACATCGACTTATTGCGCACGAAACTCATAGAGTTTGGCACATACCACCAGCATGCAGCACCTTATCAATACATAGAGATGGTTGCTTATCCTCATATACAAGGTACTCACCAGCAACATAAACATGAAATGAGACCCTACAGACATGGAGACCTCCTAATGTAAACTAACTTGCAAAGGAAGCGCAACCGCAAACTAGGAGTATCTAACCAAAGAAAAACCTCTTCACTCTTTAGCTTAACCCTATGGATCCATATGCAACTATGCCCACTAGACACCAACAATAACAATTAACTCAAAACAAATAGTTAGTAATAGTGCCTAGTAGCATATAGGGTTTTCCGAAGCTTAAACTCTTTCCAAAGATAACTCTACAAAATATTTTCAAGTGTGAAGTTCTCTTAAAGTTCAGAAATCAAAATACTTTAAAAGATATTTTACTGAGTAAGAATTTTCAATCAAATCAAATCACATTATGAAATAGTCCAAAAATCCTTTTATTTCAAAAGTAAGACAACCCTTTTGGCAAACAACCCTAAATTGACTCAAATTTTTTTTAATACACAAGATCATTGAAAACAGTTGTAAACTCTCAATATCTGTTGGTTTAGGTATTTAACATCATTTAAAATCATTTTGTATTGAAATAACTCTTTAAAATTCAGAAAAATCAGGTTTCTGTATAGGTTCCTCAAATCCATCGCTTAGGCGACTTGATTGGGCTATCGTATATTAAATAAGTTCGAAAAACTAATACGGTTGCTCGTCGAAGGCGCTCAGGCGATCGGTTGGGCGTCCTATCTAAAAATAACTCCTTTCTACGTTCACTCAACCCTAGTCGCTTAGGTGATCAGATGGGTGACTAACTTCTAAATGAACACAGGTGAGTCGCTCGGCTACGTTGCTCAGGCGATCATGCCAGGCGCTCGACAAACAGCGGCTAAGTCAACCTCCGAAAACAAGTTTTTATACAATACGCTATATTCTATACATCAAGATTGTTTCTAATATCTATACAAACATATATTCAATACATCTAGAACATACAGAACAATTAAATCACAATAAAACGCAATACGACTAAACGGGTATGCTACCTACCTCTGTTTGTTAAAGAACTCCTTCTTCTTCCTCTTTCCTCTTAGTGTAGGTGCTGATCTCTCCCTCTACAGCAACACAAGACTCTTCGTGGGATGTAGAACACTTCAAAAATAGCAAAGCTCCACAGTTTCTTCCTTCTCCTCTAGGTTCTTCTCTTCTTCTACTTTCAGCCGCAAGATAATACAAAGAGTAGGTATACGATTGATTAGTCGTATACTCACTTAATAAAACCCTATTTTTGATTTCATGATTCCACGTATCTCCCCTCTATCAAATCCTATACTACTAACCAATCAAATTAACAAATACCCTTAAATTAATACTTTCATGATCCAACGGTTGGATTTGCATCAAACTCCTGATCTCCTTCATCAATATGGTCACCTATATATTTAATTACAATCCATCAATAAAATCCACAGTAAAATACCGATTATTATTTAATTTAAAATTTCTGAAAATTTTTGGGGTATTACAACTTGTACCTTCTATCAATTGACTTGTACAATAATTTATACTAATTGATACAATTATAAAGACTTGTACCCTTCTATTAAATGACATGTACAAGGCTAAGTACTAACTTTTACATTCATAGGAGGACCTTTACAACTCAATCAATGACTTGTACATTCAACCAATGGACTTATACGATAATATGTACTGACTTGTACCTTTATAGGGATACCTGTACAACTCAATTACATGACTCGTACCTTCTATCAATTGACTTGTACAACAATATACACTAACTTGTACGATTATATAGACTTATACCCCCTCTATTAAATGACTTGTACAATACTAAGCACTAACTTGTACATTTATAGGAGGACTTGTACAACTCAATCAAATGACTTGTACATTCTACCAATTGACTTATACAACAATATATACTAACTTGTATGACTAAATAGACTTATACCTTTCTATCAAATGACTTATATAATACAATTTATTGACTTATACCTTTATAGGGGTACATGTACCACTCAATTACATGACTTGTACCTTTTATTGATTGACTTGTACAACAATATACACTAACTTGTACGCTTATTTAAACTTATACCTCTTTATCAAAACTTGTATAATATTATGAACAAACTTGTATCTTTATAAAGGGACCTATACCACTTAATCAGTTGTCTTGTACCTTTTATCGATTAACTTGTACAATAATATATACTAACTTGTATGCATGTATAATCTTATACCTTTCTATCAAATGACTTGTACAATACAATATAACGACTTGTACTACTATAGGGCCACTTGCATGAATCAATTAAATGACTTATACCTTGTATCTATTGACTTGTACAACAATTATACATTAACTTGTATGCCTATATCTCTCTATTATATGAATTGTATAATGCTATATACAGACATGTACACTTATAGAGGGACTTGTACCTTCTATCGATTCACTTGTACAACAACATACACTAACTTGTACACTTATAGAGACTTATTGCCCTCGATCAAATGACTTGTATAATGCTATGTACTAACTTGTACATTTATGGGAGGCTTGTACTACTCAATCAAATAACTTGTACCTTCTATCGATTGACTTGTATAACAATATATGCTAATTTGTAGGCCTATATTGGCTTATACTGTAACACCCCGGATCCGAGGTACGTAGCATAACCGTAACTCATCTCCAAGGGTTATCTTTTTCATCCAAGATCAATATGTCAGAATGAAAGAGAACATGAAATGAGCAATGATCTACTACACCAGAGTCAATTACATCACAAACTGAATACAAAAAAAAATACATTATCACAACTTTCAATCCAAGACAATTATAAACCTAAATTAATATAAAAATGGCTATATAATGTCTGTAATTACAAGGTTGGACAACGTCCCTGATACCTAATAATCGCAGTCTATATATCAACATTATATATAAACTAAACACTAACATATCCAAAAGAAACCATGATCAAAGGTTAAAGTATCTCTCAACTCTCCCTCTCTATATATACAATATTTACAGTTCCAAAAATTGACATATACAACTATCCCAAAATTTTGCCTTCTCAACCTCTAGTCAGGATGATAGTAATCTTCCAGCCTGTGTTCCGGATAACCCTCAAACTCTGCCCTGTTACGCGTCTCACCCGCAGGAGCTGAAAACAAAACCGGTAAAACAAAACTCACGTGAGACTAATGTCCCAGTAAGTAGCACCATGCATGATATAAACAATTTATGCAATGTCAAATAATAAAATAATATGCTACATATCATACGATCAAGTCTATCAAAATTATGCGAAGAACAGTTCACGTATAACAATACAATTTCAGTAAATAAATTGTTTATGCAGTACCCATGGATTAGCGTGTCTGTAAATCGGGTTAACCACCCTTAGCCGGTTTGCCACCTCATGACTCGAAGGTCAAAGCCGGGCATGATCTTCACCCGAGTGGAGCACCCACGCATAGGCTGGCACGAAACAACCCAGTCAACATCCATCAAACTATACGCACGCAAGCAACACACACGTACTCACACACATGAAGACCTCGCCGATCCAACACGGCGGAAATGGGTTGCCGTAGCCCTCTATCCCACAAGAAAGCCTCACCGATCCCACACGGTGGAAATGCGAATGTGGCCCGGGGTGTTAACTCGGCAAGCCAACACTAAAGCACGATCTAGATTGAGTGTGTATCCACAACCTTTTATGCTGCTTAGACTCGTATAAGAATTAATTATTCAAATCTTTTACTAAACAAAACCCATAAGAAATCAATTGCTAAGGCACAACTAAATCCAAGTGAACCTTGCTGTTCACTTACCATTAAATCTCTAGGCCATTCTGCCTTCCGGGATGCCATAGGCTCATAGCCCTTTTCAACTTAATAGGAAACCTCTGTTTCAATTTCAAATCACATAACCCAAAACATTTTACCAAACCAAATCGTTAACGAACAAGGTAAAGAATAATTTTATAAACCAATTTTTGAACACAAGTTTGAATTACCCAATTTCGTGCTTGAAGAATACCAACACAAAATATCCACAATTGGTTTGCAGTTGCTGTTTAGTCTGCAGATCTAATTCTAACTGGTTAATTAAATGCTAAACCTGATTTAATCTATGAACAATAGGTATTCATGCTATATATCACTAGAAAGATCTATGAGTCTAGTTTCTAATGCAACAAACAGTTCGTAATTTGAAGTTTTTTACAAAAAGTTATGGCCGTTTTACTACAGGTGGTTACAAACAGCCGTGAAAACCCAACTCGCTGATGGCTTCACTTGGTGATTTTTAGTCTCCTAATTTGGGGTCCAAATCACCTACCACCACTCATATTCAACTACAAACACCCTAAACTAAATTATAGACTGCTACTATGAATTTTTATGCAAAGATTCCAAGCCGTCACAAGCCACCGAGATTTTAGACTATTAACTCATCTTAAGTTTCTCTTCGCACTTTCCACCCACAATTCTTCAAGCAATAGTGCTTACCGGGGGTTTCAACAATCTTCTCTAACAGAAGGTAGCCTAGACAAGTTTCACTTTCTCAGCCCCATTTAGAACCTAAAATCAGTATTTTTCTCATGCCAGAACAAACCTAAATCAGAACCTAAAATAGAAATCCCATCACAAATAAGAAACCATATTCGTACCAAGAAATCTCTTCACATTCAATCTACACTCATCAAATTCTAACTCGAAGACACCATACGATCTCCAACAACTGATCTACAGCACTCCAATCAGAACCACTCACTGCATATTCTCGAACAAATTACCACAACTACTACTCCTCCACGTAGTAGTCCTCCTCCCTATACTCCAGGTAAACGTTTGTAATATCTACCCGTGGAGTAACGTCCTCACCAAGATCTGAAAGCAAAACAAAACATAATGAGATACAAATATCCCAACAAGTAGCATATGCATGCTCAAATACAGTATTAAAGTTCTAAAACATGATTCAGTTGTAAAACATATCATGATAACGATAACTCAATATACATCCGATTAACCAGAATAATTCATTCACAATTTCCAATTCTAATACAATCATAATCAATAATCCGTCAAGTAGAACTAATTCACAATATTCAATTTAAAACATTAAGTCCCAATAGTACTCATGAAATAAGATTGCCTTTAACTAGAGTAAAGCCAATGTCCACTATGCCACCTTTCGACTTATGTGTGAAGCCAAGTACACAATTATCGTCTTATTGCAGGAGAACCCTACCAGTATAGCAAAGGGTTGGAATGTACTAACTAGTCATAGTCCGAGTATACGGTAAAATGAGGGAAAGTCGTAGCCCATCAATACAGAGAAGGCCTCATAGAGTACACGATCGAAACGCGTGCGCGAACAAAGAATTACAATTAGCAAAGAACAATCCTTCTCACTATCTAGCTCGTAAATGGATCCATATCGAACTATGCCAACTAGACTCGAAAACATAAAACCAAATACAATATCTAGTAAGCACAAACTCGACTCAACATAATCATCTCATCCCGAGTACATGGGGCATCCCTGAATACACAGAGGCATCTCCATCCCAAGTACATGGGGCATCCCCAAGTACATGGAGGAAATCAGAATCCCTATCCAAATCTCAATTTCAAATTTAATTATAAATTCCAAATCCATTGTTGCATCTTCTGATAGTTTAAGACATTGCAATACTTCCATAAAATCACTTTATGTTGAAATTGGAAATCAAATATATATCTTTAATAACTTTATTCTTGTAATCTATGCTCCAATTATTATTAAATGAAATTTCTGATTATTTCAAAAATACCTCTTAGTTACTCAACTTTAATTAATTACTCTATAAAGTTTATTAGAATTACTTCTATAAGTAAAACTACTCAATTTATAACAACAAATTCTTTCTTATAGTGGTCGCTTGGCTTGGGCGCTTAGGCGCCTAGGTTAAGCGACCATAACATACTTTTATTGCTTGGGTCGCTAGCACATTGCCTAGGCGATGTGGTAGGCGCACATGTAAACTTGCATCAATCTAATCACTTGGCTTGGGCGCCCAAGCACCCAGGTTGAGCAATCCTTGTACAAAAATAAACTCGTAAAAATTGACTTTCTGTAACTTGAATTTCATGAACTCTGACTAAATTTCCATCTTCCGAAACCCTTCAATTACATTCTATAGCAACTTAATAACTCAGATACACACTCTTAGATTTAATTAAAATAGATTTACAACAATTTCCAAATCATTCTCCAATATACATACGGAACAGAGACTTTCTTTTAAAACCATGATCAAGTTTAATAAATCGAAATCAAAGCAGTAAATCTATGTTTCAAGGTTGCTACTTACATCTGAAATAGAATTCGAACACAATCCTTTCCTAAATTTCAGAACTAAGCTCAAGCAACTGATCACCCAATCACTTTACTCAGTTTCTGTAGTAAATCATTTAAAACACTAAAACTTCTTCCCAATCTGATTTCTAACTCTATCATCTCTTAGTTCTAACAAAAATATAGATTACAAATGCAACTCACCTGATTTCTCTCTGGAACCAGGAATTTCTAGCACTTTGATCACAAATTAGCAGTCGAATTCTCTCTCTTTTGATGCTGATCTTCAGATCTGACGAAATGCTCTTCAAATCCTTTCTTCTCCTCTCCTTCTTCTTCTTCTTCAAACCATAGATCTCTCTCCCTTCCTTCTCAGATGCTCTAGAATTCTTGATCCAGTGACTAAACCTTCTAACCGAAATTTGGCAGCTATATATAGTTGCCATCCAACTCAAGTGTTTCAAACGCTCATGATTTGTTGCAACGCCACTCCACCAACTACTACCTGCATGAAAACCTTTTAAAACAACTCGTTTACATGTTTGCCACATCACCTAATCAACTAAAATTTAGCCAATAAAATTAACCAACTGATTACCTCTTATTTCCAACTTCTGTACATCTGAAACCTCAATTTTCCTTGTCATTATAAATTTCCTGCAAAAATTTATCACTTATTATAATTACTAAAATCAGAATTATTAAAATTCAGGATTTTACATTTTTTTACTATGTCACAACACAATTTTATCATTTACAAATCATTTGTAATGACCCAACCCAGTGATGTATTGTCCGCTTTGGGCCTCAGCCTGCACGGTTTTGTCCTCAAAAGGTGTCTCGCTTGGTTAAGTGTTCTCCCTGACTCTTATACCATATTGGGTATTCATCTGTTTCCAATGAGGGATCGAGATATCACAATCGCTTAGGCGCCTGGGCTAAGCGACCATAACATACTTTTATTGCTTGGGTCACCTGGCACATTGCCTAGACGATGTGCTAGGCGCCCATGTAAACTTGCATCAATCTGATTGCTTGGCTTGGGCACCCAAGCACCTAAGCGATTGTGATATCCCAATCCCACATTGGAAACGGATGAATACCCGATATGGTATAAGAGTCAGGGAGAACACTTAACCAAGCCAGGTGACTTTTGAGGACAAAACCGTGCGGACTGAGGCCCAAAGCGGGCAATACCTCTGTAAGCACCTTATTTTTGCACCCCTGGAAGTGCTGAAAATTAAAACCCTAGACGGAAAGTCAAACCCTAAGGGGTGAAAAGTTGACTTTTTGATCAAGTAATAATTGACCACATTGCTCTATCTCAATGGATAGAGAATCCATACACGGTTCCAACGCAACTGAGTTTGCTGGAATCGAAGTCCGGATAAAGGTTCTGCGGGCCGGTCAAACTTGAGGGGAGCCGAAAGTTGACTTTCTACTAAACCCCAATCCAGGTGCTTAACCCCATACCTTTGGATAGAGGGCTCCGATGTGATTCTAACGCAACTGAGTTTGCCCAGATCGAAGCTCGGATGAAGAAGATATGAGCTGTCAAAGTTTCCGAGCGACAAAACCGGCAAACTGCACACGTGGAAGAGACCTGCACACGTGGCAAGTTCATAGGAAAATATCTCAGGGATCAAATCCGTAAATATCCAAACATCCCAAATATCTCAGGGACTAAATCTGTAAAAATTCGAGAGTATCGGATTAAATCAAAAATGTGCAGGGACTAAATCTTAAATTTCAGATTTGTCGAACAAATTCGAGGCCGAATTAATTATTTGTAATCATGGTGTCTCGCTCGCGCGAGCAAGCGAGCGCGAAATGCGCTCAGCGCCAATTGGCGCCAACCTGGCGGATACCCCCTTTCTTCTCCTATAAAAGCCGCGGCAACCCTCTTGCAAAGGGTTCGGCTTTCTTTTTTCGGAGGCTCTTGCAGGGTTCGACATTTTTTTGGTTAGCTTTTCTTTCTTGATTGGCATGACTCTGCCGGCTTTTCTCTTCTTCTTCCCCACTCTGCCTGGTTCGAGACCGCCTCCCAAGGCCACTCCTTGCTTCCCCAACCACCCCACATCACTCGAAGCCTTTCCACCCTTGGCCTCTCCCTTCCTCTTCTTCCTCGACAAACCCGAAGGAGGCTTGCTGTTGGCGAAAGCAAAAGGAGGCTCCGGCTGCTGCTCGTGCACTCCAAGGAGGCCTCACGCAGACTCTATGGAGGCTTAAAAGCCCAAGGTGAGCTCTCCCTATTTTGGTTTAATATATATAAATCAGGCTTTCCATTTCTTTGCTAGCATGTTATTTGATGTTCTGGATTGTAGGATTCGAAGGCGGGAGCATGTTCCCCCTTATCATTGCATCTCTTGTATCCTGATGTAAACCCCCTGTTTCCCTTCTTTGTTGGTCGCATTTCTGTTTGGTTTTCGGATTTGGGCATTTCTGGAGAGATTTTGTTTTGGATTATAGAGTAGCTTAGATTAATTTCAAAGTGAGTTTAGACGTCTTCTGGGGAGTCTAAGGATCACCAGAAAGTGGTTACAGAGCTTAAAAACCAGTCAATCATGGAGTTTGAAAAAAAAAACAAAGAATCGGGGGTATGCACGAGCTCCCGCGAGGCTCACGTCTAGCTCGCGTGGAGCCTTTTTGCGTCCGTCGAGCTCGCGCGGAGCGCGTGCGGGTGCTTGTTTTTTCACTGTTTTCGGTCCGCCCTGCTCGTGCTGACCTCGCGCCTAGCGCCTGAGGTCAGCGCACCCCTTTTTATTACCGAATTGCTTATATTTCTGAAAACCCGAAACTACCCTTATACCATACTGCGGGGGGCGAAGCCCCCCGCACCCCCAACCCCGTTGTTCGCCACGCGTCCAACTCATTCCTTGGCTCCCCTTGGACCCAGTGTATGTGATTTTTGTATATTTTGTGATTTGTGATTTCTTGTATATTCTGTGATTTCTATTGCATGCGGGTGACACTCTCAAACTAAACCAAGCGAACCAGTAGGGTTTCCAGGTTGCCCGGAAACCCAACATGGGACTCAAACCACCCGGTCTAACTTGATTTCCAGTGGGCCTTCCAACGGGGCCCACCCAGCCTGAACCATTGAATTGTGCTTAACTAAGATAATCAAAAAAATCTGGCGGGCCAGACCCTTTGAGGCCCACCAATGCCCAATCTTGAAAGCATGCTTAGATTTAGGTCTGGTTTGGCCGAGACTACGGGCAGGGCCTGTCGGGCCCACTAGGCCCACAAAACCAAGCAAGGTTGGGGTTTCAAAACCCTAACCCAGGAAGTCTTGGGCTTTCAAGCCCAAGCCCAGGTAAAGGGCACTAAGCCCAAAGCCTGGCCCATTTTGGGAACTAATCAAGATAATCTCAAATCATCATTGCAACCAACTGTGGGGGCTCACTCAGGGGCCCGCAAAGCAATCCAGCCCACTTTGCATGGAAATCACTTAATAACCCAACTTGAACTTCAAAGATAAAATCAGCTCATTGAACCAAAGCCCAAAGGGTCTCATAGGCTTAGACCGAGGCCCGAGGGAACATGTGGACCACTCCTGGCCCACCAAGGAATACGTGGGCCCTCCAACGGGGCCCACCCAATCAAACTTACTTCACTCTAAGCTAAGAAGATAAAATCAAGTAAAGGGACCCACACCACTTTGGCGGTCCCGCCAGACTTAAACAAGTGTGCATGCTGGAATAGGAATCGGGTGAGTGAGAGACCAAAGTTGACTCAAACCAGGGAAACCTATGGGACCCGTCACTTGACGGGGCAGACCGGGGTGTCTTCGGACTTCCCTGGACCGTAACCGAGAACTTGCTTAGAATCTCAAGCCGCAGACCAAAAAGACAAACTTAGGCACCCAGGTGTCCGCCTGCACCCCATCAGGTGGTGGCGACTCCAAATTCCCATTTTTACCCAGTGCGACACCCCGAAGTCAGGCGCGCACAACCTCAATGGGTTGGGTCATTACAAATGGTATCAGAGCTAGATCCAGGTCCAGTAGTCCATGGCTGATGTGGGTCCTAGCGTTACCCATATGAGGTGGTTGGACCGACAAGGGCGGGCCCATGAGGGGCTGGCAGGCTTCTAGGTGGCCACTGCACGAGGACGTACAACTATGAAGGAAGGGAGATTGTGATATCCCGATCCCACATTAGAAACGGATGAATACCTGATATGGTATAAGAGTTAGGGAGAACACTTAACCAAGCGAGGTGCCTTTTGAGGACAAAACCGTGCGGACTGAGGCCCAAAGTGGACAATACCTCGCTGGGTTGGGTCATTACAACTGGATGCATCAACTCGGCATATATCCGCTCCTGCATGCTAGTGTGGTAGCATTCTTCGACATAGTCATAGAGACTGAGGTTCTTCGTTTTCAAGACAGCACATGTATATGCACATGGTATGTCAGTCATCTGCCACAGTTTGCAGGTACACTTGTACTTATGTAGATCGACATATAAATAATCATCACCAGTTTTAACTTCATATTCAGAATCTAAACATTGCAATACACCTGTGCACACGCCGATCGGCAGGAATCGCACTGCGAGGTGCACATGATGTGCGTGCCTCCTTCCAGGAAGTCGGGATTTTGGAGTTACCATTACCTGATGGGGTGTAGGCAGACACCTGGGTGCCTAGGTTTGTTTTTTAGGCGTTCTGCGGCTTGAGATTCTATTTAAGTTCTCAGTTACAGTCTGGGGAAGTTCGAAAACACCCTAGTCCGCCCCTGTCGGGTGACGTGTCCCATGGGTCTCCCTGGTTTAGATTCAACTCTATTCTGGTCTATTCACCCAATTCCTATGCCAGATATGCACTTTTTGTTAAGTCTGTGTGGGGACCACTGAAATGGTATGAGTTCCCTTTTTATTTGATTTTATCTTTGCTTATCTAGGGTGATATGAGTCTGGGGTGGACCCCATTAGAAGGCCCACGGAATGCCAAGTTGGGCTTAAGTCAAGCCCAAGTCCCGTTTGGGGTTACGTTGGATACTCCCTTTTTTGGGATTGATTTATTTGATTTGGAGATTGATTAAACATGCAAGGGATTTATTTATTGGTTTAGATTTTTAAACGCGCCTATTGGGCTTTGAAGGAAGCTCAAAGGATTTATCTAAGTTGCCCTCAAAGCCCACCATTGGAATGGGCTTAGGTTAAGCAAGACGGGTGTGGGCCCCATTGGAAGGCCCACAAGGAGGTCTTATTGGGCCCCGGGTGGGCCCAAGTCCCAAGAGGAGACCCCTGATTGCTCAGAAGCCTAATTGGATTAAGGTTGATTGGTTAGGTTGAATTGAAATTGCTTAAAACACACAAAAAAAACAAGTTTTTTACTTCTCTGTGTGCTGCCCACACTTTATGTGCAGGCAAGCCTTGTCCACATGACACATGCGGACAAGGCCCGTTTGCCCTATGTATATGGGCAAGGCCCAGGGAACCAAAAACACCAACTCCCAAGGGGGAGCAGGGAGGCCCCTTCTTCAGTGAGTCTAGATATGTCTGTGGGTCATAGTGCTGACCCACAGTGGCCACCCAACTTTACTTTTACACAAATAACCTAACTTACTAAGTGATTTCAAAGGGGAAATGAGGAAGAAGGCTTGGGGCCTCTCCCTCTCCACTTCTGAGTATAAACTCAAGAAATTTAGGTGGGGAAGAGATTCCCCCACCTGGTTGCAAGCAATGAGGAGACCTTCCTCTGGATGAAGGCACTCCAAAGACTCGAAAGGTCCTTAGCTTGAGGGTCTCGGCCAAACCATGTACATATTCACGCAAGCAAGCAATCAAGATACATGTAAACAATAAGAAAACCAAAAGATAGTCAAAGATACTTTTCAAAGCCAACTCTAGTATGTGAATGTGGATATAATCATGGGATCTGCATGGAATGTTAATCGAATCTTAAACAAGTACATCCTAACATGCTCTAAATGCAATAAGGAATGACAAGAAACACTTTGGACTACAAGAGGTGAGGCATGTTCCCTAGCAAAAAAGTGTGTGTGTGTGTGTGTGTTACTTCAAATATATGCGCAAGTCATGTACTAAATAAGCAAGTATAAAAAACCATAAGAATCAACGGAAGAAAGGAAGTAAAGAGAAGGGTTAAAAAGGGGGTTTATGGGGTACAATGGACTTGTAGGAGGGGGAGAAAAACATGCTTTTCTCTTCATTTAATAGAAAAAGTGAAAATAAGTGCATGAAGATACATACTTTGGACTAAGACTTAAGTGACAATGACAAGCTCTCTCTCCTTTCCTCTTTTTAGACCCAACCAACTCTCCCATTACCATGGGAGTTTCGCCTTGTGAAGGAGGGAAGGAAATATGAAGAAAAGGTGGGAGATAACATGCTAGAATGGGAGAATACGGTAAGTGAGATGATCATGCTCATATTACATTAAAATTGACATATGTTACACAAAAAATCATCAAAAAGCTTGCCTTGGGGAAGAGGGACCTCTTTGGTGATGTATGGAGGTACCTTGAGGCTAGGACAGCACCTTGGGGGGACTCCTCCTTGGCTCCACCACACCTTCTCCAGCTCACTTCCTTGCTTGAGTGGAGGAGGAGGTGATGGGAAGGGGTTTGAGGTAGTTAGAGAGGGGTTAGAGGGCTAGGAGGTGAAGAGAAGGCTTGGAGAGTGATGTCGTGCAAGGGGAGAAGGGGAGCAAAGCTAGAAAACCAGGAGACCCACCCCTGCATTGAGGTGCTGTAGACACCCCAAAATTGTATGAGTTTTCAATTATTAGCATTGGGTTTGAGATCCTTAACCCATTTGAAGGAGAGAAATATCTTATCGAAATTTTCAATTCTTAGCATTGGGTTTGAGATCCTTAACCCATTTGAATTCAAAACCGCAAAGGAAAAGGCACAAATTCAATCTTTTACGCAAAGTCAAACTTTTTCGGTTGAATTTTGTTGACTTTTGACCCTAAAAAATGAAATATTTCTTAAGGCAAGATTTCAAGATAATTTTTCCCGATAATCAGGTTTTTAGCAATGTTATTGTATAAATGAATTTTTTGAGCCTTTAAATCTTGACAAATACCTTTGTATTAACATGTTGAATCTTTTTACCGGACCTGAAAAACCGAAATTTAGCCTTGAACTGGAAAGTTGACTTTTTATTCACTTAGAATTTGGGTCTGGAACTATTTTTAATGGATTCAAATTGGGGGGGGTGTTTGCTTATTTACATATAATATTTTAAGTAAATGGAGATTAAAAAATATGAGGACATTTACTTAAATGATATTACATGTAAATAAGTATTGCCTGTACAGGTAAGGGTCAAGGCTATGCAGAAGCTGTGCAAACAGTCATTTTTGGCCTATACCGAAAACTTAGTTCAGCCAAACTCAATTTCATGTCTAATCGAAATTTAATTTCGGTTACACATAATACACTTATAACCAAAATTATATTTTGGTTATAGGTGTTTTTGTGTAAAACCGAACTGTATTTTCGGTCATGGGTATTTTTGTTCAATTTGAAAAAACTCGTAAGCCTTCACTTATTTTTTGCCATACCTCTATCTGGGATATCTAAATTCCCCAATTTGACCTCTGGAATTGGCCAAATTCCCCCCAATTCATGCTTTGGACATGAGTTGGAGGATTCTAGACACATTTTTGTGTCTACCCTTGTGACTATCCTACCCTTGGCCTTTGTAAAACCCTGGATTTTCCTAAAAATAAAATAAATAATTAAGAGATAAATTATGGAGGAAAATGCTAAGAAATATAATAGTAGCAAAATTAAAGAAAGATTTAAAGGTTAAAATAGAAATTTAAAAAGAAAGGGTAAAGTAGTCATTTCAAACTAGTTAAATTAATGAAAGAAGGTAAGATAATTAATTATTATGTCAACTAATTCAACTAGACAAGATCTTAGCTTAGTTGGATGTAAAATAATGAAATTAAGGCTTAAAGAGAGGAAAAAGGACCTAACGGTAATTATATTAATTTAGGATCCAATATTTAAATATTTTGAGCAGATAATAAAAGACTAATTACAATTTCAAATTAGGAATAAGATTGAGCACAATAATTTATTAGGTGATTCTTTAAAATAGAATTAAAAGAGTTAAATTAAGGAGAAGGGTAGAAGAGGGAATCCACTTAGTATATTAGAGTAAGCAAAACCTAATTAGAGTTTCTTTATTAGTGAGGCTATAAAAGAGAGGTTTAAAGAGTGTTTTAGGTTTTTAAAATGAGTTAGAAGGAGAGGGAAATTCATGCATAAGTGATAGGAGCCAAAATAGAAGGAGAGAAAAGAGAAAAGAAAAGAGAAAAATTAGAAAGGAGAAGAGTTGCAGAGATGGCCGACTAGCCAATTTCGAACGACGCGATAGGAAGATCCAACCGTTGGAATAAATTGAAATTTTAGGGTTTTGTTTTACTCATGGAATACTTCAAACTGAACGGTGGAGATTTAAATTAGTGAAGCCTACAAGGGTGCGGTCGAGCTCCAAAATCGGGCACAGGCGAAGTTTCTGAAAAATCTGGGTTCATCAAAAGGCAAGTAGCAAACCCTTGAGATTGGAGAAATTGCATGTTTTCTTGTGATTTTGATGTTTGATCGTATTGTTTTTTAAGTTGGATTTCATGGGAAAAGCTTACTTGTTTATAAAGAATTGTTTTGGTGTTCTAACTTTCTTTTAGAAATCAAGAAAGGTTGATCTTGGTGAATTTAAACTTAAAAAGAAACTCAAAATAAGTAGAAAGATGATGGGATTAGCTTAGGGTTGTCTTAGAACTAGTTGAGGATGGAAATCAAATGTTTAGAATCAAATCAAATTAATATTATGTATAGAAAGATAAAAAATTCCGTAAGGAGAAGAAAAACAGTGTTATAGTCGGAGCGCTCGAGACGTTGCTAAAGCGTTACTTCAGGCAAATAGGCCTTTGAAAAATAACAAAACCTGAAAACTTAACCGCTAGAGCAGTTGCTCGAGCGTCCCTTTGAGCGACCAACTGTCAGAAATTTCAAAACTTGGGATTCGTGCCCAGATTCAATTTTTAATAATTTTTCTTGGAATTTTAAGGTTACAACACATGTAAATAGGGCAACTTGAGATTTAGGAAGTGACGGAATTAAATTTGGATAAAAGGGAAATTATTTGGGACAAAGAATGTAATAAGAATCAAAGTAGACTAGTTAAGGTAAACCTATGCACTCAGACCACTTTCATTAGGATTCTAGGTATGAAACCTAGTCTAACAAGTCATAATATACCTAAATTAACTTCTGGAAAGATTAAATAGCATAACCCAAAGGTTTTAGAGATTTATTGTAGTAGTTGGTAAATAAGGATTTAAAAATAAAGATTTTAGGATGAACCTAAGTGTAGGATTTGGGGTAATAAATTGTAGGAAATAAATAATAACCTAAATACTGAATCAGAAAAATAAAATAAGTAAGCCCATACTAACACGACTCAAATTTGAACCTTTTATTTAGAATTTGTGTATACTCTCGTACTTATCTTATTAAATGACTTGGAACTCTGTTTAAGAACTGTTTAATGGTTATTTTGAATATCTTTTGGTTGGACACCGTGGTTTTGGAAATTATTGTTGGACACATCACTTAGGACATGTTTATGATTATTGGTATGAGGTTTATCACTGCATATTGTATCTTTGAGTTATTTAAGGTTTTGATTGTGAGTTGTGTCTAGTGGGCAATGCTTAGTATGGATCCATCGCTTAGCTAGGAAGTGAAAGGGAATCGGCTGGTAAGTTATTCTTGTTCGGAACTCCCTAGTATGCGGTTCATTGTGCTTGCAAGGTGCAGCTTGGCGAATGCAGCAATCCTCAACCGCTGCAGGTGCGGCCTAGTCTTAGCCGAATTTGTTGTTTGGCAACGGTTTTTATTTGTTATTCAGGTTACCATCCGCATGCTTCAATGAGACATCGACTTTCACGAGCTTTATATTGGTCATGTTGGTAGGTTACTTGTGACTCGCACGTTAGAGCAATGATTTGGCCGTGCTTGAGGATCACTTGCGGCTTGCACATGCACTGGTATTAGACGTGTTGTCGTGGGTCCATTAATCTTTGATCGGATTGGTATGGCCTCCGCGGAAGCGGTACCCTTGATGGGATTTTATTTTGGACTGAGGATTGTACTCGCCAACCCATTCATGGGTGGTCCGCGTTGATTGTTGACGGAGGATATGGTAGTGACTGCAAGTGTAGGCTCCATCTATCATGTAAGTTGTGATGTGGCGAATTATGGGGGCAGGAATATCTTATTAAGTGGTTTTAGTTCATGAGTCCTATTATGTCACACATGTTTGTTTTGGATTGGTAAATTTTTATTATTACATCATCGTATTATCGTGGTTTTGGTTTTATCGTTCACCTCATGACTATCTTTACTAATCATTATGGACTGTTTTACTTCATGCATCTACTACTTGTTGAGATTTATTCTCACTCCGGTTTCTCTCCCATTTTCAGGTACTTTTGGCAAGGACGTTGAACTTTGGGCTAGTTGTAACAGGGTAGTTTATATAGATGTAGGATGCTCATGGAAGTTGAAATCCTTGTAAATCATAATTGTTGAATAATAAAGAGAATTCGAATTCTAGTTTCCGCATTTACTCTGATTATAAATTTAGAAAAAGTTTTAAATTATCCAATTTCTTTAATTTCTTTGTTTATTTACCATAACACCTCGGGAATGGGAATGGACCCGGAACCGAGGCGTTACAGCCTTGCCTATAAATAGAAGGCCCCTCCTCTTGCAAATGATTGCTACTTTGAAGCTTGAAGGCTCTGGAAGAAGAAGGGAAGCTCTGCCCAATTATTCGCTCAAGGCTCTCAAGCTACCAAGGTAAGCCCCAAAGCCTTTGCTCTTTATTTTTCTTACATTTAAGCCCTTTCTCATCTTCTACCTTTCTGTAGCATAAGGCTTGATTGTGTTTGAAACCCCAAACCTCTCTCAAAGTACCTCAAGCACCCTCTCTAGCTGTAAAATGTGAAGAGAGAGCTAGCGGAAATGAGTGTCGGAATGGATCCTCTAGGTTTAGAACCTATTTCATGAAATTTTTGTATGATTCACATGGATTTGTGTATGCTTGATGTTTGTGATTGTTTAGATTTCAAAACCTGGAGAGAATCCATGGATCTATGCTCTCTATAGCATCAGATCCCAATTTCCTCCTAAAATTTGATTTCTTACACAACCACACATATCATTTGTTTTAGTCAAAATAGGCTTAGATCTTAGATTTACCATGTTCAATATGGTGGATCTGAGGTCTGAGGCCTTAGGACAACTTCTCATAACTTCACGAGTAGATTTCGAATGATTTTGCTTCTTAGAGAAGACCTCATGGTCTAATCTCTCTATTTTGGGCACTTTTGCTCTATTTTGGGTGTTTTGGTACTTTCTCTCCAATCAATGAGAGATTTGAGCCAAATTAGTGCCCTACATCCTTCTATGGGTTTTCCAACTTTTTTTCAAGTGATTTTGAATCAGTTCATATAGATCAAATGGACACACACTGTTCTGGCTCATTTTACTCAGATCTGGACAGAACCTGTACGCTGTCTTGGATCATTCATAACTTCATCATCCGGATGAAGTTTTGAATGATTCTAAGGACATGTGATAGATGAAGATGTATAGTTTAATCCTGTAAAATTTGAGCAATTTATATGGAGCCAATTTTTGATACCATTCGATCAAAATTAATAGGTCAGTTCAGATCAGATTGCTGAACTTGTCACTTTTATTGAGCATCAAAGGCTCATTTTAACTCAGATTTGAGTAATTTTAATCTCTGTGTTTTCCTTTATGAGTCTATTTTCAAATCCAATTGGTTTTAAGAGTTTTCACTTTGATTTGAGTTCTGTGTGTTTGATTGACTCTGATTTGCTCAGTCGCAGAAAACAGAGTCAATTTGTGATCCTCTGGGCATGTTTGAGAGAGCACACAAGCCACAAATTGATGAGGTTTTGTATGAGGCCTATTTCATTTGAAAGATGGCACCTCATACTTCATTTATGCAAATTTTCAAGGATTTATATGGATCCAATCTCCACAAATAAGTTTTCAAAGTTGCCTACTTGTCACTTTTATAGATTTAGAACAGTAGATTTGAACAAGTATATCTCCTTTGATTTTAATCTAATTGGATTGTTTTTTTTTACTAAGTGTTCTACTTCATACCAATTTTGAAATGGCTTTGGTTTCATTCAATTTGAGTTTGAATCGAAGGATTTATAATTAATTGAAGTTTTCAAGCTTGAATGGCTTTATCTTCTGATGAATTTTCTAGATTTGTTTTAAATTTGATTTTCTTTAAGTTTTACCTTGATTTTTATTTAATTATGAAGTCTTAGAGGTGATGCATCCATAGAGAGAGTTCAGGATCCATTGGACTACTCATATGGAGAAATCTCACATGTGTTTGGCT
Organism: Buxus sempervirens; assembly: GCA_947561395.2. NCBI lineage: Eukaryota > Viridiplantae > Streptophyta > Magnoliopsida > Buxales > Buxaceae > Buxus > Buxus sempervirens. The sequence goes on along the minus strand of OX387184.1, from coordinate 49,411,147 downwards.
CTTTTCAAGCCCTTTTGAGTGATCTTTGTTAGTAAGCATTTATTTGAGCATGAGCAGCATATGGCAACCACCTTGTGTGGATGAGTAAGGGTGCCTAACAGCTTCCCCTGCTCATAACGTAATCACCTTACCTGATCTCTGAATTTAACCATGAATTAGAGCTACTTTTAGCTCTATTTCACTCTTTTTATGATCCCTTTGGTGTCCATTCACACCTGAACTTGGATGGTGGTGACTCCAACCCTTTGTAAACCCCGTGTGATGATGAAGAAGTCATCTAGGTGATTTTCCATGTCTCACAACTGGCGACTCCACTGGGGAGATGTGGATTTAAGACATTATTTGATTGTTTGTTCATGCTCTGGTTGATTTTATTGGTTGCTTGATGTTTTGTTTGTTTATAATGAGCATGTGTAATGTGTTTAGAACTGATTTTAGATGATTAGAGACCTATGAAGATAGGGCATGTGATGTATATATTTGGTTGTGTTTAGAACCATGTCTATGAGCTTTTCCTTGCCAAACCATGCTTACTTGCTGCATTTTCATGATAGCATGCTTTAATTTAGATTTCTAATGCCATGTGTTGATTATGAGTATGATGGGCATGAGATCTGAATGTTTGGTGATTGTTTTGAATGTTTCAAGCATGTCTTCCATGATTAAGTTCTTCTTGTGCAACACAATAACATGCTTTTGGGATTTTCTCCATGAATATAGGATGATCATGAGCATGCATAGGTTATTTTTATTACCTTGTTTTACATGTGTTTAATTGCTTCACATATGATTTCTATATCATGCCTTGGTGAATGTGAATGCGAATTGCATGGCTATGGAAAAGAGTGGCAAGGGTGCGACATTGTGATGAATGTGTCCTTACTTTTCAAATGCACATGTGCACATTTTCTATTTTTTTTACACAGCCTACCTATCACCTATAGGAAGTTGAACCCGAATTTGTGTAGCTTGGTGCACCGAGGTCGTTACTTCGAAAAGCGAAAGTGAAAACATTCACCTTAGAGCTTTGAGCTAATGATGTGATGATATTATGGATCTTTGATTCTGGTCATACACTAGGCTTGAGATCTAAGTTTTCATTAAGCCAAGACCCAAAACCCCTACGCTTGAAGGTGGAGAAACACGTTTTTGGCCAAAGTAAACCAATTACGATGGGAATTGGGTTTGTAATTGTGGGAAGGCCGTTTTGCATGGTTCTAAGACCAAGGTATTATATGGATATCATAATGAAGGTAAACACAAGGTAACAAGGTAATTTTATTTATTCATTTAAGAATGGCTTTTTTTTATTATAAAGTATGGCCCATGGTGTCAACATGTTTGGGGATTTCATTTTTCTCAAATAGGTGTTTTATCCTAAGATTGGTGTAGCCTATAGAAGGAGTTTTGATTCCTTTTAGAAGTCATCTTACCCAAATTCCTCTAGGAGGCAACCCAAAAATCCAAAATCCATGCATTTGGTGTCCTATTTTGATGGGAACCTATTCCCCTCTTTTATGAATGTGTACTAACACTTTTCTTGCAGATTTAATCAAGATAAAAGTGCTGGAGATGTGATGGTATAGAAGGCACTGTGGTTTAGTTTAAGAATTTTATTTTCTTGAAAGCCCAAGAATTTTATTTTCTTGATGGTACAAAAGTGATGAATAACTGTTTGAATTTCCTGTCTTCTGTAGCAGTCCAATAGGCTAATGTCCCTGGGTTTGTCTGCATCAACCGTTGACACATCCAAGGTATAAGCTTGTATGAATCTTCTGCATTCCCATCTACCTTTTTCTTTGCCTGCTCCTTAATCCTCCAATATTGATGGTAAGTTAACCTCATTGAAAGATCATTATGGAAAGCCTTGCAAATTTGATGTGGGGCGTAACTTGGGGAGTCCCTAATTCTCTTCTCAATCACACCTGCCAACCACTTTGATCTCACCTTAGCCTTAATTGATACATCGTCTTGTGCTGAGTGTTTGTGTGTATCTACAAATGTCATCACCATCATCGCGTTTGTCTCTTTCACGCGACTAGCATTCAATTTCCATGTGCAGTCCCTAACGGAACATCTAACACTCATATACCCAGGACTATATTTTTCTTAAATACATATCTCAATCTGTGAGCAAGGGCATGCTTATAGATTGATTGCTTCAAGACATCAGGACTCACAAATGTCTGGCCCTCAGCAACGATTTCCAACCGCCATAAACTTGACACAAGTCGAGCTATACTGTGTGCAGTGCAATCAACAGTGGAATCCCCATCTGCGACGTCACTCGCGTCACCTTGAGGTGGCAATTGTTGACTTCCCATGGAGTTCCTCCTAAAAATGAAATATTTCTATTATGCTAAATTCACAAAAAACGCTAAATTGATATATTGTAGTGTAATATGAATCACCTTGTAAAAAATGGATCATCCAGTGATGGGCCCTCGTCGATTAGTAGACATACGATGGCAGCTCTCTCATTGCCAGTTATCAATTTTGATAGCCCTACCTGGTTGGTGAGCACAAGTAGTTTGCTCTTGTCAAACATAAGCGAGTACTTCAGAGTCACTTCGTCCGGCGATAAATTGAATAAGGCACATCCACCATTCACAAAGTCCTCATATTTTGTACTCTTGTTGATCATTAATGCATCTATCCTACCCCCTCTGTATGACAAGGAACTGGTCTCTTCATTTATAACAATTTCCCCTCCAAAATGGAAATAGCACCACAGTTGCTTCCCTAACATATTTGTTAGAAATTGGTTAGGCCATTCCACATTCTACCGAACCTGTGACCATCTACACAGTTACAATTTCAGCTATGCATGAACAATGTAATGCCAACTTTCATAATCAAGTCAACCTAGCCACGCCATACTCCCCATCAGACAATAAACTTAAACCACATTATGATACAGTGAACTATAAAGATCAGTGTGACAGGAGTGGACAACTACAATTTGAGAAAACTAAGACACTTGGACAAGATGCAAACAAGTCAAAAGTTGGTAGAGCCTTGTCATTTCTTTAAAAGGATTTCAAAGTCCCACACAAGCTATGTTGCATGGACACTTTACACGATTCAAAAATCCTCTATCCGACACGACACAACACGGGTATGGGTATGGGAAATGTGCCAAATCCTTTGGATTGGCAACCCAAAATCATTCGGAAAATAATTATCGAATGACTAACTTGCAAGTAATGAATCAAAAAAGATAATTGTTAAATGGCATTATTGGCATTTACTTGGACACCTTTCAGCTGAATCCCAATATCCTTATCCAAATTTTGGGTATCCTAAGTTTCGAGGGTCAAGTGAATTAGATTGGGTAGACACATACCCGCACCAGACACGCATACCCAAGTCCATGTAACCTATCACACAAGCCACACTTTGAAGCTGGAACAGGGATTTCGTTTTAATATTTCTCACATCTAAAGGTATACCTAGTATCAAAGAAGGTACAAGTCCAATCTAAATGAATTTCATTCTATATGGTTAGCAATCTTTATAAATAAACAGTTGCGCAAAGCTATAAAACACATTTAGCAGCTCAACATTTTGAAAACGTCATCACGTACACACCTAAGGCATACACTATATATCCTGAGGCATTGATGAGGCTATGCATAAATGCGATAAAATTGTTTATGAAAAAGATGAATTATGACTTAGTATATACATACCATTATGGACAAGATGCAACGTGCAAAACCTTTTATGTATCAACTGGATCCTGCCAACATGTCCAAGTATCAATGTTACCTTTTTCCGACTACGAATGCTTACATCAATCTCAACCAATCAATAAAAAACATTTCTATAACTTCACACCTCAACAGAAAAGGAAAGAGAAATGCTGCCCACAACAACTTGGGATGATGATGGATCTGACAGACTATGTACCTCAAACTCAGAATCTGAAACCTACAGTAGAAAATCACATGTTTATTTACACCAAAAAGAAAGCCCTTTGAAACAAACAATAAAAACAAACATTAATCACCTATCCCAGATAAGAAAAAACGACATTAAGATCAATCATCTAGTTTAAACTTGTGACCGACATGAGAGAGAAGCTTCATATCAAGGCGACAGTTCAAGAGTAAAGTAAACAACTTAGCATAAGAATGGAATCAAAGATAAAAATATTCAAAGCTTTTTTTTTAAGATAATGACAGCATTCCATTAAAACTGAATAAGAAAAGGATCATACATCATATATTAGTCCACAAGATAGTGAACAAAATACATAGCCCTAATAAGACCATAAGAAGACTCCAAAGGATAAAAAAACAAGTCTCAAAAAGATAGTGTAACACCTTCTCCTCTAATTACTTAATATTAAAAGCCTTCCAATGAAGTGCTATATCCGATGCAGACAAACCATTACATTAGGAAAATGCATGCATCCCCATAAGCTTGTGCATCTCTTTAAGACCCTGAAGTACCAGCTTGTATCTCTTTAAAACCCTGGTTATATCCCCCCTAAGATTATGTTGGTATCCCCTAAAGATTGTGCATGTATCCCCTTAAATCAGTGCATGTCTCCCCCTAAATTTTCGCTTGTATCCCTTTAAGACCCTGGTTTTATCCCCCTAAGCAGTAGCTTGTATCCTTTTAAGACCTTGGTTGTATCCCCCTAAGACTACGTTGGTATCCCCCAAAGATTGCGCATGTATCCCTTTAAGTCACTGCTTGTATTCTTGTAAGTAGCAGATTGTATCCCCAAACCATTACCACACTTTCTTATACTAGCCCAAGAGAAACCATGGGGAAAGTATAAGGCTAAAGGACCATCTCCTCCCAAACAATACGTGCTTTAAATATATTCACCCTATGAAAGACCCTAGCAATCCCAATCTTGGCTAGACAATCACCAAGTCATTTGTTTATCTACGCCCATGTTAGAAAGAGAAGTTCAAAGTCAGTGCCAGCTGTGCGCACATCCTGTGAGGCGCCGCACTAAAATGGGAAGTATCGGAGTTGCCACTGCCTGATAGGGTGTAGGCAGACACCAAGGTACCTATACAGGTCTAATTGAATGGTCTGCGGCTTTTTTAAAGATCCTGGTTAAGGTCTCGGTTACGGTCTGGGGAAGTCCGAAAACACCTCGGTCCGCCCCGTCGGTCTGACAGGTCCCTCGGGTCTCCCTGGTTCTAATCAACTCAGTTTCACCCTAATCCTAGCCCAGCATGTATCAGATTAAGTCTGGTAGGGACCTTTGCAAGTGTAAGTCCCTTTTATTCATTTTTATATTTTTAGCCATTTAAGTGAAGTGGGTCGGATGTGGGCCCCGTTGGAAGGCCCATTGGTTGCCAAGTTGGGCTTTAAGTCAAGCCCATGGCCCATTAGGGTTATTGGGTAACCCTTATTGGGTTTGGTCATTTAATTTTGAAGTTAGTTAAACATGCAATTTAATTGAGTGGGTTTAAGTTTTTAAGGCCCATTGGACTGGGACTTGGCCCATGGGTTTTTAATCAAGTGACCCAAAACCCATTTATGAAATGGATCCTAGTGTGGGTTAGTCTGGATGTGGGCCCATTGGAAGGCCCACGATGCCGTATTGGGTCCAAGTAGACCCAGGTCTCCAAGAATGGGCTTGGGCCGACCAAATGGGTTGAACCGGGTGAATCCGAGTCAAGAAAATGGGCTTTGGTAGGCTTCAAGGGGTATTTGCCAATTTCCGTGGGTCTCTGAGTAGACCCACGGTGGTGTAGGTACTTTTTTTTTGGCCTAAAAACAGCATTTTTTCACCGATGTTCTAAAAGACAAGAGAAGGGGAGCTTGGGGCTTCACCCTCTTCCCAAAGCAATATCCAAAATCTATTTGGGGAACTCTCGGCGTCCCCACTTCTGATCATGAGGAGAAGAGATATGATCTTAAAAATCTCTTGAGCTTGGCCTCACTTTCACTTTTCAACAATCATTCACTCAAATGAACATCACCCAACTAAAGCATCTACTTATGAAGCATCTCAAAATGACTAAACAATTGCAGGATATGATGAACACACAAAAGAAAGAACCTAATAAAAGAGCCTTATCATGTTTTTTTTTTTAAAAAAGAACTGAAAACACGACATGCCTTAGATTGTGGGTGGGTGTAAAGGAGAGTAAAAACATAGTTTGAATGCATTCCTACACGTGTTAGGCATGGATATGATTGCTATGCTTTCTAAAAAAAACAGTGAATAAAATGGAACGAGAATATGTGTATGAGATATTGTGTATGCATGACCCTGCGAAAGACAACTAATATATTAAGAAGCAAGTAAGTGAAAGGAATGAGGGAGAGAGGAATAAGGGTACAAGAGATCAGAAAGAGGGCATATCCCTCTTTAAATGTGATATAGATCAACATAAACAATTCAGTGATGGCATAACCCTTGCTTCATTTACTTCATATAAAATCTCTCCTCCCACCTTTATGTATGGGGAGTCCTCTTTACCATGAGGACTCCCATAGCATGCACAAGGAAGACCAAATGGTTAGAAACAAATAGTAAATAATAAACTTAAAAGGATTCAAAAGGAAAACAACTCAAAAGAACTTGATCTTGGCATATATTGAAAAGAAAATGACAAGAATTCTCACCTTGGGTTTATTGTATTCTTGGATGTATGAAGATTCCCCCAAATGATGCAAACAGCCACTTGAGAGCCACCCAAGATCCTCCTTAGTCCTCTTTTAAGCTTGGATGAGAAAGGAAATTAGAAGGGTGACGAGAAGTAGGATCTTGGTGAAGTTTAGAGGTCTTGGAGTGAAGTAGGAAGGAGAAGGAGAGGGGTGAATGAGGGGAGAGATAGGTTAGAGAAGAAAATGAGCTGACCCCCCGGCCGCCACACACCCCCACCCCCCCCCCCCCCCCCCCCCCCCCCCCCAAAATGGGCTAATGAAGCCTTTTTATATGCCATGACCAAAATGCAAATACTTTTGCACTCCATGTCCAAAACTTTAATACTTTCATTTCATGCCCTCTTTTTTAAAAAGACTAATGATGACTGTAAAACCCCGAATTTTCAGTAAATAAATAAATACTAATTGAATATGAATATCTTGAATGTCCATATATTTGTCAAAATAAATTAGAGAATAAGCTTAGAAATTTCGGGAGAAATCGAGTGAGTAGATGTAAATTATCAAGGGAAGGGTATTTTGGCTAATTCATATTAATTATTGGTAAATAAATAAATATATAAATTAAGTTATTAATAGACTTGAGAAATAATGATAGATTTAAGTTGGGTTTAGATTTCCTATTAATAATGATATTTATACCTTGATAAGTGGAATAAGGGCATAATGATAAATATAGTCGATTTGGAGACATAAGTCAAGGAAATGAGAATTTTATTGAAGGATATTAATTATAATTATAGATGATCATACTGATAGAGGAGATCCGGAGTTTGACACAGATCTAACCGTTGGATCGTGAGATATCAAGGTAAGTGTGGATTAAAGGTCATTATAAAATCTAATTGGAGGGTAAGCGTAGAATAGGATAGTGGTGCGATGCATAGGATCACGGAGAATAAAATAGGGTTTAATAAAGCCTATTGTGTTTGTATGTGTTTGGGATTAGCGTTTGGAGGCTGCGGTTGAAGAGAGAAAAACGAATGAGAAGGAGAGAGGGAGGCCGAAAGAAGAAGAAGAAAGAGGAAGAGAGAAAGAGAGTGTATCTCTGGTTTCTCATCATTCCCGGAGTGTCTCTTGCCTGCGAAGAGGAGAGGAAGTCGCTGGTTGGAGGAAGAAAGGATCTTGAGCGAACAGAGGTAGGTAGCACTTCGTTTTAACGCTTGTTTTGTGTTATGGGATTATTCGATTCGAGTTACATGTTCTTTTTATGTTGTAAATATACGTATATAGTTTGATATTAATCTTATATGAATGTTAGAAGCGATTAGAATACAAAAAAATGAGTTTTCGAAACTCAGTTTGTCATTTTGGATTGAGCACCGACCATGCCTGCACTCAGCGCTCCTTAGCGCTTTTGGGCATTAGTTGAAAAATTTTGAACGCCCGCGATCGCTGACTGACAGTTGCTCGGCGTTCACTTTATTTAAAACAAAACACGTGTTATCCCCGATGAGCGCCGACCTACTCAGCAATCCTAGGCAATCAACGTAAAACATGAATTTAACGCTTGTAATCATTACAAGCCTATTTTCTAATAACTTTTATTAAATTTTAGTGAACAACACCAAATTGCAATAACTTCTATTTTAACTTTATTGACTAATACTAAAATGTAATAATTCTTATTAAACTTTATTGACTAATACCGAACCTTAATAACTCTTGAAATCTTTAACCAAACCTCAATTAAAACCTATTACTTTAAAAACCACCTATCGTATTAAACAAATAAATTTCTTTTATAATAATACATTATTATACTCGCACTCTAGCGTACGTGTTGTGCGTCAAATTTCTTACATAATTAAATATCTATCTACACTAAATCGGGTTACCACGTTGAATGTAATTTTATGTATTGAACAAAATATTAAGGAACTATTTTAGAACCAAACTTGAATTATCAATTGAACATGAACCTAATATGTTATAAATAATATTGGAATTAAGAATTATTTGTGTATTGGCCTGGTGGCCAGTTTTATTGATTACCTGCTTGGTGGTAGAGATATATTGCATTACCTGCTTGGTGGCAGAGATTATAACCCGCTTGGTGGCGGAGACCCTTAACCCGCTTGGTGGCAGATACCCTAACCTGCTTGGTGGCAGAGATTATTACCCGTTTGGTGGCGGAGACCCAACCTGCTTGGTGGCAGAGATAACCCGTTTGGTGACGGAGACCCAACCCGCTTGGTGGCGAAGACCCTAACTCGTTTGGTGACAGAGACCCAACATGCTTGGTGGCAGAGATAACCCGCTTGGTGGCGGAGACCCAACCTGCTTGGTGGCAGAGATAACCTGCTTGGTGGCGAAGACCCAACCAGCTTGGTGGCAGAGATTACCTGCTTGGTGGCAGAGACATTACCTCCTGCGGGAGAGATTCATTACCTCCTGTGGAGCAGATGTATTTCCAATGGATTGCATCCTATAGGAGAGGTACCTCATGTGGGGGAGATGTGATTATGCGTGATTGCATCCCACATGGAGGTTGGGTGTGTGAGTTACCACTGAAAGGTGAGGAAGCTATCTCCTGCGGTAGGGGTAGATGCTAAGTGTTCACATCCTACGGTAGAGTTATGCTATCTCCTGCAGGGGGTACCTGTGGTCTTAGAGATTTGCATTCTCCTGCGGAGCATGTATGGATACTATGTGTTTACGTCCTGCGGTATAGTTAGGCTACTACCTAAAGGTTGGCTTTTATTACTGATATAATGATTGATTCTCCGATTGATGGATTGTTTTAGAAGTATTTGATAAGATTGTTTATTTAAAATAAATATTGAGATGTCATAATAGAACAAAACTGCAATTATTTAATGTGAACTGTTAAAATGGAATATTATAAAATCATGAATAAAATGTAGAATTGTTCTTAGGAAGACACTAATTGAAATAAATCAGAAACCATGGGAATGTCAATTATAATACATTGACCTCTAAATTGAACTGAAATGCACATGATTAACTTCTTTTAATTTGGGCACTGATTAAATGTTTGTTTTATATCGAGATTATTCGTTTATCTTATTGAACATAATTACTCGAATATTTTACCGTGCATGAAACCACTATTATTTTCTATATATAAAATGTTTTTCCTCATGCATGTGTTACCTACTGAGATATTCATATCTCACCCCTACTTTATATTCTATTTTTTAGGTCATTGTGCGCATGTCACGCCAGCTAGGGCGCACGAAAAAGCGCATGCGAGCCTCCTAAGGTGATAAAACGAGAAAGGGAGTTGCCACTGCCTGATGGGGTGCAGGCAGACACCTAGATTCCTTAAGGATATCTATTTTGGTCTGCGACTTAAGATTCTGAGAAAGGGTTCGATTACGGTCTGGGGAAGTCCGTAGACACCCCAGTTCGCCCCGTCGAGTGACGGGTCCCATTGGTTTCCTTGGTTTGAGTCAACTCAATTCTAAACTCACCCTGATTCTATGCCGGCATGCACGCTTATTTCAAGTCTAGGTGGGGACCACCAAAGTAGTGTGGGTCCCCTTATTTTATTTGATTTTTATCTTTTTATTCAAATGATGTGGGTCTGATATGGGCCCTGTTGGAAGGCCCATGGGATGCCAAGTAGGGCTTAGGCCCAAGAGAAACAAAAATGAGGGCTTACTGGGCCTAACTGCAGAACAGGTACGGTTTGGCCCCAACCGCACATACTGTGCAGTCAAAGCCAAACCGCTCTGTGTATGCGGTTTTGGCCCAGAAAGCCCAAAAGGCAATTTTTCCTGAGGGCTCTGGGTTATTGGGCCTTTTGTGATGTTCCAGCAGTCGTGTGGGCCCCTGTGTGGGCCCACAGTGGTTCAGGGAATGGGGGATCTCCCCAATTTGGCCACCTACAGTAGCTAAACAGGGACCAAGTAGTCACTGTTTTGGTTGTTCAATCCACAAAAACCAACAAGCATAAGAGTCAACAAGAATCCCTCAATTCAAGGCTTAACACCTGCTTTAGTCTGAGACACGCACACGCATGCTTTCACACACACTATGCATGGGGCAGAAGTGTTTGAGCTCAAAACCATGCCATGGAGGAACACTAACACATGAGTGAGGGGTGATTGATCCACTCCCAAGATAGGGAAAGTCATGCACACATGCAACAGGGTCAATCAACAAGGCATAGCATGTAAACACAAAGTATGAAATAAAGAAAGCATGCTGCGGTAGGCCAAGGGACAGCAGCTATTATCGGGGAATTTTCCTGCTAACAAAGTATGGGAATTGTGGGGGAAATTGAGGGAAAGGACCAGCTTTCATGTGTGACACTTAGTGGGTGTCCTAGGTGCGTAGGTGGGTGAATGGACATGCTGGTAACAATGAAAATCAGAGGATAAAAGTGGTTCATTCGCATGCTCAAAACAATGGCACACGAAGAGGGATAAACCAATAGCTAAGTGGAAAGCAAAGGTGCATGGTGATGTGATTTCTCCACACCTATACATGCATATTCCAGGAGTTGCAATAATCAACAAAGACCACACCTTATAGAGGGGCCAAAGTACGTAGGAAAAGGCATGGAAACGACAAGTGCATGAGAAAGGACATAGGGGGGTTAAGTTAGGGGTACATTAGAAGATCACAAGAGGGGAACATGCTCCCCACATACATGAAATAGAGACATAATAAACCAGCACCTACAAAAAACCTTAAGATCATGTGGAAACACCACTCATACCTCCTTTGGAACCCCACGAACACCCTCTCTTACCTTGAAGGCTTTCATGGAGCATAAATTCAGGAGAAAGAAGTAACCTAAGCACTTGTTTTAACAAAGAGAAGTCAGGCCATTTACATATGCTCAAAACATTCTCATTTTCATATATGTAGAACAAAATATGTCAAGAAACAATACCTTGGGGTTTTAAAGCCCCTTTTGAGGTGTGTAGGCTTCTCCTTGAAGCAAAACAGGGGCTGGAAACACCTCTCCCAGCAGCAAGTTCCTCCTTCCAGTTCTTCTTTGATGTAGGTGAAGAAGAAGAGGGAAGGAAGGGGTAGAATAGTCCTAAAATGGGGTTTGGGTGACTTAGGAGGCAAGGAGGGCAGAAGGGAAGGATTTTGGATCAAAGACAATGGGGGAGAAGGGGTGGAAACCAGCTTGTCCCATGTTCGGATTTTGCTTTTATAGAAAACTGGGACAAAACCGCATACTCAATGCGGTTTGGTCGAAAATGAACAGTAACCGTACATACTGTGCGGTTTGGTCAAAACCGCAGGGTATGTGCAGTTTGGCCCTATCTTGTCAGCAATCATTAGGGGACAAACTCGCGTAGGCACAGTCTAACGCACCATGCAACCGTACTGTAAGTACGGTTATTTTTCACGCGCCGCTTGCTTTGATTGGCTCGCGCGAGCGGTGGCCGAAAAAATCAACCGCACATAATATGCTGTTGCGGCAAATCTTTCAGATTTGCCTTTTTCTCTCCCCCTTTTTGGTTGAGTTGACTGCTGAGGCAACTCAGCTGCCCACTCGGACGAATTAGACTTCCCCAATTTTTATTATTTCTCATTTATCTTAATTAGTTCAATTAAGATATTTTAACTTTGCCCCTGGGACTGTTTTGCTCATATCTTCTCCATTCGGGCTCAGATTCCAGCAAACTCAGTTGCGTTGGAACCGTGTCGGGATTCACTATCCACTGGGATGAAGCAAGGTTGTCAATTATCACTTGATTAAAAGTCAACTTTTGCCCCCTCAGGGTTTGACCTTTCAGCTAGGGTTTTCATTTTCAGCAATTCTGGGGGTGAAAAAATGAGGTACTGTAAGTGTGAAAACTCACACTCCTTTTTATGACAAATGTTTGACAAATTATGTCTTCTAATGAAGCTTCAAGATGTGCAGATTAAACAATGAAAATTCAGTGAATTTAGTAAATAAGGAGAAGTTGATGCCACCACACTGCTACCACGTCGCTGCCACCCCGCTGGCAGCGCATAAGGGAATTAGTGCTTTGAAAGAAAGGTCCGTGCACATGCCGCGTACTCTCCCGCTAGCAGCTCGCTAGCAGCGCGCTTTTAACTGATTCAACTTACTCTGAGTGGGACTTGAGTTCGCTACCAGCCGTCTACATCGATCGCTTCACGACGCCACCAGCGCTCGACGCGATCTGAGTTTTATTCTTTAAATAGACGTGTTGTAATTTTTAATTGAGACTTTTTTCTTTGGATCATTTGGATTTCGAATCTTGAGGTGTTTGAGATTCGATCAAATCTTCTTTAGAGAGTCGGCGATCGAGTGAGGGGGAGATCTGAGATAGATCGCCTGGAATTGAAGATAGAGGATTCTTCTTCAATTCGGAACTTCATCTGATCGTGTGATCGCCTGGACTGGTGATCGGCCTTGATTGATGCGTAGGTGGATTCCTACTGCATTGGATCGTCTCAGTGGATTCTGAGAGGATTGCTGCGATCTGGATTGATCGTGTTCTGCAGCTTGTGGATTCAAGCTGTGTTGCAGTTCGTGGATTCGAACTGTGGATCACTGGTGAGTGATTGTTTGCGATCTGGATTGATCGTGTTCTGCAGCTTGTGGATTCAAGCTGTGTTGCAGTTCGTGGATTCGAACTGTGGATTGCTGTTGAGTGAGTCAAATTGTAAAGGTTAAGTATGTACTCCTTTGTAATTGTCTTTTCATTCAATAGTGGATTTCGAAGGGTTAGTCGCCTCATATATACTCGAGGTTTTTCCTGGATCTGGATCCAGGTTTCCTCGTATAATTCTCTGTGTATTGTTTCCGCATTGTTCAATTCTAAATTGTTATAGATCGTGGACCTATAGAGTAGTCCTCTACTTTTTCAGGTACTGACAGTCATCTTGGAGAGGACGCCACGGGTTAGACTGCAATTGGTTAAAGTCTAGAAAATCCTAAAGACAAGTGTAGGACCTCTTATATAGTTGTATTTGTTTTATTGGAATGCTCATAGTTGATTTGGTAGGATATAAAGAGTTAGATAATTTGTAGTTGCCTTTCATTGATTAATTGATGTAATAGGGAGATTCAGTTTCTAATAAATGATTTAAGCTTCCTAGTACTCTGATAAATCTTATTTCTTTATTTCCTTATCTTTGAACTGATTGTAATGTACCACAAGTTAATGCCTTGATCCGAGTCAAAATGAAAAAAAAAAAAATGACCCGGATTCGGGCATTACAATGACTTTTGAGTATTCTTCTCCGCCAAGCAATTGAGCTTATCCCATGTGCTCATTGATTTTTTATTTTCTTTTTGAATTATTTTAATTGTTAGATATTTAATCTATATTAATATTTTATTAAGATTTTTTTTTGTTTGCTAGACGCATGTGCTCTTTAGTTTTCTTTTTGTTTTTTATTTAATTTAATTAGTAGATATTTACAAATTATTAATATTTTATTATTAGATTTTTATTTTTTTTTGTCTTTTCTCCAATTTTTGCCACATGTGCAGGTTTTACCCAAATTTTGACTGCTTATAACTCCTTCATTTGGTGTCCGATTTCAGCAAAATTAGTGGCGTTGGAATTAGGTTGGGATCCTCTATCCACTGAGCCAGAGTTTAGTAGCAAATTTGGATTTTTTTAGCAGAAGTGCAAATTCGCATCCTGGAGCCAGTTTTACTCATATCTCCTTATCCGGGACTCCGATTCTGGCAAACATAATTGTGTCGGGATCATGTTGAGATGCTCTTTCTGCTGATACCAAATTAGGCAGTTGATCTGAGGCTTAGCAGAAAGCCAATTTCTGCTATTTCCATATTTGACCAGCCCATAACTTCTTTATCCAAACTCCAATTTGAGCAAATTCAGTGGCGTTAGAACCATATCGGAATCCTCTTTCCAATGGTATGAATTTTGGTGGTCAATTTGCACCCGATCAAAAAGTCAACTTTTTGACCCCTTAGGTTTTGACTTTTCAATTAAAATTTTCATTTTTTGTATTTTGGGAGGTGCAAAAATGAGGTGCTGACACCAGCAATCTAGCCACATGTCCCACTACAGCCCACTAGAACATCAAGAAGCTTAATGACTATCATATGTCCATAACTTTTCAAAAGAAATTCAATTTGAAAGGATTTTTCTTATATGATAGACACATTAGGAAGCAATCAGGAAATATAAGATGTACAAGAACCTTATGGGGAGTGGTTGGAAATCAAGATGTTGGCCAAATCTGTTCCATCTTGAGTTGAACTTAATTTCAGGTCAATGGTAGCCCAAAAGCAATGTTCAAGGTAAAAAGCAAGCATGCAAGCATGAATCAAGATGCTGCCCAAATCCACTCAATCCTCTTGATTTCAGGTCAATGGGAGCACTCCGAAAATCACATCAAAACCAGCCACTTAGATTTAATTTTGTAAAAAAATCACAACAAAGCAGGCACTGTGTCAATATTGGATCCACCCCAGCAGCAACTGGGTCATCCCGCCAACTGTGGGTTCCCTTGAATTTGATTGGACATGTATTTTTGGGCTCTGAAGTTTAAGTTTGAGTTAGGCCCAACTTGGGTTTACATTGGATTAGACCCGCCAAAAGGCCTGAATAATGGGTTTTGGCTCACTTTTTCCAATTTTTTTAATTTTTTTTCATTTTAGAGAATAAAACTACATGATAACAAAAATAAAACTATTTGATCTTTTTCAAGAAAAATAATCCAAGAAAACATGGAATGGGTAAATATGAAACAAAATGCATAAAGCACTGAAATAAAATTAAGACATCCTAAAATATGCACAAAATGCTAAAACAGCACCAACCTAAAATTGCATATAAAATAAACTAAATAATTCATGACACCCAAAATCACAAAAACTAATAGGACATAAAATTAATGACTTAAAGTGATGCACCACATTTGATTAACCAATCACATGGAAAATCAATATAAGAATAGCAAGAGAAAGAAAATAGATAAATCAATCCTAAACAATGCACAAGAATCTATTAACATGATAGACTCAATGACTGAGCATACCAACAAGAGAGAAACATAACACAAATTTTAAGAACTCCCACAACACAAGCATGGAATGATACTTTGCCAAATGTACAGTTAAACAACCAATAACAAGAATTATAATATAAAACCTCCCATCATTGTCACCAAATTTTAGAATGAGCATCAATGCATGCCTTATAATGCATAAATGAGATGCAAGTTGATTGGAAGGAATGAGAAGCATGATTGGAAAAGGACAATGGGGCAACTAGCTCAAAATTATTGTAAGGAAGATCTCATCTCCTAGAAATCATAATGAGTTCACACATTTTGGTGAAACTTGTTCTTTGGAGTTGGAAAATTTTCACACAGACGGAATGGAAATTCCTAGTGACTAAATCTTTTTCAGTCATTGTTTAATAAGGAAAACCACTCCATGTTAGATTCTCTTTTCTTAATATGCCATGCCATCATCATCTACACTATAGGAGCATATTGAAACAATAAAACAAACTCATAAAATGAGTACAGATCCATTAAAGAAATGAAAAGAAAATACATTATTGCTGCGAATACAATGAAGCAAACAAAGGAAGAATATTGGAACAATGATGCATCACATTTTTTTTTCCTTTGATATAAAATTTTGAAGTGTCCATAAAACATTCATAAAATGAAGACCATTCTCTTCCATCCACATTACTTAGAGGTTACAAAAATTTGACAAACAAGATACCCCTGACATCCATACATTGACATCTTGAAAAATGTGAGAGGCAAAAACATAATGGCATTCTCTAAATCAAACCCAAATCTCACAAAATGCAAAAATTGAAAAAAGCTTCCCCTTTCTAATTATCCAATTTAGGGCAAAATTTTTGACAAATTGCAGAGTTTTACAAACCAATACAGCAGAGAGATTACGCTATTTCGAGGGGGTGGTCGCCAAGGACGTTGCCAAACGGAATGGGGTGGTCGATGAGGGCCTTTGCTTCGAATGGGGGTCGCCGGCAAGGGCGTCTACTTTCAAAAAGCTTTCCATTTGCCAATACGACCGTGTTGACGAATGGGGGTCGCCGGAGAGCTCATCAAAGGCATACAAACTTTCTATTCACCTTTGACCAGTGGTCACCGGAGAGGGTGGCCGGAAAATCACAAGAGATTTCAAATGGGGAAGAAAGCGCTCCCTCCAAGTGTTCGATGGCGCGAAAAAACGAGTGCATACAATGGTCTGACAAAAAGGGGAGAGAGATGTCTTTTGATGTGCTGACGTGGGGGGTAAAATGGGGAGAAAACATGCGCATATGACATGACCCTCCCCCCCCCTCCCCCCCCCCCCCCCCCCCCCCCCCCCCAATTTCACAAATACTCTTAAAAAGGTGGTTTATTCTGCCACTAAGACTTTTCTTGGCACGTTTTTAGCAATAAAGAAGATAAGTTACCCTTTTCAATAATTTTCCCTTATTTTTTTGAAGTGTTTCTTTCTAGATAAAGATAGAGAGATATTATTTTATGTTGAGACCCTTATTTGTATCAACAAATTTTTTTTGGTCTAAACAGGACTGACAATGGGTCGGATATTTATTTTATTTATTTGAATTCGATTTGAAAATGTCGAATTTGGATATGAGATATTGATCCATGATTCGAATCCAAATATAGGATTCGAATTCGAATCTGCCCATATCCAATCCGAATAGAAACCGAACCAAAATCAATATACTATACACAAACCCAAACCAGAGAAGTCAGAACATTTGTAAACTTTGTATAAACCACGATTGAACCAACCTTATCAAAACAAAAAATCAAAGTCTTTCAGCGTTTGTGAGAAATCGATTTGTCCTAACTTTTACGAATTCAGATTTCGGTCATTCCGTCCAGTCAAATATCGAATTCGGATGCTATACATGTATTTGGTTTCAAATTCAAATTTAGGTATAAAAGATCCATCAGATTCAGATCAAATTCAAATCTCTTTTTTTTTTCAAGTTCGAATTCGGATCATAGTATATCCGTACTATATTTGACCCATTGCCAACCCTAGTATGAATCCCTTAAAAATTAACCTTGAGAAATTTGGTTTTTAGTGGTGATTCTTTAAAACAAGTTAGATTCAATCATCCAATCCTCCGTAATTGACAATAAGTGATACTTTTTTCAAATAATTGAGAACAAGTATTAATTTACGTTCACACAAATTTCTTTTTTCCAAAAATGCTCTTGTAAGCCTTTTGTAATCATAGTTTCTTCCAAGTATTTAAAGAGTTATATAAGTATTTTAAGAGTATTTTTGGAAGAAAGTCTTTTTGTGAATAATAAAATGACACTTTTTACAATATTTGAAAAGAATAACACTACTTCTCAATTATAAAGAATTTAGTGACTGAATCTAAATCTATACTTGTAAAACCCCACATTTTTCTACATGATTATTGTTTATGAGTATTAATGAGGTGTGTATGTAGGGAAAACTTGGTGGGCGAGCATGCACCGAATCAAGTTGATTTAAATTTCGTCGAGCGGCAAAGTATATAGGGTAAGTATAAATACATAAGGTAGTTAGATTCGTAGGTTTCGATTACTCGCATACTTTGTGTTGAAGGAGTTGTCGGCTAATGATCTAGGGTTTTGGAGAGAAAAAGACCGGGTGTTTCCTGCCGATCAAAGTGTTCAGCATCAAGGGTGTTCAGAAAAACTCTTGCGAACCAAAGGAAAACTGAGTGGAGATCGACTGTGGGACTTTCTGTTCGAGGAGTTTCTGTTGCAAGGCTTTGGAGCGTATAACAGTGAGTAGCATCGTTTTGATTTATTGTTGGTTTTGATCTCTAAGATTAGTCGAAAGCATGGTTTCTGAATAAGTTATTTTCGAGCGTGAGTTATTCGATGGGTTTAGAGTCGTGATTATAAAGTTGTTTAGATTAAATCCAAATCATGTTTAAAAGTGTTTTGGTAATGGTAGAAGCATAGAAAAGTAGTTACAGAGGTCAAAAATATGGCCAGTCATGGAGTTCTGAGATTAACAAAGAGTCGCGAGTCAGAGGTATTGTCCACCGACTTGGCGCCTACCTAGCACCAAGAGGATTAGTCAGCATGAGATATGTTTTGTTGTTCTCGCCGGGTTCGCGCTCAGCTTGCGCCAACAATGTGCGAAGTGTTTTTTTTGTATCGCCGAGTTCGTGCTTATTTTGCGCCAAGTATTTGTAGTTAGCGCGAGAGGCATTTGGGGTTACCGCCAAATCCACGCCGACCTCGCGCCAAGCGCTAGAGGTCAGTGCACCCACTAAAATTTGCCGAAAGTTGGTTCTGACCAATCCAACCCAATTTTTGATACTTTGAGACTTCAACCTCTTACCCAAAGACTAGATTCGGATATTAGAAATATTATATCTGTTCAAAATAATTGGGAGAGCCTTAAATCAAATTCTGGGTATTTCTATAAGTTTCCGAAGTGGGAATTGAAGGAATCTAGGTAGGTTATTGGTTGTTCATAACACTATAAGATAATGAGTTAGTCTTCTTTATGTATTATATTTGTTATCTGATTATGAATCTGTTTAATCTAGATTTGTTTGATATCAAAGGGCTGAATAGTATTGTAAATTTTCTTGTGTGAGTAAAAGAATTTTACTACTAATGAGGTTTGTTTGTTTTGGGGTTGGGATACCTATTGAAATTACATGAGTTGCTATTCTGGTTGGAATTACTTGTGATGAGTGTATTGGGATACATGATGGTAATCAGTGTGGGTTTAATGTTTTGCAAATACTGAGTTTCGTGAACTTGTTAATTTGGTTTTGGGTTTAGCTTCCCTTGGATCCATGTTAAGCTTAGTAATGTGATGGTATTGTTTGTTGGGGTAATTGCATGGCCTAGAGTGTTTCCACAACCGGTGTAGAGCAGCTAGATACCCTGAGTAGGCCTGGTTGTCAATGCCGATACCCGGAGTAGGCTGGCATTGGATGATGCTACCCTAAGTAGGCCGTCATTTCAAAGTGTCCAACACCCTGAGTAGGCCGGAATTGTGTACATGGAGGTGTGGAGTGTCTCTTGGCATGTGAATTAACCAATTTAAGCAATATGCATGACATTGACCTTTCGTTGTTTTAACGGTACTATGGTTGATATTTGATGTGAACTAATATTAGACTTCTGGATTTCCATCCCGTATTTATCTCTATTGACGTATTGGTGTTGGTTATTTGTCGGTGCATATTTATAACTGTGGTTAACTATTTCTGCATGCATATGCTACTCATTGAGATATTCGTATCTCATTCCTTTGTTTTTGTTTTGTTTTCAGATACTCGTGGTGAGGCG
Source organism: Buxus sempervirens (assembly GCA_947561395.2). Classification (NCBI taxonomy): domain Eukaryota; kingdom Viridiplantae; phylum Streptophyta; class Magnoliopsida; order Buxales; family Buxaceae; genus Buxus; species Buxus sempervirens. Next base: position 49,391,257 of record OX387184.1, on the reverse strand, counting down.
CCTGCTGGGGTGATCCGACTGACACATATAGGGAGGAAGATTATTACTACAATCCATAGACTAGTAGGTTTATTTTAGATTGGAACTTTGACTCATTTGATTTTGGGAAATGTAATAAAGTAGTTGATGTGGAATCGTTTGATTTTAATTAAAGATTATTTTGGAGTTCTTAGATAAGAATTTAATTGTGCACTCTGATATGGTATTAATTGCGTGATTATCCAGTGATCAGACTTATTTTGGATCCTTACCTAACCCTCTGTGAAACGTGTTATATCTTTAATGAACAGCACGGATCCGGGGCGTTACAGAGATGGTATCAGAGACCTTAAACTGGAATTAGAAGTTCTTAAGTAGTGGGACCTTAGGAAACCCTAGGGAATATTGTGTGTACGTTAGATATAACCATGAGGACTAGAAGAGAGTTCCTAACTAATATGGGGCTTTATGTTTATAGGTATACATGGCTGGTAGAGGCAAACAAACAAGGGTCGTAGAATATCCAGAGGAGGGTATACCTCAGGAGCAACCACCTAAGCCGTCACGAGGAGCTCCACTACCAGTGGAGGATATTTAGGCTGCTGTGGGCTCACTTGCCAACCTCCTTGCGTTGGAAAAGGAGGAGAGGATGAGTCAAATTGGAAATGGAAATGGAAATGGAAATGGCCACCGGAATGGTCATAGAGCTGCAGTGGATCAGCAGCGGATGGGAGAGGAGTTGTCCTTGAGGGACATTGATCAGTTCAAGAAGTTGACTGCCCTACCCTTCCATGGAGTTCCAGATCCATTAGAGGCAGAGAGTTGGGTGGCCAGAGTGGAGCGTATGTTTGATACGATGGACTGCCCAAAGGATAGGAAGGTGCGATTAGCTACCTTCACACTAGAGGGCGAGGCCCAACACTGGTGGCAGTCTTCAAGGAGGCGAACTGTAGAGGGGATCCAGATGACTTGGGATCGATTCAGGTAGACATTCTAAGAGCAGTATTTCTCTGCTGAGGTGAGGTTGCAAAAGGAGAGAGAGTTCATGGACATATCTCAAGGATCGCAGACGGTGGCGCAGTACGAGGCCCAGTATGCAGTTCTTTCTCATTTTGCTCCTCATATCATACACAATGAGCAGAGACGCGCTCAGCATTTTGAGAGAGGGTTGAGGGCAGATATTAGGCGCATGGTCTCGGTGTTGATGTGCACTGAGTATTTCGATCTGGTGGGGAGAGCTGTAAAATCCCGAATTTTCCTTAAATAATAAAATAAATTAATAAATAATATCCTTGAGAGTTATAACTTATGGAAATATTTTATTAATGTAGGGGATGATATAAATAGTGGAGATCCAGAATTGGACGCAGATCCGACCGTCTGATCATGAGTTATCAAGGTATGATTCACATTTTAAGTTGTTGTGTTCTGATTGGGCAATGTGTGTAGGGAAATTTGTAAGTGAGCTACGTGGGATCAGGGGATATAAATAATAGATTAATACCCTAATCGTATACGTTTTGGTATTCTCGTTGGTATTCGACAGCCGCAAGAGACAAGCCGTGAGCGACTGAAGGAGAAGAAGAAGAAGGAAGGAAAAGGGAGAGGGTGTTGCTCGTTTTTCATTCTTCTAGGCAGTGTCTCATCTTGTTCTAGTCATTGTTTAGAGAGGAGGAGAAGAAACAATCGTAAATAGAGGTAGGTGACACCGTTTTCTATTTGTTTTTGGATTTACGTTCGTTTAATCTCCAAAGCATGTTTTTGTATGATATATTCATGTATTTATTTTGATAACAATGTTATATGTATGTTAGAATGATGTTGGACGTGAAAAATCACACTTTTACACTGTTTCTGAACGTTTTTGCGGGACCACCGACCTTGACTGTGCTCGGCGATCCTTGGCGCTCTTAGGCGCTAGTGTAACAATTTAGACCGCCTGAGATCGTGAGACGACTTATCGTCGGCGATCTAAAATCAACTACTGCTGACCTTAGACCGCCGGGGCGATCCTAGGCGCTCTGTACAGAAATTTCAGAATTTCGTAATTTCGAACTCTGATTCAATTCCAAATTATTTTTAGACAATTTTAATCATTAATTAAGATGTTTTAAGACCAAAATAAATTATTCAATTTCCTGTTTTACAAAAAAATAAATTAGGGAGATATTTATGACATTAGTTGCCAAACTTTGAACGTAATTGAGAAATCTAGTTTTTGGAAAACTTGACTATTATTTGATTACCAGAACATCTCTAAACTACACTATAAACCAAATAATTACATAAAGAGAATTCAGATCATAAGTTCGACTCAGTTAACTTGAATATTGAAGTAAATATCAGATTTAACCTTTATATGCCCGCTAGGCACCAACCCTTATAGAAATAGTATATTTTAGGGAATTTTTGGAGTCTAGTGGGCATAGCTGGTTATAGATCCATAGTTGTGGCTAGATAGCTGAGGGATATGTCATTTGAGTTGAGTTTCTCCCTTGTGCTAGCGTGTTTCCTTTGCAAGTTGGTTTGTTTGGGAAGGTCCTATGTCTAGAGGGACACCCCGGTGAGCCGCTGGTGATTCCCTGTACATGTGAATAAGCGACCATCTCCATGTATTGATTCTGGTGCTGCATGCTGGTGGTACATGCCAACTCTGATGGGTACGTGTGCAATAAGTCAGTGACTACGGCTCTTGTCTAAGCTGCACTGCATGGGACTTAAGTATCATTAGTAGCATATCTCCTAAGCCGCACGGTGGTATAGCGACTGGTCAAGAGTCATCTCAAAAAGTTTATCTATCTTTGTGAGTCCTACAATGACACTAAAATCATAAACACTTGTTATTACTATTGTACACATGCTGGAGGCATGTAATTGGTATATTGCTTGGATGTGACTGTTTAGTGCATCCTAGCAAAGTATGGATTTTGTTGTTGATTTTGATATTGGATTCCTATAATGGAACTTGCTGAAAATCATATTTAGAACTGTTTAACTATACTGTTTTGTATTCATGATCGATACGAATGATTATACGAGCCTGCTTAGTCGAGTTTGCTTAATCGTGCATGAACTGTTATTTTACTTATATTAACTGTTTAAACATGCATGTGTTACCTACTGGGATATTCGTATTTCACCCTACTTTTATTTCATTTTTCAGCTGATACGCGAGAGGGGGACCCTAGTATTGATTTCCAGGGAGAGGTAGCTGATTATTCACCGGAGGATTACTATTTCCCGGATTTGGTTTGAGGTTGTGGATTGTCATGGATTTAGTTACTTTATCAGATTATTCTATTTTATTTGGGTTTGATGTATTAGAGAGATGAGAGATTAATGAACTTTTATTTTACTAGACTTAAATATTGATTTGGATGGTTAACTATATTAGTTGTTGAGGATTTTATACAATACTTCCGCATATACATGTTCCGCACTCTGATAGTTACTTAATTGAATGGATTACTTATTTCATTAGTCTGGTATATTCTTGATGATTATTTGATATGTGCCAGTAACACCTCGAATTTGGTTGTTGAACTGAATAACATGCTTTTATCTAACGTGCACTCAATCCCACTACCCACCTAAGAATTTAGTTCCTAGGTTTAGATCTTGTTTCTCTAATACCATCTCTGTAACGCCCTGAACCCGGGTAAGTGCAAACTAGCACCCAACTCGAACCCGGTTCGCTACTGTAACAACCCAAGTCCGGTTCAACAACCAAACTCGAGGTGTTACCACGAAGCTGGGGTCAGATACAAACCAAGATTCACAATAATTTTAAAACTTTAACGAATTATATCAGAGTTATGGTGGCCAATAAAAACAATTCTTTAATCAATATATTCAATTCAGTTTACAATAAAGTTTATTTAATCAACATGTGACATTAATACCAATTGTAATTCTACCCATCAAATTAAAACCCCATCTTCGCGATCTCTCCAAGCAACCTGAAAAATAGGGGAAAACGGAGTAAGATTTACATCTCAGCAAGTAGCAGGTGCATGCAATTTGAAACAGTCCAATGTAAGCAAATAGTCATGAGGTATTCGATTAATCAACGATAATACGAGAAATCCAAGTTATTCATGGCAATTACAAATAAAGCGATAAAACAGATGATCATGTACAAATACCAGTAATTGGATGTTAACGGGGTAAAATCGACAAAAGCGATAAAACACGTGCTATTGCAGGACTCGCAAAGATGATAAGTATTTGAGATGACACTTAACTAACTGCTATACCACCGTGCGGCTTAGGGGCAGTGCTACTTAATGATACTCAAGCCCCATGCAGCGCAGCTTAGACAAGAGCCGTAGTCACCAACTTATTGCACACGAACCCCGCAGAGTTGGCATGTACCACCAGCATGCAGCACCAGAATCAATACATGGAGTGTGGTTGCTTATCCACATGTACAGGGAATCACCAGCGGCTCACTGGGGTGTCCCTCCAGACATAGGACCTTCCTAGAGCAAACTAACTTGCAAGGGAAGCGCGCTCGCATATAAGAGTAACTCAACCCAAACTAAATACCACTTAGCTAACCAGCCAAAACTATGGATCCATATACAGCTAAGCCCACTTACACAAAACACGACAAAACCACATACGGGAGGACACGCTAATGTAGAAGGCATACACACTTTTACCCGTAAAGGATTACACATCTCTACACAGAGGATTACCCATCTCTGCCGTAAAAGATAGTATCAAACTCTACCACAGAAGCCGTACCACTCAACCGTAAAAGAAAAGCTAATTACTTCATACCTGTAGACACCCCAAAATTGCACGATTTTTGATAAATCTTGAAGGAGAGAAATATTTTATTGGAATTTTCAATTCTTTGCATTGGGTTTGAGAAGGAAAAAATGTGTGCTACAAAATCTGCTATTTTCACAAAAAAACCCTATTTTGGCTTAAAATCCACTTCATAGCCACGAGAGCGGACAACGTGGGGAAATGTGTTGGTCGAAAAGGAAGATATTCTCAACTTTTAACTTGGTTTGATAAAAAAATCAGTTTTCAAAAAATCTTATTTTTGGGCTTAAAATCAGCTTCATAGCCATGAGAGCTAAGTGGAATTTAAGAATTCTTGGAGAAATGCCCCCTTTAAGTTAGGGCTTTTTGGCAAATCTTCACCCAAAAATTATTTTTAATAAATTGAATTGAACCAAGCAAATCATGGTTAAGGGAGTGCAATTTGGGCTTGTCTAATCTTTGCAGCTCATTGCTTCGCAACTCCCGCAAAGAGGGGCAGTTTTAGACACCCCAAATTGCACAATAAAAATGATTAATAATCAGTAAAAATCACTATCTCCTTGAAAACCAGCACAAAATTTGAGAAAATGAGTTTTTTCCTTGTATCCGGCAACTCAGGTCGGATACAAGCGTATTTCTTCGTATCCGATGGAAAATGTCGGATACAAGTCGCCCTTAATGTATCCGGCAACACATGCCGGATACACATAGGTGCTCGTGTATCTGACCTGACATGTCGGATACATGCTTTTTGCTCAAAATTAGGGTTTTCCGAGAATTTTCACCTTTTACCATCATATCCTTCATTAAATGAGTGAAAATCTCGGAAATAGCCTTAGGGTTAAGGTTGGTGGGCTATAGACCTTATGTTGTGTCTACCATCTCACCAACCCTAACCCTAGCCTTTGCCTATAAATAGGAGGCTCCTCCTTAAGCAAATGGCCATTAACTCTCTTGCCAACAATTCTTGCCAAGAAGAGCTCCAAGAGAAGAAGGAAACCGCTGCGGAAGTGCTTCCAGAATCCAGGTAAGCCTCAAACTTTTCTTTTATTTTCTGTTTTTACATTCTAGATCTAGATCTCTTCTTCTACCTTTCTGTAGAATAAGGCCTTGATGTGTGTATGAAAACCCTTCTCCGGCTCAAAGTATCTCAAGACTCCCCCTAGCCGTAAAACGTGAAGGCGGGATCTAGGAGAAACGAGACTGGAGATTGATCTTAGTGCTAGAACCTATTTGAATATGCCTTTTGTATCTATGTAAACCGTTCCATATTCAAAGTACCCCAAGATTATCTTGAAGAACCGTGTTTAACGGGAAGAGAGAACTAAGGGAAACGATAATGAAACGGAACCCTAGGTTGTTTTTGAACCTTATTTGGATGAATATGAATGCATGCTATGTTGTTATATTGTTCTTGAATGATTTCTACACTTACACATACATAGCACATGTATTGGCGAGATGGGCTCACATTTCGGGTTTATTACATTTATTGTGAAAAATCTGAAATAAATAGCCCCAATCAATTCTGGAATGTTTTCAAATGATTTTTAAGGATTTGTATTCATCTTGCACGAATTGCACACACTTTGTCACAGTTTTGAATTGTTTTTCTCCAAAGAAGGCCTAACTTGACAGCAACTGTACCCCTACTTCGGGCACTCATAACTTCATCGTCCGGATGAATTTTGGAGTGATTCTAGAACCATGGGAAAGGTGAGGCTGTCTAGTTTATGCCTACCAAATTTCATCAATTTCTATCAAGCGGATTTTTGACACCTCTCTGTCGAAGTTGATAGGTCAGTTCTGATCTCAATACAGAACTTGTCACTTCGACTGAGCGCCGTGTGTTCGTTTTAAGTCCAATTCAAGTGATTCTTGTTTCTGAGTTTTCCTTTGGGAGTGCATTTTCAAATCCAGTTGGTTTCATAATTTTTTGACTCCATTTGTGTCATGAGCAACAGATTTACTCAGAACTGCTCAATGACATTTTTCTGGGTAAATCTGTGATCTTCGGGGCCTGTTCGGGAGACCACCTAGGGTACATCCGAATGAATTTTTGTATGAGGCTAGTTTCATCTGAAATATGGCCATACAGATTTCACTCACACCAAATTTCATGGATTTATATGGAGCAGATGTTTCTAGATAATGTTCCAAAGTTGCCCACTTGCCACTTTTAATTATCTCCAGCAGCAACTTTAAAGGAGGCATAACTCCTAGGATTTCAACCGGATATACTTGAAATTTGGCATCAGTCTCTTATTTACAATAATCTTTCAAATGGATTTGGTTTGATTCAATTTAAAATTGGATTTTAAAATTGGATTTGAATGATTTCAAGACAAATGGCATTGCTTTTACCGAATTTTCCGAATTTAACTGAACTTGGTTTTGTGCAACTTTTGCTTTGAATCAAACCAAATCCATTTGAAAGATTATTGTAAATAAGAGACTCATGCCAAATTTCAAGTATATCCGGTTGAAATCCTAGGAGTTATGCCTCCTTTAAAGTTGCTGCTGGAGATAATTAAAAGTGGCAAGTGGGCAACTTTGGAACATTATCTAGAAACATCTGCTCCATATAAATCCATGAAATTTGGTGTGAGTGAAGTCTGTATGGCCATATTTCAGATGAAACTAGCCTCATACACACATCAAGGCCTTATTCTACAGAAAGGTAAAAGAAGAGATCTAGATCTAGAATGTAAAAACAGAAAATAAAAGAAAAGTTTGAGGCTTACCTGGATTCTGGAAGCACTTCCACAGCGGTTTCTCTCTTCTCTTGGAGCTCTTCTTGGCAAGAATTGTTGGCAAGAGAGTTAATGGCCATTTGCTTAAGGAGGAGCCTCCTATTTATAGGCAAAGGCTAGGGTTAGGGTTGGTGAGATGGTAGACACAACATAAGGTCGATAGCCCACCAACCTTAACCCTAAGGCTATTTCCGAGATTTCCACTCATTTAATGAAGGATATGATGGTAAAAGGTGAAAACTCTTGGAAAACCCTAATTTTGAGCAAAAAGCATGTATCCGACATGTCAGGTCGGATACACGAGCACCTATGTGTATCCGGCATATGTTGCCGGATACATTAAGGGGGACTTGTATCCGGCATTTTCCATCGGATACGAAGAAATACGCTTGTATCCGACCTAAGTTGCCGAATACAAGGAAAAAACTCATTTTCTCAAATTTTGTGCTGGTTTTCAAGGAGATAGTGATTTTTACTGATTATTGATCATTTTTACTGTGCAATTTGGGGTGTCTACAACTGCCCCTCTTTGCGGGAGTTGCGAAGCAATGAGCTGCAAAGATTAGACAAGCCCAAATTGCACTCCCTTAATCATGATTTGCTTTGTTCAATTCAATTTATTAAAAATAATTTTTGGGTGAAGATTTGCCAAAAAGCCCTAAATTAAAGGGGGCATTTCTCCAAGAATTCTTAAATTCCACTGAGCTCTTGTGGCTATGAAGCGGATTTTAAGCCCAAAAATAAGATTTTTTGAAAACTGATTTTTTTTTTCAAACCAAGTTAAAAGTTGAGAATATCTTCCTTTTCGACCAATACATTTCCCCACGTTGTCTTAAACTCCCTGAGCTCTCGTGGCTATGAAGTGGATTTTAAGCCAAAATAGGGTTTTTTGTGAAAATAGCAGATTTTGTAGCACACATTTTTTCCGTCTCAAACCCAATGCAAAGAATTGAAAATTCCAATAAAATATTTCTCTCCTTCAAGATTTATCAAAAATCGTGCAATTTTGGGGTGTCTACAACTGCCCCTCTTTGCTGGAGTTGTAGCACAATGAACAGCAAAGAATAGACAGAACTCAAAATTGCACGTTTGAAAGACACCTCATTAATTGAACTTGCTTTGGTCAAACAAATGAGTGATAAAAAACATGGATTTGAAGATAGCCAATAAAACCTCTGCTGTTTATAGTCTGACGGGGTGGTGTCTCTTCCTTATCTCAGATTTCTTTAAGCTCTTGTGGCTATGAAAAGAAATCTGAGACAAGCAAATTTTGAAAAGAATGTGGATTTAAAATTGACCTCTGCAAACTCAATTGCTTTTGATGTTTTTCAACAATAAGGAAGGAAATATTTTATTGAATTTTCCTGATTGATTTTTTTATTTGACATACCTGGGTGCTCTTTGATGCCCAAACCTGTGCTTGAATATTTCTCAACTTGCTTTTGCTTCTTCATCTTCTTGCTCTCTCAAAAAGGATGTATGTGCCGTTGCTGCCCATAACCTGCCTTTATTCTTTTCAACTGCCCAAGTGACTGCTCTCCTCTTTGATTGATGGATTTGAACATCATGATCTGTTGATCTAACCTCATGCCCTTGCTACCCATGATCTCTCCTTCATGCCTTCTTACTACTCCAGTGAAATCCTTCTTCAGAATTGGAAACCTTTGTTTAAAGGAGAAAACATGCAACTGCTTCGAAGCATTTTTTTTTTTCAAATCCGAAGACTAAGGCCTGACTGCCTCTTCCAGATGCTATAATTTATTTCAATGAAAACCCAGAGGGAAAGGCGCTGAGCATGCCCCGGTTTTGATTGCTTGAAGTAGTATTTGCCCCTTAGCAGAGATGATCCTCTCTTTTCCCTTTTTTTTTCTTTTCTTTTTTTTTCTTCTTTTTCTCTTTCTTCTTTTTTTTTTTAACCTTTGCAAAAAGAAACCCTTATAAAGGAATGCAAATACAAAAATAGGTTTTATACTAGTGGCCTCAGAATTCTCTAATGCTTGCAAAACCAATGTTTTTATGAAAAGACATAGATGCTCATCATAGGCCAAAAATATATTTTTTTGCTTTTTTGTGTTTTTATATTTTTTTTTGAAAAATGATCCAACCACTTATTAGCATATAGTCCAAAAGAATTAAAATCAAGTTGAATAATGAGAAGATTATTTTAGAAAATGAAGAAAGACCAAAATAAGCCTTCAGAACCTTTAGAATCATTCCCATGACCATCGGCTTGTCAATTGATGCTCCAGATATGATGATTCTTTCAATCTAACTATTTTGCCCCAGTCTAGAAAGACATTTTCCTTAATCCAAATGAATGGCAATTATTTCTCCATTGTATCCATGATAGGAGAATTTATGACTTCAACTTCAGCAATAATTTCCTAATGGCACTTTTGATGGCCATCAACTTGTTCATAGATGATTCATATCATAGTTCTGATTATGTTGCTTCAGTCTTGAAAAGAAAATTTTCTTCAATCACTCGAAAAGTGACTGAATCTCAAAATAACCACCAACATGAGGACTTCACCTGAATCTATGCCAATTCTGGACTTTCCTCTCTGACGATTTCCTTCTTGTAGATAGCTGATTATTTGCCATGTAGCGCCCTTCCGGGTTTTCACTACATTTTCTCCATTTTTTCTTCTTCTTTTTTTTTCCTTTTTTCTTATTTTTAAATCATTCATCACCAGCAACTGTGTAGTCAAAACTGCCTTAATTCAAAATTTCTTAATCAAAGAAGACTTATCAATAGGACGAAACGGAGGCTTGGTATTTGTTTAGAAAGAAAAGGAATAAAAGGCTCAAATACCATATAATCAAATGGGTTAACTGAAATTGTAATTCTTAAGGCATTTTTGTTTTTTGGGAATGAATACAAAATTGCCCCCAGTAATGAAGTTGTTCCCCTACTTTGATTTCTTCATTTGAAGCTCATTCCCCAATATTGAACTTCTTTTTTCTTCTCATTCTTCCCTTCACAATTTTTATTTACCCCTTTTGAAGACATTCTCCAAATATCCCATAACATTTGATGATCTCTTTTCCTTCTTTCTTTTTTTCTTTTCTTTGCCCCTTTTTCTGAAAACATCTTTAAGATCCCTTTTTGAACTTCAATAATGCCCCCTTCTTTTGTTTTAAAAAAAAATTTGTCCCTTCATTCCTTGTTTCTTTTTTTTTTTTGCCTTAATAAATTTGCCCCAGTGTGGGGTTACAATTCTCAGTTTAGGTTACTTAGAAAAATTTATCAAGCTCAAAGGGTCTAACTAGGGATTTCAAAATTTTGGGGATATAAGAAAGAAAGGCCTTTTATCATTTTAAGAAAAGTTTGAATTTTTAGACTTGGTAGAGTTGCACTACATAACTGGCTCAGGATTTTTCCTTCTTTCCTTTTTTTTTCTTTTCTTTTTTTTTTTAATCAACTTCTGTCAAGATAAAAGCTTCTTCAAATAGAACTTCTGTTATGAACAAGTTCTTCACCTTTTGATCAATCTTATGAATTTGGATTCTTTCCATCAAATGATGCCCAATTCTATTTCCAATGAAAAGGTCAAATCTTCTCCCATTTTTTCAAGTGCAAAGCCCCAAAATTTCTTCAAACAATATTATAAACTTCCCTTTGAACGAATCAGCAAGTGATGCGATCCTTTCTGTATTCTAATAGAGAAACTTCAAATATTCTTCTATCTTTTCTGTTGAAGACTATGGATCATCTTTGGTTCCAAAGGCCATAAAATTGGTCACTTCATAATTTTGCAGAATATTCTTCTCATGACACTTAAAAGGATTTGAATTTTCATATAAAATGTCTTTTTCATCGATTTTGGTCTCAAAATTGAACCCAATGTCGAAGTCATATTCAACTTAATGAAATTCAATAGGAGATATGACTCATAAATAAAATAGGACCTTGTTGAAAACTTTTTTTTTCTTTTTTTTTTTTTTGAAAAATGTTAAAAGGAAAAAACTTTTTTTTTTTTTTTGCTTTTGAAAGAGCCTTTATTGAAATCACCTCCTGAGAACAAGACTCCTTAGAGTCCTCAGGAAATGTGCATCCTTTTTATGGGGGTTTCTTTTCAGAGAACATGGGAATTCGAAAATTGTCCCTGTTCTCAAAGACAAAAGTTGATTTTTTTTCCATTTTTGCAAAAATTTTCATCTTCTGCTAGTTGAGGCAAGAATTCCCTTCTTTGATTAGCCATTTCCTTCATATTTAGGACATCATGCTCAGCCCTTGGAAGAAGTGACGTTACTTGATCTGGAACTTGGATAACTGCCCAATCAATGTGTGGCAAAATGAATTCAACCTTTGCCTCTTTCTTTTCTTTGAAAACACCCCCATTCTTTCTCTGCCATCCTTCTTTCTCCTTTGTCTTATTCTCATTGGCTTGTTCATGTAGCTTACACTGCTTTGATGCTTCTGTCTGCCACTTTTCTGCCTTTTCACCCATCATTTCAATTCCTTTCAATTTTAGCTTTCCTTCTTCCTCTTCCTTCCTTTCCTTGATATTAAAATCTGCCCCTGTATGAATTTCTTTCTCCATATGGCCCCATTCATCTTCTTTTTCAAGATAAACCCGAACTGTGGTACCAACTGGAGCAATAAGTTGAGAAGGGTCAAATCTTTTTTTTCCTGAAAAAATTGGCCCTATTGCATTTGAGCTGCTTGCCCCATTGTTGTGGGTGGGAGGAGGAGTGGGTGCGACTGAATTGAATGTTAAAGAGTTATTATCCAGCAAATCTTGGATTTCATGTTTTAGGGCCAAGCAACGATCAGTGGTATGCCTTGGAGTGCTCATATGATACTCACAGATTGCAGATGGATCATAACCTTTCCCCTTGCTTGTATGAGGATTTGGCAACCTCAAAGTCACATAACCCTTTTCAAGTAGGGTAGGCAAAAGTTTAGATGGTCTCATAGGCAGTTTTGAAAACTCCCTTCTCTTCCTTACTTCTGTTTCCTCCTTCACAGGCTGTGCAGAAGGGACATTAATTTGGATAGGCAGCAAAGGAACTGGATGGGCATTGATTTGAACGGGTCCCTTGGGTAGCTGCACCATATTCACTTCTGCTTCTCTCCTTTCCTCAGATTTTTTCTTTCCATTACCATTTCCCTTGTTATGAGTGGAGTCTTGTTGACTAATCATGGCGGAATAATCAATTATCTTGCCAGATTTGATCCCATCCTCAATCCGGTCGGCCACTTGTACCAGGGCAGCAAAATTGGTGGTGATCTGACCCACCAGGTGATTGTAGAAGGGCTGCCCCAGTGTACCTACGAATGTCGAGATCATCTCAGGCTCCAACATAGGCGGCCTGACTTGGGAGGTAGCCTCTCTCCATCTCTTGGCATATTGCCTTATAGATTCTTCCTTTCCCTTGCTCATCCTCATCATGTATTACCGGTCTGGCACGATCTCCGAGTTAAATTTGTATTGGTCCAAGAAGGCGTCTGCCAGGTCCTTCCATCCTCTAATCTTCCCATGATCAACTGTGGCAAACCACCTCAGAGCCGATCCTATCAAACTCCTCTGGAAGAGTTGGATCAGTATGCCATCATCCCGGCCAAACTGGCACAAAGCCCCACAGTATAGTTTCAAGTGGCTCATTGAGCAGCCCGTGCCATCATATTTGTAAAAATCCGGGCATTTGAATTTTGCCGGTAGGCATACATCTGGGTATATGCATAAGTCATCAAAGGTGGTACCTCCATAACTGTTTCTCCCCTTCACCTCCTTGAGTTCTTCTTGGATCTTCTCTATCTTGTGTAGCAGTTTCCTTTCCATTTCCTCCCTGGCTCTTTCCTTTTCCGTCTCTTTCTCAAATTCCACGGTATTTTCCTTGATCAGAATAGGTTCAGGGACTGGGTCAGAAATAGGTTCAGGTATGAGTTGAGCTGGAGGTGGAACGTAGGTTTGAGGTGGCGGTGCTTGATGGGAAGTAGAGGCTTGGTTTTGGGCTTGGGCTTGTTGGGCTTGAGCCGCCAGTAAGTCTCCTAGCATTTTGGCCAATCCGGCCACTTGCTCTTGTAGTTGAGCAAAATCCTGAACGGGGATGGTGGCTTGATTCTCTTAAGGATTCATGGTGCGGGCTTTTGATTTGGTTACGGGAGCAATGATATGTACCTAGAGAAGGAAAAAGAAACATGTCAGCTCCAATTTAATCCTAGTCACACACCTCTAAATGTAGATAAGTGAGTTAGGTGAACACGAGTTTTGATTTTTTTTTTTTTTTTTTTAGTTTTTTTTTCTTGAGCTAAAAGAATTGTTGGAATATTTTAGGGCTTCCAAAGGTCCCAAAGAATGAGAAATGTCTAAAATCCAGAGGCTTTTAGACGGCCCAAATGATATGTGTCTATAATTCAGAGGCTTATAGACGGCCCAAAAAAAGTTGTGTCTAAAATTCAGAGGCTTTTAGACGACCCAAGGAAATGATTTGTCTAAAATTCAGAGGCTTTTAGATGGCCCAAAGGATATATGTCTATAATTCAGAGGCTTATAGACGGCCCAAAATAATGATTTGTCTAAAATTCAGAGGCTTTTAGACGGCCCAAGAAGGTTGTGTCTAAAATTCCGAGGCTTTTAGACGGCCCAAAGGATATGTGTCCATAATTTAGAGGCTTATAGACGGCCCAAAATAGGTTGATGTTTGAAATTCAGAGGCTTTCAAATGGCCCAAAAAGGTTGTATCTAAAATTTAGAGGCTTTTAGACGGCCCAAAGGATATGTGTCTATAACTTAGAGGCTTATAGACGGCCTAAAAAAAGTTTGATGTTTGAAATTCAGAGGCTTTCAAATGGCCCAAAAAGGTTGTGTATAAAATTCAGAGGCTTTTAGACGGCCCAAAGGATATGTGTCCATAATTCAGAGGCTTATAGACGGTCCAAAATAGGTTGATGTTTGAAATTCAGAGGCTTTCAAATGGCCCAAAAAGGTTGTGTCTAAAATTTAGAGGCTTTTAGACGGCCCAAAAAAGTTTGATGTTTGAAATTCAGAGGCTTTCAAATGGCCCACAAAATTCAATTGATTGGTACAAAAAAGACCAACCAAAGGTTTTTTGAAATATTCTAGGGCTTCCAAGGTCCCACAAAATTTTGATTTGATTGATAAAAATAACCAACCAAAGGTTTCTTGGAATATTCTAGGGCTTCCCAAGTGTCCCACAAATGTTTTGATTTGATTGATAAAAATAATCAACCAAAGGTTTCTTGGAATATTCTAGGGCTTCCAAGTGTCCCACAAATGTTTTGATTTGATTGATAAAAATAATCAACCAAAGGTTTCTTTCTTTTTTTTTTTTTCTTTGAAATTTGCTGAGTTTTCTCTATTTTCAAGTTTAAGAGCTTGATTGAAACATGTTTGAATTGATGTCAAAAAATATGACACCTTAGCTTGTTCTTTGAGTTTCAAAAATTAGGTTAAATCCTAAAAGAATATTATTTATTTATTTATCTTTTTATTTTTTTGCAACATTTTTATATTCTCTTTGGGGTGCCTAAGGATTATCCACAGTGTTTTAGGCATTTTATTCTGAAAATTTGGGCTGAAAAACCAATTTGTGCATTTTTTGAATGTATCCGGCATAATGTACCGGATAAGGCTATGGCTTACTGTTTCCGACATAATTAGCCGGATACACGCATAGTTCTTTGTAACCGATAATGTATACCAGATATGAATAAACTTCTTCTTAACCGACCTGAGTTGCCAGTTAATGTCGAAAATGTCCCTTTTGACTCATTTTTTCACCAGATTGTGTTATTTTCATTCCCACTTGATGTTCACCTTGACTTGGCCTTTAAAACTTGCCCCAAATTGGGCTTTGACATCATTCCTGCTAGAATTCACAAATTCATGAGGGTACTTGTACCCTCCAAAGTCATGCACCAATTGTTGGACTTTGTATACTTGGTTGCCTCTTACATGGACTGTGGGTAGGATGACTATTAAATTGAGTTGGAAACTCATCCTATAGGTTACACCAACCTTAGGCTATATACATTTTTGGGAAAAATTTCATCCCAAGCATATGGACACCATGGCTTTTAATTCCCATAAAGATAAAAGAATGAATGGCTTTACCTTCCCACCTTGTGTTACCTTCAATATGGTATTATACCTTGGCCTGTGAAACATGCAAACGGCCTTCCCACATTTACACCCAATTCCCCAAATGCAATTGTGTACTTTTAGCTGAAAACGTGTTTTT
Source organism: Buxus sempervirens (assembly GCA_947561395.2). Lineage (NCBI taxonomy): Eukaryota > Viridiplantae > Streptophyta > Magnoliopsida > Buxales > Buxaceae > Buxus > Buxus sempervirens. The sequence continues at coordinate 49,375,538 of OX387184.1, read as the reverse complement.
CCACCTTCAAGCGTATGGTTTTTGGGTTTTGGCTTAATTGGCAACTCAAGTCTAGTGATGCCCGGAATCGAATCACAGATCCCATTGTCATCACATCATTGACTCAAATTCTAAGGTGAATGTTTTCACTTTCGCTTTCCGAAGTCACAACCTCGGTGCGCCAAGCTACCCACATTCATGGTTCAACTTCCTATAGGTAATGGGTAGGCTGTGCAAAGTGTTTAAAGTGCTCAAGTGCATTTAAAATTGAGGTACATTCACAACGTCCCAGCCCCTTGCCACTCTTTTCCGTAGCCATGCATACAATTTCAAGCCAAGGCATATACAATCATATTGAAAGCAACATACAAGCCAATCAGGATGGTAAACACCCAAACATGCTCATGACCAAAAATAACACCCAAAACATGTTATTGTACAAACCAATTAAAACATGGAAGGCATGCTTGAAACCCCAAAAGTATTACCCCAAATTTCCAGATTTTCATGCTTTTTCTCATGCTCAAAGTGTACCATTTCTACCCAAATTGAGGCCTAAAAATTCAGCACTACTTGACATGATATAAGGGAGGTTTTGATGGTTGAAACATGCTTGAAAACCCCCAAAATGTACACTAAAATTTCCAGATTTTTTTTATTGCTTTCTTGCTCAAAGTGTATCCCTCATACCCCAAATTAATGCCTAAAAATTCAGTAATTACTTGACATGGTATATGAAGAGTTTTAATGGTAAAAACATGCTTAAAAACTCCCAAAATATACACTGAATTTCCAGATTTCATGTTCTTCATTTGGATGCTCAAATTACATTGTTTTATGCCCAAATGCAAGCCTAAAACCCAGCAAATAACAATATGATACAAAAAGCTTTTAGCTCGGGAAACATATGCTTGAAAATCCCCAAAATTCCCACCAAGCATTTCAGATTTTTTTCATTGTTTTCATGTCCAAATCATGTCATCCCATACATTCAAACCAAAAGCATAACATAAAACAAACATTAAGCACGAAAAAGCATTATTCATGGGAAGCATACTTGAATACCCCAAAATAAATACAAAATTTCCAGATTTCAAATACTATATTTTTCTTTTAGCTCATGGCATTCAAACCCCAAAATAACACATGCTATCACACAATATAGCCAAGTCATATCACAATATGGGTTTTCCTTTAAACAAAAATCAAGCAACATGCCCATGCCTTTATCCATGTGAATTTTCTAATCATCCAAATCAGTTTTGAGATTCAATATACACAAGCAAAGTAAGCAAAATAGCAAGCATTCAAGAGTAAAGAAAAGCATGAACAAAACACCAAAATTGGCTTAAATCCACAAGTCCCCAGCAGAGTCACCAGTTGTGAGACATGGGAAAAATCACCAGAGATGATTTCCCCTCCGTCAACACACGGGCTCAACGCAAAAAGTGGGAGAGTCGCCACCACTCAGAATTTTGAGGTGAGAATGGACACCAAAAGACATCAAAATAAGCAAAAAGTGTTAAAAGGCAAATTCTAGAGTAAAAATAACTCTACTTGAAAATAAAATCCAGAGATGGGTAAGGGGATTAGATTATGAACGGGGGAAGATGTTAGGCACCCCCATTCACCCACACAAGGTGGTTGCCAAGTGTTTGTTCATGCAAAAAAGTAAGAATACTTGCTAAAAATCATTAAAAACCTTGTATGATGTCTTCACATGAAAATCCAAATGAATTTAAGATCTTATTTTATGTCAATATCATTTCTGGAATATCATCAAAAGATAGAAATCCAAAGCAAAAGTTGCACAAAACCAAGTTGAGTTAAATCCGGAAAATTCGGTAAAAGCAATGCCATTTGTCTTGAAATCATTCAAATCCAATTTTAAATTGAATCAAACAAAATCCATTTGAAAGATTATGGTAAATAAGAGACTCATGCCAAATTTCAAGTAGATCCGGTTGAAATCCTAGGAGTTATGCCTCCTTTAAAGTTGTTGCTGGAGATAATTAAAAGTGGCAAGTGGGCAACTTTGGAAAATTATCTAGAAACATCTACTCCATATAAATCCATGAAATTTGGTGTGAGTGAAGTCTGTATGGCCATATTTCAGATGAAACTAGCCTCATACAAAAATTCAGTCGGATGTGCCCTGGGTGGTCTCCCGAACAGGCCCCAAAGATCACAAATTTACCCAGAAAAATGTCATTGAGCAGTTCTAAGTAAATCTGTTGCTCACGACACAAATGGAGTCAAACAATTATGAAACCAACTGGATTCGAAGATAGACTCCCAAAGAAAAACTCAGAAACAAGAATCACTCGAATCGGACTTAAAACGAACACACGGCGCTCAGTCGAAGTGACAAGTTATGTATTCAGATCAGAACTGACCTATCAAATTCGACAGAGAGGTGTCAAAAATCCGCTTGATAGAAATTGATAAAACTTGGTAGGCATAAAATAGACAGCCTCACCTTTCCCATGGTTCTAGAATCACTCCAAAATTCATCCGGACGATGACGTTATGAGTGTCCGAAGTAGGGGTACAGTTACTGTCAAGTTAGGCCTTCTTTGGAGAAAAACAATTCAAAACTGTGACAAAGTGTGTGCAATTCGTGTAAGATGAATACAAATCCTTTAAAAATCATTTGAAAACATTCCACAATTGATTGGGACTATTTATTTCAGATTTATCACAATAAATGTAATAAACCCGAAATGTGAGCCCATCCCGCCAATACATGTGCTATGTATGTGTAAGTGTAGAAATCATTCAAGAACAATATAACAACATAGCATGCATTCATATTCATCCAAATAAGGTTCTAAAACAACCTAGGGTTCCGTTCCATTATCGTTTCCCTTAGTTCTCTCTCCCCGTTAAACACGGTTCTTCAAGATAATCTTTGGGTACTTTAAATATGGAACGGTTTACATAGATGCAAAAGGCTTATTCAAATAGGTTCTAGCACTAGGATCAATCCCCAGTCTCGTTTCTCCTAGATCCCACCTTCACGTTTTAGGCTAGTGGGAGTCTTGAGATACTTTGAGCCGGGGAAGGGTTTTCATACACACATCAAGGCCTTATTCTACAGAAAGGTAGAAGAAGAGATCTAGATCTAGAATGTAAAAACAGAAAATAAAAGAAAAGTTTGAGGTTTACCTGGATTCTGGAAGCACTTCCACAGCGGTTTCCCTCTTCTCTTGGAGCTCTTCTTGGCAAGAATTGTTGGCAAGAGAGTTAATGGCCATTTGCTTAAGGAGGAGCCTCCTATTTATAGGCAAAGGCTAGGGTTAGGGTTGGTGAGATGGTAGACACAACATAAGGTCTATAGCCCACCAACCTTAACCCTAAGGCTATTTCCGAGATTTCCACTCATTTAATGAAGGATATGATGGTAAAAGGTGAAAACTCTCGGAAAACCCTAATTTTGAGCAAAAAGCATGTATCCGATATGTCAGGTCGAATACACGAGCACCTATGTGTATCCGGCATATGTTGCCGGATACATTAAGGGCGACTTATATCCGGCATTTTCCATCGGATACGAAGAAATACGCTTGTATCCGACCTGAGTTGCCGGATACAAGGAAAAAACTCATTTTCTCAAATTTTGTGCTGGTTTTCAAGGAGATAGTGATTTTTACTGATTATTGATCATTATTGACCGTGGGGAAATCATCTCCGGTGATTTTTCCCATGTCTCACAACTGGCGACTCTGCTGGAGACTTGTGGATTTAAGCCAATTTTGGTGTTTTGTTCATGCTTTTCTTTACTCTTGAATGCTTGCTATTTTGCTTACTTTGCTTGTATATATTGAATCTCAAAACTGATTTGGACGATTAGAAAATTCACATGGATAAAGGCATGGGCATGTTGCTTGATTTTTGTTTAAAGGAAAACCCATATTGTGATATGACTTGGCTATATTGTGTGATAGCATGTGTTATTTTGGGGTTTGAATGCCATAAGCCAAAAAAAAATATAATATTTGAAATCTGGAAATTTTGTATTTATTTTGGGGTATTCAAGCATGCTTCCCATGAATAATGCTTTTTCGTGCTTAATGTTTGTTTTATGTCATGCTTTTGGTTTGAATGTATGGGATGACATGATTTGGGCATGAAAACAATGAAAAAAATCTGAAATGCTTGGTGTGCGCACGCAAAACGATGCGTGCCTCGGGGTTTGTTTGGAGTTGCCACTGCCTGATGGGGTGCAGGCAGACACCTGGGTGCCTAAGTTCTTCTACTAAGGCTTTTGGTTTGCGGCTTTGAGATTCTAAGTAGGGGCTCGGTTGCGGTCTGGGGAAGTCCGTAGACACCCCAGTCCACCCCGTCAAGTGACAGGTCCCATAAGTTTCCTTGGTTTGAGTCAACTTTGGTCTCTCACTCACCCGATTCCTATTCCAGCATGCAATTTTGATTAAGTCTGGCGGGACCGCCAAAGTGGTGTGGGTCCCTTTACTTGATTTTATCTTTTTGATTAAAATGATGTGAGTCTGATTGGGCGGGCCCCGTTGGAAGGCCCGCGGATTCCTTGGTGGGCTTGTTTGAGCCCACATGTCCCTTGGTTGGCCTCAGTCTAACCTGGGAGGCCCTTTGGGCTTTGGTCCAAGTGAATTGATTTTGTTTCAAGGTTGAAGTGGGATTATTAAGTTATTTCATGCCAAGGCGGGCCGGGATTGCTTTGTGGGCCCTTGAGTGAGCCCCACAGTGGGTTGCCAAATGATTTTAGTTTACCTTTGATTATCTGTGCCAAAGTGGGCCAAGCATTGGGCTTGGGGCTCGGGCTTGAAAGCCCCAGACTTTCTGAGATAGGGTTTGGAAACCCTACACTTGTTTGGTTTAATGGGCTTAGTGGGCTCGACAGGCCCTGCCCATGGTCTCGGCCAAACCACGCCTAAGTCTAGATCAACATGCTTCAAAATTGGGCTTTGGTGGGCCTCAAAATGGTCTGGCCCACTCAACTCTTTTAATTGTCTTATTTAAGTACACACGAGCTTGGTGGGCCCCGTTGGAAGGCCCACCGGAAATCAATTTGGACCGGGTCGGTCCATGGCCCATCTTGGGTTTCCGGGTGACCCGGAAACCCTACTGGTTCGCCCGGATTTGATCAAACAAACCAAAATATAGCACAAGATCAGAAAATGGCTCAAAATGACTTCTAGCAGTGTAGCCGGCCTGAGATGCCGGTTACACATAAGCCTCCCAGGGTGTTCCAAGGGTTTTGTGGGCTCCTGTGTGAGCCCACAGTGGTTGAGGTGAGAGGAAGACCCCCTTTCGGTCACTTTTTAGGGGATCTTTGAAATCAATACCAAGAGAGATGGATGAGGCTCCAACTCTTCCTCCCCTTTGATAAAATACAGCAGAGGGACAGAGGTCCTACACCTCTGTCCAGGTTGTTTGTGGCCTCAGAGAACAACAATCAGTTATGAATAATCACACGAGAAAGAAATCCATTAAAGCATGCTTCACTTAAGGCCTATCTTTCATCGAAAGATGCATGCATACCTAACTATAATCCTATATGAAAAAAAAAATATGTATCACGCGTCACATGTATGATAAACCTATTAGCCCGAATCACACATCTAGCTAAAATAGTATCTAAAGAAGGGAATAAGGGGGATTACATGTGGGATACAGGAGATGGGTTCTTAAAAGGGAACATGCTCCCACCCCAAAGTACAGTCAAGCATGTAATATAGTGGTCTTTAACACCAAAAAAATATGGAGAAAGCCCTCATCCTCTGGGGACTTCCATATTAGAGAGACGGAGGGGGAAACATATGGAAACTAAATCATGAGAATGAACTTATACCAAGGAAAGCAAAACACTCTAAAAAGCTTCCATTTTCATATATGTAAGAAAAAAAATGATGAGAGTCAATACCTGAGGGTTTTAGAACCCTTTTTGTTGAGTATAGAGCTCCTCCCGAAGCTTGAAAAGCTGCTGGAGCAGCACCCCTCCCTTCCACCGACAGCAACTTCTTCTCTTGGTTGTGAGGAAATGGAGAAGAAGAGGGAGAAAAGGGGTTGGGTAGTGTTTAGGTGGTGTCTTGGGTGATATGGGGGCAATGAGGGGTGAGAGAGGTTGGTTTCGTACCAGGAAGGGTGGAGGAGAAGAGGTGGGAACGGCAAAAATAAAGCCAACCCTGGAAATCAGGCTGCTGTTTCCTTTTTATAAGCAACTTAATGTATCCGGCAACTCAGGCCGGATACACTAAGGCCTCTCCTTATCCGGCCTTCATGGCCAGATACATAGGCACTCCTTTGTATCCGGTCTTCAATGCCGAATACAAAACATAATCATTTGAAAATTAAATGCCGCCGCGAATTTGTCGGGCGATCGGCGCGAATCTCGCACGAAAATCTTCTTGTATCCGGCCTTGGAGTCCGGATATACACAGGGGTATGTGTATCCGGCATATTAGACCGGATACAAATCAAAAAATTACAGATTTGCCCTTCGACTTGACCGATTCGACTGATTTGACACTTTCGGATATCTACGGATTGGTCCCTATGAATTTTGGATATTTAAGATTTAGTCCCTGAGATATTTTGCTGCGTTGGCTGCCACGTGGGCAGTTCCTGCACCACGTGTGTAGCTTCTGGCTTTGCTGCACGGAAACTTCGACAGCTCATATCTCCTTCATCCGAACTCCGATTTGAGCAAACTCAATTGCGTTAGACTCGTATCGGAGCCCTCTATCCAATGACATAAGGCTAAGTAGTTGGCACAGGGTTTGAGGAAAAGTCAACTTTCGGCTCATCCTCAAGTTTGACCGGCCCACAGAACCCTCATCCGGACTCCGATTCCAGCAAACTCAGTTGCGTTGAACTCGTGTCGGGATTCTCTATCCATTGAGATAAATCAGGGTGGCAAATTATCACTTGATCAAAAGGTCAAATTTTGACCCCCCAGGTTTTGACTTTTCAGCCGGGTTTTGCATTTTCAGCACTTCTAGGGGTGCAAAAATAAGGTGCTTACACTTGGTGGGAATTTTGGGGATTTTCAAGCATATGTTTCCTGAGCTAAAAGCTTTTTATATCATATTGTTAGTTGCAGGGTTTTAGGCTTCCATTTGGGCATAAAACAATGTAATTTGAGCATCCAAATGAAGAACATGAAATCTAGAAATTCAGTGTATATTTTGGGAGTTTGTAAGCATGTTTTTACCATTAAAACTCTTCATATACCATGTCAAGTAGTTGCTGAATTTTTAGGCATTAATTTGGGGTATGAGGGATACACTTTGAGCACGAAAGCAATAAAAAAAATCTGGAAATTTTAGTGTACATTTTGGGGGTTTTCAAGCATGTATCAACCAGCAAAACCTCCCTTATATCATGTAAAGTAGTGCTGAATTTTTAGGCCTCAATTTGGGTAGAAATGGTACACTTTGAGCATGAGAAAAAGCATGAAAATCTGGAAATTTGGGGTAATACTTTTGGGGTTTCAAGCATGCCTTCCATGTTTTAATTGGTTTGTACAATAACATGTTTTGGGTGTTATTTTTGGTCATGAGCATGTTTGGGTGTTTACAATCTTGATTGGCTTGTATGTTGCTTTCAATATGATTGTATATGCCTTGGCTTGAAATTGTATGCATTGCTACGGAAAAGAGTGGCAAGGGGCTGGGACGCTGTGAATATACCTCAATTTTAAATGCACTTGAGCACTTTAAACACTTTGCACAGCCTACCCATTACCTATAGGAAGTTGAACCATGAATGTGGGTAGCTTGGTGCACCGAGGTCGTGACTTCGGAAAGCGAAAGTGAAAACATTCACCTTAGAATTTGAGTCAATGATGTGATGACAATGGGATCTGTGATTCGATTCCGGGCATCACTAGACTTGAGTTCTAAGTTGCCAATTAAGCCAAAACCCAAAAACCATACGCTTGAAGGTGGAGAAACACGTTTTCAGCTAAAAGTACACAATTGCGTTTGGGGAATTGGGTGTAAATGTGGGAAGCCCGTTTGCATGTTTCACAGGCCAAGGTATAATACCATATTGAAGGTAACACAAGGTGGGAAGGTAAAGCCATTCATTCTTTTATCTTTATGGGAATTAAAAGCCATGGTGTCCATATGCTTGGGATGAAATTTTTCCCAAAAATGTATATAGCCTAAGGTTGGTGTAACCTATAGGATGAGTTTCCAACTCAATTTAATAGTCATCCTACCCACAGTCCATGTAAGAGGCAACCAAGTATACAAAGTCCAACAATTGGTGCATGACTTTGGAGGGTACAAGTACCCTCATGAATTTGTGAATTCTAGCAGGAATGATGTCAAAGACCAATTTGGGGCAAGTTTTGAAGGCCAAGCCAAGGTGAACATCAAGTGGGAATGAAAATAACACAATCTGGTGAAAAAATGAGTCAAAAAGGGCCATTTCGACATTAACCGGCAACTCAGGTCGGTTAAGAAGAATTTTGTTCATATCCGGTATACATTATCGGTTACAAAGACCTATGCGTGCATCCGGCTAATTATTCCGGATACAGTAAGCCATAGCCTTATCCGGTACATTATGCCAGATAAATTAAAAAAATGCACAAATTGGTTTTTCAGCCCAAATTTTAGAAATAAAATGCCTAAAACACTGTGCATAATCCTTGGCACCCCAAAGAGAATATAAAAATGTTATAAAAAAATTAAAAGATAAATAAATAAATAATATTCTTTTAGGATTTAATATAATTTTTGAAACTCAAATAACAGGCTAAGTTGTCATATTTTTTGATATCAATTCAAACATGTTTCAATCAAGCTCTTAAACTTGAAAACCGAGAAAACTCAGCAAATTTCCAAGAAAAAAAAAAAAGAAAGAAACATTTGGTTGATTATTTTTATCAATCAAATCAAAAAATTTGTGGGACACTTGGAAGCCCTAGAATATTCCAAGAAACCTTTGGTTGATTATTTTTATCAGTCAAATCAAAACATTTGTGGGACACTTGGAAGCCCTAGAATATTCCAAGAAACCTTTGGTTTATTATTTTATCAATCAAATCAAAACATTTGTGGGACAATTGGAAGCCCTAGAATATTCCAAGAAACCTTTGGTTGATTATTTTTATCAATCAAATCAAAACATTTGTGGGACACTTGGAAGCCCTAGAATATTCCAAGAAACCTTTGGTTGGTTATTTTTATCAATCAAATCAAAATTTTGTGGGACCTTGGAAGCCCTAGAATATTCCAAAAAACCTTTGGTTGGTCTTTTTCGTACCAATCAATTTAATTTTGTGGGCCATTTGAAAGCCTCTGAATTTCAAACATCAAACTTTTTTGGGCCGTCTAAAAGCCTCTAAATTTTAGACACAACCTTTTTGGGCCATTTGAAAGCCTCTGAATTTCAAACATCAACCTATTTTGGGCCGTCTATAAGCCTCTGAAATATGGACACATATCCTTTGGGCTGTCTAAAAGCCACTGAATTTTAGACACAACCTTTTTGGGCCATTTGAAAGCCTCTGAATTTCAAACATCAAACTTTTTTTGGGCCGTCTATAAGCCTCTAAATTATAGTCACATATCCTTTAGGCCGTCTAAAAGCCTCTAAATTTTAGACACAACCTTTTTGGGCCATTTGAAAGCCTCTGAATTATGGACACATATCCTTTAGGCCGTCTAAAAGCCTCGGAATTTTAGACACAACCTTCTTGGGCCGTCTAAAAGACTCTGAATTTTAGACAAATCATTATTTTGGGCCATCTAAAAGCCTCTGAATTTTAGACAAATCATTTCCTTGGGTCATCTAAAAGCCTCTGAATTTTAGACACAACTTTTTTTGGGCCGTCTATAATCCTCTGAATTATAGACACGTATCATTTGGGCCGTCTAAAAGCCTCTGAATTTTAGACATTTCTCATTCTTTGGGACCTTTGGAAGCCCTAAAATATTCCAACAATTCTTTTAGCTCAAGAAAAAAAACCAAAACAAAAAAAAAAATCAAAACTCGTGTTCACCTAACTCACTTATCTACATTTATAGGTGTGTGACTAGGATTAAATTGGAGCTGACATGTTTCTTTTTCCTTCTCCAGGTACATATACTTGCAACCATTGCTCCCGTAACGAGATCAAAAGCCCGCACCATGAATCCTGAAGAGAATCAAGCCACCATCCCCGTTCAGGATTTTGCTCAACTGCAAGAGCAAGTGGCCGGATTGGCCAAAATGCTAGGAGACTTACTGGCGGCTCAGGCCCAACAAGCCCAAGCCCAAAACCAAGCCTCTACTTCCCATCAAGCACCGCCAACTCAAACCTACATTCCACCTCCAGCTCAACCCATACCTGAACCTATTTCTGAACCAGTCCCTGAACCTATTCTGATCAAGGAAAATACAGTGGAATTTGAGAAAGAGACGGAAAAGGAAAGAGCCAGAGAGGAAATGGAAAGGAAACTGCTACACAAGATAGAGAGTATCCAAGAAGAACTCAAGGAAGTGAAGGGAGAAACAGTTATGGAGGTACCACCTTTGATGACTTATGCATATACCACGATGTATGCCTACCGGCAAAATTCAAATGCCCGGATTTTGACAAATATGATGGCACGTGCTGCCCAATGAGCCACTTGAAACTATACTACGGGGCTTTGTGCCAGCTTGGCCGGGATGATGGCATACTGATCCAACTCTTCCAGAGGAGTTTGACAGGATCGGCTCCGAGGTGGTTTGCCACAGTTGATCATGGGAAGATTAGAGGATGGAAGGACCTGGCAGACGCCTTCTTGGACCAATACAAATTTAACTCGGAGATCGTGCCAGACCGGTACGACATGATGAGGATGAGCAAGGGAAAGGAAGAATCTATAAGGCAATATGCCAAGAGATGGAGAGAGGCTGCCTCCCAAGTCAGGCCGCCTATGTTGGAGCTTGAGATGATCTCGACGTTCGTAGGTACACTGGGGCAGCCCTTCTACAATCACCTGGTGGGTCAGATCACCACCAATTTTGCTGCCCTGGTACAAGTGGCCGACCGGATTGAGAATGGGATCAAATCTGGCAAGATAATTGATTATTCCGCCATGATCAGTCAACAAGACTCCACTCATAACAAGGGAAATGGTAATGAAAAGAAAAAATCTGAGGAAAGGAGAGAAGCAGAAGTGAATATGGTGCAGCTACCCAAGGGACCCGTTCAAATCAATGCCCATCCAGTTCCTTTGCTGCCTATCCAAATTAATGTCCCTTCTGCACAGCCTGTGAAGGAGGAAACAGAAGTAAGGAAGAGAAGGGAGTTTTCAAAACTGCCTATGAGACCATCTGAACTTTTGCCTACCCTACTTGAAAAGGGTTATGTGACTTTGAGCTTGCCAAATCCTCATGCAAGCAAGGGGAAAGGTTATGATCCATCTGCAATCTGTGAGTATCATATGAGCACTCCAGGGCATACCACTGATCGTTGCTTGGCCCTAAAACATGCAATCCAAGATTTGCTGGATAATAACTCTTTAACATTCAATTCAGTCGCACCCACTCCTCCTCCCACCAACAACAATGGGGCAAGCAGCTCAAATGCAATAGGGGCAATTTTTTCAGGAAAAAAAAGATTTGACCCTTCTCAACTTATTGCTCCAGTTGGTACCACAGTCCGGGTTTATCTTGAAAAAGAAGATGAATGGGGCCATATGGAGAAAGAAATTCATACAGGGGCAGATTTTAATATCAAGGAAAGGAAGGAAGAGGAAGAAGAAAAGCTAAAATTGAAAGGAAATGAAATGATGGGTGAAAAGGCAGAAAAGTGGCAGACAGAAGCATCAAAGCATTGTAAGCTACATGAACAAGCCAATGATAATAAGACAAAGGAGAAAGAAGGATGGCAGAGAAAGAATGGGGGTGTTTTCAAAGAAAAGAAAGAGGCGAAGGTTAAATTCATTTTGCCACACATTGATTGGGCAGTCATCCAAGTTCCAGATCAAGTAACGTCACTTCTTCCAAGGGCTGAGCATGATGTCCTAAATATGAAGGCAATGGCTGATCAAAGAAGGGAATTCTTGCCTCAACTAGCAAAAGATGAAAATTTTTGCAAAAATGGAAAAAAAATCAACTTTTGTCTTTGAGAACAAGGGCAATTTTCGAATTCCCATGTTCTCTGAAAAGAAACCCCCATAAGGAGAATGCACATTTCCTGAGGACTCTAAGGAGCCTTGTTCTCAGGAGGCTCTTTCAAAAAAAAAAAAGAGTTTTCCTTTAAGATTTTTGTAAAAAAAAAAAAAGATTTTCCCCTTTTGCATTTTTCTTTAAAAAAAAAAAAGTTTTCAACAAGGTCATGTTTTACTTATGAGTTATATCTCCCATTGAATTTCATCAAGTTGAATATGACTTCGACATTGGGCTCAATCTTGAGACCAAAATCGAAGAAAAAGACATTTTATATGAAAATTCAAATCCTTTTAAGTGTCATGAGAAGAATATCCTGCAAAATTATGAAGTGACCAATTTTATGGCCTTTGGAACCAAAGATGACCCACAATCTTCAACAAAAAAGATAGAAGAAGATTTGAAGTTTCTTCATTAGAATACAGAAAGGATTGCATCACTTGCTGATTCGTTCAAAAGGAAGTTGATAATATTGTTTGAAGAAATTTTGGGGCTTTTCACTTGAAAATATGGGAGAAGATTTGACCTTTTCGTTGTAAATAGAATTGGGCATCATCTGATCGAAAGAATCCAAATTCATAAGATTAATCAAAAGGTGAAGAACTTGTTCATAACAGAGGTTCTATTTGAAGTTGCTTTTATCTTGATAGAAGTTGATGAAAAAAAAAAGAATAGAAAAAAAAGGGGAAGAAGGAAAAATCCTGAGCCAATCATGTAGTGTAACTCTACCAAGTCTGAAAATTCAAACTTTTCTTAAAATGATAAGAGGCCTTTCTTTCTTATATCCCCAACAATTTTGAAATCCCTAGTTAGACCCTTTGAGCTTGATAAATTTTTCCAAGTAACCTAAACTGAGAATTGTAACCCCACACTAGGGCAAATTTATTAAGGCAAAAAAAAAAAGGAATGAAGGGACAATTTTTTTTTAAACAAAAGAAGGGGGCATTATTGAAGTTCAAAAAGGGATTTTAAAGATGTTTTCAGGAAAAGGGGGCAAAGAAGAAAAATAAAAGAAAGTAGGAAAAGAGATCATCAAATGTTATGGGATATTTGGAGAATGTCTTCAAAATGGGTAAATAAAAATTGTGAATGGAAGAATGAGAAAAAAAAAAGAGTTCAATACTGGGGAATAAGTTTCAAAGGAAGAAATCACAATCGAGGAAGAACTTCATTACTGGGGGGCAATTTTGTATTCATTCCAAGGGAAGAAATGCCTTAAGAATTACAATTTCAGTTAACCCATTTGATCATATGGTATTTGGGCCTTTTATTCCTTTTCTTTCTAAACAAACACCAAGCCTCCGTTTCGTCCCATTCATAAGTCCTCTTTGATTAAGAAATTTTGAATTAAGGCAGTTTTGACTACATAGTGGCTGGTGATGAAGGATTAAAAAAAAAAAGAAAAGAAGAAAAAAAGGAGAAAATGTAGTGAAAACCCGGAAGGGCGCTACATGGAAAATAATCAGCTATCTACAAGAAGGAAATCGTCAGAGAGGAAAGTCCAGAATTGGCATAAATTCAGGTGAAGTCCTCATGTTGGTGGTTATTTGGAGATACAATCACTTTTTGAGTGATTGAGGAAAATTCTCTTTTCAAGACTAAACCAACATAATCAGAGCTATGATATGAATCATTTATAAACAAGTTGATGGCCATCAAAATTGCCATTATGGAAATTATTGTTGAAGTTGAAGTCATAAATTCTCATATCATGAATACAATTGAGAAACAATTGCTCTTCAATTGGATGAAGGAAAATGTCTTTCTAGACTGGGGCAAAATAGTCAAATTGAAAGAGTCGTCTTATTTGGAGCATCAATCGACAAGCCGATGGTCATGAGAATGATTCTAAAGGTTCTGAAGGCTTATTTTGGTCTTTCTTCATTTTCTGAAATAATCTTCTCATTATTCAACTTGATTTTAATTATTTTTGATTATATGCTAATAAGTGATTGGATCATTTTTCAAAAAAAAAAACTCATAAAGCAAAAAACTATATTTTTGGCCTATGATGATGTAGACACCCCAAATTGCACTGTCAAAATGATCAATAATCATCAAAAATCCTTATCTCCTTGAAGGCCAGCACATAATTTGAGAAAATGAGTTTTTTCCATGTATCCGGCAACTCAGGCCGGATACAAGTGTTTTTCTTCGTATCCGATGGAAGATGCCGGATACAAGCAGACCTCAGTGTATCCGGCATCATATGCCGGATACATTAAGGCACTTGTGTATCCGGCCTGACATACCGGATACACTAGTTTTGCTCAAAATTAGGGTTTTCCGAGAGATTTCATCTTTTACCATCATGTCCTTCATTAAATGAAGGGAAATCTCAGAAATAGCCTTAGGGTTAAGGTTGGTGGGCTATAGACATTATGTTGTGTCTACCATTCTCACCAACCCTAACCCTAACCTTTGCCTATAAATAGGAGGCTCCTCCTTAAGCAAATGGCCATTAATTCTCTTGCCAATAATTCTTGCCAAGAATCTCTGCCAAGAAGAGCTCCGAGTGAAGAGGGAAACCGCTGCGGAATTGCTTCCAGAACTCAAGTAAGCCTCAAACTTATCTTTTATTTTCTATTTTACATTTCTAGATCTAGATCTCTTCTTCTACCTTTCTGTAGAATAAGGCCTTTTTGTGTGTATGAAAATCCTTCCCCGGCTCAAAGTATCTCAAGACTCCCCCTAGCCGTAAAACGTGAAGGCGGGATCTAGGAGAAACGAGACTGGGGATTGACCCTAGTACTAGAACCTATTTAGAATAAAGCCTTTTGAATCTTTGAAGCCCGTTTCATATTCAAAGTACCCCAAGATTATCTTGAAGAACCGTGTTTAACGGGGAGAGAGAACTAAGGGAAACGATAATGGAACGGAACCCTAGGTTGTTTTTAGAACCCTATTTGGATGAATATGAATGCATGCTATGCTGTTATATTGTTCTTGAATGATTTTCACTTACACATACATTACACCCGTTTTGGCTGGATAGGCTCATATTTTGGGTTTATTACATTTATTGTGATAAATCTGAAATAAATGGCCTCAATCAATTCTGGAATGTTTTTAAAAGGTTTTTAAAAAATTTGGATTCATCTTGCACGAATCACACACACTTGATCACAGTTTTGAGTTGGTTTTGTTCTAAAAACAGGCTTAACTTGACAGCAACTATACCCCTACTTCGGACACTCATAACTTCATCGTCCGGATGAATTTTGGAGTGATTCTAAAACCATGGGAAAGGTGAGGCTATCTAGTTTATGCCTACCAAATTTCATTAATTTCTATCAAGCGGATTGTTGACACCTCTCTGTCGAAGTTGATTGGACAGTTCAGGTTTAAATACGGAACTTGTCACTTCGATGAAGCGCCATGTGTTCGTTTTAAATCCGATCTGAGTGATTTTTTTTTTGGGCACTCCTTTATGAGTCTATTTTCAAATCCAGTTGGTTTCATAATTATTTAACTCCATTTGTATTGTTGGTAACAGATTTACTCAGAGCTGTTCATCAGCACTTTTCTGGGTAAATCTGTGTTCTTTGGGGCCTGTTCGAAAGACCACCCAAGGTACATCCGAATGAATTTTTGTATGAGGCTAGTTTCGTTCGAAAGATGGCCATACAGACTTCAATCACACCAAATTTCGTGGGTTTTTATGGAGTGGAGTTTTCTAGGTGATTTTCCAAACTTGCATGCTTATCACTTTTGATTTTCCCCAGCAGCAACTTTAAAGGAGCATAACTCCTAGGATTTCAACCGGATTTACCTGAAATTTTGCATGAGACTATTATTTACCATAATCTTTCAAATGGATTTGGTTTGGTTCAATTTAAAATTGGATTTGAATGATTTCAAGACAAATGGCATTACTTTTTACCAAATTTTCCGGATTTAACTCAACTTGGTTTTGTGCAACTTTTGCTTTGGATTTCCATTTTTGTTGATATTCCAGAAATGATATTGACATAAAAGAGGATCTGAAATTCATTTGGATCTTCATGTGGAGATATCATATATTTGGCCTTTTTCAAGGTTTTTGATAATTTTTAGCAAGCTTTCTTATTTCTTTTTTTGCATGAACAAACACTTGGCAACCACCTTGTGTGGATGAATGGGGGTGCCTAACACCTTCCCCCGTTCATAATCTAATCCCCTTACCCATCTCTGGATTTGATTTTCAAGTAGGGTTATTTTTACCCTAAAATTTGTCTTTTAGCTATTTTTGCTTATTGATTGAATCTTTTGGTGTCCATTCACACCCAAAATTTGAATGGTGGCGACTCTCCCACTTTTTTTAAGTTGAGCCCCGTGTGTTGACGGAGGGGAAATCATCCCGGTGATTTTTCCCGTGTCTCACAACTGGCGACTCTGCTGGGGACTTGTGGATTTAAGCCATTTTGTGTATTCGTTCATGCTTTTCTTACCTTTGAATGCTTGCTATTTTGCTTATTTTACTTGGGCATATTGAATCTCAAATCTGATTTGCATGATTAGAAAATTTTACATGGATAAAAGCATGGGTATGTTGCTTGATTGTGTCTATGAATGTGTTTAAGGGAAAACCCATGTTGTAATAGGAGTTTGATATGTTTTGTGAGAGCACGTGTTCTTTTGGGTTTCAATACCATGAGGTGAAAAAAAAAACACTTGAAATCTGGAAATTTAGTGTTAATTTTGGGCATTCAAGCATGTTTCCCATGAATATTGTTTTTTTAGTGTTTAATGTTTGTTTTATGCCATGCTTTGGATTTGGGAGCATAGAATGACATGATTTGGGCATGAAAACAATGAGCAATGAAATCTGGAAATTCAGAAGCTATTTGGAGGGTTTTCAAGCATGTTTTCACCAACAAAACCTTCCTTGGACCATATTGTTAGTTGCTGAATTTTTAAGCCACAATTTGGAGTATAAACCATGCACTTTGAGCATAAAATTGAAAGCCCAGAAACCCAGAATTCAATAGATGTTTTGAGTGTTTTTTTTTTCAAGCATGTTCCCAACAAAACACCCCTTTGAACAAAATGCCTAGTTGCTGAATTTTTAGGCTTCAATTTGGGTAGAAATAATGCACTTTGAGCATGAGAAAAAGAGCATGAAATCTGGAAATTTAGGGGATGTTTTGAATTTTACAAGCATGCTTTTCATGATCTAATAGTGATTTGTGCAACATAATGCCATGTTTGTATGCTACTTTTTGGGCATGTAATACTTGTGTGCATATTTGGTTGTTTTGGCTCTTGCTTGCTTATGTTTTGCTTTCAATATAATGTCATATGCCTTGGCTTGAAATTGTATGCATGGCTATGGAAAAGAGTGGCAAGGGGCTGGGACGTTGTGAATGTACCTCAATTTTAAATGCACTTGAGCACTTTAAACACTTTGCACAGCCTACCCATTACCTAAAGGAAGTTGAACCATGAATGTGGGTAGCTTGGCGCACCGAGGTCGTGACTTCAGAAAGTGAAAGTGAAAACATTCACCTTAGAATTTGAGTCAATGATGTGATGACAATGGGATCTGTGATTCGATTCCGGGCATCACTAGACTTGAGTTCTAAGTTGCCAATTAAGCCAAAACCCAAAAACCATACGCTTGAAGGTGGAGAAACACGTTTTCAGCTAAAAGTACACAATTGCGTTCGGGGAATTGGGTGTAAATGTGGGAAGGCCATTTGCATGTTTCACAGGCCAAGGTATAATACCATATTAAAGGTAACACAAGGTGGCGAGGTAAAAGCCATGTATTCTTTTATCTTTATGTGAATTTAAAGCCATGGTGTCCATATGCTTGGGATGAAATTTTTCCCAAAAATATTTATAACCTAAGGTTGGTGTAACCCATAGGATGAGTTTCCAACTCAATTTAATAGTCATCCTACCCAAAGTCCAAGCAAGAGGCAACCAAGTGTACAAAGTCCAACAATTGGCATGAAACTTTGGAGGGTACAAGTACCCTCATAAATTTGGGCATTTTAGCAAGAATGATGTCAAGGCCTAATTTGGGCAAGTTTTAAAGGCCAAGTCAAGGTGAACATCAAGTTGGAATGAAAATAACACAATCTAGTAAAAAAAACGAGTTAAAAAGGGCCATTTCGACATTAACCGGCAACTCAGGTCGGTTAAGAAGAAGTTTATTCATATCCGGCATATTTTATCGGTTACAAAGACCTATGCGTGTATCCGGCTAATTATGCCGGATACAGTAAGCCATAGCCTTATCCGGTATATTATGCCGGATACATTCAAAAAATGCACAAATTGGCTTTTCAGCCCAAATTTTCAGAATAAAATGCCTAAAACACTGTGAATAATCCTTAGACACCCCAAAGAGAATATAAAAATGTTGCAAAAAAATAAAAAAATAAATAAATAAATAATATTCTTTTAGGATTTCACCTAACTTTTGAAACTCAAAGAACAAGCTAAGGTGTCATATTTTTTGATATCAATTCAAACATATTTCAATCAAGCTCTTGAACTTGAAAACTGATTTAATTCAGCAAAAAAAAAAGGAAACCTTTGGTTGATTATTTTTATCAACCAAATCAAAACATTTGTGGGACACTTGGAAGCCCTAGAATATTCCAAGAAACTTTTGGTTGATTATTTTTATCAACCAAATCAAAACATTTGTGGGACACTTGGAAGCCCTAGAATATTCCAAGAAACCTTTGGTTGATTATTTTTATCAATCAAATCAAAACATTTGTGGGACACTTGGAAGCCCTTGAATATTCCAAGAAACCTTTGGTTGGTTATTTTTATCAATCAAATCAAAACATTTGTGGGATACTTGGAAGCCCTAGAATATTCCAAGAAACCTTTGGTTGGTTATTTTTATCAATCAAATCAAAACACTTGTGGGAGCTTTGGAAGCCCCAGAATATTCTAAAAACCTTTGTATGGTCACGAGAACCATTCAAAATCAAAAAACTTGTGGGCCATTTGAAAGCTTCTGAATTTCAAACATCAATCTTTTTGGGCCGTCTATAAGCCTCTGAATTATAGACATATATCCTTTGGGCCGTCTAAAAGCCTCTGAATTTTAAACACAACCTCTTTGGGCCGTCTAAAAGCCTCTGAATTTTAGACACAACTTTTTTGGGCCATTTGAAAGCCTCTGAATTTCAAACATCAACCTATTTTGAGCCGTCTAAAAGCCTCTGAATTTTAGACAATCTTTTTGGGCCATTTGAAAGCCTCTGAATTTCAAACATCCACCTATTCTAGGTTGTCTATAAGCCTCTGAATTATAGAAATATATCCTTTGGGCCATCTAAAAGCCTCTGAATTTTAGACCCAACTTTTTTGGGCCGTCTAAAAGCCTCCGAAGTTTAGACACAACCTTTTTGGGCCATTTGAAAGCCTCTGAATTTCAAACATCAACCTTTTTTGAGCCGTCTATAAGCCTCTGAATTATAGACATATATCCTTTGGGCCGTTTAAAAGCCTCTGAATTTTAGACACAACCTCTTTGGGCCGTCTATAAGCCTCTGAATTATGGACACATATCCTTTGGGCCGTCTAAAAGCCTCTAAATTTTAGACACAACCTTTTTGGGCCATTTGAAAGCCTCTGAATTTCAAACATCAACCTATTTTGGGCCGTCTAAAAGCCTCTAAATTTTAGACACAACATTTTTGGGCCGTCTACAAGCCTCTGAATTTTAGACAAATCATTTCTTTGGGCCGTCTATAAGCCTCAGAATTATAGACATATATCCTTTGGGCCATCTAAAAGCCTCTAAATTTTAGACAAATCATTTCTTTGGGCCATCTAAAAGCCTCTGAATTTTAGACACAACTTTTTTGGGCCGTCTATAAGCCTCTGAATTATAGATACGTATCCTTTGGGCCGTCTAAAAGCCTCTGAATTTTAGACATTTCTCATTCTTTGGGACCTTTAGAAGCCCTAAAATATTCCAACAACTCTTTGGTTGGTCTTTTTCGTATCAATCATTTTCATACCTTGTGGGACATGTTGGAAGCCCTAAAATATTCCAACAATTCTTTTAGCTCAAAAAAAAAAAACCAAAACAAAAAAAAAAATCAAAACTCGTGTTCACCTAACTCACTTATCTACATTTATAGATGTGTGACTAGGATTAAATTGGAGCTGACATGTTTCTTTTTCCTTCTCCAGGTACACATACTTGCAACCATTGCTTCCATAACCAGATCAAAAGCCCGCACCATGAATCCTAAAGAGAATCAAGCCACAGTCCCTGTTCAGGATTTTGCTCAACTGCAAGAGCAAGTGGCTGAACTGGCCAAAATGCTAGGAGACTTACTGGCAGCTCAGGCCCAACAAGCCCAAGCCCAAAACCAAGCCTCTACTTCCCATCAAGCACTGCCACCTCAAACCTACGTTCCACCTCCAGCTCAACCCATACCTGAACCTATTTCTGAACCAGTCCCTGAACCTATTCTGATTAGGGAAAATACCGTGGAATTTGAGAAAGAGATGAAAAAGGAAAGAGCCAGGGAGGAAATGGAAAGGAAACTGCTACACAAGATAGAAAAGATCCAAGAAGAACTCAAGGAGGTGAAGGGGGGAAACAGTTATGGAGGTACCACCTTTGATGACTTATGCATATACCCGGATGTATGCCTACCGGCCAAGTTCAAATGCCCGGATTTTGACAAATATGATGGCACGGGCTGCCCAATGAGCCACTTGAAACTATACTGCGGGGCTTTGTGCCAGTTTGGCCGGGATGATGGCATATTGATCCGACTCTTCCAGAGGAGTTTGACAGGATCGGCTCTGAGGTGGTTTGCCACAATTGATCATGGGAAGATTAGAGGATGGAAGGACTTGGCCGACGCTTTTCTGGACCAGTATAAATTCAACTCGGAGATCGTGCCAGATCGGTACGACATGATGAGAATGAGCAAGGGAAAAGAGGAGACCGTGCGGCAATATGCCAAGAGGTGGAGAGAGGCTGCCTCCCAAGTCAGGCCGCCTATGTTGGAACTAGAAATGATTTCAACGTTCGTAAGCACATTGGGGCAACCCTTCTAAAATCACCTGGTGGGTCAAATCACCACCAATTTTGCGGCCCTGGTACAAGTGGCCGACCGGATTGAGGATGGGATCAAATCTAGCAAGATAATTGATTATTCTGCCATGATCAATCAACAAGACTCCACTCATAGCAAGGGAAATGGTAATGGAAAGAAAAAATCTGAGGAAAGGAGAGAAGCAGAAGTGAATATGGTGAAGCTTCCCAAGGGATCCGTTCAAATCAATGCCCATCCAGTTCCTCTGCTGCCTATCCAAATTAATGTCCCTTTTGCACAGCCTGTGAAGGAGGAAACCGAAGTAAGGAAGAGAAGGGAGTTTTCAAAACTACCTATGAGACCATCTGAACTTTTGCCTACCTTACTTCAAAAGGGTTATGTGACTTTGAGGTTGCCAAATCCTCATGCAAGCAAGGGGAAGGGTTATGATCCATCTGGAATCTGTGAGTATCATATGAGCACTCCAGGGCATACCACTGATCGTTGCTTGGCCCTAAAGCATGCAATTCAAGATTTGCCGGATAATAACTCTTTATCATTCAATTCAGTCACACCCACTCCTCCTCCCACCAACAACAATGGGGCAAGCAGCTCAAATGCAATAGGGGCAATTTTCTCTAGAGAAAGAAGATTTGACCCTTCTCAACTTGTTGCTCCTATAGGGTCAACTGTCTGGGTTTATTTTGAAAGGGAAGAAGAACAAGAAAATATGATGGGTGGGGAAGGAAAAAAGAATGAAGAAGAAAAAGGAAAAAAAGAGCCAAAAGAAGAAGAAATGGTGCAGATGACCATGACTACACTGCAAGAGTGATCAAGGCAAGGTGATGTAAAGATTATTCTACGGCAGAATATTCTACAAGAAGCCAGTACAGAAAATGGGGCAGAGTCGATTGAGAAAGAAGAATGGCAGAGAAAGAATGGGGGTGTTTTCAAAGAAAAGAAAGAGGCGAAGGTTAAATTCATTTTGCCACACATTGATTGGGCAGTCATCCAAGTTCCAGATCAAGTAACGTCACTTCTTCCAAGGGCTGAGCATGATGTCCTAAATATGAAGGCAATGGCTGATCAAAGAAGGGAATTCTTGCCTCAACTAGCAGAAGATGAAAATTTTTGCAAAAATGGAAAAAAAATCAACTTTTGTCTTTGAGAACAAGGGCAATTTTCGAATTCCCATGTTCTCTGAAAAGAAACCCCCATAAGGAGAATGCACATTTCCTGAGGACTCTAAGGAGCCTTGTTCTCAGGAAGTGATTTCAATAAAGGCTCTTTCAAAAGCCAAAAAAAAAGTTTTTTTCCTTTAACATTTTTCTAAAAAAAAAAAAAAAAAGTTTTCAACAAGGTCCTGTTTTACTTATGAGTCATATCTCCTATTGAATTTCATTAAGTTGAATATGACTTCAACATTGGGCTCAATTTTGAGACCAAAATCGAAGAAAAAGACATTTCTGTATGAAAATTCAAATCTTTTTCAGTGTTATGAGAAGAATATTCTGCAAAATTATGAAGTGACCAATTTTATGGCCTTTGGAACTAAAGATGACCCACAGTCTTCAACAGAAAGATAGAAGAAGATTTGAAGTTTCTTCATTAGAATACAGAAAGGATCGCATCACTTGCTGATTCGTTCAAAGGGAAGTTGATAATATTGTTTGAAGAAATTTTGAGGCTTTGCACTTGAAAATATGGGAGAAGATTTGACCTTTTCGTTGGAAATCGAATTGAGCATCATCTGATGGAAAGAATCCAAATTCATAAGATTGATCAAAAGGTGAACAACTTGTTCATAACAGAGGTTCTATCTGAAAAGGCTTTTATCTTGATAGAAGTTGATTAAAAAAAAAAGAGAATAGAAAAAAAGGAAAAAAGGAAAAATCCTGAGCCAGTCATGTTGTGTAACTCTACCAAGTCTGAAAATTCAAACTTTTCTTAAAAGGATAAGAGGCCTTTCTTTCTTATATCCCCAACAATTTTGAAATCCCTAGTTAGACCCTTTGAGCTTGATAAATTTTTCCAAGTAACCTAAACTGAGAATTGTAACCTCACACTGGGGCAAATTTATTATAAAAAAAAAGGAATGAAGGGAAAAATTTTTTAAAACAAAAGAAGGGGGCATTATTGAAGTTCAAAAAGGGATTTTAAAGATGTTTTCAGAAAAAGGGGGCAAAGAAAGAAGGAAAAGAGATCATCAAATGTTATGGGATATTTGGAGAATGTCTTCAAAATGGTTAAATAAAAATTGTGAAGGGAAGAATGAGAAAAAAAAAAAAAGAGTTCAATACTGGGGAATAAGTTTCAAAGGAAGAAATCACAATGGAGGAAGAACTTCATTACTGGGGGGCAATTTTGTATTCATTCCAAAGGAAGAAAGGCCTTAAGAATTACAATTTCAATTAACCCATTTGATCATATGGTATTTGGGCCTTTTATTCCTTTTCTTTCTAAACAAACACCAAGCCTCTGTTTCGTCCCATTCATAAGTCCTCTTTGATTAAGAAATTTTGAATTAAGGCAGTTTTGACTACATAGTTGCTAGTTATAAAATGTAGTGAAAACCCGGAAGGGCGCTACATGACAAATAATCAGCTATCTACAAGAAGGAAATCGTCAGAAAGGAAAGTCCAGAATTGGCTTAGATTCAGGTGAAGTCCTCATGTTGGTGGTTATATTGAGATACAGTCACTTTTCGAGTGATTGAGGAAAATTCACTTTTCAAGACTGAAGAAGCATAATCAGAACTATGATATGAATCATCTATGAACAAGTTGATGGCCATCAAAATTGCCATTAGGAAATCATTGCTGAAGTTGAAGTCATAAATTCTCATATCATGGATACAATGGAGAAACAATTGCTCTTCACACTACAAAAAAGACAACCTTTACCGGTGGTAACAGACCGCCGGTAATAGCAAGGTTACCGCTGCTAAAACAATTACCGGCCGAAACACAAAGCGTCGCTGGCGATGCCGTCGATGATTGAATTAGCGGCAGAAATAGCGGCGGCAATATATACCTGTAAAATCCCAAATTTTAATGGAATTAAAATTTATTATTTTAGTAACTAAATAAGGCCAAATTGGAAAAAAAATTATGTAGAATCGGGGATCAAGAGGGTTCGTTCGAGGTTTTGGGTGAATCAAATTTGGGAATTTCTATTTAATAAAGGCGAGGAAAAATTAATTAATATTATTTGGGAGATTTAAATTGGTTTAATGATGTGATAAATGGGTGATATAAATTAAACTATGTTGCTGGTATAGGGAGTTTGGTGGAGTGCTGAAGTAGGGGATCATGGGTTTATATTGCTAGAAGGCGGCAACTATAAAAAGGCAGATGATTTTAGTTACCTGGTTCGTTTGATTTTTGAGCAATAGAAGTGGAGGAATTCAGAGAGAAGAAGAGGTGAGCCAGGGTTTGTGGTTCTGATCCTGGAGAATTGGAAGTGATCAGAGAAAAGGTGTGATCGCCATTTGATTTCTGTTCAAGAGAGAGTCTGAAGATCAATTGCTGCACCTGATTCGTCCAAGACCTGCAAAATCTGAACCAAGTTGATTCAAAAATCAGAAGCAGGGTAGTTCGTTGGAAATTTGAGTGTGATTTCAGAAATTTCTTTGTGCAATTGAGGATTCAGCAATTGGAATTCGTTGCTTAGAGGTAAGTAGCATTTCCTCTTCTTGTTTTGGATGATTTAAAGTGAAGCATGAAATTCATGAACGAAGTGAAACCAAATCCTCCGTTTTGGAATGGCATTCACGTCTAGTTTTATTCAGCATAGTCTCTTGATCAATTAATTTCAAATGAATGTTAAATGTATGTTCTGATTATTAAGATTTATCTGGAAGTGGTTCAAATGCAAAGCATTAGGTCAGTCCTAATGATTTTTGCATTGGTCGCAATTGATTCTGGAAATTGGCTTTGGCGCTGAGAGGTGTTGAAGAGGTAGGCGCCAGATTATTATTCAGTAATTGTTCAGCAAATCTAAACTCTAGTTTGGGGGTTTCCTTTGGGGAAAATAGTTATAGGTTATTAAAGTGCTATGATTGAATGGTAGGTGATAAAAAAAATGGAATTCAAAGGTCAATGTTGCTTAAATTGGTTAGAGAAATGACATGGACGGCTAAGCTAGTTGACTAAGTTATAATGATCCAATTAAATTCGAACTAATGCTAAAACATTTGTTAGGAGGTTAAGTTTATGATGGAAGAAGTTTGGAATTCAAAAACTAGGTCAGTCCTAGTCTAAAATGATCAAACGTATTGGCTGTTCTAGGAAAACCTGCTGGTTGCATAATTGAATAAGAGGTCAGTGCCTAATCTTTTCCATATCAGCCAAGTGTGGCTGTAGCTCCAGCAGGAAATTTTGACTGTTTAAAAGTGATGGAAGACTTATCAAGCAGTTTTTGTTGACTAAATGGCAAAAGCTTTCTTTAGGAGTTTACTCTAAGTGTCAACATTAAGTTAAGGAGGTTAGGAGCTGAAGATTTCACATAACTAAATTATAGGATAATTAAATGAAATTTCTGCAGGTTGGCGCAGCCGTTTCAACTTAGCCTAGTGCGGCTATTTTATTTGACCTACAAATTTTGGTTTAAAACCCAAAAGCTATCATAGGGGTTTGTTTAGGTGCTGGTAAAGTTATTGAATTGGTTGTTAGAGGGAGGTTTCGCTTAGGTGTATGTGTGGCTGGATTAAAAGCCATAGTGAAGAAATGTGAATGATGAGCTTGAAGGTGGAAAAGTTCAAGTGTAGGTGGGAAAGTTACTGTTGAAAACAGCAACTTCAAGAGGTACTGTAAATGGAAGTATACTTGGGGTGTCAATTGATGAAATCAGAATCTTGTAAATGGTAAAAATTATGTATTTCCTAGAGTAATGAATTTTGTGCAATCAATAAATTATAGAGAGTTCAGTAAAGTGTCTGGGAGTAATTAGAGAGTTATCTAAGGGAGTTTAGAGAGAGTAGTAAGATGCTGAAAATGAGAATATAACTGAGGAAATTCATCAAGAAAGAAGTGGTAAGTGCGTATGATAGGGAATAACTTATTGTAGTGTATTGAAAGGGTAAAATAAGAGTCATAGAAATTTCTTTTAGGTGTGATATATAAACTGAAAACCAAGTGGAGTTGTATTGAATAGTAATTGCAGAGATTAAGAGGTGGGAATTTAGGATTCTTATTTAGGGAAATTGGAGTTTTCAGAGGAAGCATTGGTGGCCTGTTTTAGAGGGAGAGTAACTTAATTCTTATTTGGGGATGTTTGTAGATATACTAGAGGAAAAATTACAGCAAGTAAGTTAGCTTAGAAGTGGAAATCAATGGATGGTTTTAAATAAATTAAAAGTGCTGAGGAAAGGCATTGAGGGCTTATGTTAAGGATGAGTGATATAAGGGAAATTACAATTAGGGAATCTTCTTAGGGGATTAAATAAATGGTTATTAAAATACTTTGGAGGAGTAGGAGACACTAGAATGGGGAACATATTTAAGCTATTAAGTAATGGAATCAGAAACCTATATTAGTTAGGAATTTGAATATTCTTAGATTGTTGAAATGGTCCAGCTTAGATACACTTTAAATTGTAAAACTAAATTGGGAAAGATTACTTATAAGATTGATTAGAAATGACCATAAGGAATTGGAGGTGTCAAGGGAAGGTATTGAGACTTAGGATAAACAATGGTAAACTAAGTTTAAATCTACAAGGAGCTACTGTTGGAGCACAAAAAGCATTAATTTAAGTTTGAGCTTAATATCAATAGGTAAACTTTGGTTTTAACATCCGAAATAGTCGGTTTTACTTAAAATGTCATCTTTACATAAATTGACTTTAAAAGGGATTTTGCGCAATTTAATGGAAAGAGCTAGTAAAACTAAGTATATAATGGTTAAACCTTGATTATTATCATTGGATGTCATCTCGGATTAGACGGAATTGCCATGATTATGTCATTTTTACATCGAACTGGTTTTACATGGATTCTGTGGAAAGAGGTTTTTAAATTGAATATGGATGTTTGATTTTCTGGTTTGGAATTGGTTATCCTCCATGTACTTGCAGTGAGGGTTTGTGATGCCCCGTGTAGCTCGGGATGATATGATTGAAATTGAGATGAGTTGTGCTTACTAGATTTCACTGTTGGTTTTGGTTTTTAGAGTCTAGTGGACATAGCTCGATATGGATCCATGTTAGGAGCTAGATAGTGGGAAGGATTGTTCTTTGCTAGTCGTAACACTTTGTTCACGCACGCGTTTCCATCGTGTATCTCGATGAGGCTTTCTCTGTATCTGGTTGGCTGCGGCTATGATAGGATAGTACATGCCAACCCATTACTGTATCTGAATGGGTTCTCCCGCAATAAGTCGATGACCGTGTAGCTCGGCTTCGCTCATAAGCCGGGAGGTGGCATAGTGAGCATGGTCTTACACTAGTTAAAGGCAATCTTATTTCATGAGTCCTGCTGTGACTTTTCAACTATTGATTTGATGTTACATATATATATTTGTTGAACTGGATTACTTCTGTATTTTATACTAATTGATTGGATTACTGTTGAATTACTCGAATTATTCGGAACTGAGGTGTTATCACTACTGTTGCATGATTTACAACTGTATCATATTTTAGAACTGATGAACTGTATTTAAGCATGCATGTGCTGCTTACTAGGATATTCGTATCTCATTCCTATCCGTTTTGTTTTGTTTTCAGATTCTGGTAAGGACGGCATCAGCGTGTATATGCTTGGTTCATGTGAGTTAGCCTTGGTTATGATGTTTTATATTGGAGCTTGGGTTATAGTGCACTCTGATTTTATAGTTATTGTTTAATTCATGTTTTTCCTTCACTCTGATTTGCTATCCTGGGTTATATAATAACCTTCGGAGATAAGTTACGGCTTTATCTACGTAACTTGGATCCGGGGGCGTTACAATACCCGCCGGCATTGAATGCAAATCCACGACCGAAAGAACTTTCCGCCACAAAATGTCGACACTTTACCGGCCCTACGATTTCCGGCGATAGAGTTACCGCCGCTGATTCGCCCCCATTTACGGCAGGAAATATTACCGCCGCTTATTGCTTATATATTCCGGCGGGAATCTTCACCGCCGCTTTTGTTCTTAGATGTACCGGCGGGTAATATTACCGCTGGTAAATATTCCAAACATATACCGGCGGCCGGTTTACCGCCGCTATATATACTTTAGCGTCCGAAATTTACCCGCCGGTAAAAGTCTATGCCTGCTAAAAGTAACACCTGCACTTGCAAAACAATGGTTAGTTAGTCTATTCCATTCATTCGAAATACACCTGATATAACCTGTTAGCAGTAAAAAAAAACTATATACAGCATTCCACCAAATAATGAAAAGTAATCAAACTATATACAGCATTCCACCACTAACTATTCATTCATATTAGAACATTTGGGAATTAATAAGAAATTATATAGAAGAGTTATACTTGTTTCTAAAGATGTAGAGAAGGTTGATTATGATGAATTCAAAAAAAATACTCCAATAGATCATATGCATCCATAATGATTTGGTCCTTGAGGAGCTGCTCAACCTGAAAAATAAAACAAAAATTAGTAATACAAGAAGGCCAAGGAAAGCTCAATAATGGCATGCAATTAATCCCATTTAAGCTAACTAGAAAATTGTCTGCAAATGAAAAAACTTAGTAATATTTTGACTGAAGATAAAGTTTTCAAACAAATTGTGATGAAAATACAGGATTCTTATTGCCGACACAATTAGTTGCAATAAGGCAATTTTTTCTTGTTCTATTGTTAACCAATGAAAATATAAATATCTACTATGCTACAAAACCAGATAAAGAAACAGATGATGAGCAGTAACACACCTGTGAACAATTTTAAAATACCAAATTTATTCAAATCCCAACTTTAGAACTAACTAGACACAAAAATAACATCCTAAAATTTTTCAGAAAAACGACTATATAATGCCTGTACATACGAGAATGGGCTAAGCCCCCAATCACAAATAATCACCTAATAAACACAGTTTATCATACAGAACATAATAAGATATGAGTATTCTAATAAATTTCTCATGCATATACTTCAAAATTCCAATGACAGTTCAAGAATATTGAAAGGACTGTAATTAATCTAACAATCAAATCCCCACACAGGAGATGTCACATGAAAAAAAATGGCCTTCAAATAATCAAATCCCCACACAGGAGATGTCACACGAAAAAAAACTTGGCCTTCAAATATACTAACAGGTAAATTCTAATTCCTTTAGTAACTAAATTTTGCACTAGTCAAAATGATGGTCATAAATTTTGAAACGTTACATTAAGTCTTAAATTAAACCCAAAGAGCAATTGAAAGGCTAGGTATACAACATAACTTAATATTTAATCTCTTCATAAAGAAGCTAAGCTGGAGAGGATTCAAGTTGAGAAAATGGAATTCCATCAACTACAATGATAATGCTCAATGAAGTACTCTACTAGTTCTATCAAAACATAAAAATTGATTCTATATGGACAAGAAAAATGTAAAAGTAGTAATCTCACATTTGGTCGCATGGATATTCTAAACATGCCATACCCACATTCGAAACATGTCGAATTTTGACAAGAAACTTGAAATCTAATAATTTCTACTACATTATTAAATGCCATGTCATGTCCACATCAACAAACGTCAACAAAGTGCCACTGTCCAACTACTTAAAAACCAACTTCTGCTATCTAATTTTTCTTTCAAAAGCCGAACAGATCATGCATGTTGAACACAGCATGGATCACTATTGTTCTTCCCCTCGTTCTCAAAGTTCGTCTAAAATATATCCTCTCACAGGAACCTAGGTCTCTATTCATGTTGGTTTATGAACAAACCATCATTAAAGTCCTCAAGAAATGGATCCAATTTTGGTTTATGAAAATGAAATTAGAAATAAAAACACCCACATACACAAACGAGAAAACAAGTGTCTGAAGTAAAACCTCCTCAACATTTCATAACAAAATGATGAGCTTAAATACACAGATGCACTCTCACACATAAATGTAGATATAAGCACTCATACAAAACTATATTGAATAAACTAAACTGAAAAAATACTCACATTCTAGGAAATGTTCTAGCAATGATC
Source organism: Buxus sempervirens (assembly GCA_947561395.2). Classification (NCBI taxonomy): domain Eukaryota; kingdom Viridiplantae; phylum Streptophyta; class Magnoliopsida; order Buxales; family Buxaceae; genus Buxus; species Buxus sempervirens. Next base: position 49,345,266 of record OX387184.1, on the reverse strand, counting down.
AGGAGGGCTGTCTGGCATTTGGTGTGGAGTATCATCCCCACCTGATGATTGTGTAACACTCAGGAATTTTGAGAAACTTTAATTAAGATTAATTAAAATTATTAAAGAACAATAGAGAAAAAAAATTTTCATTTGGTTTAACTAATTCCTTTGGTTATTGGTTTAATGGGCTATTGGTTAGTTTAGTGGTTTATTTAGAGTTGGTTCAAGTTTAAGTGAACCGGGTTCAAGTGGTTCATGGTTCAATGGTTTTAAAAAAAAAAAAAAAAAACAAAAGCAAATGACGATTATATGATTTGGGGGTTTTTGTGTCTTGTTCGTTAGGTTGGAAGAGAAACAAAGACCGAAAAAAAAAAAACAAGAAGAAGAAGAGGGACGAAGGAGAAGTGGGGGTCGTGGAGAAGAGGAAGGATGAAAGAGGAAGCATAGAGGGGTCGTGTACTTGAGGTGAGGGATTGAGCGGAAGAAAAAAAGAAACTGCAGAAGAAAAGGGCGATTGGGGTTTTTGGGGTGTTGGGTCGTCAAAGGTTTGCGGCAAAGCAGAAATCGAGTGGAAGAGGAGCCGTGGAGAAGAAGAGAAGGAGAAGAAGAAAAGAAAGGAAGAAGAAGAAAGAAAAAAAAAAAGAGACAGGGAAGAAAGGGGTTCGGGCGTGGGATTTGCGAAATCTAGGTAAGTAGCATGTTTTTTTCCATTCGATCGATCCTCGTTTGGTTTTCTGATTTGTTAGTGTGAATGGTTTGATTCAGTGGCCGTTATTGGTATGTTTCTGAAATTTTTCCCTGTCTTTGTTATTGCATCCACCGTTTTCTTCTTGTCTGTGGTGAATGGGACGTAAGCTTCATGGAGTTAATGTCTAGTAGCAATCGTATAAACCTTGTTCCATAAGCTTGTCTTCCATGCTTGGGTCGATGACGGCTTTGAAAGAAATTAGGTGATAGTAGGTTTGTTCTAAACAATAAAGCTGTTACGATGGTTCTGTTTTTGAAGTGATAGTAGGTTTGTTCTAGTTTGGATTTTCTTATAGTTGAAATTAGGTCTTACGTACTAAATTCTTCATCTTGGGATGATGTTTAAATAGTGGCTTGACAAATAAAACACCTGTCAAATTAGATCAATTCAATTACAGCTACTACATTCATGATTTTTCATCTTCTATGGAAGTAGATGTTACCATACACATTATTTAGTCTACACGATCTGGTCTCTTGGTTCTGGTTGGCTTTTAAACCATCTAGAAATCCTTCTTTCGTGTGTGTGCAGATTTCTTTGACATTTATTGGACTTTCTTGTTCATTTTGTAGATAGTTGTGAATCCCAGGCATTTTCTTGGCCCTCGAGGTAAGATTCATGTATCTATGATAAAATGGGTTAAGAAGAAAAGGGTAAAAAGTGATCAAAAGAAGGGGTAAATTGATTTGGAACTTTCATGAAAGATGATAGACGTGGGATATAAATGGGTGCTGTAGACTGTAGACTGTAGACTGTGAGCTTGTTTTGTTGAAGTGGAAAACCACCCACTACTTTGGAAAGTAAGAGGAGAAAGACGGGTACCTAAGCTTGCTTTTTCCTGTTCAAGCACTGAAGAATCTTCTCGGAAACTGAGAGTATCAATTGTTATTTTTACTGGGTTTTGGTTATTTAGGTTCTGGGAGTATATTGCTTGAACTCTGTGTAAGATTTGGTGGCTTGCGAAGGCTAAACATATTCCCCTAAAAATTCATATTAGCATTCAAAAATTTAGTTGAGGGTAATTGTAGTTGAATGGAATTGGTTTCAGACCAATCGGAACTCGAGGTATTGCAAGAAAAATCATGAGAATTTGATGATTTCCGTCCATTTAATTTCGCGGCTGTTTTAAACCACCTGTAGAGAAACAGCCATAATTCCCTGTAGGAAACTCCGAATTACGAACCATTTGTTGTGTTAGAAGCTAGACTCGTAGATCTTTCCAACGATATATGGCATGCATACTGATTCCTCATAGATTAATTCAGGTTGAGTTTTCAATTACCTAGTTAGAATAAATTTTGCAGAGAAAACTGCAAAATCAAACAATTTGGTTTATAAAATTTTTCTTTACCTTATTCCGTTAACGATTAGTTCGATAAAAATTGATATGAGATTCGTAAGTGGAAATTGATGTTTATGCTTCTTGTTAGTGAGAAAGGCAATGAGCCTCTGATATTCTGAAAGGCAGAATGGCCTCTGGATTTAAGGGTAAGTGAACAACGAGGTTCACTTGAATTGAATTTTACTTAGGTAGTTGATTTCTTACAGGTTCTGGTTGGTAAAATATTTGCAAAATTAAATCTTATACGAGTCTAGGCCGCATAGAGAGTCGTGGATCCACAGTCCGTCTAGATCGTGCGTTAGTGTTGGCTTGTCGTGTTAATACCCTGGGTTACTTGCGTACCACCGTGTGGGATCGGTGAGGCCTTCGTGTGGGATCGATGAGCTGCAGCGTGCCAGCCCATGCGTGGGTGCTCCACTCGTACGATGACCGTGCGCGGCTTCGAAGGCGAGTAGTGAGGTGGCAAACCGGCTAAGGGTGGTTAACCCGATTTATAGACACGCTAATTCATGAATCTTGCACCCACTTTATTCTCTGAAATTATATTGTTATGTGAATTGCTCCTTGATATATGTGAATTACTCTTTGCATGATTTGCTGGAATTAATCGTATAATATGTAGCATGTTAATTTATTTATTGAAACTGCATAAATTGTTTATCCCATGCACTGTGCTACTTACTGAGACATTAGTCTCACGCGAGTTTTCGTTTTTACCGGTTTTGTTTTCAGATCCAGCGGGTGAGAAGCGTAGCGGGGCTGCAGTAGACGATTATCCCGAGTATAGGCCGGAGGACTACTTCTATCCGGGCTAGTGATAGAAAAGGCAAATTTTTTGATAGTTGTTTATGTTTTTTTTTTTTTTGGAAACTGTACATATTGTAAATGAAGAGAGAGAGAGAGAGAGAGAGAGAGAGAGAGAGAGAGAGAGAGAGAGAGAGAGAGAGTGGGAATTTAGTGGACCTTACTTTCATCTGTAGATATTGATGGTTTAGTTTTTTTGAATGAAGATATAAACTGTGTTTATTAGGTAATGGTTTTGTGGTTTGAGGGCTTAGCCCATACTCGTATATACAGACGTTATATAGCAGTTTTTCCAAAAATTTTAAGATTTAGATTATAATTGCTTTGGTTAGTTTCTTAAGTTAGTTTTCATCACAATTTGGGCCCTAAAAATAGCGCTCGGGAGCCAGTATAAAACCGACACGTGTTGACCTAGTTCCGGGGTGCTACATATTGTCCAGCCTATAATATAAGTAATTACTTTTCATTAAATGTACATATTAAGATAATGTAAAAAAGTGAAAACTATTTTAATTATTGTATGCATACTACCTGTCCCGCAAATGAATAAAATAAAAGTTGAAGCTCTGCTATCTGTCTATTAGCCAGCTCCATATCTCTGTTAGACCGCTCAGCTTGTTCCACTCGTAGTCGCCTCTCCTCTGCCAATTTTTCCTCTCGTAGTCGCCTCTCCTCTTCCAATTGTTCCTTCAGTTTATTTAGTTCTTGCACATCAACGCCTTGACGGCTTGAGGAGGAGCCCCACATTTTAGTGGGAGTAATGCCCATCCCACAACATCTTACCCGACCATGGGCGTCAGGTCCCATGACCTGTGTGTAGATGTCATCACAAGAGGTACCATCTGGTGTGCCAGCAGCCATAAGATTTCTCATTTGCTCCTGCAAAAAATATGTGAATAACTTTAAAAATATGCTGTTCATGAAATTATTTCATCTAATTAAGTGATAATTTTAATTCAACTTACTATCTTATTTCCAACATCCTCGCTAACCAGGGAACCGTCCTTCCGTAGATGCGTATGGATGAAGGTCTCTGCTCGTCCCGACAATTCCTGCATGAAAATGATGCAAAGGTATAAGTCATCCGTAGTTAGCTTGAAGTCCTTAACAAGTGTGTATACGTTCTCCTTTCGAACTCGAGCAAAACTTCGAGTGCCAGCTGTATGTGCTATCGTCTGCTAAGCACGATTGTTACGATTTCGATCTGACAAGGCCTGATACATAAAAAAATTAATTAATTAAGGCTTTACAAATCTACTATATGCTAAAAACCTACAATAGCATTTAGAAGAAAAATATTTACCTGAGCTTCTTGTTCACCCTAGTGGTACACAAGTACACTCCATTGTGCTTCAACCACCGATGGAGGACTATTTCTAAATCTTTCCTCATTTTTTGCATACGGATCATAATACTTCCGCTTCAACTCTGATTTGTAGTCTTTCCATTTTTTATTTATAGAACGAAAAATGAAGTTCTTCAAGCTATCATCAACGTCAAATTTACTCTGCATAAAAATGCATGACATGACAACGATTATAAACAACAAACAACAGTTGAAACAAGTAGTGAACAAATTCAACACATTTACAATAGGTTGCGAATGCTTTACCTGTACACGATGCCATGCGCTCATTTTGACATCATCAGATACCTCTCTCCATGTCTTGTGGATCAATGGTATTAACGAACCATCTCGGGCTAATATCCCCAAATAATTCGATAATTTGGAGACATGCTCTCCAACCGGCTGTCCCATATCATCAACCTCAACATGGAATTTCTGACCAGGTGGTAGACGATGTACATCTACACACCTCGTGGGACCTCTAGTCCTCCTCGTAGAAGATGAGGAGGCCTCAGCCGCATCGGTCGATCCATCCATCACACCTGTATAATCACAAGACTTATAATAAATACAATGGAAGTTGCAAAAAATCAAAGGGAATTATAATGCTGGAGCTAAAAGGAATTTCCATCCTTATACAAAGCATTGTTAGTTGACCTTTATACAATCCATATATCAATAATCATCTTCAACATTATCTGAATCGTCTTAGTTTGAAGCAGCATCGTGAGTGGGAGGAATTTGTGTTTCCAACATTTGAGGAGCATCAACTGTTATTGCAGGTACATCTGCTCTCGCCCAGCTCACACCATCTAAATCATCTCCACGACCCGCTAGATCTTGTGGACTGTATGGTTCACATTCCATATATTGATCATTGACGACTTCTCTAACATCAAACAAGTCCCTAGGCTTGGTCTTTACAACAACGTTCCATTCTTCATCGACTAGATCAAGTACATAAAAAACTTGCTCAGCTTGGGTTGCAAACACGAATGGGTCGTCCGACACTTGCTGCCCCGTATTCAATAAGTGCTTGAAATTCACAAGTGTGAACCCCAGCTCATCAGTCTTAATTCCCCTTCCTTGTGCCGTAACATCTACCCAATCACACTTAAATAATATGTATGTGAGGCACTCCGAATACACCAACTCGATTATATCAGTTAGACGTCCGTAGTAAGAGATGTTGCTTGTTATTGGCCGTTTGTCCTTAGCACTTGCATAACTAGTAGTGCTTGCGTTCACAACAACACCACTGTTTTGACTTTTTGCTGATCTATCTTTCTCATATATGCAAAACCGAAATCCATTACTTATATAACCCTTAAGCCTTTTTGCATAAGAGTATGGGCCCTGCGAGAGCAACACAACTTCCTCGGGTACACTAGTTTTTGAATTTTTCAATGTTGCAACCTATTCACAGGGACCAAAGATGTTAAAACATTCGAAGGGAAAAAAATTAATAATAACAACTATATAAACACCAACCTGACGTGGAAATTTTTACTCACATGATCCCTAAACCACTGTGGAAATTCTTCATTTTGCTTCTTTTGTAGTTCATGAAGACTTGCTTTAGGCTTAGACATCCTAAGAAGAGCAAGATGAGTCCTACAAGTTAATAAAAATAAGACAATCAATCCATCCAATTGAAGCATCGCACTAGGTTATGCAATGAAGGACATAAGCATCAATATCTTACTGTTGATATGATGCAACCTGTCATCATTGAAAAGCACATAACGATTTATTTGTGCCCATTCAATATTTGATAGTTTAAAGGACTGGGCACCGCCAATCGCACTATCATCAACATTTCTCACTGGTCGGTTTGTTTTAGATTCCACATTTGAGAGGTATCGAGAACAAAATATCAGACACTCTTCTGCAATGTATCCTTCTGCAATTGATCCTTCCAGGTGAGCTTTGTTTCGTACATACGACTTCAAAGTAGATAAGTACCTATAATTTAGAAGAGTTCCATTTTCAAATTTAACGGATAACAATCAATTAATGGTACAATCTGGTGTAACTTGAAATTGTGCATAACAAACCTCTCAATTGGATACATCCAGCAGTAATGAACAGGTCCACCTAGCATCACTTCATCCGCTAAATTAACTGGCAAGTGCACCATAATATCAAAGAACGCTGGAGGAAAAATCTGTTCCATCTTGCACAGCACGTGCGCTATACGTTCCTAAAGTCGCCTAAAGTCATCAGCATCGCAAACTTTAGAGCACAACTCTCGGAAGAAGTTACTCAACTCTATTAGAACAGCTGCTACATTCTTCGGCAATGCCTTTCGAATAGCGAAAGGCAAGAGTTGTTGCATTAGCACATGACAATCATGGCTTTTAAGTCCGAAAATCTTAGACTCTTTAATACTTACACGCCTTGAAATGTTGGAGGCATATCCATCAGGGACTTTCAAACTTTTCAATACTTTTCAGAAAACATCTTTTTCACGCTTATCCATCGAATAACATGCGACTGGCAAACATGCTTTCTTTCTATCAGGCAATATAACTAAATGAAGTTCATGTCTAACACCAAAATCTATCAAATCCAAGCGTGCTTTGAGATTATCCTTAGAGTTCCCCTCGATATTCAACAATGTACCAATTATATTATCACAGACATTTTTGTCAATATGCATTACATCAAAATTGTGCTTTAAGGGGTTATCTGCCCAATACGACAATTCAAAAAAGATACTTTTTTTCTTCCAATTATATGGCATGCCACTTTCTGCACTATTTCTTCCACGCTTACGCTTTCCAAATATTTGAACTGTCCCTCAGTTGATCCAATATCTGGAAGCCTGCTAATGAACTAGGAGCTTCCCTTGTCTCAATAGTACCGTCGAAAGATTGTTTTTGCTTTCAAAATCTGTGATTAGGAGGTAGAAACCAACGATGACCCATATAACAGTGCTTTCTTCCGTTACGTAAATAATAGCAGCATGTATCCTTGTGACAGGAAGAACATGCATATCGTCCTTTTGTGCTCCATCCGGAAAGCATAGCATACCCAGGAAAATCATTGATCGTCCACAACAATGCCACACGTAAAGTAAATTTCTCCTTCCTCAATGCATCATAGGTCTCAACCCCAGAAGTCCACAAGTCTTTCAACTCATCTAGTAAAGGTCTCAAGTAAATATCAAGGTCGTTTGCTAGACCAAGAGGCCCTGGTATCAATAGAGAGAGAATCATATTAGGTTGCTTCATGCATAACCACGGTGGCAAGTTGTACGGGATCAAAATAACAGGCCAAGTGCTATGTGATATACTCATCGTCCGGAATGGGTTAAACCCATCAGTTGCTAAACCAAGCCGAATATTACGAGGATCCGAACTGAACGTAGGGTTCATCACATCAAGAGATTCCCAAGCAAAAGAATCTGCTGGATGCCTCATCATTCCATCGACCGTGCGGCCCTCTGCATGCCATCTCATATCATTAGCAATTTTGGACAACATATACAACCTCTGGAGACGTGGTTTTAACGGAAAGTGCCTGAGAATTTTCGCTGGCTTCTTCTTACCCTTCTTATTCGAGTACGCGTCCTCAGATTTCCATCTAGATGTACCGCAGATATCACAAGATTGTTTCTCAGATGAATCTTTCCAAAACAACATACAATCATTCGGGCATGCATCTATTTTGTTGTAAGTTAAACCTAAATCTGATATCATTTTCTTCGTCTGAGAAAAATTCTCTGGCAACGTTGACCCCTCAGGAAATACCTCTCTTAAAGCATCAAGCAATTCACTGAATGAATTATTGCTCCACCCACCTCAACACTTTATTTCATAAATTTTGAGGACGAATGACAATTTCGTGTGTCTTTTGCAACCAGGGATTACCTCTTTATCAGCATCCGATAAAAGTTTTTCATATTTACTATAATCCTGGTTTGTAGTGTCTGTTGATGGACACTGCGGTGAACTTGCAGACATTCTTTCACCACCTTCGCCATGGACCCCAAGAATATCTTTTAACATAGTCTTCATTTCATCACCACCTTCAAAATGTGCATCATGACCACCGTCTCCAGTATCATTTCGAGATGAACTTGCTATATGGAATTCATCTCCATGATGATACCAGTTTGTGTAATATTTATCAAACCCGTTGCATATCAAATGATCATATATAGCCCCCTCACTTTGAAGCAATACATTATTGCATTTCGGACAGGGACACTTGATCATCCCATTAATGGTTGTTCTACGATCATAAGCAAACTTGATGAAATCCCGAACTCCAGTTCGATATTCTTGACTAATCCTATTTCACCAACATTACATCATTATTTATTTAATTTATATATGACGCTTTGGGATTGAATTTAAAACCTTTAAATAATAACATAATGAATACCTAGACAGCTGAATCCAACTTCTATCCATTTGTTCGTACACTTGTAGAAATATGTTGAATTTCCTTCTGCAAAATTTCAAACCATTGTACAAGCCTTACACCAAACTTTGCATATATATTCAACTTCAAAACTTTGTACACAATTTGTCAGTTAAGTCTTATTGTTATCATGCTAAAAAAATATGATAATTAAAATTAAAATGCTAAATTAAGTTGATTATGTCTGGTAAAATTATCTCCTAAATGGGACCATTGGATGGTAGCTCACAATTATTAATGCGGAAGAGACATATCTCACAATTTGGTGTGCTTATTTGGGGATCCCTACTTCATGTGTATGATTTAGGGGCAGATGTACTATGGCATATTCCTTTGGTATCTACAGGGTGGTCGATGAGTACACTAATCCATCATTGCAATTTTTTAATGTGTAGAGTACGAACCCTTTCGAGGACCAGCGATGTCAATGTCCGACTCCGCTTTCACTCCTTCAATCAGGGTTCCAATAAACATTTTTCATATAATAATAAATGTTGTTATTATTACTAGATAACTTCTTACCAGTAACAAACCTACACAAATCATTATTGAATTCAAATTAAATTACAATATAACATATTTGTTAATAGTGTATGGTAACGTGAATATTCATCAATTTAAAACATTCTTTCAAAATAGAGTAAATAGGATATGCCGAGGTATCTCATTTTGATGCCCATTCAAATTCCAATTGAGATCCTTTTGGCGCTTCTATCAACAATTTTGTTTGGAGCACCCGATCATGCCATGTTTATAAAAAAAACCAAAAATAAGAACCTATAATGGTTTAAGCATAAGTTTTCAAGTACACGTGATACAATCCTATGAAACCCTCCAAATAAAAGTTTAAACAAGAGCTCCACTGAACCCACATAAGGTTTATATCAGCTTGAGTCGTTTGGGTTGGGTTCGGGTGGATTGGCGGGTTGATTTAGAAATGGCCAGCTCTATGGGAAAGCAAAAAGAAGGATGAAAAAACTGGAAAAAAAAACTATAAGGTTTCACATAAATCAAGAAGTAATAACAAATTATAATAAATGGGTCAGCTGGTGTTGTTGGAGTTATGATCTTATAATGTACGTCTTAAACATAAAAATTAAAACAATGACCCGTCATAAGTCATTTTTTATATCAGCTTAGTTGTTTTAATGTAAATTAGGTCCATGCAACAATATATACTTCATAAGAATCTTTTAAATATTGATAACAAATATGACAAAATAGAAAATAGATAAGAAAGGGAACAATAATGACTTAGAAGTGTTATTTATCTATTTGCCTTAATTTCATGTGATGCGTATCTTGAAATTTTTTTTAAATTAACTAAAAGCAAACTTAATTTCAATAAATGAATTTGAGTTATCTAAAAAGAAAAAAAGGGAAAAAATAACTAAAAGCAAAAATTAAGGCATTAGATTTATGATCAAATCTTGAGAAAGTTTTCTTTTGAAAATTCATACGATCGGATTGATTGTTTTTCAAAAGCTAGAATTAAAAGACAAAAATATAAGATCCAATACCAAATATCTACAGGGTGGTTGATGATGGATTAGTGTACTCATCAACAATAATGAAATACATGGAGTATAATTTAAAAATAAGTAACAAAAAAATTTTTCATAATTTGTTGAGGAATTATAATTGAACATAAGACTGTTAGGTAGTAAGGATAAAAAGTTCATAAAATAAAATGATTACTTTAATTACATCTTAGTATTTAGATTTGGATGCAAATACATGTAATTAACGGAGAACTTTTCAAAATTATAATTGAACATAGGATTACATAGGATTTTTAGGTAGTAAGGATAAAATTTTCATACAATAAAATTGTTACTTTAATTATGTCTTAGTAATTAATGGAAAATTTTTTGTAACTGTAATACAGTTGAAATTTGTCAGCCTTGGGCATTTTTAGACAAAATGATTGGAATGAGCCGTGCCCTAACTAGCATCTTAATTAGGTAACAAAAATATCGACTACCTTTTTAATCAATTAATTAAAAACACAAAAGTATACTATTAATAGAATCAAAATTACCTAGAGTTTTTTCTTTTCTAATTTCATACATCAATGGAATTTTTACCAACTACCTTAACTGGAAACCCAATTTCATAAATACAAAGACCAAAACAGTTATATTCTAATCCTAAATTTTCGGAAAAACGGCTATATAACGCCTATATTTATAAGAATGGGCTAAGCTCTCAAACTCAAGGCCCAAGAAGAAAGAATTGTACAAAGCCTCACATTCATCATCTACTCGACCTCTAACTTCTCCAGAACGAACATTCACAAACTAAAAATGCAGGGGGGCAGCCTATCTACATACTGGAATCCAGCATAGCCTCTTGTTATCACAAATTGACAATATTCAGAATCATGGCAGTCATAGAGAATCAAAACAGGTTATTGCCAATGGAAATCAGGTTATTAGGAACATAGAGCACATCACCAACGACATGGTTTACCTGAGTTGATGAAGGACATGAACGCAAAACCCTTAATCGGTGATGAGCAAGGCAGCGATACCGGAGGCGACGAGCAACGGTGTTGTCAAAAACTGCGACAGTGATGAGCAACGGTGATGGCGTCGGAAAGTGCGACGGCGCAGCAAAACCCTTATAGATCGAGTAGAAACAAAAGCACAATAAAAAGACAGGACTGCGACAAAAAAAAGGAATCACCGAGGCCGGACATGGCTTACCTGAGTTGACGAAGAACGTGAAGGCAAAACCCTTAATCGCTGATGAGCAAGGCAGTGATACTGGCCAGAGGCAACGAGCAATGGCGATAGCGACGAGAGCAACGGTGGCGACGGCAATGGGCTCCGGCGACGGCGATGAGCGACGGCAGGAGGCAACGAGCAATGGCGACGAGCAACGACAGCAACGGTGGCGACGGCGACGGCGACGACAATGGGCGACGGCAATGGGCACCGAGCTCCGGCAACGGCGATGGCAATGAGCGACGGTGACGGAACGCGCGACGGCAGGAGGCAACGAGCAACAACAGCAACAGTGGCGACGGCAATGGGCGATGGCGATGGCGTCGGCGATGAGCAACGATGATGGCAACGGTGACGAGTGATGGTGACGGCCACGGCCACGGAGACGGCGACGAGCAACGGCAATGCGACAGCGACAGCGTGGCAAAAAAAAATTTCGCGCAGGAAGAAATGAAACAGGGAAACAGAGTCTAAATTAGGGATTTTACTCGAATGGACTTTTAGCGGCGGTAATATTTTACCGCCGCTAAAAATATAATTACCGTCAGTTACACGAATAACTTTTAGCGGCGGTAATATTTTACCGCCACTACAAGTATAATTACCGTCAACCACTTACCGCCGGAAAAGGGTTTTCTTTTGGCGGGAGGTCCCGCCAACTTATTACCGGCGGTAGCGATTTTACCGCCCTTGAAACTTGATATAGCGGCAGGAACTACCGCCACTAAAGGATATTCGCGCTCAAAAAAACTCGCGCCATATGGTTCTCGCACCGGTATTAATTTTCAGTGGCGGAAACCATACTTACTGCCGGTAATTATCCTTTTCACGGCGGAATATTCTTACCGCCGCTAAAAGTGTGTCGCTAATTCTTCACTTTTTTGTAGTGTCAATTGGATGAAGGAAAATGTCTTTCTAGACTGGGGCAAAATAGTCAGATTGAAAGAATCGTCATATCTGGAGCATCAATTGACAAGCTGATGGTCATGGGAATGATTCTAAAGGTTCTGAAGGCTTATTTTGGTCTTTCTTCATTTTCTGAAATAATCTTCTCATTATTCAACTTGATTTTAATTCTTTTGGACTATATGCTAATAAGTGGTTGGATCATTTTTCAAAAAAAAAATTTATAAAAACACAAAAAAGCAAAAAAAAAAATATTTTTGGCCTATGATGAGCATCTATGTCTTTTCATAAAAACATTGGTTTTGCAAGCATTAGAGAATTCTGAGGCCACTAGTATAAAACCTATTTTTGTATTTGCATTCCTTTATAAGGGTTTCTTTTTGCAAAGGTTAAAAAAAAGAATAAAGAGAAAAAGAAAAAAAAAAGAAAAGAAAAAAAAGGGAAAAAAGAGGATCATCTCTGTTGAGGGGCAATGTAAAACCCCGAATTTGTAGTAATAATTAAAATTTTGATTTTTGGGATCATTAACTTATTTAAGTGATGGAAAGTTCAAAAAAAAGAGATTAAGTGGTTAAACTGGAATTCTTGGGTGAATCTGGGTGGAAATTCTAATTATAAAATAAAAAATAATAATTATTATTATTATTATATTTTAATTTATTGGTTTAAGGTGGAGTGTCACGAGGGTGTTTTGGGAATTTCAGAACAAATCGGTGATTATGTAAATCTAGTAAATGGTAATTAGATTATATTGTAATAATTAATAAAATAGTATAAAGTGAATTTTGGTAGAGTCAATTAAGTGTTGATGTATTTATCTAGGTGGAAAATTAATGAATCAAAGGATGGTGGGGGGTGAAGGTGTAGGTCTTTCGGTGGAGCGGCGCTTCGGCGGAGAGAAGGTAGGGAGTTGAAGAGTTTTGTGCAACGTAAGTATATCTTGGCTCTCCAAGCGCTTAGAACAGTTTGACTGTTCATTACTGGAGAAGCCTAAGCATCAGGAGCTAGGATTTGGGTGCTGGAGAAAGAAGATTGGATCTTTAGAAGAAAGAGTTGGTCAAGCTGGTATGAAGATTTCGATTGAAGAAAACTTTGTTTTAGTGAGGAGTGCGTCTGATCTGGATTGAGAAAATTTGTCCAAGTTCTAGATTCAAATCAGAATTTTCATTTGTCGGAGGATTTTTAGTTGCTGAAAAATTGAGATCAGCAAGAGTTTTCTGTGGAGGTTGAATCATCATCCAGAGGCAAGTAGTTTCTTCCAAAACATTTACTTGCATGTGTAGTTCAATTTCGGATTTCAGATTTGATGAAACCAGAGAATTACCAGAAATCTGTTCATAGAATAATGTTGATCTGAGTTCATCTTTTGTCTAACTAGATAAATTTTGAATGGGTATATTATAGTTGTTAGTTTGTTTTTCATCATGTGATAATGGCTTGGTTGAAGTAATGGGGTTTAGTTCTTATGGAAATATGTTTACCAACAGTTTTTAAAATTAACGTCCAATGCTGAAGTCTTGAGGAAAATTTACGGGTGTGGGGTTTTAAATGGAGCCTTGTTCCATCTCAGTAAATTTGGTTTAACTGGGCGTCAATGGTTGCTGTCCTAGTGAGGTCAATGCCCAGCACTAATTTGGTTTAACTTGGAGTCAATGGTTGCTGTCCTAGTGAGGTCAATGCCCAGCATTAACTTGGTTTAACTGGGAGTCAATGGTTGCTGTCCTAGTCAGGTCAATGCCAGCACTAATTTGGTTTAACTTGGCGTCAATGGTTGCTGTCCTAGTTAGGTCAATGCCAGCACTAATTTGGTTTAACTTGGCATCAAGGGTTGCTGACCTGGTGAGGTCAATGCCCAGCACCAATTTAGGTGTATGGTGCAGCTATTTGGTTTGAGTGAAGCCTTGTTCTAGCTTAGTAATTTTGTTCTACTGAACCTACAGAAGTGGACGGCTGCTGTTGTGGAGTTAAGAATGTAAGGTTTCTATCCTTTCAACCTTTTTAGTACAACATCCATAAACACCAGTAAGGGGCTGTAGGAACCTTGAGTAAAATTCTGAAAATCAAATGTATATGGAGGAACCCACCAGTGGGTAATTGGACGGATTTTAATTTCAGCAAAGAGGTAATATTGAAATTAACTGGTGCCAAGTTCTGCAGGTCAGCACCAGTGCAAAGTTAAGGGTAAGGTGCTGCTGTTTGTATTTTAGAATTGTGATACTTCCAACCTCTAACACCTGTTTAAATGAATTGATCAAAATTGTTTATCACTTCAGAAAACATGGGAAAACTTTGGTGAAATAAATTTAGGATTTCCATTGGATAAATCAGATTTTGAAAGTCTTGTGGTGGTTAAAGATAGTAAATGCAAGTATAGGGTTCGGCAGATACTATTGGTGTACTCTTGTTGTGGTTAGTGATATAGTTAATTAGAGACTATAGGTGGAGTGATTTATTGAGTGCGGCTAACCTCTTGGGAGGTCAGCACTAGTTATATTTTTCTGGGTGGTCTAACCTGGCGCCCATCCTCTCTAGTTTAGCCCCAGGTCAGCACAGCACTAAAATAAAGGTAATATGTATGCGGCTATTCTAATTTTCAGCTTGTGTTTCATATTGTATTCAATGCAATATAGGAGTTGCATTTTCAATGAACGGTTTTTATTGAAAATCTCTTTGTGGTTATAGTTTTGGTGGGAGGTTTATCATGATTCAAGGAGTCGGTTGATGATAGCCATGAAATGGTGGTCGTTCTAAAAAAAAAAAAAAGGGAAAGTAGTCAATTAGGTGTCAAGCAATGATTCATGTGGTCATGGGTTTAACTTGGCAAAGGCATATGCATGCTTTGGGCTGAATTTGCTTTGTAGTTAAAGTCCAGATATGCTATGGATGTTTAACTTAAATGCAGATTAATATGTAGATTTAATTGGAGTGAAGTGTATAATATGTGATGGTACAGGTGAAAACATTTTAATATCTGAAGAGAAAATTGAAAGTTAACATGGCAGACATTTAGCTGGTCCCATGTATGTGTCCCGAATCTAAAGATATACAGAAAACCATTGTAAATGCTACTTTAGTACACAGCCACTAGAACTTTGCACTAGACATTATTCCTATTTCCTTTTATTGTTCAACTATTATCCATGTTCCACTTGAACATTTTCTATTTCCCGTCTTTTCTCACCAATGGCTTATATTTTTTTTTTACTTGGAATTTTAATTCTTTAAGGAACTGATAATCAAAGTGTAAATTTCAGAACTGTTAGTAGTCTACGGGGATAAAAATTCAACAATATAATTTAGGAAATCAAGAGTGGAAATCTATGTGAGAGGAAGGTTAACAAAAATAAGCCTAGTGATCTAAAATGGTTATCCGAGTGGTCTTTTGGGTTGAATTTCAAACTTCCATTTAAATACCTGACTTCTTCTAACTCCTTATATTATCCATAATGTTGTTATGATTTGAAAAATTATTGAAATGGCTTCTTAACATATTGTTGAATGCATTTTGAGCAAATGGTATAGGTTCTTTATGGTTTGTGCCAACTTTTGTAAACTTTTACTGATTGGATGCCTCTAGTGGTTATTTGAAACTGAATTTGGTATTCTTAACTATAAATTGGTTTCTTTTACTATCAGCATGTTTTATGTTAAACTTGCACAGTGATTGATAATTTTGTCGGAATACTAGGGCGAGACTTAGTGTGGATCCACAGTCGAGTTGTAGTGAATTTTGTATATTTTGTTTGGATTTAAGTATAGGGTTCCTTCATGCGTTTCCTCCACGATGGAGAGGCCTTCCATGAGGGAAGTGCTGCAGCAACTCCATTTCCACCATGAGGGTGAGGTCATACGGGTATTTCCGCCATGAGGGCGATGAATTGGTTGTTTGAGCTGTTGCAGTATTTCGACTGGATTGTTTGGAACACTAGTGCTTAGCCACACAAAATAGACAGACTTCACGAGTCCCAATACATAAGATTTTCCGAATGTGATTGACGATGTATTTCCGAGATTAGACGGATTACCGTGGTTAATCGTCGTGTATTTTTAATTGTACATGTTTTAGTACTGTTACAACTATATTTTAGGCATGCATTGCTACTTGCTGAGATAGTCGTATCTCACTGTTTTGTTTTGTTTTCAGATCTCAGAGAGGACGATTCAGGCGGATATATGCTTGGTTTAGGTGAGTTGGGGAAAATTTTAGTTAACTTTGATTATGTTGTTGCCATTTCATGTTTTCCTTACTCTGATATAGCGATCCTATGTGAAAAGCTAACTCCTTGGGAACGAGTTACGGTTTATTTCACGTAACCCGGTTCCGGGGCGTTACAGGTAAATACTACTTCAAGCAATCAAAACCAGGGCATGCTCAGCGCCTTTCCTTCTGGCTTTTCATTGAAATAAATTACAGCATCTGGAAGAAGCAGTCAGGCCTTAGTCTTCGGATTTGAAAAAAAAAATAGAAGCTTCGAAGCAGTTGCATGTTTTCTCTTTTAAACAAAGGTTTCCAATTCTGAAGAAGGATTTTACTAGAGAAGTAAGAAGGCATGAATGAGAGATCATGGGTTGTAAGGGCATGAGGTTAGATCAACAGATCATGATTTTCAAATCCATCAGTCAAGAAGAACCATTCACTTGGGCAGTTGAAAAGAATGAAGGCAGGTTATGTGCAGCAATGGCACATACATCCTTATTGAGAGAGCAAGAAGATGAAGAAGCAAAAGCAAGTTGCAGAATATTCAAGCACAGGTTTGGGCTTCAAATGGCACCCAGGTAAATCAAATAAGAAAATCAATCAGGAAAATTCAATAAAATATTTCCTTCCTTATTGTTGAAGAACATCAAAAGCAATTGAGTTTGCAGAGGTCAATTTTAAATCCACATTCTTTTCAAAATTTGCTTGTCTCAGATTTCTTTTCATAGCCACGAGAGCTCAAAGAAATCTGAGATAAGGAAGAGACGCCACCCCGTCAGACTATACACAGCAGGGGTTTCATTGGCTATCTTCAAATCCATGTTTTTTATCACTCATTTGTTTGACCAAAGCAAGTTCAATTAATGAGGTGTCTTTCAAACGTGCAATTTTGAGTTGTGTCTATTCTTTGCTGTTCATTGTGCTACAACTCCAGCAAAGAGGAGCAGTTGTAAACACCCCAAAATTGCACGATTTTTGATAAATCTTGAAGGAAAGAAATATTTTATTGGAATTTTCAATTCTTTGCATTGGGTTTGAAAAGGAAAAAAAATGTGTGCTACAAAATCTGCTATTTTCACAAAAAAAACCCTATTTTGCCTTAAAATCCACTTCACAGCCACGAGAGCTCAGTAGAATTTGGGACAACTTGGGGGAAATGTGCTGGTCAAAACGAAAATATTCACTCAATTTTTAACTTGGTATGATAAAGAAATCAGTTTTCAAAAAAATCCTATTTTTGGGCTTAAAATCCACTTCATATCCACGAGAGCTCAGTGGAATTTAAGAATTCTTGGAGAAATGCCCCCTTAAAGTTAGGGCTTTTTGGCAAATCTTCACCTAAAAATTATTTTTACAAAATTGAATTGAACCAAGCAAATCAAGGTTAAGGGAGTGCAATTTGGGCTTGTCTAATCTTTGCAGCTCATTGCTTCGCAACTCCCGCAAAGAGGGGCAGTTGTAGACACCCCAAATTGCACTGTCAAAATGATCAATAATCATCAAAAATCCTTATCTCCTTGAAGGCCAGCACATAATTTGAGAAAATGAGTTTTTTCCTTGTATCCGGCAACTCAGGTCGGATTCAAGTGTTTTTCTTCGTATCCGATGGAAGATGCCGGATACAAGCAAACCTCAGTGTATTCGGCATCATATGCCGGATACATTAAGGCACTTGTGTATCCGGCCTAACATACCGGATACATTAGTTTTGCTCAAAATTAGGGTTTTCCGAGAGATTTCATCTTTTACCATCATGTCCTTCATTAAATGAAGGGAAATCTCGGAAATAGCCTTAGGATTAAGGTTGGTGGGCTATAGACATTATGTTGTGTCTACCATTCTCACCAACCCTAACCCTAACCTTTGCCTATAAATAGGAGGCTCCTCCTTAAGCAAATTGCTATTAATTCTCTTGCCAATAATTCTTGCCAAGAAGAGCTCCGAGTGAAGAGGGAAACCGCTGCGGAATTGCTTCCAGAACTCAGGTAAGCCTCAAACTTATCTTTTATTTTCTATTTTACATTTCTAGATCTAGATCTCTTCTTCTACCTTTCTGTAGAATAAGGCCTTTTTGTGTGTATGAAAATCCTTCCCCGGCTCAAAGTATCTCAAGACTCCCCCTAGCCGTAAAACGTGAAGGTGGGATCTAGGAGAAACGAGACTGGGGATTGACCCTAATACTAGAACCTATTTAGAATAAAGCCTTTTGAATCTTTGAAGCCCGTTTCATATTCAAAGTACCTCAAGATTATCTAAAAGAACCATGTTTAACGGGGAGAGAGAACTAAGGGAAACGATAATGGAACGGAACCCTAGGTTGTTTTTAGAACCCTATTTTGATGAATATGAATGCATGCTATGTTGTTATATTGTTCTTGAATGATTTTCACTTACACATACATTGCACCCGTTTTCGCGAGATAGGCTCATATTTTGGGTTTATTACATTTATTGTGATAAATCTGAAATAAATGGCCTCAATCAATTCTGGAATATTTTTAAAAGGTTTTTAAAAGATTTGGATTCATCTTTCACGAATCACACACACTTGATCACAGTTTTGAGTTGGTTTTGTTCAAAAAAAAGGCTTAACTTGACAGCAACTGTACCCCTACTTCGGACACTCATAATTTCATCGTCCGGATGAATTTAGGAGTGATTCCAGAACCATACGAAAGGTGAGGCTGTCTAGTTTATGCCTACCAAATTTCATTAATTGCAATCAAGCGGCTTTTTGACACCTCTCTGTCGAAGTTGATTGGACAGTTCAGGTTTAAATACGGAACTTGTCACTTCGATGGAGCGCCATGTGTTCGTTTTAAATCCAATCCGAGTGATTTTGGTTTCTGGGCACTCCTTTATGAGTCTATTTTCAAATCCAGTTGGTTTCATAATTTTTTGACTCCATTTGTATTGTTGGTAACAGATTTACTCAGAGCTGTTCATCAGCACTTTTCTGGGTAAATCTGTGATCTTTGGGGCCTGTTCGGGAGACCACCCAAGGCACATCCGAATGAATTTTTGTATGAGGCTAGTTTCCTTCGAAAGATGATTTTCCAAACTTGCATGCTTATTACTTTTGATTTTCCCCAGCAGCAACTTTAAAGGAGCATAACTCCTAGGATTTCAACCGGATTTACCTGAAATTTTGCATGAGACTATTATTTACCATAATCTTTCAAATGAATTTGGTTTGGTTCAATTTAAAATTGGATTTGAATTATTTCAAGACAAATGGCATTACTTTTTACCAAATTTTTCGGATTTAACTCAACTTGGTTTTGTGCAACTTTTGCTTTGGATTTCCATTTTTGTTGATATTCCAAAAATGATATTGACATAAAAGAGGATCTGAAATTCATTTGGATCTTCATGTGGAGATATCATATATTTGGCCTTTTTCAAGGTTTTTGATAATTTTTAGCAAGCTTTCTTATTTCTTTTTTTGCATGAACAAAAACTTGGCAACCACCTTGTGTGGATGAATGGGGGTGCCTAACACCTTCCCCTGTTCATAATCTAATCCCCTTACCCATCTCTGGATTTGATTTTCAAGTAGGGTTATTTTTACCATAAAATTTGTCTTTTAGCTATTTTTGCTTATTGATTGAATCTTTTGGTGTCCATTCACACCCAAAATCTGAATGGTGGCGACTCTCCCACTTTTTTTAAGTTGAGCCACGTGTGTTGACGGAGGGGAAATCATCCCGGTGATTTTTCCCGTGTCTCACAGATGAGCATCTATGTCTTTTCATAAAAACATTGGTTTTGCAAGCATTAAAGAATTCTGAGGCCACTAGTATAAAACCTATTTTTGTATTTGCATTCCTTTATAAGGGTTTCTTTTTGCAAAGGTTAAAAAAAAAAGAAAAAAAAGAAGAAAAAGAAAAAGAAGAAAAAAAAAAAAGGGAAAAGAGAGGATCATCTCTGCTGAGGGGCAAATACTACTTCAAGCAATCAAAACCGGGGCATGCTCAGCGCCTTTCCCTCTGGGTTTTCATTGAAATAAATTACAGCATCTGGAAGAGGCAGTCAGGCCTTAGTCTTCGGATTTGAAAAAAAAAAAAAAGCTTCGAAGCAGTTGCATGTTTTCTCCTTTAAACAAAGGTTTCCAATTCTGAAGAAGGATTTCACTGGAGCAGTAAGAAGGCATGAAGGAGAGATCATGGGTAGTAAGGGCATGAGGTTAGATCAACAGATCATGATGTTCAAATCCATCAATCAAAGAGGAGAGCAGTCACTTGGGCAGTTGAAAAGAATAAAGGTAGGTTATGGGCAGCAACGACACATACATCCTTGTTGAGAGAGCAAGAAGATGAAGAAGCAAAAGCAAGTTGAGAAATATTCAAGCACAGGTTTGGGCATCAAATAGCACCCAGGTATGTCAAATAAAAAAATAAATCAGGAAAATTCAATAAAATATTTCCTTCCTTATTGTTGAAAAACATCAAAAGCAATTGAGTTTGCGGAAGTTAATTTTAAATCCACATTCTTTTCAAAATTTGCTTGTCTCAGATTTCTTTTCATAGCCACGAGAGCTCAAAGAAATCTGAGATAAGGAAGAGACACCACCCCGTCAGACTCTAAACAGCAGGGGTTTTATTGGCTATCTTCAAATCCATGTTTTTTATCACTCATTTGTTTGATCAAAGCAAGTTCAATTAATGAGGTGTCTTTCAAACGTGCAATTTTGAGTTGTGTCTATTCTTTGCTGTTCAATGTGCTACAACTCCAGTAAAGAGGGGCAGTTGTAGACACCCCAAAATTGCACGATTTTTGATAAATCTTGAAAGAGAGAAATATTTTATTGGAATTTTCAATTCTTTGCATTGGGTTTGAGAAGGAAAAAATGTGTGCTACAAAATCTACTATTTTCACAAAAAACCCTATTTTGGCTTAAAATCCACTTCATAGCCACGAGAGCTCAGTGGAGTTTAGGACAACGTGGGGAAATGTGTTGGTCGAAAAGGAAGATATTCTCAACTTTTAACTTGGTTTGATAAAAAAATAAGTTTTCAAAAAATCTTATTTTGGGCTTAAAATCCGCTTCATAGCCACGAGAGCTCAGTGGAATTTAAGAATTCTTGGAGAAATGCCCCCTTTAAGTTAGGGCTTTTTGGCAAATCTTCACCCAAAAATTATTTTTAATAAATTGAATTGAACCAAGGAAATCATGGTTAAGGGAGTGCAATTTGGGCTTGTCTAATCTTTGCAGCTCATTGCTTCGCAACTCCCGCAAAGAGGGGCAGTTGTAGACACGCCAAATTGCACAGTAAAAATGATCAATAATCAGTAAAAATCACTATCTCCTTGAAAATCAGCACAAAATTTGAGAAAATGAGTTTTTTCCTTGTATCCGGCAACTCAGGTCGGATACAAGCGTATTTCTTCGTATCCGATGGAAAATGCCGGATACAAGTCGCCCTTAATGTATCCGGCAACATATGCCGGATACACATAGGTGCTCGTGTATCCGACATGACATGTCGGATACATGCTTTTTGCACAAAATTAGGGTTTTCCGAGAGTTTTCACCTTTTATCATCATATCCTTCATTAAATGAGTGGCACTCTTGGAAATAGCCTTAGGGTTAAGGTTGGTGGGCTATAGACCTTATGTTGTGTCTACCATCTCACCAACCCTAACCCTAGCCTTTGCCTATAAGTAGGAGGCTCCTCCTTAAGCAAATGACCATTAACTCTCTTGCCAACAATTCTTGCCAAGAAGAGCTCCAAGAGAAGAGGGAAACCGCTGTGGAAGTGCTTCCAGAATCCAGGTAAGCCTCAAACTTTTCTTTTATTTTCTGTTTTTACATTCTAGATCTAGATCTTTTCTTCTACCTTTCTGTAGAATAAGGCCTTGATGTGTGTATGAAAACCCTTCCCCGGCTCAAAGTATCTCAAGACTCCCCCTAGCCGTAAAACGTGAAGGCGGGATCTAGGAGAAACGAGACTGGGGATTGATCCTAGTGCTAGAACCTATTTGAATAAGCCTTTTGCATCTATGTAAACTGTTCCACATTCAAAGTACCCCAAGATTATCTTGAAGAACCGTGTTTAACGGGGAGAGAGAACTAAGGGAAACGATAATGGAACGGAACCCTAGGTTGTTTTAGAACTTTATTTGGATGAATATGAATGCATGCTATATCGTTATATTGTTCTTGAATGATTTCTACACTTACACATACATAGCACATGTATTGGCGGGATGGGCTCACATTTCGGGTTTATTACATTTATTGTGATAAATCTGAAATAAATAGCCCCAATCAATTCTGGAATGTTTTTAAATGATTTTTAAAGGATTTGTATTCATCTTGCACGAATTGCACACACTTTGTCACAGTTTTGAATTGTTTTTCTTCAAAGAAGGCCTAACTTGACAGCAACTGTACCCCTACTTTGGACACTCATAACTTCATCGTCCGGATGAATTTTGGAGTGATTCTAGAACCATGGGAAAGGTGAGGCGGTCTAGTTTATTCCTACCAAATTTCATCAATTTCTATCAAGCGGATTTTTGACACCTCTCTGTCGAAGTTGATAGGTCAGTTCTGATCTGAATACAGAACTTGTCACTTCGACTGAGCGCCGTGTGTTCGTTTTAAGTCCGATTCGAGTGATTCTTGTTTCTCAGGTTTCCTTTGGGAGTCTATTTTCAAATCCAGTTAGTTTCATAATTTTTTGACTCCATTTGTGTCGTGAGCAACAGATTTACTCAGAACTGCTCAATGACATTTTTCTGGGTAAATCTGTGATCTTTGGTGCCTGTTCGGGAGACCACCCAGGGCACATCTGAATGAATTTTTGTATGAGGCTAGTTTCATCTGAAAGATGGCCATACAGACTTCACTCACACCAAATGTCATGGATTTATATGGAGCAGATTATTCTAGATAATTTTCCAAAGTTGCCCACTTGCCACTTTTAATTATCTCCAGCAGCAAATTTAAAGGAGGCATAACTCCTAGGATTTCAACCGGATCTACTTGAAATTTGGCATGAGTCTCTTATTTACCATAATCTTTCAAATGGATTTGGTTTGATTCAATTTAAAATTGGATTTGAATGATTTCAAGACAAATGGCATTGCTTTTACCGGATTTAACTCAACTTGGTTTTGTGCAACTTTTGCTTTGGATTTCTATATTTTGATGATATTCCAGAAATGATATTTACATAAAAGAAGATCTTAAATTCATTTGGATTTTCATGTAAAGATGTCATACAAGGTTTTTAATGATTTTTAGCAAGCATTCTTACTTTTTTGCATGAACAAACACTTGGCAACCACCTTGTGTGGGTGAATAGGGGTGCCTAACACCTTTCCCCGTTCATAATCTAATCCCCTTACCCATCTTTGGATTTGATTTTCAAAGTAGAGTTATTTTTACTCTAGAATTTGCCTTTTAGCACTTTTTGCTTATTTTGATGTCTTTTGGTATCCATTCTCACCTCAAAATTCTGAATGGTGGCGACTCTCCCACTTTTTGCATTGAGCCCGTATGTTGACAGAGGGGAAATCATCTCCGGTGATTTTTCCCATGTCTCACAATACCACATACCAATCTATACCAGAATATTCAATTCCAAATGAAAATCATGATTCAATCCTTAATAATCCAAATGAAGCCTTTTTCAGAATTTCATATGCAATTTCCCAAATATATTCAAAGTAAAGCTCATGTATCATAAATTCGATAGAAATCAATGTTACTCCAATTCCATAACCCAATATTTATATTAAAGCTCAAAATAAAGGAAATCAAATCCTACTTAGAGTTTTCTTCATTAATCCCTTTATTAGAATCCAATTTCCTATCTTAACACCTAAAGTAATTTTCTTTTTAACTTTTCTGTATTTTTATTTTCCAGCATGTCCTACAGACCTAGAATGAAGTTTAAAAGATGTTTATAAGCTATAACTACCAGTATTAATATTTCTAGCAATATCCAACCCTTTTATAAACAATCCTTTCATTGAAACCTTCAATTTATTGGATAATCTTTCCCATTCAATTTTATAATTTTTATACCTTAATTAGGTCCTTATAAAGATGCTAACATGCTTAACTAATCATAAAAATTTATTGGATAATTATTCCTATTACAAAATTCCCAAAATCTGCAAATTTTACATAGAGCGCCTACCTCTACAGAGCTAGGCGATCCTAGGCGCGCGCTCGTGCAATTTTTAACGGAATTTTCCAAATTTTCTAATTTCGGATTTTTATGCTTTTGCTTTATGTTTTCTTGGTATAAATTAATCTACAAACTTTCTGAAACATACCTAGAGCCTTCTAGATTAATTCTTATAAATTAAATACCCTCCTACATTTATTTACATAATCAAATTAAGCTTTCTTCTTTAATTTTGACAAATCCCTCAAGAACACAAATCATTAACCTATAAGCACTTTGATTCCATGTAAATACAGTTCCGACTAACCCATTCAATCACTGTTAAATCACAGAAAACAAAATCATGCAGTTCCTCACGTTTTCCAAGGGTTACTACTTACCTTATACGCTAATTCCTTCTTCCATAGAAACTTCTAATTCTAGACCTTACTTTTGCTCCCAAACGCACCAAGCTAGACTCTCCCAATTCAAATCTCCACCGTACACAATGTATTTCCATTAGTGAATACCTAAACCTCCAAATTTGAAGGCGATCCACCGCACGGCTCTTCCCCGATCATGTTTTGATGATGGCTGGTCAGACACCTCCATTAGCCACCTTCTTCCTTTCTCTTTCTCTTTTCTCTTAATAATAAACCCACGAAAATTCCCTCTTGTCTAACCTTAGTCTCCTATTTATACTAGGCTTTAGAAGTCCTAAACCAACCCTAATTGGCTACTTTAATTTGGGCTAACCCAACCATGGTCTAATTAATGTCTAACGCCTTCTAATTTAATTCCTATTTTTTTCTCCACCTTCTATTTTCCTACTAAAATAATACTAATCAATTCTCTTATTATCTAAACACTCTTTACAAGCTATTTTCGTGCCTAATAATCACTTAAACATTAAATATCACCTAAAACCTTATTTTCTCCAAATTAATACGTGAAATCTCCTAATTACCCTTTTTTCCCACTTATAGGCTTTTATTAATTTCTTTTAATTTCTAGATTGTCAAAATAAATTATTTCCTTCTATTTTCTAATTCTAGTTATTATTTAATGATCTAATTATTAATTACCCTTTTCTGAAAATTACCAAAATACCCTTTTTATTCTTTTAGGCTAATTTCATTAAAATTCTTTCTTTATTTTCAACTTATGACTTATTTGAATTACTTACCCTCTAAATCTTCACTTAACTCATATTTTCTTTTATTTATTATTTATTTATTTATTAAGTGAAAATTCAGGGTTTTACAGTTACTGCCGAGTCCACGCCGACCTCGCACCAAGCGCCAGAGGTCAGCGCACCCACTAAAATCTGCCGAAAGTTGGTTCTAATCAATCCAACCCAATTTTTGATACTTTGAGACTTCAACCTCTTACCCAAAGACTAGATTAGGATATTAGAAATATTATATCTGTTCAAAACAATTTGGAGAGCCTTAAATCAAATTCTGGGTATTTCTATAAGTTTCCGAAGTGGGAATTGAAGGAATCTGGGTAGGTTATTGGTTGTTCATAACACTATAAGATAATGAGTTAGTCTTCTTTATGTATTATATTTGTTATCTGATTATGAATCTGTTTAATCTGGATTTGTTTGATATCAAAGGGCTGAATAGTATTGTAAATTTTCTTGTGTGAGTAAAAGAATTTTACTACTAATGAGGTTTGTTTGTTTTGGGGTTGGGATACCTATTGAAATTACATGAGTTGCTATTCTGGTTGGAATGACTTGTGATAAGTGTATTGGGATACACATGATGGTAATCAGTGTGGGTTTAATGTTTTGCAAATACTGAGTTTCGTGAACTTGTTAATTTGGTTTTGGATTTAGCTTCCTTTGGATCCATGTTAAGCTTAGTAATGTAATGGTATTATTTGTTGGAGTAATTGCATTGCCAAGAGTGTTGCCACAACCTGTGTAGAGCAGCCAGATACCCTGAGTAGGCCTGGTTGCCAATGCCGATACCCGGAGTAAGCCAGCATTGGATGACGATACCCTGAGTAAGCCGTCATTTCAGAGTGTCCGAAACCCTGAGTAAGCCGGAACTGTAACGCCCCGAACCCGGGTCAGTGCAAACCGACACCCGACCCGAACCCGGTTCGCTACTGTAACAACCCGAATTTAGTTCAACAACCAAATCCGAGGTGTTACTGGCCCATATCAAATACATCATCAATAAGATACCAGACCAAACATTTAAAATCCATTCAACTTATTATACTATCAAAGTTGCGGAAACAAGTATGTGCGGAAGTGTAGTTTAAAATCCTCAAATAAACATATAGTTTGATCATCAATCATTAATATCAAGGTCTGGTAAAATAAACTGGTTACTATCTCTCTCTCATCTCTCTAATACATCAAATTCAAATGAATAATAATAATCTAATTAAAAGTGCTAAGTCTATATCATTCATCTACCTCACACAAGATCCGGATAATAGTAATCCTCCGGTGTATACTCAGCTATCTCTCCCTGGAAATCACTAAGATCCCCCTCTCGCGTATCAGCTGAAAAATGAAATAAAAGTAGGGTGAGATACGAATTTCCCAGTAGGTAACACATGCATGATTAAACGGTTCATATAAGTAAAGTAACAGTTCATGCACGATTAAGCAATATCGACTAATCAGGCTCGTATAATCATTCATATCATTCATGAATACTGTAACGCCCCGAATCCAAGTTACGTAGATAAAACCGTAACTTATCTCCGAAGGTTATTATATAACCCAGGATAGCAAATCAGAGTGAAAAAAAAACATGAATTAAACAATAACTATAAAATCAGAGTGCACTATAACCCAAGCTCTAATAAAAATACCATAACCGAGGCTAACTCAAATGAACCAAGCATATACCCGCTGGTGCCGTCCTTTCCAAAAACTGAAAACAAAACAAAACAAAACGTAATGAGATACGAATATCCCAGTAAGCAGCAGATGCATGCTCAAATACAGTTTATTAGTTCTAAAATATGATACAGTTGTAAACCATGCAATAGTAGCGATAACACAGCAGTTCCGAATAATTCGAGTAAATCAACAGTAATCCATCGATCAGTATGAGATACAAGAATAATCCAATTTAACAAACATATATGTAACATCAAATCCGCAGTTGATAAGTCACCGCAGGACTCATGAATAAGACTGCCTTTAACTAGTGTAAGACCTTGCTCACTATGCCACCTCCCGGCTTATAAGCGAAGCCGAGCTACACGGTCATCGAC
This sequence comes from Buxus sempervirens, assembly GCA_947561395.2. Classification (NCBI taxonomy): domain Eukaryota; kingdom Viridiplantae; phylum Streptophyta; class Magnoliopsida; order Buxales; family Buxaceae; genus Buxus; species Buxus sempervirens. The sequence goes on along the minus strand of OX387184.1, from coordinate 49,317,405 downwards.
TTATTGCGGGAGAACCCATCCAGATACAGTAATGAGTTGGCATGTACTATCCTATCATAGCCGCAGCCAACCAGATACAGTGAAGGCCTCATCGAGATACACGATGGAAACGCGTGCGTGAACAAAGTGTTACGACTAGCAAAGAACAATCCTTTCCACTATCTAGCTCCTAACATGGATCCATATCAAGCTATGCCCACTAGACTCTAAAACCAAAACCAATAGAGAAATCTAGTAAGCACAATCCATCTCAATCTCAATCATATCATCCCAAGCTACACGAGGCATCCCCGAGATACACGGAGGTAACAACATCCTGAGGTACATGGGGCATCTCCGAGATACACGGAGGTAAGATAACCATCAAACCATCAAAGAAAACCCAAAACATTGTTCAAGTACCGGGAGAAAACAAATAATCACATTTAACCAAAATAATTTGATTCCAAGCTTTTTTTGTCAAAGTATTGCATAAAATTTCCTTTTTATAGTCAAAGTTTGGTGAAATTGCTCAATTTCAGTTAAACCGGCAAATCCGAGTGTTAAAACTAGAATTTAACTCCCTTATTGATATCAGTCTTGTATTACTCGCTTTGATTCCAAACAGTAGCTTACATGTGGAATTTATACTTAGATTACCCTTATGTAGCCTAAATTCTCAATTCCTTCCTTGACACTCTTATTTCCTCTCCAAACCCCTCATTGACTTCATTTACAAACATAATTCAGCATACCATTTTCCACCATATCTTGAAACAAATCCTCCTTAAGTCCATATAACCAACACATTAACTAAATATGTATAGATATAATTCAGACCTGCAACCCAACACTTTAAAATAGTCCCATGAGATCTTCTTATAACCCTTTTTAACCTAATTATTATGAACACACCACTCTCTACTATTATCACAATTTAGTATCTGAATACATTCTTTATTACCTTCCCAAGCACCTCAGATATGATCTGTACCTCACAAAACATTCATGAAATCTCAATTTGTAATTCCATTTCACCTAACTCACTCATACTAACTAAACTATTCACCATGCCATTTGGACTAAAACCCCCCTGTAATACTCTCATCTCAGCATCTATTATTTCACTCCTATCCCCTCTTATCAACTCCAACTTATCCTTTAAGTATCTTTCTCAAATAAATTTTACAAAATAAAATGTATATATGCTGGACCATTTCAGATATCTAAAAATACTCAGTTTTCCTAGTTAATATAGGTTTTTGGTTTCAATACTTAATACCCTAGTATACCTCCGGTTCCAGCATCTATACTTCACCCCAAGTTCTCCCTATATCCCTATTTAAGTCCCCCTAAAGACATCCCTAATTGCCATTTTTATAATAACCACAAATCTAAATAAGAGGGCTGGAAAAAAAACTGGGCACCAACCTCTGTGAAGGTAGGCAGCACCCAGCACATGGTTCAATTCCCCATTAAATTAACCTTCTATGAACTTTTGCAACTAATCAACCATTAACCATCTTAAAATATCAATAACCATTGATTTAAACTAATTAAACTAACAACTTTGAATAAAAAGAAAATTACTGTTTATTTACATAACAGCAGCAACTAGCTGTGGGTATGCTGCTGCCAGCACCTGTTTCACTCCTCACCAATGCATTTGTTCAAACTTAAATAGGACTGACGTTAACTAAACTTCCCCAATCAATTCCCTGTTAAACTTAACCCCTCAAGTATCATATTTAGCCATGTTTGGATTTAATTGCAACATCCCAAACAGCTAACACAAAGTCAGCCGGTCATGTTCTTTCTCAACCAAAATTTAACCACAACAAATGTAAATTTCCGAATATATAAAATCTGTTATGATTTTCTTTGGTAACTCACTCCCAGCACCTTCAAGCATTTACTAATTCAGCAACACTCTTCTAAATTTTATTGGAACAGATTTTTACTATGGTTCATGCTTAACCGTCATCTTAATTTCTTAACTTCTGAAATTATTCTCCAATGCCTCCAACATAAATTCAGACATGATATTGCACTTTAAAGAATAATTCTATAACTCTAGTTTCTGCATCTTTTATTTCACCCAAAAGCCCTTATTCATATATAACTAAATCACCAAAGTACATTCCAAATTGAACAAGCCAACTGAATACTATAAGAACAGGTTTATATGCTAGTTTAGGTACTGATTTATATGCTAATGTCTATGCTGGACTTTACCCTGGGCAGCAACCACCAGGAGCCTAAGTTGCCCTTAGCGCCCAGGTTAAAGTTATTCAAAATTGGCCTGGGCACCAACCACAAGGACCTGAGTAGTCCTGGCGCCCAGCCATAATCACACTCTCTCATGCGGCTATTACAACAAACACATGGACTGAACTGTTCCCTCACCATCTAATCACTCAATACAAATTCATTCTCTCATAAACAATCAATTTATAAACATTTGAACTTAAATTATCCATAATAACAGTCTCTAAGAAAATCAGACGCCCAAATCAGCAATAACAGAAATTTCAGCATCTCAATATTACCAAGCCAATCGATTTATTCAGTTCTAATCAACTCAAAACAAAACCAGAGATGCTACTTACCGATTGGAAGACAATCCATAGCTTAAACCTTCCCAAATCGTCAAGCACTCTTCCAGAAATACGACGAACTCAGCCGCTGCCTTCCTCGGTTCTAGGCTTCAATCGGACCAGAACAGATCAGATCTGAGATCTGATCTTGACGCCCTGAGAATGCTGCCACAAGTGAGAGCAATTCCAGCTCAACCAGCATTTGAACTTTTCTGGAATTGGATGGAAATCACTAAGGTTTCTGCTCATGAATGAAATCAAGTTACTGCAACAAGAGCTCTCAGCTCTATCTTCGAACAGCAACCAATTGGCCACCCAAAGAATATTCTGATCACGAGCAATCCTCCAAATTACACCTCAAACCCTATCCTATCTCTCTGAAATTTCAGATCTCCAGCTCCCTCTCGAGTTTGCTCAACCTCTAGATCTAAAGAGATGAACGAACCAATTGTGGTATAAATAGTTGCCCCCAAGAGCCATATTAAGTCATGATCACATGCTACTACACTTCACTTTACCTTCTGCACCAGCAGACTTATCTGGCTGAGATTTCCTGCATGCCACCCCATCGAACCACTTTGAACAAACCAAATTAAAACTTGGCTGTAGCTCAGACCTATTTAGATATAATCAGCCCATTCCGTTCGACCAAAATTTCCGGTTTAACTCCTTTTCTTCATTTCTGAAATTTTTCTATCAATTAAATAAATTCATCAACCATAAATTTTAATTTTTATTTTTATTAAAATTTTTGATTTTACAAATACAAAACTGTTTGATAAACAGTTCTAGAAATGAATTTCAGCAAGTTTTAATATAAGAATCCAATATCAAGATCGATAACATAATTCACACTTTGCTAAGATGCACTAAGCAGTCACATCCGATCAATATCTCAATCACATGCCTCCAGCATGTATTCAATAATAATATCAAGTGTTGTGATTTCAGTGTCATTGTAGGACTCACAAAGATAGATAAACCTTTTGAGATGATTCTCAACCAATTGCTATACCACCGTGCGACTTAGGAGCAATGCTACTAATGATACTCAAGTCCCATGCAGCGCAGCTTAGACAAGAGCCGTAGTCACTGACTTATTGCACACGTACCCATCAGAGTTGGCATGTACCACCAGCATGCAGCACCAAAATCAATACATGGAGATGGTCGCTTATCCACATGTACAGGGAATCACCAGCGGCTCACCAGGGTGTCCCTCCAGACATAGGACCTTCCTAGACAAACTAACTTGCAAAGGAAGCGCGTCGCATATAGGAGTAATTCATCCCAAATGACATATCCCTCAGCTATCTAGCTACAACTATGGATCCATAACCAGCTATGCCCACTAGACTCCAAAATTCCCTAAAATATAATATTTCTATAAGGGTTGGTGCCTAGCGGCATATAGAGGTTAAATTTGTTAATTACTTCAATATTCGGTCATCTGAGTTCTGAATTCTCTATATACAGTTTTCTGGTTTATAGTGTCATTTAGAAGATGTTCTAGCAATTAAATACAAGTTAGGTTTTCCAAAAACTAGGTTTCTCCATTTCTTTCAAAGTTTGGCAACTAATGTCCTAAATACCTTCCTAATTTATTTTTCTGTAAAACTGGGAATTAGATAATTTATTTTGGTCTTAAAACATCTTATTTAATCATTAAAATTGTCTAAAAATAGTTTGGAATTGAATCAGGGTGTGAAATTATGAAAATCTGCAAAATCTGAACAGAGCGCCTAGGATCGCTCAGGATCGCCCTAGCGGTCTGTGGTCGGCGGTAGTTCAAATCAGAACGCCGACGATACGTCTTCAAGCGGTCTACGGCGGTCTACGATTTATAACGAGCGCCTAAGATCGCCGAGAACAATCGAGGTCGGCGGTCGTTCAAAATCGAACAGAATCAGTTCCAAAACATGATTTTTCTCGTCTAAACTCATTCTAACATATTTATAACATGATTATCAAAATATATACATCATTACATATCATAAAAACATGCTTTTGTCGATTAATCACATGTAAATACAAAAACGAAGGTAAACGGTGTCACCTACCTCTTTCGTGCGTGGTTTCTCTCCTTCTTCTCCAAACAAAAGTTCTCACAGACGCAAGGTACTCCCTGGACGATGAAGAACACAAAAACCCAGGCTTTTCTTCTTCCTTTTCTTCTTCTTCTCCTTCGGTCGCTCGTTCGCTCAAGGTTGTCGCTTACGGCTGTTGAATACAAGCGAAATACGAACGTGTAATGTTTTAGGTTATTAAACTAATACTTATACTCACGGATCCCATGTATCTCACATACACCAAATTCCATACACACGCCCAATTAGAATACATACCTCGATATCTCATGATCGGACGGTCAGATCTGCGTCCAATTCTAGATCTCCACTAATTAGATCATCCCCTACAATAATAAATTATTTCTATCAATTATAACTCTCACTAATATCATTTATTAATTTAATTTTTTATTTAAGGAAAATTTGGGGTTTTACATCCTCCCCTCCTAAAAGAAAATTTTCGTCCTCGAAATTTACCTTGTGGTTCTGGAAATAGGTTGGGATACTTTCTCTGCATTTCCGATTCCAATTCCCAAGTAGCTTCCTCCGTTGTGCGATTCTTCCAAAGTACTTTCACAAGTGAAATCACCTTAGTAGGAAGAACCTGCTCCTTCCTGTCCAAAATCTCAACTGGATGCTCCTCATAAGTCAAGTCCCCTCGCACTACTATCGGCTCATGCTGAATGATATGAGTAGGGTCATGCAAGTACTTCCTCAACATAGAAACATGGAATACGTCATGAACTCCTTCCAGCTGTGTAGACAAAGCCAATCTGTATGCTACTGGTCCCACTGTACCCTTAATCTCAAACGGACCTATATATCTTGGAGCCAACTTGCCTTTCTTTCCAAATCTCTTAATCCCACGAGATGGTGATATCTTCAGAAATACCAAATCACCAACTTCAAAATGCAAGTCTCTTCTTCTGATATCTGCATAGCTCTTCTGACGACTCTGGGCTATAAGCATATTCTGCCTAATCTGATTCACCTTCTCAATGCTATCCTGTACAATCTGCGGCCCAATAAGTTGTCTTTCTCCAACTTCCACCCAACACACTGGGGATCTACACGGTCTGCCATAAAGTGCCTCAAATGGTGCCATCTGAATACTCGCCTGATAGCTGTTATTATAGGCGAACTCCACCAATGGTAGGTGCTGATTTCAACTGCCTCCCCAATCCATAACACAACATCTCAGCATGTCTTCCAACGTCTGAATGGTACGCTCAGACTGTCCATCTATCTGAGGATGATAGCTAGTACTGAAATTAAGCTTAGTTCCTAAAGCTGCCTGAAATGCAAGCCAAAAGCGTGCCGTGAATCGTGCATCTCTGTCAGACACTATAGAAACTGGTAATCCATGAAGTCTCACTATCTCCTTGACATATAACTTAGCTAAAGACTTCAACGGCTGCGTAGTGCTCATAGGCAAGAAATGTGCTGACTTAATCAGTCTATCCATGACAACCCAAATAGCATCTTCTTTCTTTGCTGTCAATGGTAACCCAGATACAAAATCCATAGTCACATGCTCCCACTTCCATTCTGGAATAGGAAGTGACTGAAGTAAACCAGGTGGTTTCCGATGTTCAGCCTTCACTTGTTGGCATATCAAACACTTTGCCACATACTCTGCAATCTCTCTCTTCATTCCTGACCACCAATAGATTTCTTTCAAATTCTTGTACATCTTCGTATTTCCTGGGTGAACTGCATACCTCGATCTATGACCTTCTGTCAATATTTTCTCCTTAATCTCCTCATCAGCTGGAACACAAATACGGCCTCTATATCTCAATAGCCCATCTCTATCTAAAAAATCTACAGCTGCCTCAGATCCTCTACTCATCATCTCCCTAGTCTGAATCAACTGTAGGTCAATCAATTGTTTCTCCCGAATCAACTGAATCAAATCTGGCTCAATCTGAACACGAGAAACTCGGATCACTCCATCCTGTGGCATGCTAAACTCTCCCTGCCAATCTCTGACTGAATCAACCAATCTACACTGGCTCATCATGAAAGCTGCTAAAGTAGCTACCTGATCATCAACTGCACTTTTTGTAAAACCCCAGTTTTGGAAAAAAATAATAATAAATAAAAATAATAGAAATAATACTAGATAGAAATATATATATATATATACATGAAAATGGACACCGGGATTTTGATAGATTTAATCAACATTTAATTATTGCTGGAGATTGGGGTCATTAGTGGCAAAGGAAATAAGGCAGAATATTATTAAGAAATTATTTTCGAACTTAAAAGTATTGTGGTAAATAAGTACCAGCAAATAAGTAACCCGGGCACAATCAAGTTAAATAAGGGGTAGAAAGGGTATTCCGACGGTTAATTAGGGTGAGTCAGGTTAACCCTAGTGATGCCTATAAATAGATAATCAATGTAAAATTTTGGGGAGACGGAGAGATTGGGGAAATGTTGCTGCTCCGAAAATTAGGGCGGCGGCCGAAGCTTGGGACTCAAATGGAGTCCATCAAAAATGGTTGGAAACTTGAAGAAGATCTCCAATACCAGGTGAGTGGCACTGTTTTAACACCTGGTTTTGGGTTATTCGTAGTTTTAATTGGACTGCATATGATTGTTGAACGAGTTATTCACTGATTTTCTGGGCGGAGATAGTCCGAAGGTTTTTCTGTACAGTTAATTGGGGATAAATGGAAAGTGTTTTAGATTAATTTCAAATTAGGTTTGAATGTGTTCTGGGGGTATTAGGAGACTAGTGAAGTGGTTACAGACTGAAAAACTTCGGCCAGAGTCGAAGATTTGGAGTTAACAGAGAACCGAAAAACGCAGTGGGTATCCGCCCACTTGGCGCCCACTGGCGCCCACTTCGGGAAGTAGGCGCATGGGAAAAATACACATGGCGCCTACCTTGCGCCTACCCCGCGCCCTTCTCGCGCCCACATAAATTGGATGCGCCCTTCTCGCGCCCTTCTCGCGCTCACTTACCATCGAGTGAGCGCATACCCAAAATTTAGCCTATTGACTATCCGCCTACCTCGCGCCTACCTTGCGCCTACCTCAGGAGGTGAGCGCATAGTCCCTTTTCTTTGCCGAATTGCCTGTTTGAGTAAACTAAGTTGGATTTTGATGATAGGAGGTTTCAAGCACTTAACAAATGACTTGTTTAGGACTCTAGAGACAATATTACCTATGAGAATATTAAAGATAAATTCTGGAAATTCTTAGGAGCTTCCAAGGCAAATTTAGGGCTAATTGTAGGGGATGTTCTGGATACCAAATACTAGGAGATTCTATCTTAGTTCTCTTTGGTTAAACACTGTACTTGGTTGAGTTTTTATTAAATCCTGTTTTTCTTAATGGCAAGTTTTGAAATGTGTTGCAAGATTATTTACTTGTGTGAGTTGATGTTCTGGTTGGAACACTTGTGTGAGTTGATGTTCTGGTTGGAACACTTGTGAGCTGATGTTCTGGTTGGAACACTTATGTGAGTTGATGTTCTGGTTGGAACACTTGTGTGAGTTGATGTTCTGGTTGGAACACTTGTGAGCTGATGTTCTGGTTGGAACACTTGTGAGCTGATGTTCTGGTTGGAACACTTGTGAGTTAATGTTCTGGTTGGAACACTCGTGTGTGTTGATGTTCTGGTTGGAACACTTGCAAAGAATTACAGTTCTGGTTGGAACAACTTGTGATGTGCATACTAAATGCGGTGTTTTATCGGAGATTTATCGGTTTTGGGTTAGTTTGTCCTGAATCCAGAGTCTAAGCTTAGTAATGTGATGCCTTTGTTTAATTGGGAAAATGGCATGGTCATGGAGTGTTGCCACGACCGGTGTAGAGCAGCCAGATACCCTGAGTAGGCCTGGTTGTCAGTGCCGATACCCTGAGTAGGCCGGCACTGGATGACGAAACCCTGAGTAGGCCGTCATTTCAGAGTATCCGAAACCTTGAGTAGGCCAGAACTGTGTACATGGAGGTGTGGAGGTCACTCTGGCATGTTGATTTACCAATCAAAAAAAAAAAGAATTGCATAACATTGACTAGGGTGGAAGTTCTTTGTTATCTGATTTTTGGCATATATATATTATTGGATTGTGGTAACATTAGGGTTTTCTTTATCGGTTTCATCGAAGTTTTGCCTACTTGCTCGTCTGATTATTCGACTCATATTGTGCAAACTGGAAATTTTATTTGTGCATGCATGTGCTACTCGCTAAGATATTCGTATCTCATTTCCTTGTTGTTGTTTGTTTTTCAGATACGTGGGAGAGCCGGTACTTGCGGGTTATGTATGGGCTATGTGAGTTATTATTTTGGGGTTATTTTAGCACACTCTGCTTTGCAATAATATTGACTTCATGTTTTCCTTACTCTGGTATTGCGATCCTGTTAACTTTAATAACCTCTGGATACGAGTTACGGGTTTTTCCATGTGACTCGGATCTGGGGCGTTACACTTTTTCTACTCAAAGCATCCGCCACTACGTTTGCTTTACCAGGGTGGTATTGCAAAGTGAACTTGAAATCCTTTAGCAGATTCATCCACCTTCGCTGCCTCATATTCAAGTCTCTCTGTGAAAACAGATATCTCAAGCTCTTATGATCAGAAAAGATCTCAAACTCTACCCCATAAAGGTAATGCCTTCATAGCTTCAGTGCAAAGACTATGGCTGCTAGTTCTAGATCGTGGATAGGGTAGTTCTTCTCATGCGGCCTCAAAAATCTCGAAGCATACGCTATAACTCTGCTAGAGCTGGCAACGGGTCGGGTCGGGTTCGGGCCATGGTTAAATGGGTCGGGTTCGGGTTGACCCGATTACTGGCGGGTTGGGAAAACCCCAAACCGAACCCAACCCGCCAACCCGATTATATTTTTTTATTATTTTTTATTTTTTCAAAAACATTATTAAAATAGGATTATGGGGTAATCGGGTCGGGTTCGGGTCATAATCGGGTTGGCGGGTCATAATCGGGTTGATTCATGCATATTTTTTTACACTTTTTTTTAAATCGGGTTGGCGGGTCATAATCGGGTTTGACCCGATTACAGGCGGGTTGGGAAAACCCCAACCCGCACCCGACCCAATTAATAAACGGGTCAACCCAACCCGTTTATAATCGGGTTAAACGGGTTGACCCGTCGGGTCGGGTCAATTTTTGCCGGCTCTAAACTCTGCCCTGCTGCATTAATACACATCCCAAGCCTATCCTAGAAGCATCACAATATACTGCAAATGCCTCGTCCATGGATGGCACAATCAAAACTGGGGCAGTAGTCAACCTCTGCTTCAATTCCTGGAAACTCTGCTCACATTTCTCATCCCATTGGAACTTCACTACCTTCTTGGTTAGATTAGACAAAGGTGCAGCTATACGTGAAAATCCTGCGATGAATCTCCTGTAGTAACCTGCCATACCAAGGAAACTCTTGACCTCTGTCACTGTCGTAAGTCTAGGCCATTCTGCCACTGCCTTAACCTTCTCAGGGTCCACAGATATACCCTCTCCTGAGATAACATGACCTAAGAAAGAAATCTGCCTTAGCCAAAACTGACACTTGCTGAATTTCCCATACAATCCGTGGTCTCTCAAAGTGTGCAACACTGCCTTCAAATGCCCTATATGTGCTTCTCGGGTCTTAGAGTATACTAGGATGTCATCAATGAACACCACTACAAAGCTATCCAAGTACGAATGAAAAATCCTGTTCATGAGGTCCATGAAAACAGCTGGGGCATTGGTCAACCCAAAAGGCATAACCAAGAATTCATAATGCCCATAGCGTGTACGAAAAGCTGTCTTCTCTATGTCCTCCTCTGCCACTCTCAACTGATGATATCCTGACCTCAAGTCTATCTTAGAGAACCAAGATGCTCCTCCTAACTGGTCAAACAGGTCATCAATCCTACGCAACGGATACTTGTTCTTCACTGTCACTTGATTCAGTTGTCTATAATCAATGCACATCTTCATACTACCATCCTTCTTCTGCACAAATAGAACTGGCGCGCCCCATGGCGACATACTTGGTCTGATGAAACCTTTTTCCTGAAGTTCATCTAACTACTTCTTAAGTTCCTCCTGTTCTGGTTTCGCAAGCCTATAGGGTGGCTTTGAAACTGGAGCCGTACCAAGCATCAACTGAATCCTGAACTCTACTCCTCTAGCAGGTGGTAATCCAGGTAAATCCTCTGGAAACACATCCGCAAACTCCTGTACTACAAGTACATCGGAGATGACAAGGGTGTCACTCCTAAGCTCCCCTGCTATCACAGACGCTACCAGACCAATCCGTGACTTCAACCCCTCACATTTGAAATAATGAGTGGTTTGATCCGGTCCTCTAACTATCACTGTCCCCGCATAGCAATCCAATGTCACATGGTGTCTACATAGCCAGTCCATCCCCAATATCACATCAAAACCTCCAATGTCTAAGGCAATCAAATTGCCAGACAACTCCAATCTACCCAATCTAATCATGCAGTCTCTATACATATACTCCACTCTAGTAGACTCTCCCAAAGGTGTGTGCACAGACAATGCAATATCCAATTTAGTGGGTGACAAACCAATCCGTCGTGCACAAGCAGGTGACATAAATGAATGGGAAGCACCAGAATCAAACAGAACACATGCTGATCTACCACAGATGAAAAGAATACCTCCAATCAGCTCAGGTGCCTCGTGATCAACCTCGATATTCTCCATACGATCGGGCTCACGCTCCTCATGTGCATCCACTGCATATACTCTCGCTGGTTGCGACTGCTGAGCAGGTACTGCCTGCCTCTGGCCTCCTCTCTGAACTGGTCCTCTGCCTTGGGGCTTCTGCCCAACCGGTGCTCTCTGAGCTGGTTGCTGAAATTGTGGCCTCTGTGGAAAAGCAGGCACGGTCTCTGGCTGTGGTAATGCTGGTCGTGGCACTGCTAACGGCTAATAACTAGGAGAGAACCGACAATCCGTGATTCTATGACCTGCCTTTCCGCATCTGTAACAGGTGCCCGATGCTGCGACACACAGTCCAGGTACATGGTATCTACCACAATTGGCACATATCTTCGGAGCTGGCCTATACTGTCCTCCTGCAGGCTCCGCCCTAGTCCAGTCTCTGGGTCTCTTGTTTCCACCAAGGAAACCTCTCTGATCTGCCGGCCTCATGGGTGGTCTAGCTCTGCTCTGGTTCACTCTAGCCTCTATGTACCACATCCTTCAGTTTGGTGCACAAGAGTACTGTCAGCATACTCTTAATCTCAGGCTTCAGACCCCGCTCAAAGTGTGAAGTCAGCCTCCTCTCATTCTGTTTCATGTGGGGTGCAAATCGGGACAAGGCTGCAAATCTAGCCTCATACTGAGCCACTGTTTGGCTTCCCTGAGTAATCTCCATGAATTCCCGCTCCTTTTTTAGCTGGACTTCCTTAGAAAAGTACTGGTCATAGAAGACCTCTCGAAATCTGTCCCATGTCATGTACGTAGCCTGTGGATCCTGCCACTTCCTGGCTGTCCACTAGTGAACTACCTCTCCCTCAAACAAGAATGCTGCCAAGCGCACTCTCCGATCCATCGGGAATCCCATAGCCTCAAAAATCCACTCAACTCGCATCAGCCATCTCTCAGCTTCCATAGGATCTGGACGTCCACTGAAGATAGGTGGATCCAGTTCCTGAACTGCTCAAGATCCTTGGCCGTATGTATGGCCCTCTCATGTACAGGCTCATCTCCGTGACCATTGCCACCATTTCCACCATTGCCATGCTGGCTCAGTCTCTCTTCCCTTTCCTTGGCAAGAAGCTCTGCCAAGCTACTAACAAATTTACTTGTTAGAATCCAATAATTCTAGGGGTTCTATCTAGCGTACTCACAATCCCATTCCTCTAAAGCTGGCTAATCTAAGGTTAAGACCATTGCTCTGATACCATCTCTGTAACGCCCCGAACCCAGGTCAGTGCAAACCGGCACCCGACCCGAACCCGGTTCGCTACTGTAACAACCCGAATTTAGTTCAACAACCAAATCCGAGGTGTTACTGGCCCATATCAAATACATCATCAATAATATACCAGACCAAAGAATTAAAATCCATTCAACTTATTATACTATCAAAGTTGCAGAAACAAGTATGTGTGGAAGTGTAGTTTAAAATCCTCAAATAAACATATAGTTTGATCATCAATCATTAATATCAAGGTCTGGTAAAATAAACTGGTTACTATCTCTCTCTCATCTCTCTAATACATCAAATTCAAATGAATAATAATAATCTAATTAAAAGTGCTAAGTCTATATCATTCATCTACCTCACACAAGATCCGGATAATAGTAATCCTCCGGTGTATACTCAGCTATCTCTCCCTGGAAATCACTAAGATCCCCCTCTCGCGTATCAGCTGAAAAATGAAATAAAAGTAGGGTGAGATACGAATTTCCCAGTAGGTAACACATGCATGATTAAACGGTTCATATAAGTAAAGTAACAGTTCATGCACGATTAAGCAATATCGACTAATCAGGCTCGTATAATCATTCATATCATTCATGAATACAAAACAGTTTGATAAACAGTTCTAGAAATGAATTTCAGCAAGTTTTAATATAAGAATCCAATATCAAGATCGATAACATAATTCACACTTTGCTAAGATGCACTAAGCAGTCACATCCGATCAATATCTCAATCACATGCCTCCAGCATGTATTCAATAATAATATCAAGTGTTGTGATTTCAGTGTCATTGTAGGACTCACAAAGATAGATAAACCTTTTGAGATGATTCTCAACCAATTGCTATACCACCATGCAACTTAGGAGCAATGCTACTAATGATACTCAAGTCCCATGCAACACAGCTTAGACAAGAGCCGTAATCACTGACTTATTGCACACGTACCCATCAGAGTTGGCATGTACCACCAGCATGCAGCACCAAAATCAATACATGCAGATGGTCGCTTATCCACATGTACAGGGAATCACCAGCGGCTCACTGGGGTGTCCCTCCAGACATAGGACCTTCCCAGACAAACTAACTTGCAAAGGAAGCGTGTCGCATATAGGAGTAACTCAACGCAAATGACATATCCCTCAGCTATCTAGCTACAACTATGGATCCATAACCAGCTATGCCCACTAGACTCCAAAATTCCCTAAAATATAATATTTCTATAAGGGTTGGTGCCTAGCGGCATATAGAGGTTAAATCTTTTAATTACTTCAATATTCGGTCATCTAAGTTCTGAATTCTCTATATACAGTTTTCTGGTTTATAGTGTCATTTAGAAGATGTTCTAGCAATTAAATACAAGTTAGGTTTTCCAAAAACTAGGTTTCTCCATTTCTTTTAAAGTTTGGCAACTAATGTCCTAAATACCTACCTAATTTATTTTTCCGTAAAACAGGGAATTAGATAATTTATTTTGGTCTTAAAACATCTTATTTAATCATTAAAATTGTCTAAAAATAGTTTGGAATTGAATCAGGGTGTGAAATTATGAATATCTGTAAAATCTGAATAGAGCGCCTAGGATCGCTCAGGATTGCCCCAGCGGTCTGTGGTCGGCGATAGTTCAAATCAGAACGCCGACAATACGTCTTCAAGCGGTCTACGACGGTCTACGATTTATAACGAGCGCCTAAGATCGCCGATGATCACCAAGAACAGTCGAGGTCAGCGGTCGTTCAAAATCGAACAGAATCAGTTCCAAAACATGATTTTTCTCGTCTAAATTCATTCTAACATATTTATAACATGATTATCAAAATATATACATCATTACATATCATAAAAACATGCTTTTGTCGATTAATCACATGTAAATACAAAAACGAAGGTAAACGGTGTCACCTACCTCTTTCGTGCGTAGTTTCTCTCCTTCTTCTCCAAACAAAAGTTCTCACAGATGCAAGGTACTCCCTGGACGATGAAGAACACAAAAACCCAGGCTTTTCTTCTTCATCTTCTTCTCCTTCGGTCACTCGTTCGCTCAAGGTTGTCGCTTGCGGCTGTTGAATACAAGCGAAATACGAACGTGTAATGTTTTAGGTTATTAAACTAATACTTCACGGATCCCATGTATCTCACATACACCAAATTCCATACACACGCCCAATCAGAATACATACCTCGATATCTCATGATCGGACAGTCAGATCTGCGTCAAATTCTAGATCTCCACTAATTAGATCATCCCCTACAATAATAAATTATTTCTATCAATTATAACTCTCACTAATATCATTTATTAATTTAATTTATTATTTAAGGAAAATTCGGGGTTTTACAAGAACTGTGTACATGGAGGTGTGAAGTGTCTCCTTGGCATGTAAATTAACCAATTTAAGCAATATGCATGACATTGACCTTTCGTTGTTTTAACGGTACTGTGGTTGATATTTGATGTGAACTACTATTAGACTTTTGGATTTCCATCCCGTATTTATCTCTATTGACGTATTGGTGTTGGTTATTTGTCGGTGCATATTTATAACTGTGGTTAACTATTTCTGCATGCATATGCTACTCGCTGAGATATTCGTATCTCATTCCTTTGTTTTTGTTTTGTTTTCAGATAATCGTGGTGAGGCGACTACTGGGGTATATCCGACTGATACATATAGGGAGGAAGACTATTACTACAATCCATAGACTAATAGGTTTATTTTTAGATTGGAACTTTGACTCATTTGATGTTGGGGAAATGTAATAAAGTAGTTGATGTGGATTCGTTTGATTTTAAGTAAAGATTATTTTGGATTTCTTAGATAAGAATTTAATTGTGCACTCTGATATGGTATTAATTGCGTGATTATCCAGCGATCACACTTATTTTGGTTCCTTATCTAATCCTCTGTGAGACGTGTTATATCTTTAATGAACAACAAGGATCCGGGGCATTACAATACTAATATAAAGAGAACGGGGCAGATTCGGGCTTAAATTTCTATGCCGAATCGCCCTTCGGTTTTTTTCTTATCTACACAAGTCAGTTATGCGGTTTCTCTTTTCTCAAGTAAGTAATAGAGAGCGTTTTTTCTAGATGGCCTACATTCATTTCTATGCAGCCCCTAGTTTTTTTGAAAAATCACCACTCATAACATTTTTCTTTTTTTTTTCTAAGCACCACTAAAAACCACTTTTTCCATCTGCCATCTCTTCTTTAAATCTCCTTCTAGGAGTTGTTGAGGCTTTTAACTTATTTTTTTAAGTTCCCTATAAGTGCAAGCTCCGCGCCAGGTTGTTGCTTGAAGTTCTTACTAAAAAGAAGAAAGAAAGGTTCGTGCTTGAAGTCTCCATTTTCTCAGTTTCTCTCAATCTTGACCTTCTCCTCCTCTACTGTCTCTTTTCTCCTCCAATTTGTATCTGTACATGAAAGAATGGGTGGTATGGACACGTTCTTCATCTCCCATGGATCGCCGACACTGTCGATCGACGAATCACTGCCGGCTAGACATTTCTTAAAGTCGTGGCAGGAAAAGATGATCTTGCCCCAGAAACCCACATGCATTCTAGTCATCTCCGGCCATTGGGAGACCTCCGAGCCCACAGTCAACATCGTCCAATGCAACGACACCATCCACGATTTCTATGGCTTCCCCAAATCCATGTACCAGGTATTTCTGCTTTCCATCGATTTTTTCATCTTTCTTTCTCATCTGCAATTGGGATCTCCTTTCGTCGTTGTCTCTTATTTTGATTGTGTCTTTATTTCGTTCTGCAAAATTTTTTCATGAGGAAAGATTCAGGGTATTGTGTTGCGTACCTTGAAAAGCAAGTTTTTAGTGCTAATTGTAGAATTGGGGGAAAAGGGGAGAGGGGAGAGGCTGGATTTTTCTAATTAGTGGTTGTCCTATTTCTCTGCCTCTTCTTTCTGAAGTTCTCATCCTTTCTTTTATGCTGCAACTGTCAGATTTGGTCTTCAAAAGCCCTGAAATAGAAAATCCAATTTGCTTTACCATGCCCCTATCAATAGATCTAGCTTTTGTCTTATCAATCAGAAACCATTAAGGGTAGGTGGGTCATCCATTTAATTCACGCTATCACCTTATATATGCTAGGGGTAGTATGTGCAGCACTGCACGTATGTACTAAAACTCGTACTAAAACCCTTCATTAGATGGTTGCGTAAGTCATTGGACATAGATGGTTACATAAGTCGTGGGCAGTTAGTTATTACGGGGACATGGGAGACTTTAAAACTTTTCAGAGGCTATTCTTAGAAAAAGGAAATGTCAGGCCAGAATCTAGCAACTTCCTTTCATGGTAGAGTGCGCGTATATATATATATATATATATATATATATATATATATATATATATATATATACACTCTCGAGTCTGCTCGTGCCACCAATAAACAGTTAATGTAGATAGGCACAACACAAGGCATGATGGATAGTTGTTTAAGTGGGGCATAAAAGTGTTAAAAAACCTTTTAGGGCCATTTTAAGAGAATCAAAATGTCAGCCAGTAATATTGCTCTTTGCTTTATAAAAGTGTGTGTATAATGTATATATGCATATGTTTCATATAAAAAATATTTATTTTATTCATACACATGTCCAAATTGTATATGTAAACTATATTGTAGCGATAATAAGTTGGACCTAACTGAACCTTCCCTGATTCTGATTAGATGAGGTTAGGAGTGGGTAGAGATGGCCTGGCTGAACTGTAATGTAGATGTCTTGTATTTCATCAGGTACCCAATATCCATTGGGTCTTCCTGTGGGGCGGTGAAGGGCCAAAGAGTACCTTTTTTGTAATCCTTGATATGTTCTAGTGAATCATTCTCATCTTCTCCGACCATGGACGTAGGCATTAAAGGCTGAACCACGTACATCTGATGTTCTCTGTGTTCTTTTTTCTGCTGATTTTATTGTCATCTCGTTTGTTTTTTTTCCAACACGAACCTACCTTGATTCTGATAAGGTGATGTTAGGAGGAGGTAGGGATGGTTACCGGGCAGATTTTTGCCCCACACCTATAATATTCTCCCCTTTACTAAACTTGCTTCTAACTACAAGGTTGAGGTCTAGGTTGGTCAATTTGATTACAATGCAGCAGGCATATAACTTCAACGCAATTTTTTTTTCCAAAACAAAAAATTTAGAGAAAATTTTTTCCTCTAAAATTTTTGTCCAAATTATGTTCTCTTCCTTCTACTGTAAGTATTTCTGTTGTTACCCACAAAAGTAAACTAATATTATAAGAAATATCTGGAAGAATTTTAAAACAAATTCGTTCTTGGGTGCATATAAGTTGACCGATCAAATTGGCTTAAAAAATTAGATGAATTTCAACATTCCTTTATAGACATATCTATATTACAATTACTTCCCTCCATTACCTATCTCCATTAAAACATTCTATTTTGTTAGGATCAAGCGCTTACCACTAGACCAATAATTGTTATCAGAGCCTAGGTCTCAGGTTCAAGTCCTTCCAAGAACATACTATGCGGTTTGTGCACAGCCTACGATGCATAGGTGTTTTTTTGGGTGGGGGGGGTTCAATTCCTAGAATGCATGTTGTGGTTGTGGTAGGTGTTGGCTGTCCGCCTATAGTTCATAGGTGCAAGGAGGGACCCCAAAGAGTTTGTGGGTTTGAGTCCTGCAAGGGGGGTCTAAGGAGAAATGCTGTTGTTGGCAAGTGTTGGCCAAGTCCCAGGTTGGCAAGTGTTGGCTTGCGATCGCAGGTGCTAGAGGGGGAGATTTTTGGGGATGTTGGATCAAAGTTCAGCATCCTGCTAATGGTATAAGGAAATAAAGTTGCGCTCTAACTAATAACTTATTGGTCTAGTGGTAAGCACTTGCTCATAACATATTTCGTGATTATTAAGTCTTGAAAATAAAAAAAGTTCAAGGTGCCAAATAGATGTTATGAGTCAATATGTTGTTTCAGAGTTGGATAACCAAAATAGTCCTAGATTTTAGATAAAAATGATTTGCAAAGGAGCTAAAATATTATATATATACTATGTTCTCAAGATTCCAATGTATAGATTCACAAAGTCCAATAATATAGAAATATTCACCCATAAAATTGTGGAAGACAATTTTGGCATATTTTCTATCTATCTAACTAATCTAGGCATTGTATTTTTGCACAAATTAAGTTAGTATTTACCCTATTTGATTTGAAAATTTGGATATTTTAGCAAGTATGGATTTAGAAAGATTGACTAATCTTATATTTTACAAATTTAAGTTGGTCTTTTGGTTGGCTAGATATATAATTTAACAAAACATGCGTATGTTAAATAGACTTGTGTCAAACATGATAAAACATTGTTATGGTTATCGGGTCCTTGTCGGATCCTTCATATTTCAATACTATTTAGTATAAATAAGTTCAAAATACACAATACATGAGCCAAGTTCTCTTACACTATAGCATGGAGATGAAACAACTCTGATTCCTAGGTAAACACCCACACTCGACTTTTGTGCTGGATTCCATGATATAATTTCTGTGACCTATTTATTTCTCTTTTGACTTTATACTATAGGTTTGTGTTTTTAAGAGGGAACAGAATATAGATTTTTCAATGAGATCTAGAAAGCTGAAGATAATGGAAAACTTATTATTTTCAATATATTAGATCAGTTATTATGGGAAAAAACATCAATATATAAGCTTGTTATATGCACATGACATTTCTAGTTAGTTTATGTAATATAAACTTATTTCATAGAAGAAAACTTAGATTGTTATAATTGAACGAAGAAAATGCAACTAGGGGAGAAAGAAATTTAAGTTTTTGTTGCAATCTATGTGACCATCACATTAGTAGTTGTAAGGACAAAGTTGTGAATATTTAAGTTTCATATGAGTTTAATTCCATGTCATTTGAATGTTATTCTTCTTGGTCACCTTCTCATTCATAAGTCAAATGAGTTGTATCCTTTAAGATTGTGTTTTATTTGCAAGTTGACTGGAAAAATTGAAGAGCTAGAACATGTCTTTATGAATTTATTATTTTGAAAATACTAACGGAAGAGATAAGGACCATTAACATAGGACTTTTTTTTGGCTTGTCAACAAGTCCAATCAACTTGCAAGAAACCCTAACATGAGATTGTATAATGATGTAACTTCTGATGAATAGGTCTAAATCAATGTTTTCAATACCATACTGATAATCATATCAACCCTTTATAAACAATGATGAAACTGTGGTCCAAACAGATTCAGAGCAGTTTTATTTATTAAATACTAGGGGAATGCACGCGCTATGCGCGTAGTAAAAGAATTAGAAACAAAGAAGCATTGCAGACAATTAGTTATGATTGACACGAGGCATTAACAAACTTGGGTGTTGGGGTAAATTTGAAATAAATTAAAGGCGTTTTGGGTGTAGAATGTCAGGCAAAAAACACGGTGTTTGCTTTATAAAATAATATAGATTTATAATAACAAATGATTAAAATTCTTAAATAAAAACATAAAAAAAAAGTTGTTCTTTTTAATTTAAATCAGACTCCCAAGTTCTTCAAGTGTATTTTAATCTGACTTCTTTTCTTCTTTTTTGTTTTATTCTTTTTATCCTTTTTGAAAAATTTGAAATTTGAAGTTTCTAATTTTTTTTTTCCTTGAGTCTTTCATTTTTTTTAATGTAAAAAACTCCTTTATTAATGTTTTGGTCCCAGCTAGGTGTGTAGAACAGTCGTTTGTTACAGTATTTTTTCTCTTCTATAAAATCATGATTTCACCTTGTTTTCTTGGCTAGGTCTTTAATGCGTGGCATGATAATCTTGGTAAGATTGGATCTCATCATCACTTGTTTGTTACAGGATTGCCATAGAAAAACCTTAGAGAGTTTGGATAAGTGTTGGGTATGGTTTATAATGTCTCCCTTTTAGGGTTCACACTTCTGTTTTGTACTATATGTGTGTGTGTGTGTGTGGGGCAGAGTGGCTTTTGATAAAATAAAAAATAAAAAATAAAAAATAAAAAATAAAAGAAAGAAAGAAAGAAAAATTTGGGGAAACATCTTTTTTGCTCATTAGAGAATTTTAGCTCTGGTGGAAGGGCCTATAACTGGTGCAGTTTAGGTTTCCTTCGTCCCAAGTGGACAGAATCCTTTCCACTGCTGTGAATAAACCTCAACATTATTGGTGTTCACTGCCCAGCCCGAGATGATGGGCCCATTTGTGGACCAGCTTGGTCACCTATTTGTTGCCCACAGGGCCAAGTTGGGTTAGATTTTAAAAGCCTGAAAAGTTCTTGTGCGGCTTCGTCCCAAGTGGACAGAATCCTTTCCACTGCTGTGAATAAACCTCAACATTATGGGTGTTCACTGCCCAGCCCGAGATGATGGGCCCATTCGTGGACCAGCTTGGTCACCTATTTGTTGCCCACAGGGCCAAGTTGGGTTAGATTTTAAAAGCCTGAAAAGTTCTTGTGCGGCTTGGTCATGTATGGAAATTCTAGGCTGAATGTACATATTATATATTATAAATATAACGTTTTATCTATAAACTGTATATAGTGCTTGAATTAGGATTTTGAATCCTAATAAGCTTTTTGTATAGGTGGCATCTCTTATTTATAGGTTTTTTTTTCATATTTTAAAACATTATATTCCATTATTAGCCACAAAAAATAAAATAACTTCTGTTTCAATGGGTGGACTGGGTGGGTTGGGATATTTTAAATGTCTGTTTTAGCTGATGGTATGAGTCAGTGTTTGAATGTCGGTGAAATTGCAGCAGTGGGTTCCCTGAAATCTGCGAATTATGTTGGGGTGAAAAGAAAAAAAAAACCCGAAATCATAAGAATGAGCAAAAGTTGCTCATTCTAGTGAAAAGTCTGCAAAAAGTTCCAGAACCTGATGATTCTGTCAATTTTGGTTGATTTCCGAATAGCACCACCAGAATCTTGGGTTGTGCAGTTTGGAAACTGAGAGAGACCCTATTATTTCATTGATTGTTACATTTACCTCCCCTATAAGAGTTTAAAATTACCATTTCCAAGTAAAATGTTGAATTTCAATAATAAAGTTGGAAGTTTAATTAACTGACGTTCTAACCTTATTGGAAACTATATAAATTTTATAATTTGCCTTTATACAAGTTAAATTATTATTTTCATTTCACACGTGTCTTTTCAAATTAGAGAATTAAAATTTTTTTCCACAGCAAAAAATGACATTTATTTGGATAATTAGATTTATAAAGGCAAAATAGTTTTAGTTAATGAAATTTCAATAAATATGATTAAAATACTAAGCTGTGACTTGATAGAAGGGTTGTAAATGTTATAAACAACAAATCTGAATTTCAGTTTTTTATTTTTAGTTTTTTGAAATTTCTCAATTTGGCGGTATAAAAATTTTGTAGTATAAGCGATGTGCCAGCCAAATTTTGGTGGGGCCTGAATGAAATGGCACCGAAACTGACATGGTGAACCTTAGTGTGAAGCCATTAGAGATATGGTATCTTTGCCCGAAAGTCCACTGGTATAGGTTGCAGGTTGGATTAATTTGGTGGATTTGTAACATGTATCTGCCAAATCAGCACTCTTATTTCATGACACAAACTGAAACTGGTCTAATGCCTATTGTTACTGTCCTTGGGATGAGTGAGCTCCAACCTAAATCATATTTTTGATATTGATATCACAAGGAATGTGTTATTCCTCTAAACCTAATAAACTTTAATCTAGAAGTGGTGTCCACCTTTTGTTTACCACCTATTTCATTCTATAACAGCTTAAATACCCGGCACCTGGAGCACCAGACTTGGCAAGGAGGGTAAAGGATCTACTTACCAAGGGTGGCTTCAAAAATGTGAAGGAAGATAAAGCTCGAGGGCTTGACCATGGTGCTTGGGTACCACTGATGCTCATGTACCCAGAGGCTGATATCCCGGTTTGCCAGCTTTCTGTTCAGACACAAAAGGATGGAACTTATCACTACAATATGGGGAAGGCATTGGCTCCTTTGAGGGAGGAGGGGGTCCTTATCATTGGATCGGGTAGTGCGACTCACAACTTAAGGGCCCTCAGATCTAATGATGGATCTGTTGTTCCTTGGGCTTTAGACTTCGATACATGGTTAAAGGAATCCCTGCTAAATGGAAGGTAAAATTAATTACATCTTCGTTGAATCTCACACTCATCTCTTAAGTGCAGGATAATGCTATTGTGAAACCTAATTTAGCTGCTTCCATGCCATAAGTAGTGCTTTTCACAAAAGCTTATTTTTATTTGGAGATGGCTTAAGCAGGTTTGGCAATAACTCTCCCATATGATTCTTGCCCATCTTGCAAAAATCTCATCGGGTTATATTCCGAGCATTGTTTATTCTATAAAGTTTTTCAACTTTCTTTGATAGTTATTGTTAAGAATTTATTGTGAAGTAGGCAAATAATCATCCTTGGCAGGAGTTCTTTAATGATTTGATTAAAAAAAGAGACTTGAAAAGTTAGTTGCATAAATAATAATTATGAATAACGAATCAAATTGTACTGATAGGGCGCTTTTTCTTTGGTTATGGCTGTCTCCTGTCATTCCTCATGTATGTCAACTTTAAGAAATTGAAACTTCTACATTAATTATACAAACTTTGCTAATAATAGGGCCAGTGGAATTTTGATAAATGATACAATACTTAAGCTGTTTAGAGCAAAGTATGGCCAATTCAGTTGTATTGGTGCCCCATTTTGATGAAAATGTATCCAGATCATAAGCCAAATCATACAATACTACATCTAACTAGTTTTTGAAGTGAAGTAGAGTAAGATACATTTTGATGGTAATGCAATTCTGCTTTCAGATATGAAGACGTGAACCACTACGAAGAGAAAGCACCTTGTGCAAAGGTGGCTCATCCATGGCCAGACCACTTTTACCCTTTACATGTGGCTTTAGGTGCCGCAGGCAAGAATGCGAAGGCAGAGCTCATCCACCATAGCTGGAGCCTCGGTTCTCTTTCTTATGCCTCTTACCGTTTTCACAACTGATTTGTTGTATGGAACATGAAAACTGTGGTTGTAGGATGGAGGGTTTGTGTTGTTAAATAAACTTGTATATGTCTCCTAATAAGCTTTGGGTTCTTTTGGGTGTCGATGCATTTGTTGTATTTACAATGTTATATAAGGATAAACTGTAATTTGCATCCATTATATGGTGTTATAAAAACTTCTATGAATCCTTTTAGAGGCCAAGTTTACCACTGAGATGCACCTATGTTATGACCTGATGGAACATGAATTTCACATGGCGCATGGTTTGCCCATGGGCTGTGTACTCTCATATTTCTTCACTTAATCTACACATTTTGGACTCCTAATCCATATATATGGCCTCATTTTATGTACTAAGTTTATATGTATGTATGTATATGTATATCCTGATGCATTCACTAAAACAAAGTAGAATTACAGCTCCTATGAACATGTAACCTGCACAATAGAACAACAATGGCAGGTATTATACGAAGGAAAAAAAATGAATAGAACATTTGCGGTTTTTTGAGAATTATAAATGCAACAGAGAGAACCACCACCTGCAGTGATGTCAAGTATAAGTATTATACTTGACATTTCATCAGAACATATAGCATTTGCTGTTTTTTGGCCAATGATAATTGTGAATAAGTAACAGGACAGAGTTCACCTGCTTCGTGCCTCCGATGCAAGCCATCTAAGTGATCAGTAGCCTCTGTCACTACCAAAAATTCTCTTGCACAGATGGTCCAAGTAACCAGTTTTGACTAATTTGAGCCGGATGGTTTAAATAAAAAAAAAATCCACCATAATGTGAATACATGTCAACCAAGAGGCTTTAACAGAGTCAGGCAGCCACACATATGGTAACAATTATGTGAAGCTGCACAGAACAGTAGAACTCAAATTTCTTAAGTTTCTAAGAGCCATGAAATGTTACAATAGAACTCAAATTTCTTCAGTTTCTAAGAGTCATGAAATGTTAGGATTTCTGATAAGTTCAGCAAACATAATTTCAGAGTTAGAAAGCAATCTGAAGCTATATATTTGACATTGAGTTCAGTGGAATAGAATTAGATTGAAGGCAAATCAAGTAGTTTATGTAATATACAACAGCTTTAGGTGCATTGTCCACTGAGAAACATAATCTATAGTCTATTTAACTTTCAACATGGCCCAACTCCTTACCAACCTGGGATGATCTGTTCATATAGCATAGAAATTTATAAAACCAACAAATTCTTTAACAATAATATCATCTCAGACTTAAAAAGCTACCACAATGCATACAACTTTTGATTTACAAATACAGATATGAGCTTTGATATAGAAATGCAGACTTTATTGTAATCCCCCACCAGAATTTGAACTACTCATTGCACCCTTGGCTTGTTGTCCTCCAACATTAGGAAGAAATTAATATATATATATATATATATATATATATATATATATATATATATATATATATATATATATATATATATATATGTTATTAATATCTATATCTATATCTATACTACTATTAAAAACATGAACTACCTTAAGTGTTTTTCATTTTCACATACCTAAAATGTCCTTTCTTATAGTCATTAATTTCACATAATTATCTATTTAAAAAAACTTTTAGTAAAAAAATAAAATTAAATTAATATTTAAAAATGAGTCATTTAATTAGCCAACATTAGGCGTGTGGAGTTATTTTAATAAACTCTTAGTAAATTAGACTTCTTCTCCAATAACTATTTCAATAGAGTTTTCTCCAATACTTATCTAATAAAATAATATTAATTACAATACTTGTCTTATAAGAGTTTTAATTATTTCCTTTTTAAAATCTTTACTTTGTGCCACCATTTTCATAGTCCCAAAATGTGAACCATCCTTAATCCAGAAGATATATTTATTTATCTTAAAGATAGAATTGATAAACTTCTAAAATAAAATATAAAAAAGGGTAATGTATAAACTTCAAAAAAAATCATGAAAGTTATTAGTATGTATATCCTATATTTCATCAGGCCCTTTCTGAAAAGATATGTATGAAAACATTAATGTGGCTTATATCAGTTACTTATAAATATATTATTAAGAATCTTTATCTTTTTTAGACTCCCACATTTTTAGGGGAAAAAAGGGAGAATTCTAAACAAAAATTATTATTAAAACAGAATTTATTCAATTTGGATATGTTAAGTTGTTAAGAACAATAGAGTTTTTGTTTTTCATAGCTTCATGTCATCAGAATTTCAGAAATTTAATTCTTCAAAGTAGCTAAGCTTCAATCTTGTAGATTTAAATCTTCAAAATAGTAGGGCTTTAGATAGGTTCCTTATTTATAGGTCTACGTATGGAGAAGGCAAAGTTCTCCAGATCTAAAATTCTTTGTAAATAGTTATCATGATTTATATCGATAATTCTCTATTTTAATAGGAATTATCTAAATTTAAAAATGATTCTTATTATTGAGAATTATCAAAAAAGATAATCCTTTGGTGGGAGTCATTTAAGAATTCTTATCTAAATTTAAAAATGATTCTTATTATTGAGAATTATCAAAAAAGATAATTTCTTGGTGGGAATCATTTAAGAGTTACCTAGCTTCATTATTATTAATAATTATCAAAAAAGATAATTCTTTGGTGTTATCTTTGTTTTTGCATTTAATTTACATGGATTGCTTGGGCATTGTGCACAACTCTTCTTTGTTGTTTGTGGTTTTTTTATCAATTTAAAATTGGCCCCTTTCTTAATATGCAACAATGCAATAACTTCACTATACAGTTTCAATAACATGAAGGTAAGACTATATAAACATTTGAAAAAAAAAAAAACCACATCTTTTCCCTAAGATTCGAGTCTTGATGATGAACAATACAAATCTATTGCTTGAGAGGAGCGAATCATCCTACGAGATGCTTGGTGGTGGACTAGGCTTTCTTGGATTCCCTGGCTAACACACGAATCTTTCTCTTTCGTATGCCAACACACCCTTCTTTATGCAAGAAGGGCAGCCAAGTGGGCCAGCCAAAGTATACATATGTGCCAGCAAAATGTGATTCCAATAACTATTAAATCCTTGTTTAAAATCTCTTGAGTAACTTGGAAATTAAACTCATTATGTATGGTTAAGTTCGTTGTGACTCGGTAACAAAGTTATTTAACTTCCAAACTTGAAAGAGGTTCTGGCTGGTTTTTCAAGTTTTCAAAAAAAATACCTCTCTCTAAATAATACAAAAGCAAAAAGCAAAGAGTGATCAAAGAGGAAGGGATAATAAAAGCAGAAGCAAAGAAGAGAATTAGATGCAATTGTATACTTGAACTTTACATTGAGTAGTCTTTGTTGATTGGGTTGTCCACGCAAAACTTGATGGTGGATTAATATATATAACCCAGAAGGAGATCGATCTCTCATGAACTTGAGTCCACTCCGTTACAGAAGAAAAATAAAGACGAGAAAAAGATCATTAATATAGGATGGCTGACGCAGTTGTTTCTTTTGTCATACAAAAGCTTGGTGATGCACTTGTTCAAGAGGCGGTTTTCTTACATGGTGTGAGACCACAAGTTGAGAGAATGCAAGCTGAATTGAGGATGATGCAATGCTTCTTAAAAGATGCGGACGCCAAACAACAAGATGGGGATGAGTGCGTTTGCAATTGGGTAGCAGAAATCAGAGACCTTTCTTATCGTGCTGAAGATGTCATTGACACCTTCATTGTCAGAGTTGCATTGAAGAGAAGACAAGGCTGCTAGGCTTTCCTTAAGAGATACGCATGTATCTTCACCGAATTGGTGCAACGACGCAAGACTAGGGCAAAATTTGAAGACATCTATGCAAAGATTCAAGACACCACCAACAGATTGGAACGTTATGGCGTCAAAAAATTTGGTGAAGCTGAAGGAACAAACAGTTCAAATCAGATACAGCAATCGAGGCGGTCCTATCCTCATTTCAAGGAAGATGATGTTATAGGCTTGGAGAAGGACATAGAGAAGATGGTGGCCCGGTTGATCACGGAGGAGGAACGATATCGTGTTGTCTCTATTGTGGGGATGGGCGGTTCTGGTAAGACCACTCTTGCTAAGGAATTTTATAATCATAGAGCAGTCAAGAGTGCTTTTGATTGTTGTTCTTGGGTTTATGTATCTCAAGAATGTAAACCCAAAGATGTTTTTGTAACTATTTTGAAGAATGCGAGTCACATTGAGAGAGAGACGATGGAGAAGATGAGAGAGGAAGAGCTGGTAGAGAAATTATATGAAGTTTTGAAGGAGAAGAGGTATTTGATAGTGCTCGATGATGTCTGGCGTGTGGATGCTTGGAATAATCTAAAACCTGCATTTCCAAATGGAAAGATGGGAAGCAAGATATTGCTTACAACACGCAATGAAGAAGTCGCTCTGCACGCAGATCCTTGGAGCCCTCCCCATGAACCTCGCCGTTTAACAGATGATGAAAGCTGGCAATTGCTTTGCAAGAAAGCATTTCCTGAGGATGCTATCACGAGTTGCAGGGTTTTGGCCCCAAGTTTTGAGAATTTAGGGAGGGAAATGATCACAAAATGCAGCAATTTACCGCTAGCAGTGGTTGTGCTTGGAGGCCTACTAGCAACGAAGAGGTCATTGGAGGAGTGGAAAATGGTGCACAGAAACATCACTAGGCACTTGAGCAAAGGCCAACAGCAACATGGAGTGATGGATATATTAGCACTAAGCTGCCATGATCTGCCTTCCCACTTGAAACCATGCTTCCTCTACCTGGGTATTTATCCTGAGGACTTATATATCCGTGCGAAGGAATTGATTCTATTGTGGGTTGCAAAAGGCTTCATACCAAAACCACCACCACCATCACAAGAAACAATGGAGAATGTTGCGGAGGAGTGGCTGGAAGAGCTAGCACATAGATGCATGATTCAAATAAGCGAACGTGGATCAACAGAGAGCATCAAATATTGTCGTGTGCATGATCTTATGTGAGATCTATGCTTGTCGAAGGGAAGAGAAGAGAAATTCCTTGAGATTCTTATTCCTTCAAAAAGCTTGGAGTCAAATAGTTCTTCTTCCATAGCGAGAAAATCGCGTAGAAGTGCTGTCCATTTCAGTCACAACGAGAGTTATGTTCCCTTGGAACAACTTGATTCAAATGTTCAATCTCTTTTCCTCAGAGACAGATTTTTCTGTTAGTGTTAGTTTGAAGAAAGAGCAAGAAAAGTTTGTCTTCATGAATTATCAGCTAATTAGGGTCCCTGATCTCTGTGGTGTCAAGATCGAAGGTGGGACCTTACCTACAGAGATTGGAAACCTTATAAACTTAAGATACTTGTCATTAAATGCTTCAACCATATACGAGTTTCCACAATCCCTAGGCAATTTACATAACCTGCAAACCCTTAGGATAGACACTTATTGGGTGCCTTTCCCTTCAAGAGTACCTGATGTGATATGGAAAATGGACAAGCTGAGGCATCTAGTCCTACCTCATCATCTTCTTAATGTGAGAACTTGAGACTGGATACTCTAATTGCCTTACAAACTCTAAAAAATGCGCTGTGCAAATTTCTAATGGAAAAAAATGCAGCCAACCTAACAAACTTGAAAAAGTTGGAAAATAGATCACATCTACACATCCGAACAATTGGATGCATTCCTTGAATCCCCTGTTTTGGAGCGCATCTATTCCTTGTCATTACGTTCAAGGTCTTTTAATCAATTTTCGAATTTGAAACGGCTTTCTAGTTGTCACAATCTCTCGAAATTATACATCCACGGAGAAATATCAAAACATGCACAAAATGATTTCTTACCGCCAAATCTGGCCAAGTTAAATCTGGAGAGAACTAGATTGGAGCAAGGTCCTATGGTTGCTCTGGGAAACCTGTTTAACTTGAGGGTCCTCTACTTAGATTATAATGCATACGTTGGGAAGGAGATGGTTTGCACTTCAAAAGCTTTTTGGAAACTTGAATCTCTAATGCTTCATTCCCTTCAAGACCTAGAAGAGTTGAGAGTGGAGGAAGGAGAAATTCCGTGTCCTAGACAGCTAGTGATCAGCGGTTGCATTAAATTAAGGATGATTCCAGAAGGATTGAGTTTCATCACTAGCCTTCGAGAATTGAAGATCTGGAATATGCCAAAGACATTTGGAAACAGGATTCGTGTGGTGGAAGGAAGCGGTGGAGAGGATCTCTACAAAGTCTAACACATACCCTCCATCCAAATCATTAATGAAATGGTATGATGGGGAGGATTTTCCCTTCTCCTCGAGGGTTGCCATGCCACTCTGGTACATTAAGTATCTTTCTTGCATCTCTAAATGCTTATTTTTGTTTTTTGTTTTTACTTTTTCTATCGTAGAGCTATTAAAACAAGAAGTTATTTTGTATTTCTTTCTATCATGGCTACAATGTTCTTTATTGTTAAATCATCTTATTCAAACCGTTGTGTTGAAAGTGAAATATTTCTTGGCTTGTACTCAACTACTAGCTACAACCCATGTCCAATTATTGGACACTTACATTAATTGATTGTAAAAATACAAAATTGTAAAAAAAAAAAGAAACAAATTCTTTAGTTCTGTGTTTTGTTGCCAGTAGGCTTGATTAATTGTAAGAGGCTTCAGAATTTAAAACGAAAAAAAATATTTTTTGCTTGAAAGAAAAAGAGAAGAATAGAAGCATTATTACACTGTTATGATTTAAAAATGTAATTTGGCAATCAAAATTAAATTAGATATTGTTGTGCTTCTTCCATTGGCATTACAATTGAATTAAATAATTATGAACTCTCTCATAGCAGGAACAAAATATAGAAACAAGGATCCAGTCATAACACATAGTTTTTGATTTGCTTCATATACCATCTGCAAGTAGTAGTCATTTGAAGTAGAATTTGACCATGGGTTAACTACATTTGCAATTCCATTCGTGAGCTCTACAAGTGTTGGTTCCATTTGTGGGTCTTGTAGGTTCTTTAAGTTATGTTAGATTCATGGGTTCTGTGGTACGATCTTAGGTTCTATTATATGTTCTTAGGTTCCAGTTTTGTAATGTGTTCTCACATTCTTGTTTTATTATGTAATCTCAAGTTGTGGTTCTCAGGTTCTCTGTGTAGCAACATCTTATTTACATGAATGTTATTTGAAAGCAAAAACAAAGTTTGCTTAAGACATTATATGTAAATGAGCGCTTATTCCTCTGTTTGAATTCAATAAAAAATTGTTTCAGCCTCAAATTCTATGCCCATGAGAATTCAACTCTAAAATTCGAGCATTGAAATCTGTATTTTGGGAAATTACAAAAAACCCAGTTTTATGAAATGGAAAATTTTGATAAGAATTTAGGCTTCATTTAAATTATGCATATATGTTGATAAGTATTTAGTATGAAATATGATGTTATTTGAGCCCAAAAATTGCATTATCTTTGTTTTCCCGTGAGTTAATAACATTTTGTTTTAATATGCTTATTACTTACTATATATGTTGCAAAACTCATCAAACTAATTGTTATGTTTTTTTTTCTTTTTAGAAGAAAAGGGTCTAGCAAGGGGGCTGATTGGAAGAGAAGAGTTGCTGAAAAGTGGGCTTTAATCCTTGTCCTAATTAATTACTGATCCTCTCCGTATTTGTTAAGGACTATTTATATGTTTGTTTATACAGTGCATGTTGGTTTGTAATAATTAATTTGTTTAGGTTACATTTAATTTTTTTCTTGTTCACTATATACCATGGGTTTTGATTCGATTTGCAAAATCATACAAGGTAATATCTATCTATTCTCTTAAGGGAAACGGCTTCGGGCTGACGTGGCCGCCTCAGGCGGCCTCGCCGGCCCGAGCCTCTTCTCTTTTAAAAGAGCGTCAGCTGACCCAAAAAAATATTTTAATCTCTTAAGGGAAACGGCTTCGGGCTGACGTGGCCGCCTCGCCGGCCCGAGCCTCTTCCCTTTTAAAAGAGCGTCAGCTGACCCAAAAAAATATTTTAAAGCAAATAAATTTAAAGCTTAAGGCAAATAAATTTAAAGCTTAAGCAAAAAAATTATTTTAAAGCAAAGCGTCGCCCTGCAAAACATATTTTAAAGCCTCGCCTTGCCACGACTGACAAAAGCAAAAGCAAAAAAACATATTTTATTTAAAGCTTAAGGCAAATAAATTTAAAGCTTAAGCAAAAAAATTATTTTAAAGCAAAGCGTCGCCCTGCAAAACATATTTTAAAGCCTCGCCCTGCCGCGACTGACAAAAGCAAAAGCAAAAAAACATATTTCATTTGCAAAGCGTCCTTTTTAAAGCGTCAACTGACAAAAAAAAAAAACGTGATAGTTAATATCTTTTGACGGTAAAGTTACCAACCGTCATTTAAACTCTTTAAAGCCATACCCTGCCCTTAGATATATCAAATCAGACGTGCGTTCCATCAAAAAAAAAAAAAAATCAGACGTGCGTTGCTCTGCCGAAATCTTGCTTCTCCCTCACCCGTCTCTCTCTCAGTCTGTCTCTCTCCATCGTTTCGGCCACAAAGCATCACTCTTCACTTCTTCTTCAACTGCTCTGTGTCAGTTTTCTCCTCTTCTTCAACTGCAGGTAAGATTTTTTTTATCGTTCTCTTCATCTTCACGCGGGGTTTCTTCTGGAGTATTCCAGAACCTCGCCCAACCCACAGCAACCTCACGACCCTACCCCCTAAACTCCTATTCTTCTTTTTCCATCTCCATCGTCAGAGCCATCATTGCAGCCCGTCGTGGTGGCCGGCGTTCCGATGGTGGCTTCCGGGTTAAGATGGAATCTATTATTTGTAAGTTTCTTCCGGTTTTATTAGTGACAAAAACAAATTTATGGGTCTTAAACTGAGTAAGCCCCTTTGTCCTCTCTCTCTATCCATCCCTCTTTTTTCCTGCTCTCTAATGTTTTTATTTTTCAAAGTATCTTCTTTTGTTGTTCAAAGTTTGTAGAGGGGGTTTCTTTCTTCGTCATAAAGCGGAGCTGCTACTACTGAAGTGAATTTGTGAATTTCTCTTCTTCTTCTCTTCCTTACCAAATTTCCATATGTTTGCTTGCTTTCTTCACAATTTTGAAGTGAATTTGTGATTTTCTCGCGTTGTTGAATTTTTGTTTCGATTTTTAATGGATTTGTGATTGTTTTTGACTCGGTGATTGATTGTGCTTTGTGTTCGATCGGGTTCGAACTTTTAATCAAGATGCACGTTTCTGTTTTTTGGGGGTTTTTTTTTTGACGTTTTAATTTTTAATTTATTTGTTTATATGGGGTTCTGTGTGGTATTTTTCCAGGTTTTTGCAAACGATGGCTTTTAACTTTGAGAGGAAAAGGGTCTATTGCTTGCGATGAGCTGGAATGGAGATCGGAGTTTTTCGTGCTTTGGTTTTTGAGGTTTTTTTGTTAAACGGGTTTGAAAGGATTTTTGGGGCTGCAGAATCTTAGTGGGTTTGTATGGTTTTACAGGATAGTGATTTTATTGTAGGTGGAAATTGGGTTCTAGAGATTTTTCTTTGGATGGGTATTGATGGGTTTGTAGGGATCTCTGATATGGAGCTGTATAATCACTGTAGGATTGTTGAAAGTTTTCTGCAATTTTTTGCAGGATGTGTGGCACTGTGATATATGTA
The DNA here is from genome assembly GCA_947561395.2 of Buxus sempervirens. NCBI lineage: Eukaryota > Viridiplantae > Streptophyta > Magnoliopsida > Buxales > Buxaceae > Buxus > Buxus sempervirens. The sequence continues at coordinate 49,284,200 of OX387184.1, read as the reverse complement.
ATCGCAAGCCTGGTCACGGTTTTGGTATAAAATTTTTTCTTGCTAAATTGTTTTGGATGTTAATTAAACACTTTTGTGTTCGAGTAACAATCGACAATTAGGTTACACCGGTCATCGTTAGTTGATCTCTGGTAAGTCCATCCTCAGCCATACCTGTTTCAAGTTCTTTTAATCAACTCACTGTTATATTTAATTATAAAAAAACTTAATTTAAATTTAATGAAGACTTATTAATCAACTCATGATTGTTCATTATTATTTTGCAGAGAAATCTACAAGCATTTATCTGGATTTCAAAGATCTATATGTGACTGAGTGGTCGGAAGATATGCAGGCTACTATTGTATTCCGTAACAGATTGGCTACACAGAGCAGAATCAAAATTCACAGTATTCTTTTTTCTTAAAATCAAGTGGACGTTTTCATTTCTGTTATTCATTTTGATCTTTTTGTTCTACTTGAGTTTAAGTTCTTCTTTGTTATGGTGAGGATTTGTTTCTAATAAGAATAGAATGGGTTTCATAACATAGTAAAAAACTACATATAAAATAGAAGAATGGATAAGGAATTCCAGAGATTATTATATGTATGCAGAGTCTTCCACAAACATAATCGATAAGTTTCCATGGAGTCAAGGTGTGGCAACAACTCTGTTGTTATGTAATCTTTGTTACGAAAGTGCATCCCATACTGAACAGTGTTATGATGGAGTATCTGGTAATCAAGCGTTGTCTTGAATAGATTTCTCCCTTTAACTCAGATTTTCTATACTGTCTTTATCTTTTTTGGTTTGTTCTGTTTTTTGTTTATTTTCCTCTGTTGCTGAACATTTAGGTGGAATCAAGTGGTATCCTATATATGCCAGCTATAATGTCTATTTGTGTAGAACCTTATTCATGTTTACATCTTAATTGCTAAGAAGAAAATGCTTTAGGTGGATGAATTCGTTAAATGAAAGAATTAGTGTACAGAAAGAAAAGTCCAGCCCTTTTTTATAACTCTAAGATTTTGTATGGATTACTTGCTAGCTTCAAAAGGAAAATGCCTGAACAACCTTTATGAAATTCAGTTTCTATATATTGTTACAAGAAGTAAGTTGGTGGTTCTCCTTCATAGAGAAAGTAAATAGATATATAAAATAAAAAAGCCCTTCATGATTTCTCATCTAGGCATCAAACTTTAGAAGTCCAAGTTTGCCTCAGAATTGGTCACCTAGAATTTATAATTCAATAAGCAGTATATGTATACCATTAATTGTTCAAATCCCTACCCCAATACTTAGTAGAAGTGTAAATGTGCATGGTGCAAAATGAAGCTCTGATAAAGCATGTTTTAATTAGTTTTGCACATGTTGGATGTACCTAGACCATGCAATGTCTTTTTTGGGACCATATACATCATTTTATTTTTTGAAATTAAAGTTATCCACTAGGTTCCATCAAGATATCTTCGACATGTTGAGATATTTTCAAACTACAGGGTGTGATAAAATAAATAAAAAAGATTTGTTATGTGATTTCTTCTTCAACTAATGTGATAAAATTGATGTAGAACATTTTTTTTTCCTTCTTAACTTTGTTTCCTACCTTTATTGCAATTAATTTGCTTATCTTTACAGTTTAGTAATTTCTTCTAGCTTATGCAGCTCTACCTCCAGAGAATGAAACAAATGGCTACATATTAATCCATGCTGAGGGAGGTCTTAATCAGCAAAGAATTCCTGAATGATTCCTCTTCTGTTAGATTATCTTAAGTGTAAACAATGCTAGATATCTTTGGGAGAATATCCCTTAAATTTTATAACGTGGTTTAAATATAAAAGTAACTTGGTTTAAAGAAAACATAAATAAGATTTAACAGAGGAGTCCACAACTTGATTCAGAGGACTCTACAATTTTGCTTTTAGCAAACCTACATAGTTTGACTTGCTTCACTAATATAGAATGTACTATCAAACCCAAACCAAAAACTTGCGGCCGTTGGCCAGCCTACATGAGTCACTCTATATATATATATATATATATATATATATATATATATATATATATATATATATATATATATATATATATATATATATATATATATATATATATATATATATATATATATATATATATATATATTATAACAGTAGCCGCTGGCTATGATTTTTCCCTCATCCATGTGTTGCCGAGGTGGAATATAAGAAAAGCAATTATAGGTGGTTCTGCAAAGTCATCGTTGCTCTCTTCTCAAAGCTCTTCTCTCTTCTCAACGGCAAAGTTGACGTTGCTGTATATATATATATATATATATATATATATATATATATATATATATATATATATATATATATATATATATATATATATTACATTGACTGTGAAAACTAAAATTGTAACATTCCTCACAAATATTATTGTCTTAGATTTATTCGGAATACCTATAGGAAACATCATCAATCTCCAACACATTTAAGTGTTTCTTGGTTGCCTTTTAGCTTAATAGTCCCTCTTATCATCCCTTTCTTCCTCATATTTTTTCTTCTTCAATTTGCTAAAATAAAGCATGTTGTTTTCATTGTCGATTCCAAGTTCTTATTGAGAGGTTTTCTTTCTACTCCTTTCTCAGAGGATCGAAAGTACTCTTGACTTTCATTGCATTCTTGATAAGCAAGGATCCAAATTATGGATTGGACCACCCCTTGCTTAATGAATTGAATGCCTTAGATGATCCTTAAAGAATACGTATGTAATTCTACTTGCAAATTACTTTTTCCTTATCAGTTCTTTTGGTATTTCTCTTTGTAAACTTCCACAAAATAGTAACAATGGTTTTTTTTTTTTTTGCGTCTTTGAAATACCGAGTAATTGGATTTGGCAAATATGCAGGGGCCATACATGTTAATGGGGAGAAAATATCTACTGTTGGTTTTGTATTAGCAGCCACATGTAGTCTGAGGTCACAGTGAATTGGCTCTCTTCATGATGTTGAATTTTTTTTCCCTTCAGTTTCCTTCAGAACTTTGTTCTGCTTGACAAATTGGAATTAATCATTGATGCATTAACAGTAATTGGAGAGAGCTTTTTTCAACATTATTTTTTTTCCTTCTCAGGTGGGGTGGAGAATGTAGGAACAACTTCTTAGAGAGGTGCAAAACAGGTTCATAAATTAGTCCAATCCCCACCAAATTGAGAAGAAAAACACTACAAAAGAAAATATGTTACCAAATCATTTGATTTCTTGCCCCTTAAAATTTTTTTTGCTCTTTCCTTGAATCTGTGCAGATAGACTGAACATGAAGACCGGTGCCAGCGGGGGAAGATCGATCTTGGTGCTGCTCAACTTACAGAGGTGCAAAACTACAGGTGTCTGTTATCATTTATAGTTAGTTTTCTCCTGTATAATTTCTTTCTTGCTGGAGTTGTTTTTAAATATTGTTTCCTTTTATCAATAAGGAAACAAGATCTTTGCAGCTACATCGAATGTGGGCGGAAAATCTCCACCAAGTTATTTAAACTTGGAGGATTGGCTTCATACCTAACCTCCTGCAGAGATCTACTTCCTTGGGTACGTTTCCTTTCATCAAAATTATATCTTGATTTGAGAAAATATTTCTGTTATTTGGGATCACCTTAATTTGTTTCACATAATGTATACATGAATGGTTTTTCACTAAAATCCGTGACATCTTTTATTTATCTTTATTTTGTTTTTGTCTTTGTTTTTTTCTTAATGAGTGATATCTTTTCCTTTCTTTCCATAGAACATGATAACCGATGCTGGAAATTGAGAAACTTTTTTCACTGCAGACACTTTAGACGGCTATGGTATGAAAAGTCTAATTGCACAAACTGCCCCAAGGAAATGCAATTAGGTCATTAGGAATATGCTTAACCTAACTGTTCAATAATTTGAGGCTTCCTACCATTGAAACGTTGCATTCTATATGGACAATATATAAGTTTTTGATATGTAAAGAAGGGTAAATTTGTCAAAAAATGTACTTAAAGTTTAATAAAGTTTTTAAAGAAGGTGAATAGATTATTAGCATTTATCTATTATGTTAAGGTAAAGAGACTTGGGTTAACGTGTCCGCTTTGGCCAGCCTCGCCGGTGCGAGCCTCTAACACAGGGAGGGTCAAAAAGTATTTAAAAATGGTCAAAAACGTTTTAATAAGCTGTCGTACAGTGAATATCCATATATCAAAAAGTCTTTTTTAATGAAAGATAAAAAAAATAAAAAATAAAAAAGAAACCCCATTTCAATATTGTCATTAAAGCTGTATAGAGGAGATATTAATGTGGAGCCTCTAATTGCAGTTATATATAACAGCATATATCAAAAAGGAGATGCGGCTTCAAACAATCTCTTGGTGTTCTAGACGATTCGGTATTTTTTGTCCAAGATATTATCATACATGCGTAAGGTATTGGAGTTTTTGTAAAATTTTTTAAACAATTCATCTTTTTTAAATTCACTCACTCCCTCCAAATTTATTATCAAATCGTTTGAATTGAAGGGCCAAAATTTGTCTCCTACTATTTATTATTAATAAATAATAAATAATTATATTATTATATACCTGTAATATTATTGTCTAATATAATATTTAGTATAATATTTTTAAAATAAGAAATACCGAATGGGAAAAGTAAAAAGCAAAAGCTACTTTATAAATTTAAAATAAAATTTCTATTTTTTCTTTCCTTAACAAAGGCAAATAGTTCAAGTTCTTAAAAAAGGGTTAATAATAACTTTAAAACTTTACAATATATTGAATTCTACGTGTAAATACCCACCTGTGCACAAAAATATTTACAACTTAGAAATGCTGTATACAAAAATATTTATAATTTAAAAAAATCCCAATTTTTTTGGAGAATTTAAAAAATAAAAAATTATACAAATGTCAATGTTTATAATTTCTTTTTCTATATTTTCTAATATTTTTAAATTTTTTCTTAAACTATCATATATATTAAACGTAATTCCCGTGCGTAGCACTGGTTCCAATGCTAGTATATATTAAGCGAAAGGGGTGGCTGCTGACGTCCCCCCCCCCCCCCCTCCCCCCCCCCCCCCCCCCCCCCCCCCGGGCGTTGCTTTGGGTATCAGAGCCTAAAAAAAAAAAAAAGCGTGCTTCGGGTATCCAAGCCTAGTCCGAAGTTTTTCAGTTTTTAAAAGTAATTTAGATTTAGTCATATCATTTTTATAATAATTCCAAATCAGTAATAAACAAAAAAAACTTTCGTTTTTCAGTTTTAAAGCATTTATTTAACTGCCGTAACTTTTGACTTTCTTCGGTTTTTAAAAGTAATTTAGATTTAGTCATATCATTTTTATAATAATTCCAAATCAGAAATAAACAAAAACAATTTCCGGTTTTCAGTTTTAAAGCATTTATTTAATAATAAAAAAAAAACGTGCCGCAACTTTTCGTTCTTCGGTTTTTGAATCCCTCTCTCTACACCTCCTTCTGTCTCCCCTTCTCGGTCTCTGTCCTCCTTTCGTCCCTCTTGCTTTCTCGCTCACTCCCATTGTTCTCGATCTCCCTTCCTCTCTCTCCTTTGGTTTCTTTTTTTTATTCCATCTTCAGAAACACCAGATTTTTTATGCGGTATCATCAAGCAAGCTTTCAACATGTGGAGGGGGGATACGGGAGCGGGGGTTCCTTCTCCCGCAAGTTTCCACTTGCAGCCTCTGGGCTCTTCTATATCATCTGAAGCAGCTATTTTTGAAGAATTTAGAACCACCCCGGTGACGTTTCGTTTGCCAAATCTAGCAAACTCTTTGCATTAGAAATCTCATTGCCTTGATTAGGAGCAACACCCTCTAACATGGCTTCGACTTATCGGAAGCCTAAAATGGCAATTATGGAAAAGTGCCAAGATTTGGGATCTGAATATTGAATTTATCGTGTTGACTCCAACTATTTGGGATGTGGCATTTTTTCTAATGTTAAGACTTTGTTATTGTTTTCAATTTTGAGTTTGTTGTTTCCTAATGAGCTATTCAACTATTTATTAATATGTTATTATTATTATTTTGGCAATGTAGACAATTCAATTTTTTCACCAAAAGTTTTTTTTTAATAGTAGTAGTACTCTAATTAGCTGGACATCTTTTATTGCATGGATAGACATTGATTTGCATTGTCAAACAGATCAAACTGCTGCCACTCCTATGACTTGACATATTGCTTCCTAGCAAATACCACAAAATTCAACGTTTACAATTTATGAAATTATCAGATCTTTTAATAAACAACATTTTTAATGCTTAATAGTAGTCACATATCTTTTGGTTTTACTTTATTCTTATTCTATTTTATTTTCATTTCAGGACCTCACAACTGTTTCATGGAGCTTGCAATGTTTTATAAGAAGGGAATTCTTAGATGCACTCACACTTTTGAAGTTTCCTGTACATAGTACATACTACTAATCCATGTATTTATATCCATTTTCACATTCATGTAACTATATAAGGTTTGTCACACCAGGTGTATTTTAAAGTTCTTATGAGATAGTGTTTGCCGTTTAGATAATTAATTCTAATTCTGTTATATATTTTTAATATATTAACTTTCAACTTCTACCAAAAAAGAATCTTAACTTTCAAGACAATATATAAAATAATTTATTTTTTAATAATTTTTTAACCTATTTGCCCGTGCGAAGCACGGCCAGAATGCTAGTCTATATATTAAGCGAAAGGGGGTGGCGATTGACGTGTCACCCCCCGTTGCTTCGGAGGCTCGGGACAGGCTCGCGTGCTTTGGCATGCCCGAGCCTCACAAGAAAAACAGAAAAAAAGCGGCCGTAACTTTTGATTTTTATCTTCGGTTTAAAACGACAACAAAAATTCACATTCAGTGTTTAATTTGTTTTTAATTGCAAATCAGGCATATCTTTCTATAAAACGACAATACTTGCCGCAATTTTTGACTTTTCGGTTTTTAAAAATAATTTAGATTTAGTCATTTAAGTTTTTATATTTCCAGATTAGGTATAACCAATTCGTAACTTTTCACTTTTTTTTCTTCCGGTTTAAAACGACAAAAATAATTCACATTCAATGTTTAATTTTTCTGTAATTGCAAAACAGTCATAACTTCTTCTTAAACGACAAGACTTACCGCAATTTTTGACCCTTCGGTTTTTTAAAATAATTTAAATTTAGTCATTTAAGTTTTTATATTTCCAAATCAGGTATAAACAATTCTTTACTCCTCTCTCGATCTTCTCTCTCCGTTTTCTTGCAGCCTTGGGGCTCTACTCGAGTGTTCCAGCCTCTCCGTTTTCTTGCAACCCAAGGCTCTTCTCGACTGTTCCAGAACCCCTCTTCTTTATTCCTCTCGGTTTCTCTCTCTCTCTCTCTCTCTCTCTCTCTCTCTCTCTCTCTCTCTCTCTCTCTCCGTTTTCTTGCAGCCTCCAAGCTCTTCTCGAGTGTTAAAGCCTCTTTGTTTTCTTGCAGCCCAAGGCTCTTCTCGACTGTTCAAGAACCCCTCTTCGTTCTCTTACATAAAACAAATGGGTTGAGAGCAATGGTTGGACTGAATATAAGGATATCAGCTGAGTCGGTTGCATCAGTTCTGGCTCCCTACTTTCTTCAGGTGCAATTTTTATTCTTTTTCTGTTGATTCAGCGGTAATAGTTCTAGTTACTATTCTAATGGTCGATCAAGTTCTTAGCTTTCAATTGAATTTCAAAGCTTATTTTCCATATGCCGTTCTTTATTTTTTTTGTTTATTTTATTTTTCTTCTCATTTTTTAATGTTTTTACGTTGTTCTGTATTTGGATTTTACCTTCCATGCAAGTGGGGTTGATTGATAAAAAAAATTTCATCCTATTATTAGGTCTTTTAGAGAAATTGGTTCATTTGGTGTTAATAATGTATTTGTCTGAATCTTCATTCCCTATATTTCATGATATATTAATGAGATTGACCCTCCTGATACCATGTGAACTCGAGGTTATCAGTCCTTCCTAGGAAGTTTGACCTAATTTTGATTCTTTTTGACAAAATGGGGCATGACCTACTTTCGTTTATCTTCCCTTCAACTAAAGATAATATACATGTGGTGTCATGCATTCTTAGAGTACTGTCTCTGACTCAAGCTTGAATTCCCAGATAATTTTTTCTTCTTTGTTTCGTGCTAAATAGAGTCTTATAATATTTTATCTAAATGTTATCCACCATCAAATAATTAATTGTGGTTTGAGCATTGAATTCACTCAAACAAATTCGAAAAAGTTACCTGCTTAAAGCTTAAGCATAAAAATTTTCCATAATGTGATTGGTTACTTCTTTTTTTTCCTTTTATAATGTGCAGAAGGATGTTGTGAGATCGCAGCACATCTTGATGTTCCAATGGCAAAAGGCAGCCATGAGCCTGTGAAGGTAGAAATTTTTACATCTAAACGCCTGTACTTCAATATTAATTATTTACACCCATTTATTTGATTCATACATTCTATTAACTGATAGCAGACATCTTTTTTATTCATACGTTCTATTGCAAGTTTTTCTTTATCTTATTTTTCCAAACAAATATAGTAAGTTATGTTAAAGAAGTAAAATGCCAACATTGTGCTCTTTTGACATTGTACGCTTTGATCCTACAAAATGTCTCGATCTTATTTGGTCTTTGAAGGAGAAAGTTTCATGTTGCTAAATTCAGTTTGTAATGTACTCTACAGATCTCTAGTCTTGGTAAGTCTATCCGAATACACAAAGCATGAGTGAACTTCTCTTCTATATCATCTGAAACAGCTATTTTTGAAGAATTTAGAACCACCCCTATGACTTGACGTATTGCTTCCTAGCAAATACCACAAAATTCAACGTTTACAATTTATGAAATTATGAGATCTTTTAATAAACAACATTTTTAATGCTTAGTAGTAGTCACATATCTTTTGGTTTTACTTTATTCTTATTCTATTTCATTTTCGTTTCAAGACCTCACAACTGTTTCATGGAGCTTGCAATGTTTTTATAAGAAGGGAATTCTTAGATCCACTCACACTTTTGAAGTTTCCTGTACATAGTACATACTACTAATGCATGTATTTATATATCCATTTTCACGTTCATGTATATGTTGTTAATATATTAACTTTCAAGACTTCCAAAAAAAAAAATATTAACTTTCAAGACAATATATAAAATAATTTATTCTTTAATAATTTTTTTGAACCTATTTGCCCGTGCAACGCACGGGCCAGAATGCTAGTATTTTAATAAATAAATCAAAATCCAGGGTGTGGCATTACAATCGAGCTTCTTCCACTTTCTCCCTGGGAACAGTAACAAGACCCCGTTTTCCATTTCCACTTTCATTTGGTCCACCTTCGTGTTCTCTCGTAGCTGGAATCAGTGGAGGAACTTCCCGCTGCTTCCCTCAACGCGAAGGAGAAGCCCCCAAAAGGAACCTAGACATCAATTGAAAAGGGATCAAAGACATTGCCTGGCCTCATACGAAGATGCTAGGAATACCATGTTGAGACAGAACTAATCTACTACATGTATGAAGCCTGTTGCTTCAAACACTTGATTTAGGAAGTAAAGAAAAGAAAATGCAAAAATTTTCTTTTCTTTCAGCAAAAATTTTCTTTTCTTTCATTTGGTTAAAACAAAGGAAAGTGAGTTCTCCAAATATTCTCTTTCTCTTTATCTTTTATGTAAAAAATTTTCTCCAAAAAAGTAGAGATTTTGAAAGAAATAAAATTTCATCACTTACCACTACTCACACAACTCACCCAACCCACCACTACTACCACCCGCTACCTCTCCACTGCCCACCAATGTCACTGTCTAACACCCCACCAACACCATTATTGCCAACAGCCCACCAACGCCACTATTGCTACCACCCCACGACCACCACCAATTAGGATTGTCAATGGGTTGGATCCTAATCCAAGTTCGATCTGATTCGGCTTAAATTAATTGGATTTAATCTGATTTTAATCCCAATAAAAATCTATATCTAATCAAACACGGATCCAATAATAGAATTCGTTTTTAATCGGATTTGGATTTGGAGTTTCGTGCATCCATCCGATTAAAATCAAAATCAGTTTGAGATGCTTAAAATTTATAAGGATGTTTAAATCTTTTACTAATGTGGTATATATAACCTATCCCTCTTTTCTAATCCTCAATCTCGCCTCTCACAACTCTCATTCTCACCTATCAACTATAAATCCCTCTTTTCTAACCCCTCAATCGCGCCTTTCTCAACTTTCAATCTCACCTGTAGCTCTATTTCTTAACCGGGTTCGTAAATTTTGGTTCTTTAGATTTTCTCTTCCTTTCTGGTGTTTGAATGAGATGAGAAATGATAAGAAAAGAAAAATATATTTTAATAAGATGATGAGTTGGGATGGTGGGTAAGCGAGAGTGGGTGGGTACTGATAAGGTTGATGAGATGGTAGCGGCAGCGATGATGGTGGTGGTTGTGGTGGCCGGTGGTGGCAGTTGCTACCAGCCACTACCACCGTCCTCCACAGCCCTTTCGTTACTTTTGGGATTTGATAAGTAACAATGTAGTGCATAAATATTGACGATATATCAAATGCAAGAACAAGTATATACCATTGTTTATCCCTTCAACATGTCCGCCTAAATGCCATGCCTAGGTTTTGGCTTTTGTTAATAGTTCGCGATATATACAAAGAAAGCATGCAAATAGACAAAAAAAAAAAAAAAAGGTTACATTGATATCATCACCCAAGACTGCTCCTTTCTTTGCCCATAAATAGAGATTGGAGGACACAGAAGCTACACATCCCGAAAGCACAGAATAACTAGAGTTGTTCAGTCTCAGGCTCCTTTTTAAATCTTCCAGTGGCATGGCTTCTAACAAGTTCCTTCTCAGTGTTGCGGTGATTGTGATGCTCATGGCAATCACAAGCTACCTCACCGACGCAAGTCTTCTAACCGTATGGAGTGGACCAGGGTGCACCAATATTATTGAGCAATACAGCGGTTGCGGCTGCTCTGGAATTGGGCAGCACGGTGGCTATGAATTCGTCTACGATGGAATACCGGCATACCTCTACAACCAAGATGGCTGTCAAGGGGAAGTGCACACCAAATTTATATGGAATGCTTCAGCGTGTAGTCATATTGGATGGAAAAGTATGAGAATCGGGCCAATCGGCTGCTAAATCCACGACCCATACTTGGTACCTTCATATTCTTATCAGACTCTATTTGCAGTATGTTATGTGTCGCATACGCATAAAAGCGACCTATAAATAAATTCGAGTCCCATTGGGATAGGTGATTAATTTGTAGTGTGAGATGGAGTGGATGGATGCATGTAGCATCATATTATGAGTTCATATTTCCAATAAATTTGTTTATCATGTCTTCCGTACTTACATTACTTTAACTTACATCTTCGTATTTCATCATTACTTAGACGTCCTAAGATTTACTTTAACTGGAATGTTACAATAAATCTGTTCGGTGCATAGTAATGAAAAATAACCACCGGCCGTTATTTGTTTTTCCCTTCGAAGTGAAAAATCAACAAGGAAAAGTGCATATCAAGGGGAGTGCAGCTGTAGCAAATTAAATAAAAAAGAAGGGTATTTTGGGTATAAAATGTTAGAAAATTTGTAAGTCATACACAGTGTTAACAAACGCGTGTAAGAGTTAATTTGAAAAAAAAATGGAAGGTGTTTTAGGAATGAAATGTCAACAAGAAAAGAGGGTCTTCGCTTTATGTAATAGCATAGATGATCCAAAAGCAACAAAAATGACAAAAGAAAAAAAATATAAATAAAGGCCGGGCGCAAGTCACGATCTTGGCCTTAATTTGGCTATGGCACATGTTTAAACTTTGAAGGAATATATAATAAGTAGAACAGCTTCTCTTATGTATTCTAAGGCTGCGATTGGGATTGTGTAATTAAGTGATTAATATTTCAGCTTTTGACTTAATAAAGTGTTTTCTTAAGTTTACAATCTTGTTTGGTAATTTAAAATGGATAATTCTTTATCCATAAGAAGAAGAGGGAGGCTACCCATAAGAAGCCCCTAATAGCAGCTTCTGCTTCCACTTATTTAATAAGCTCCCAATCCCGATCGACTTGGTTCCCTCTCATCTATATCTATACTATTAATCTATACTATTAATAAAGAGAAGAAGGGGAATATTTCCTCTAGATTCTGGCCCTCCTTTTTTTTTCCAAAACTTGCCCTCACCAAACAAAACTATCCCCCACTATTTTAAACTAACTACCTCGGGTTGTTTATCTAAGTGAACCCACGTTTTCTACGCACGTAGCGCGTGCTGCCCCCTAGTCTCCCTACAGAGAGCCCTTTCTAGTTTATCAAATACAAGTCTAGGACAGACGAGGAGGACGAAACACCATAGATTTGTGATATCGATTGGTAGGATGAAAATTTTCTTCTTGCAAACACTTGGCGATGTCAAATATACGTACTTCGCTCTTTGAAGTCTGTCCCATTCAAGATTTCTCAAGCTCTAAAAGCTGAAGTCTGTTTCGCTCTCTGAAGTCTGAAGTCTGACATAGCTCTTTGAATTCTAAAGTCTGTCTCACTCTCAGTTTTTGAAAGACGACGACTCTCATTGGTTCTTGGTTCCGGAGATCTACTTCAATCATCCATTGTTCGGAGAGCTTTTGAAAGAGACGCAGAATAGGAGTATAGATTCCATCATCCAGGTGGAATTACGATTCCTTGCCGGATATAGGAGTTTGAGAGCGTAAAGATGAGAATTGCCGCCGGTGTTCTTCCGCATCTCCGCCAAACAAAACGAGCGATTAAATTTAGAGCTTATCAAGTGCTTCAATCCGTAGTGTTTACCAACACTTCTCTGGTCCACAAGGTTACTGTTCTGGCCGGTTCTAAGGAATATCGAAAGAAATTTCAATTGAAATATGCCTGCAAGCAGCAACAAAAGCATCGGCAACAGCCGACACGAACCACGAGCGCATTATGTTGGTTGATACATAATCTAAGAAGATGCTAGTATCTATTATAGTAAGGCTGACTGCCTCGGGCTGACGTGTCGGCCTCAGGCAGCCTCGGGCGGTTCGGGTGTTCGAACCTGTAATTGCGAATTTTTTAAAAAAAAATCTCTCCATCGCGTACTCTTCTCCTCTCGAAAGTTCTAGTAACTGTGCCCTTCCTCTTCTCTCTTCTCTCCATCTGTACTCTCCTTCTCTCGAAGGCTCAAGCACAGTAGACTTCCTCTTCTCTCTCACTTCTCTCTTCTCTGTCCCGATTCTTTCTCTCAGCTAAATCGCCTGCCCCTCTCTTGAAAGACCTAGAACTTCCTCCCTCCTCCCTCCATCCTGATTTTTCAAAAGACTTCTTCAACGCTTGGTATGCCTTTCGACAGCTTTGAACCCTTATTCGTTCTCCTCAAGGAATGACAATCCCTGTTCCTTCTCCCATTTCAAAGAAGGTACTGTTCTATTTCGCCTTCTCTTCCCTGTCTTCCACTCTTATCATCCACCATCTCACCTCCATCGTTATTTTTTTCTCCCTTTCTTTTCTTATGCTTCTGGTTACTCTCTTCCGGTCATCAATGGCGTTCTGTAAAACCCTAGCTCAGTGTCTCTTTAGCGTTACAGAATCTCATCTTCATACCCGACCCTCACACACGCTCCCATTTCCTCTCCATTGTTCCAGAAAACCACAATTCCTCTAGATCTCGCCAGATCAAACAACCCTAGCTCAGCGTCTCTTTAGCATAACCAGCGTTTCTCCACCGCAGGCGAGATCCCCACCCCTCCCTCTCCCTCTCACCGACAACCCCCTTTGTCGCCCTCTCTCTCTCTCTCTCTCTCTCTCTCTCTCTCTCTCTCTCTCTCTCTCTCTCTCTCTCTCTCTCTCTCTCTCTCTCTCTCTCTCTCTCTCTCTCTGTCTCTCTCTCTCCCCCTATCACGCACAACCCCCACCGCCCCCTCTCCATGTCTCATACCACGATCGGATAAAACCATGTCGTAAACAGAAACCGATTGGAGAGAAATTTCTTCGGCGCTTGAAAAATAAAAACTCAACACTTATTTTAGTTTGCGGCATGCTTCCATAGCTATCTCGGCCGGAATCTACCTAACCGATGCCAGTCGTTAAAGTCCAGCCAGCTTCTCTCTCCGGGGGTTGAAGCATTGTGCTTCCTCTTCTTCATTGGATTGATGAGAAAACGGAACATGAGCTCGAAGATGATCTCAATCTTGATGATGATCGATTCCTCGAAGGATACAGGTACCAATTCATACCTGCAATCTTTAAATTCCTTAAGAACACGAAAATTGGCGTTTTGTTTGGATTTCGGAAAATTTTAGTTGCTTTCCCCTTTATTGCATGCATTATAGGAAAAAGAGACTGCAGGAGATGACAGAATCAGGTAACATTTCAAGGTTTGGATAAGTGATTTCAATATCGGGTTCCAGTTTCATCCAAGAGGTTTCTCAAGCTCCACCAAATGTTTGGGTTGTTTGTCATTCTCTACAAGGGTAATGTATTAACAATTTGAACTCACTTTCTGTTCAAGCAATTTCATTGGTGTTAGCAGAATGATTAGAGCATCTCACTTTGAATTCCAGTAACCCATCCTGATTGCTCATCCTGTATCTGTTTAATGTTTTCAAATGTCTATTGCATTGATCTGGATTGTGTCATTAACGATTTATGGTACAGTTTCAAAATGTGAGCCCTGTCACGGTGTGAACCTGTCTGGTATATGTCAGATGAGCATGCATGCTGTGTGTGGATTTATCTCTTGGTTGTGGTATGAACCATTAAAAGCAAGTTTATGGACAATGGAAGAAAATTTGTAAGTCTGACTTTCATATTTTTGGGAAAATATAATTCTAGACTTTTATGCAAATATTATTTATACATAAGGAATATGACACGGCTTAACTGGATCATGTTAACACTGTATCGTTTAAAATACGATGTCTTAATTAACATGTAATCTTAGTAGGATTCTTTGTATTTACATCTTCAGTCACTTTCTAAACAATGAACCTTAGCATTTCTGGAATTTATAGGTTCCTCCAAATTTGAAGCAGCTACATTTTTATATTAAGTTTTTGTTTTTATTGATTTGTTGATTTTGGATGGTATCAGTTTTCTCATGTTTCTCATGGATTACTCCTATTTTCAGTTTGTCCAGGTTGAAAGTGGCATTAGATCATCATTGGAGAGTCAAGGGCATGCAACAGGAGAAGCAAGTGATCCCAAACATATTGGCCTACTGAACACTAGAATAGCTTTTCTTGGTATTTCAGCTTTTAATCCTAAGGTAAGATAAATTAATTTTACTGTTTTTATCAGGATATCTCTACTAGGTTCCATGCACATGCATACATTCCTCACAAACATTATATTATTCATTTTCCTGCTGGTAGCATTGTCCGTGCTTAAATTCATCATGCCTATATATGATAAAGTATATCATGGTTATTCAGGATTTGCCAAAAATAGATGCATCATCACCATATAAGAGAGGTGACCTTCTAATAGTAGGGGGTTGTCCTTTTGGTATCCTGTCACCGTTAAACTTTCTCAACAGGTAATGCTGCCACACCTTTTAAAATTGATTGTGTCTTCATGATCATTTTTTAGAGATTGTTGCATCCTACAACACTTTGTCATCTTCAGCATATCGAAATTTGTAGTAATGAACTTAGTATTGTTACTTTATTTTTGAGTTGTTTTCTTTTTGTTCCTCTAATATCATTAGCTGGAAGCGGGCCACAAATTCCATTGCATTCTCCTCTGTTGGAATGCTCTTTTTTCTTCAAAATTTTCCGCCTATTCCTCTTTGGGATTTTTTTTTGGTTTTGGTTTTGTGCGGGGTGGTTTTGTGGGGGTTCTGTGTGTGTGGTCATCATCTAAAATTGCATTAATTCCCCTCTCTATTCCTTCTTTCAAGACATGGAGAATCCATTACAACTATGACACCCAAGTCCAATATCAAAAGTCACAATCAAACGGATGAGATTACACCATAGAATTCAGTGGTGGCATGTATGCTACAATAACGTTACATTTTAAGAGTAAAGTAACAATATAAAATCTTCAACTTATTTTCTATTTCTATCATCATTCTATATGTAAGACTGGTCGTATCACTCCTTAATTGCTTTCTAAATAACAATTAAAAGTTTATCGCAAACTATTCTTATCCAATCTTCGAATTTGTTTAAAATATTTTGATGAAAACTTATGATTAAACTTGCACACAAAAATTAGAAAGGAGTTATGATTTTTGGTATTTAGTGGAATGCAAGGGAAACTCTATTAATATTAAAAGTAGTTGAAAGATGTTATTAGTATGACACTAGATAGAGTATTACTAATAACTAACAGAAAAGCTGAACGGGAAAAGTTCCTTCAAAAGGAAAAATGGTTATTAAAATTTTGTTCTAAGGAATTTAATTTATGTCAGCCTTAATATATAACACAAAGGTATCTCTCTACACCGAACAACAATAGTTTTGAATGTTTTACATAATCATTCATAAAAATTAGCAAGTGAAATACCCCTACAAGCATGTTTCATGTATAATTCCCAATTCCAGTTCATAATAATAGAAAACAAAATCGAAAAAAAAAATGAAAAGAAATGATTTATGTTGTTAAGAAAAGTAGTGGATTGCCTTTTTCTTATTTATTTATTTATTTTTTTGTAAAATCTGTTTTTTTTCATAAGAAAAAGTTTTTAATCACAAAACAAAAATTTTCACTTAGTTGATGTTACGGAGCAAAAAGAGATAAAGAGAGTTCTTCTATTGAGGTTTTACCTGTTATGGATTAAGCTATAAATAGGTGGATTAATATATCTTTTAAACTCACTTTTAGACAAATGTATAAATAAAATAATGGACTGTTTGTCTTTGTTGGATTAGTGCTGTAAAGTGTATGCTTATAGCACATATCAATTTTGTTTAATTGCTTACCATTAAAACAAATTTAGCCAAATGGTTTTCTTAAACCCTTAACTCATTGATTCAATGTTAGAAATGCTCACTATATGTTTATAGGAATCCTTTGCTAAGGTTGTATCATGCACTTTAGTTTAAGGGTTGATGAGCCATTCTGGTGGAGTGGTCAATTGTGGAATGGTTTTTATTGACTCACAAGTTAACCTGTTATATAACGGATTCAGATCATTTGGAATATTTGAAATGTTTCAGTTATTTTATATTTCCGTTTAACTAATTTGAGTTGATCAGAAGTCATGTTTTATGCTATTACTTATGATTAACAAAATTTATCCAACACTCAAATAAGTTTTGACTTTGTTTTGCATGTTGACAATCGCTATTATATATTCATTGGAACAGTTAAGTTACAAGGCTATTAACCTTGACAGCAGTAGAACCAATTCTGGTATGTAAACCTATTGCATTGCACCTTTTTCATAGTTCTTACATATCTTAATGCTATAGCATGCTAATCCTGTAAAATAACTTTTGTGTAAACGTAATCTATGCATCTAGTCCTTAGGTTCTTGATTGTTTGTGACTGATTGAGCATCTCTTCATTTGATTATACTCTACGTCTGTTTTTCTGTAATGAGAAAATTTTCAAGTAGCCAATTTTTCTGCTATAACTTTGTTCACATGTCTGAATGAATATCAACACTAAAAGACATTTATTATTATTTTATTAAAAAAGCATTGTTAAGGGACTAAAAAAATATTTATTTGAAATCTACTCATTTATTAAAACCATTTAAGGTCCAAATGAACTTTATTTTGACTCCTATGGCTGAGAGAGTAGTATGGTTTTTTCCATTGGTGCAACTTCATCTTACAAATGCCCTAATCTTGAAAATTGGCTTTTAGGCCATTAAGACACCTCCCCTTCCAAAAAAGGGTCAAACAGGGAGTTGGGGGATCACTAGAGGCTCTTTTTAGGTGTTTACTTTTTTAGGTGTTTACTTACATTTGTCTCTCACCACACACCCACATTTTAAGCATGATACTATCATAATTCCTAACCATTCTAAAAAGTTTCAAGTGATCTCATCACTCCCAACTGTAGACACCCTAAATTGCACAAATAATCATCAAAAATCATTATCTCCTTGAAAGCCAGCACAGAAATTGAAGAAAATGAATTTTTACCTGTATCCGGTAACTCAAACCGGATACAAGTAGTCCTATTTGTATCCGGTGACCAATACCGGATACAAGCAATCCTTAGTGTATCCGGTATTATATACCGGATACCTTAAGGCCCTTGTGTATCCGGCCTGATATACCGGATACACAAGTTTTGCTCAAAATTAGGGTTTTCCGAGAGCTTTTCACTTTTACCATCATATCCCTCATTAAATGAGGGGAAATCTCGGAAATAGCCTTAGGGTTAAGGTTGGTGGGCTATAGACATTATGTTGTGTCTACCATTCTCACCAACCCTAACCCTAACCTTTGCCTATAAATAGGAGGCTCCTCCTTAAGCAAATGGCCATTAACTCTTGTTTTGAATTCTCGCCAAGAAGAACTCCAAGAGAAGAAGAAAACCGCTGCGGGATCGCTTCCAGAACCCAGGTAAGCCTCAAACTTTTCTTTTATTTTCTATCTTTACATTCCTAGATCTAGATCTCTTCTTCTACCTTTCTGTAGAATAAGGCCTTCTTTGTGTGTGAAAACCCTTCCCCGGCTCAAAGTATCTCGAGACTCCCCCTAGCCGTAAAACGTGGAGGCGGGATCTAGGAGAAACGAGACTGGGGATTGACCCTAGTGCTAGAACCTATGTAGCATAAGGCCTTTTGATTGATTGTAAACCGTTTCATATTCAAAGTACCCTTGATTATCTTGAAGAACCGTGTTTAACGGGGAGAGAGAACAAAGGGAAACGATAATGGAACGGAACCCTAGGTTGTTCTAGAACCTTATTTTGATGAATATGTATGCTTGCTATGTTGTTGTATTGATCTTGTATGGTTTCTCACACTTGCACATACATAGTACCATTTTGGCGGGATAGGCTCATATTTGGGGTTTATTGCATTTATTGTGATAAATCTCAAATAAATGGCCTCAATCAATTCTGGAATGTTTTCAAATGATTTTTCAAAGATTTGTGTTCATCTTGCACGAATGGCACACACTTTATCACAATTTTGAGTTGGTTTTACTCAAAAAGGGCCTAACTGGACAGCACCTGTACCCTTACTTCGGACGCTCATAACTTCATCGTCCGGATGAATTTTGGAGCGATTCCAGAACCATGGGAAAGGTGAGGCTGTCTAGTTTATGTCTACCAAATTTTATAAATTTCTATCAAGTGGATTTTTGACACCTCTCTGTCGAAGTTGAGTGGACAGTTCAGGTTCAAATACAAAACTTGACACTTCGACGGAGCGCCATGTGTTCGTTTTAAGTCCGATTCGAATGATTTTTGTTTTTGGGCACTCCTTTATAAGTCTATTTTCAAATCCAGTTGGTTTCATAATTTTTTGATTCCATTTGAATTATTGGTAGCCGATTTACTCAGAACTGCTCAATGGCATTTTTCTGGGTAAATCTGTGATCTTCGGGGCATGTTCGAGAGATCACCCAAGGCACATCCGAAGGGATTTTTGTATGAGGCTAGTTTCTTTTGAAAGATGGCCATACATACTTCAATCACACCAAATTTCGTGGATTTTTCTGGAGTGGATTTTTCTAGACAATTTTCTAAATTTGCCCACTTATCACTTTTTGATTATCCCCAATAGCAACTTTAAAGGAGCATAACTCCTAGGATTTCAACCGGATTGACTTGAAATTTTGCATGAGTTCCTTATTTACTATAATCTTTCAAATGGGGTTGGTTTGGTTCAATTTAAAATTGTATTTAAATGATTTCAAGACAAATGGCATTACTTTTCACCGAATTTTCCGGATTTGATTCAACTTGGTTTTTGAGTAACTTGTGCTTTGATTTCCATCTTTTGAGATATTCCAGAAATGATATTGACATAAGAGAGGATCTAGAATCCATTTAGATCTTCATGTGGAAATATCATACATTGGTCCTTTTTCAAGGTTTTCTATGATTTTAGCAAGCTTTCTTATTTTTGCATGAACATACACTTGGCTACCACTTCGTGTGGATGAATGGGGGTGCCTAACACCTTCCCCCGTTCATAATCTAATCCCCTTACCCATCTCTGGATTCGATTTTCAAGTAGGGTTATTTTTATCCTAGAATGTTTCTTTTGTCTCTTTTTTGCTTATTTTTGATCCTTTGGTGTCCATTCTCACCTCAAAATTCTGAATGGTGGCGACTCTCCCAAACTTCAAGTTGAGCCCTGTGTGTTGACGATGGGTGATTTTTTTTCCCGTGTCTCACACCAACCCATCAAAACTTCCATAAGTCATCAGACCTCTTTCCCTCTTTCCACTCCCTCCAACTAATTGTATTTTTTATTTATATACATAGGTATGACTGAACAATTTGTTTTTGAGGATTTTGTCATGGTTGTACTGTCGTAGTTGTAGTAGCCAACTATTTCAAGGAACTTGGAGCATAGGAGCTAATTCTGATGCGGACATTGTTGAGGTGCTTCTTTATGAATTCAGGTGCCTGTAGTTGCATGCATAAAAAAAAATTTTCTTTTTATTAATTTTCTTTTATATTTGAATTGTAACACAGAATGATTCGAAACAGATAAGAATTTACTTTATTTCTTGCCCATGCTTTTTTTGTTAGAGATTGAGAAGGTTAATAAATGATAAAAATGATTACTAATATAAGAAACTCTAAAATTTACTTTACGTTTTTGGGACTGATTTCTATATTTTCTAATATTTATAAAAATTTTCCTCAAACTATCATATGTATTTCCTGTGCGTAGCATGGGTTCCAATGCTAGTACTCATTATATTTGGAAGGTCGGTTTGGCTCGAGTCCTCTGGTCATGCTCAATTATTCTTGTCAAACTGAGGTTGCAAAGCCTGTAAGCCTTTCTGAGTTCATCGAGGCTTGTATCTAGGGCTCTAAAATGGGTCAGATTCGGACCGGATCCTTGCTTTTGATTGTGTACATTCATCAAACCATGTACTCATCAGTAGATAGAAATCCCAGGCTATGAAGTCAAAGCCAAAGTTCAAGTCCATTGAGCAAAAGCACCAAACCAAAGTAGAATCATAGCTCCTATGAACATGTAAGCTGCATAGATGAACCTCCATGGCAGGTATTACGCTAGTAAAAATTCATCTAAAAGGTAAAAAAAAAAAAATTGAATAAAACATTTGCACGTTTTTTAGTGTTATAAATGCAACAGAGAGAACCACCATTTGCAGTGATGCTAAGTACAAATATTGTAGCAAACATACTAGACAACACAAAATTTGGAGGGCGCCACCTGCTCTTGTGGTAAAGACCCTGCTGGTAATAGCAGAGGTCATGGAATCAATTCCCACCCTTATCAAAAGTGTGCGTGAGTCTCGGCATTGTGCCGGTCTCCCTACCCTCCAATCCGATTCCTACCAAAAAAAAAAAAACAAAAAATTCGAAACCATGTTAATGGGAGAAACAAAGAACATCATGAAATAATTAAGCTATATATCTTAATTAAAATTGGTCCTAGTGGAATCAATATCTAGTAAAATGAAACTGAAAACAATGCCCAGACAAGGAAATAATAATTGTTTGTTAGTACTTCGACTGTGCCATTCCTCTAATCCAAGCCTTCTAATTGATCAGTAGCCTCTGTGACTACGCAAAAATTATCATCCACTGATGGCATTATAAACCAGTTAATTGACTAATTTGAGCTCATTAACATTGCAGAAGCAAGTAAGGAAAGTGTTTAAAAGCAGGATGGTTGGAATCAATAAAAATCCACCAGAATGAGGATACATGTCAACCAAGAGGCTTAACAAAGCCAGGAACCCACATCTGTGTTAATAGTTATGCTATGCTACATATTTTTATTTTTATTTTTATGATTAATGAAAATTTCATTAAGATCAAAAGAAGGGGACCCCACAAGCCGTGGGATCACCCTGAGTACAGCTAGTACAAAAAAATAAGGACATTATAGGCCACAAAAAAACAATCTACCACAAAAATCACCATAGTTATGCTATGCTACATCGAATTGTAGAAATCAAATTTCTTAAGTTTCTAAAATCCATGAAAGCTTATGAAGCAATCTAAAGCTATATCTCTTTACTCTAGAGTTTAGGTGCATTGTCCACTTAGAAACATACTTTGTAATCTATGTGCCTTTTAACATGATCCACCTCCTCACCAAGCTGGATGATTTGTCCAGGGAAAGGTTTGGTACAGGATCAGAAATACTTCCAAGGGATATATGATCAAAAGGTACTGGTATTTAACCAACAAATTATTTAACAATAGTATCATCTCAAACTAAAAAAAGCTACCATAGAGCACACAAATTTATAAAACAAATCAATTTAGACATACAAATATAAGCTTTGATATATAAATGCAGACTTTAGGGTAATCCTCACTAGAATTTGAACTGCTCATGACATCCTTGGCTTGTTGTCCTCGAACATTATGAAGACTTTGTGGATGCTTTATGTTTTTTCAAACTCTTAGGAGGAAGACTTTGTGAGGAAGGCTATATAATCATGGTTCCCAACAAGAAGTTGAAGAAATCCAGGGTTAGGAGGCAAATTTTGATTTACGTCCAAAATCCCCTCGAGGATCTATACCACCTGTCCCATTCATGGCTTATGAGCCTTATTACCTTGGATGCACCAACAAGCAACTCTACAAGCTCTTGTGAGCTCCTCCACATTAGCATTGCCTTTTAACTTGTGGTCTAAAGAGATGAGGACATCTTCACCTTTAGCTATGTTCCTAGCAGCCCAGGCAGGGAGGAAATCAACATTTCCATCCTCATATTGCCGAGAGTTTCTCCTTCCTAATATAATTTCAAAGAGCATCATTCCATAACTGTAAACATCAGCTTTTGCAATGATGGCTATGCCAGTTATCCACTCCAGTGCAAGATAGCCTCTAGTCTTTCTGATTGTTCTCAAAACCCAATTGAACTCCCTGTCAACAAGCTTTGCAAGAGCAAAGTCTGCGACCTTGGGACAGAATTCAGCATCCAGAAGTATATTCTCAGGTTTGATGTCGTAGTGTATAATACAGTCTCTACATTTGTCATGGAGGTAAGCCAATCCTCGAGCTGCATGTGCCAAGTGCAATTTGATATCTCATATTCCATTCTAAGATCTTAGAATTCTTTTGATGAAACAGATGAGAGTCTAAAGATCCATTAGGCATGTAGTAGTAGACCAGCAACCTTTTATCACCTTCAGGGCAAAACCCTTAAAGGCGAACAAGATTGACATGCTGGATCATCCCAATTGTGTTACTTCCACTACAAAAATGAAGAGAATTAGCGGCACCTTTTAGCGGCGGTAACCTAATTCCCGCCTCTAAAAGCACCATTACCGGCGGTAAAAGCATTTTCCGCCCCTAAAAATTAATTAACCATTTTTTTCGCGCGAAAATTTTATGGCGCGCATTTTTTCAGCGCGAAATAGCCTTTAGCGGCGGTACCTACCGCCGCTATAGTCAGTTTTACCGGCGGTAACATATCTCCCGCCGGCAACAAGTTGGCGGGAACGTCCCGCCAAAAAAGCCTTATTTCCGGCGGTATCAATCCGCCGATAATAACACTTTTAGCGGCGGTAGACCTATTACCGCCGCTAAAAGATTGTTTTCAGGGGCGGTGAGATCCTTCCCGCCCCTAAAAGAAAGGTTTCAGCGGCCGTATATGTATTGCCGCCCCTAAATGTCGCTTTTAGCGGTGGTAACCTAATTACCGCCCCTAAAAGCCAGTTTTCAGAGGCGGTAGACTCTTTACCGCCCCATAAGAGATCCTTTTAGCGGCGGTAATATGTTTACCGCCCCTAAAAGTCCATCTTAGAGGCTGTAAGTCGTTTACCGTCGTAAAAAAGTTTGTTGGAGGGAAATAATGTGCAACTTTTACCGGCGGTTTCCAAAACCGCCGGTAATAACCCGATAACACGTCTTTTACCGGCGGTTTAACCGCCGGTAAAGGACTTTTTTCATTTTTAGGAAAAAGCGCCTGCAACTACCTTGGGTCTTTTAGCGGCGGTATATACCGCCTCTAAAACGCTCCTTTTAGAGGCGGTAAAGCTATTACCGCCCCTAAATGTCTCCGTTTAAGGGCGGTAACCTTATTACCGCCCCTAAAAGTCCATTTTAGGGGCGGTACCCCCCGTCTTACCGCCCCCCAAAACGTCAATTTTAGGGGCGGTACGCGTGTTACCGCCCCTAAAAGTCAATTTTAAGGGCTCTCGACTTGGCCCGGTGAAATTTTTGTGCAGCGTTTACCGGCGGTTTTCAAAACCGCCGGTAATAACTAAATAACACGTCTTTTACCGACGGTTTTAACCGCCGGTAAAGACCTGTTTCATTTTTGTAAGGTAAATCGTCTGCTACTATGTTGGACCTTTAGAGGCGGTATATACCGCCCCTAAAAGGCTCGTTTTAGGGGCGGTAACCATATTACCGCCCCTAAAAGGCTCGTTTTAGGAGCGGTAACCATATTACCGCCCCTAAAAGGCTCGTTTTAGGGGCGGTAACCTTATTACCGCTCCTAAAAGGCTCGTTTTAGGGGCGGTAACCTTATTACCGCCCCGAAAAGGCTCGTTTTAGGGGCGGTAACCTTATTACCGCCCCTAAAAGTGCATTTTTAGGGGCCGTAACCAAATTACCGCTCCTAAAATCCATTTATTAAAAACCAGAAATTACTTTTAGCGGCGGTACGCCAGTTACCGCCGCTAAAAGACCATTTCGAGTGGTTCAAGCGGGATTTTTTCCCGCGTTTCAATTTTGACTGTACTTTTAGGGGCGGTAATTACCGCCGCTAAAAGTTTGAGCGCGATTTTCAAATTTGAAAATATAAGGTTTAGCGGCGGTAATCTATATGCCGCCGCTAAAAGTCAACTCTATAAATACCCGCCGAACCTCTTCTTTTCTTCAAGGTATGTCTCTATTTTTTTTCTCTATCTCTCCCTCTCTACTTCTCTCTCTCTATTCCTCCCTCTCTACTTCTCTCTCTCTTTCTCTCCCTCTCTACATCTCTCTCTCTCTTTCTCTCCCTCTCTACATCTCTCTCTCTCCCTCTCTACTTCTCTCTCTCTCTTTCTCTCCCTCTCTACATCTCTCTCTCTCCATCTCTACTTCTCTCCCTCTCTCTCTCCCTCTCTACTTCTCTCTCTCTCCCTCTCTACTTCTCTCTCTCTCTCTCTCCCTCTCTACTTCTCTCTCTCTCTCTCTCTCTCTCTCTCTCTCTCTCCCTCTCTCTCTCTCTCTCTCTCTCTCTCTCCTCTCTCTCTCTCTCTCTCTCCTCTCTCTCTCTCTCTCCTCTCTCTCTCTCTCTCTCTTTCTGCCTCTCCATCTCTCGGCATGTATGCTGCTTGACAGCAGCAAATTTTTTTTTATTTTTTAATATAATTTTTAGCGGCGGTATTTCCCGCCGCTAAAAAACAGGATGTCATTTTTTTAATTTTTTAAAATGAGTTTTAGCGGCGGGAACTACCGCCGCTAAAAGCCAAAAATACCGCCGGTAATGAGTGATACCAATAGAGGCGGGAAGGTACCCCGCCGGTAATGAATGAGCAATAGCGGCGGGTAACGTTACCGCCGGTAATGAGTGAGAAATAGCGGCGGTAAATTTTTTACCGCCGCTATAAGCGTTAGTGACGGGCATCTTTTACGGCAAAAGGAACTACCGCCGCAAATGGTTTTAGCGGCGGGTAATTGTTTGTTTTACCGGCGGTAAGCTACCGCCGGTAAAAGTGTCCTTTTTTGTAGTGTTCAGCTCAGAATTGCTTCTTTCTTTGTTGAGGATGTTCAAGCATTTTAATTGTTACGAGTGTTGAATCAGGCAGTGTACCCTTAAAAATAGAACCGAAACCACCTCCACCCAACTTCTCAGAAAAGTTTTTGGTTGTGGTTTGCGTCTTTGTATCCAAAGGAAACCAAAGAAACCTCATTTCCCTTCCAAAATTTAACTGACCCTCTCCTTTACCTTTTCCAAGCGAGCACCAAAATTAGTCCGGAGAAGAATACAGCCACAGAAACCGTACTCACAATAGTTCCAGTTGTTGACGTCCTGTTCTTAACTCCATAACTCTGAAGCTCCGAAGCAGCAACTCGGACGTAGAGATCTTCACCATCACTATCCCCAACTAAGGTGTCATTTGGTAGGGCTTCTGGAATCTGGATTGTAGATTATAATCTAGATTGTTACAATCCAGATTCTAGTTGTTGATTTTTCAAATCCAAAATCCTGTTTGGATACCCCAATTTCTAGAGTTTATTGAATCTTGTTTAGTTGGCCTTTTAATTGGAATATATTTTATAGTTTTTACATTAATCAGTGTAATAGAATAATTTTCAATAAAAAAGAATAATAAATCTCATTGCAAGCACTAAAACGTTTCCTCCACATCTAGAAGATTTGGCAACCCAAGCTCTAAAAGTTCAACCCCACCCAACCAATCTTTGAGCAACACCATCCCAGTACCAAAAGCACATAATAAACATGAATATGTTCCTTAAACTCCAGTCACTGTCTTCACTCTCACACCTTCCAAAATTTCTCAGGAACAAGGGTAATTCATTGATTGAAGGGAAAGCTGCGGTCATGGTGATAAAATTTGATATCTCCACGAGTATAAACGATACAAGAGAAAATGCTCAAATTTTTTGGAGACACCTCAAAAACAACAAAAACAACAAGAAACGGAATATTTCTAGGGTTTTGTCTGAAACAATAGCAGAAATGGTAAAAACAAATAGATGTTGCATGAAAAATCAACGATCTGATTCACCATATTTTTTGTTCCCCATTTTTTCCTTCTCTGCACAAAACAAGGGGAGCAGAGGAATGTGATTTGAACAATGAAATCAGGGTTTTGATCCTTGCTGTTCTCCATTTTTTCCTTCTTTTAGGCTTGTGCTTTGTGCTAGGTAAGCCAAAATCGATAGTAGGCTGTATAGTGAAAATCATGATCCCATTGCTCATGGATTTTTCCACCAAACGAGAGAGAGAGAGAGAGAGAGAGAGAGAGAGAGAGAGAGAGAGAGAATACCTGATTACAATGGTTCCAAGAGGAAGAAAGGCGAGCTTCGTGAAGATAGAAATGTCGGGTTCTCTCAAACTCTGCACAATCTCAATTTTGGGTTTATACGACCAAATGACTAAAATCTCTAGAAACTACTTTTTTTGGCTTGTGGTTTTTGGCCTGATTCTAATATCTGATTGTAGAATCCAGTTCTACAAACTGTACCAAACGCCTTTATCAGTCGTTGGATTCTAGATTCTATCATAATCCGGAAACCAAAAGCCTTACCAAACGACCCCTAAGAGTTGTTCCAGATTTAACAGATTATCATTCCATATTAAACATTGACCACCATTGAATGCATAAGCATTGCAAGAACATTTGTTCAATCAAGCCAATTTGCAATCTTTGGCATTCCTAAGTACTAACTCTTGTCGAATTTTAGGCAATCTCATGTTTGAAATATGTAAAAAACTATGTTTCTCCCCATCAATTGAACTATGATTCTCACATTGAAAAGGTGTTTTTCTGATACACCCACTAGACCAGTCACTTAGACTCCAATCTTTTGAACTGCGTGGTTCAAAGCATTTCGAATAGTGACAGACGGATCCCTCGTTGCACACACCAAAGGGCCCGCAAAGTTCTATGGTAAGTGCTTAATCCCAACAATTGGGATCCGAGCCTAGGTCTTGCGTTCAAGCCTCCCCAGGAACATGTAGTGTGGTTTGTGTAGGTGTGTGCCCGGCCTATGTGCACAGGTGTTGGGTTGCGGTCGTAGGTGCTGGAGGGTCCGGCATCCTGTTATGGTATAA
Source organism: Buxus sempervirens (assembly GCA_947561395.2). Classification (NCBI taxonomy): domain Eukaryota; kingdom Viridiplantae; phylum Streptophyta; class Magnoliopsida; order Buxales; family Buxaceae; genus Buxus; species Buxus sempervirens. The sequence goes on along the minus strand of OX387184.1, from coordinate 49,256,312 downwards.
GGAAATAAAGTTGTACTCTAATGGTAAGCATTTGATACCAACATATTCTACATCTCAATGATCTCATTCAACACGACACGAGTCTCTCTCTTTGAATGAGACGCACCCAAGGGTTAAGAATCTTCATGCTAATGGAACTTTTTTTTTTTTTTAACATCAACCTCAATATATAAACTTTTTCCCCATTTTCTCCTTATTTTTTTCATTGATTGTTTAAATCAAATTAAATATAGATAGGGGCAACTATTAACATAGATAAGCATAGATTTGAGACTAATTTGTCCCAAATAAAGACTTTTGACTTTGTACTCCTTTTTTTTTTTTTGGAACTCAGGGTATCCGGGCCCGCTTACGCTCAACCGACTAATCCCTGAGGGCCCATGCAAGACCCTACAACCCACATGGCCCAGTTAAGTCTAAAGCCCGTAGACCTTATGTAGGTAGCCCCAAAGGATTGGTAACACCTAAGAGGTTTTGAACTTGAGACCTTGGAGGAAGCAAACCCCCAAGCCCCAAGCCTTGATCACTAGGCCAACCCTTTGGGGTTAAAATGAGACAATGCTGCAATGTAATAGAGCAGTTGATAAACGCACTCAACTTTGTACTCCTTGCGAAGTATTAACTTCGTATATCAACATACGCTTACCCAAAAAACAAAACAAAAAAAAGGGGTATATCAACATAATGGGAGGGCCACCTTAGTGGCAGTGCCACAAAATATAACTATTTTAATTTTCAAAAATAACATTAAAACCCCAATTAAAATGTATTTTATCAGGATAATTTAGTCTTTTGTGACAAATATCCCTTAACGTGTATCGATGATTACCACGGTTTTTCCCCTAATAAAATACGTTCTCTGGGGTAAGTTAGTCTTTTTATTATTTTTTATTTTCCAAATAATACCCTCAGGCATTTTTTTTTATAGTTTTCTATCTCCTAAACAAGTGCCAATGCTGTTGGAAGTTTCTTCCTCATCTCTTCCAAGTGATGAACATGCCCTAAAATTTTATTGATTGGATCATTACCTCTCTAAGTAGGGCTGGAAATGGGGAGGGTTAAATGGTAAACTGCCCTGTCTTAATGGTTAGGGTTTGGTATTACCAAATTGGTTTAGGGGCGGGTTCAGGTTTAGCCCAACCCACTCCGAACCTGAACATTATCTATTAAAGCATTATATTTATGTTTTTAAAATATTATTTTAATATGTCAATGAGTATTTTCTTAATAAATATATTATAACTTTATATACTCTCTTAAAAATACAGATTTTTTTTATATGTTGCATCACACCAAGGCAACCCCAACCTGCCTCATTACCCATCGGATAGGAGCAGGTTAGGGTTTGCTATTGCCTTACCCTTTATAGGGGTTGGTTCGAGTTTACCAAAACCTACCCTAAACCCACCCCATTACCATACATACCTCTAACCATAAACAGGAGTTCAGTTGGCTTCATTCCAATTGAAAGAAGAATAAAGCAAGGCGACCCCTTATCACCATACATATTTGTCCTGATGATGAAACTATTTTTAGGCAAAAACAAGACAAAGATAGATTAACATTCCCCAAGTGTGAATTGAATTATCATGACCCCAAAGAAAAACAACAAATAGGGGAAAAAATCAGCAAGAACATGTAATAGAATAAATATCCAAAGACTTGAGATTTGAAAATTAATCATGCCATCCGGTCATGTTGAAGTTTCAATGGACAAAAAAGGTGGGAATTGACTTATAGTGTTTTGACTACACAATATATCAATTTAATAGATTACCCCAATAATAGTTATCGGTTTTAATTGAATAATTATTATATTAATTTCTTATAATGAAAATATAAATTAAAGAAAATAATGGCAACGCTTGGTTTAGAAATATTGCATTCTGAGGTTAGGCCCAGTTTTTGGAATTAATCTTACAAAGTACTTTACATGAAGTATTTCAAATGAAAAGATAGACATTTGACAAATGCATTTTTAGGAATCATTTTGAGGTTAGGAACATAAACAATAATTAGAAGGGTGTTGCAAAGAGAATGATGTTTAACTGATCATAGCGATTCGTGAAATATGATCATTAGAATTAGGGGAGCAACTCGGTCCGGTTAAAACCGAACCTAAATTGATCCAAACCGACTTCGGTTTGGTTTGGTTCGGTTTTCATAGTGGTTCAGTTCAGTTTCGATCCAAAAATCCCTAAATTGAACTAAGTCGGTTCAGTTTTGGGTTGCATGTTCGGTTAAACTGAACAGAACCGAATTCATGTATTTCTCTAAATCGAACCGAATCGAACTGAATTCATATATATATTATAATATATAATCTATATTTTATATATATATAATATAATATATGTTAAACTTTCAAAGTTAACCTTTAAACTTTAAGGATATTACGAAAAAGCCCAAGTTGCACCCCTAATTAGAATGACCATTAGGTATATATTGATCATTAAATTTGTTTTACTTAGAATGACCATTAGAAATTTCTAAAGACTCTGGTATCCCCTTAGTGACAATCTACCCATGCAATATCCCTAAAATTACTTATAAAACACAGTACAATGCGCAATGCAATGGGACGGATTAAATGGGTAATCCACCATGTCCCTAATAGTTCGGTTTCAGTATTGTCAAAATCAGATTAGGGGTGGGTTCATATTTAGCCGAACCCGCCCTAACCCTAACCTTAATCTACGAAAATATTATTTTTATTGTATACATTTTATTATAAATATATTATTAATTTATATATTCTATTTCTAAAAATCACTTTTTTTTTTTTGGCATCTATAACACAATCAGGTCAACCCTTACCCATCTTGTTACCAATCCGATAGGCTAGGTTAGCTAGTGTTTGCAATGCATTTCCTCTAAAGCTAGAATCCGGTGGTACCATGAAACCACCAGATGGAATGTGTTTTGCCTCTATAGAAATGTAGCATCCATCTGCTCATTTCACGCTGTTCCCACTGAATGGCACCAGATGAAACAATATCTAGGGTTTGGTATTGGCTAAGCCTTTATAGGTGCGGGGTCATGTTGCCATCCCAACATATCCATTAATTTTAGTTTAATACATTAATTATAATAATTTAAAACAACATTCAAGGACCATAATTTATGGTACCACCGTACCAGACGAGCGGACTGGCACAAAAAATTGCGCCCCCATTTATCAAAATGCGATTTGATCCCCTTGACTTGCTAAAGAAGAACAGACCGAAACAAGTGGCCACGCCCCTGGTTTGTACAAGTCAACCTCCAACCAAGCCCACTGAAACTAGAGCCAGCTTAGGTTTCTCCCGTCAAACAAAAACTCTTAATTTTCAACGTCAAAATCTATATATATTTGTTCACAGATGCCTTCACCAATTAACCAACCCATATATCCCAATACAAGAAACACTTCTCTTGTCATCCGAGGCCAACATCCTTCTCCAAATGGCACGTTGGATCAAACCAGAGGTGAGTAAACCTAAAAGCAGCCATAGACATAGACAAATTTATATATGTATCTATATGTATCCATGTTTGTAAAGATTGTAACCTACTAATAACTTGGGTTTATTGTTGTGTTCCAGGTATATCCATTAATGGCTGCCATGACCTTTGTCACAGGCATGTGTGTCTTCCAGCTTGCAAGGAACATGATGCTGAACCCTGATGTCAGGTACATGCTTTGGATTAAAATGGTTTAATTAGTCTCTCATTCAGTAATTACAATACATACTAATTGAATCCAGTTGAACAGTTTCTCTTTTCTCTCTATCATTTCATACTCAAAACACCTGCCATCTTTTTTTCCTTAATTAACTTCTACACCACCCCTTTGTTAATACCACGTGTATGACTTACTAATCGCCTAATATTGTATACCCAAAATGCCCTCATTTTTTTTTTTTTTGCTACGCGCATAGATTGTGTACTATCCTGGTTCATTATAAAAAAATAAATATTATAACTTGTAATTTTCAAGTTTTCTAAAGTCGTAAGCATGCGACGCTCATTAAATATAATTAATTTACATCAGGTTCATATGACCCAGTAAAACTTATAAAATTAATTAGGGTAACTTTAACAAGTCGAGTCAAGTCTTTAGCAAACCTAAACCGAGCTTGAGTCTTAGTTAAACTTTTAAAGCCTAACCCTAGCTAGACAAAACTCGCTTTCTTGAGAAAACCCTTTAAAAAAATTATAAATATTTTAATATCCCTAAGAAACTATCTATCTATGCCTTATACATCTATATTAATTATAATATATAAAGCGAGACGATAACATTCAGGCCTGACATTTCATGCGCCCAAAACTCCTCTCAGCATTTTTTCATTTCACACATTTGTTATGCCACATCGTCTAAGTGGGCCCTACAAAAACATTTACAAATTAGTATTTTGTAATTTGCTTTGCATACAATACCCTAATTAATATATATATTATAACTTGTAATTTCAATTTTTCTAAAACCGTAAACATGCTACGCTCATAAAATAAAATTAATATACATCAGGTTCATATGACCCAGTAAAACCTATAAAATTAATTAGGCTAACTTTAACAAGTCGAGTCAAGTCTTTAGCAAACCTGACTACCCAAAAAAAAAAGTCTTTAGCAAACCTAAACCGAGCTTGAGTCTTACTTAAACTTTTAAAGCCTAAGCCTAGCTAGACAAAACTCGGCTTTCTTGAGAAGACCCTTTAAAAAAGGTCCCTAACTATCTACCTATGCCTTATACATCTATATTAATTAATATATAAACCGAGACTGTAACATTTGGGCCTGACATTTCATGCCCAAAACTCCTCTAAGCATTTTTTCATTTGACACATTTGTTATGCCACATCATCTTAAGTGGGCCCCACAAAAACATTTACAAATTAGTGTTTTGAAATTTGCTATGCATACAATCCCCTAATATATAGAGTGAAGGATTTTAGAATTTTAATATTTTTCATGCAAGAAAACCATGTATTCATTTCATCAGTATATTATTTAAAACCCTAATTAAATTGATTTGTTGGTATGAGGACTTGGTTTTTTGTTTGTTGCAGAATAAATAAAGCTGACCGAAAGAAAGGCGTGCTGGAAAACCAAGAGGAAGGAGAGAAATATAGCCAACATAGTCTCCGAAGTTTTCTTCGTCAACGCCCGCCAGAAATCATGCCTGCGATCAATGATATCTTCTCTAAAAACAAATGAAGGAACCATTCTCGTTATACCCGTGTCGATTGGTTTTGGACACGTGTACTTCTCAATTATTATGAGCTAAAATTGTATTCTTATTTTTATTTTTATTTATTATTAATTTTTTTTCTCTTTGTTGGTTTTGTGAAGAAGTAAAAGTATGTGTATATATAGCAATAAATTATAAAGATGTTTTTGGGGAATATGTGATATGTTTTCCAAGGCGCTTCCCACTTCCCATTTTTATTCTACTTAATTATAGGTGGCACGTGCAGTATTGCAAGCATGCGATTAAAAAGGGTATATGAGTAATTTATGGGACACAAAGGTTTAGAAATTGTTAAGAAAGGATATTTTTTGGAAATTTAAAAGCAAAAATACAAGTTAATCTATATTATTATATAAAGTCAACCCATCTTTTTCTAAGCTAACATTTAATACATAAACTACCCATTACATTTGATTATATTCACTTTCATATCCCTTTAATTAACTTACACTTATATAACAACCTTATATTATTCAAAATGTTCTTTACATTTAATTCTATTTATTTTTAAATCCTTACACATATTACTACTACTCCCCAGGATGTCCTTCAATTTATTTTTTCTTTTAGCTCCCAATTCATTGCAACCACTTATTTATGTTCTTTTGCTACATGCATAACACGTGCATTTCTCCTAATCCTATTACAACGCACTAGTATTGTGCAATATTGCACGTAATAAATAAAATGTTTGGACATTTAAGGAATACCAAAATTGTTGAAGGATGTTTTTGGAGAGTTAAAAATAGAGAAAAGATTTAAAGCATGTAAGGGATAAGAAATTATTAAAGAATATCTTTTGAAAAGTGAAAAAAGAAAGTTACCCGCCTCAATGTAAAAGTCAAAACGAGATTAGAAGGTTATGGCCCGAAGAAAAAAAACATATTTTTTGGCACATTTTCCAAGCTTGTGTTCTCTTAATATATAGTATATACAATCGAATTTGGGGATGTTTCTTAAGCTACCAGTTGGATCCATTCAAAATTCATGATTTACCAACTTGTCCTCTATTTTTAAACTTGTTCTCCTATAAATAAATAACCTTTTGTAGAAACATTTTTGGGAGTTGTTACTGTATTTATTGAAAATCCAGGCGCATAATTTGTTCTCTGGTCGGTTTCATTGTTTTATCAACCAACAACATAGGAGAAGTCAAGTGGGGTTTTTGGTCCAGGAACTATGTACTAGTCTATTGATTGTTTTCGTTCAAAGTACCCATAAAATTCTAGTTCGTCTTCCACACCCAGAAGAAATTCGAATTTCCCTTTTCCTTCTCTTTTCTCATATGGGTCATCTGAGAATCACAGTATTGATCGTTGTTGCACTTTGCTTTAGCGTTGCTGCTGCTTGTTCCAACGGACAATGCAGGGTCTGGTTGTCCTGATGATTTCAGAACCACTTGTTATGTATGTGTGGGTTTTCTTTGAATTGTTTTGAGTTTGATTCGTATTGTTTTTCATTTGCAGCTACTGGATGAATGCTCCTCGGACAGCGATTGCGGTGCTGGACTCTATTGCTTCTCTTGTATTCAAGGTTTTGAAGGTTCCAGATGTGTAAGATCAGCCATTACTGATCAATTCAAGCTACTGGTAAATCTCTCTCTCTCTCTCTCTCTCTCTCTCTCTCTCTGTTAGCACCAACAACACACCCCACCCCCAACAACCCAATATCTGTTTGTGAGTATTTGTCTGTGTGCATATTATAGAAGTTTGATTTATTTCCCCTTTCTAAAGAAAATTGATACATGAAACCTTACTCCTTGCCTAGTATATATACCTAAAAATCGAATAAAATATGCAAAACCCAAATCAGATTTCTTTCATCAACATAGTTCTTGTGAATTCAAAAACCTTTAGGTTTAGTATGAAATTAGTACAGATGGAACATCTTTAAGTGTTCATGCTCCCCATATAACATGGCTATATCTTTTGTTAATGATTTTTTTTCCCTGTCAAACAACAGAACAATTCTTTGCCCTTCAATAAATACGCATTCTTGACAACCCACAATTCATATGCGATCGAAGGAGAGCCATCACATACTGGAGTTGTGCGACTTGCTCCTACAAATCAAGAGGACACTGTCACTCAGCAGTTAAAGGTATGGTTCTTCTGCCAAATCTCTGTCTGTTAATGCTTTAGAGTGGAACCAATTTTAGCGAACATTATTCATTGCAGAATGGTGTTCGAGCTTTAATGCTTGATACGTATGACTTCCAAGGAGATGTGTGGTTATGCCATTCTTTTAAAGGAGAATGCCATGATATTACTGCATTTGTGAGTTTTTCTCAACATTTCAACTCCCAATTACAATTTTCTTTTATCTATGTTTAAACATTGTTGGAGGCAACATCTTAATGGTTTTGAAAATCATGAAGACATACTCCACACACACACACAAACTTCAAAGTTGGAAAACAAATAAAGAACTAGTAATACTACTTTTGTTGATTTTCTTAACATTAGATTATCCATGATTGCTATAAGGGTAATGCTGTTTGATTAAACAGGAACCAGCAATTGACACTTTAAAAGAAGTAGAAGCTTTCTTATCAGCAAATCCATCAGAAATTGTTACACTTATCTTAGAAGATTATGTCTCTGCCACAAATGGATTAACAAGAATTTTCAATGAGTCGGGTTTGATGAAGTACTGGTTTCCAGTCTCAAACATGCCTAAAAATGGTCAGGATTGGCCTCTGGTTAGTAATATGGTGGCTAATAACCAGAGACTTCTTGTATTTACTTCAATCAAGTCTAAGGAAGAGAGTGAAGGAATAGCTTACCAGTGGAACTATATGGTTGAAAATCAGTGTGAGGAACCAGTTTTATTTATTTTTCCATATCAAATCAAAATTCAATATAATGTTGTTTATCAAAACAGAACAAGTTAGTTGGAATGGAATTCAATGTTTGCTGAAGAAAATTATGATTGTTCTCAAATTTTCTGCAGATGGAAATGATGGAATGAAGGCAGGGAGTTGTCCCAACCGTGCTGAATCATCGCACCTTGATGACAAAAGCAAATCACTGGTTCTGGTAAACTACTTCCCCTCGATCCCGTTCAAGCTAACAACATGTGAACATAATTCCGGCGACCTCATTAACATGCTTAGCACTTGTCATGGTGCGGCTGGCAATCGATGGGCTAATTTTGTTGCAGTAGATTATTATAAGGTATAAATCATCTAACATTTCCAGATTAAGACCACTTTTGGGTGTAATATTTGCTTGGCTGTTTTTATGTTTGATGAATTATGCTTATATTTATTTAGACATTAAGTCTTGTTCTATTTATATTTGAAGAGGAGTGAAGGAGGAGGAGCATTTCAAGCTGCAGATACATTGAATGGGAAGCTCCTATGTGGATGTGATGATGTACATGCCTGTGTGGTAAGTGTTTTTCACTTATTGGAGGCTGTTATACTGGGGAATAATTTTTTTGAAAATGCAAAATTCAAGAATCGTGCAATCAAGATACATTGTGAAGATCTTTACATGCAGAAATTATATAATTCCTTTTCATTTAGTAAGAAAATTGGAAAATAAAAAATTAAAAATTAAAAGCAGCATGAAACATGCTTGTAACTCCAAAGATCATAGCATGTGTACTAGTTGGCATAGGTCATCGAGGTTTCCTTTTGTATTGATCCAAGCTAGTTTGTTGGCGCAGATCCTAATTGGATAAACTAGTCTGTTTGATCTGGGTTTTGAAACATTGTTCAAACAGGAAGAGTATTAACAATTGTTTTCTTCTTATTGCAGCCAGGATCTACATCAGCAGTTTGCACTCCTCCAAATAAAAGTTGAGAAAAGTGCAGCTGAACCAGCACCTTCACCGGTTCCATTGCAGCCTGGTTCTTAAAGCATTGAGATGTTTTGATTAATTCATTAGCAAGAATGCTGGTCTTCATTGTTTTAAGAGGCAACAATTTATCAGTTGCTTATTTAAGTTAATACAAGAAAGATAATGAAAAAATCCCAACATTGCTTGAGCTACATCATGGATTAGTTCCTCCAACTGGGCAGCACAATCCAGGTTTCAGAATACATGCCAAAAGAAATTGCAATGTTCTTGACTTATTTGCAATTCTTCAAGCATCAGAAAAATATGAACTATATGTCATAAGCAAGAGTTTCAGATCAACATTCCGAGAAATTCGGTTTTATTAATTAAAGATACGATGTGAAGTTCAATCTGCTTGGTCCAGATCCGTAGTTCTTTTTGGGGTTCGCTTAGTAAGTGTTTTTCTTGACACTTATACCTTACCAGGCTTTCATCCTTTTCTGATGTGAAATCGGGATTTCATAATATCCCCTCTTTCAAAGGCTGCATGTCCATGTGCAATGGGCCACTAACTTAGAAGCCAGCCAGCCATCACCAGGCCTGCCTTGTTGGTCCAACCATTTCCCATAGGCAACACCAAAAACTACCCCAGCCACAGACTACTAGACCCGGATCCGGCTCCGATATCATTTATAACACCCCAACCAAGCGAGGTATCTTTGGGTTTAAGCTCTTGCGGTTTTATCCTCAAAAGGCACCTCGCTAAGTTAAGTTTTCTTCATGACACTTATACCTTATCGGGCTTTCATCAATTTCCGATATGGATCAGGATGTCACATATATATACTGCCATACCCAAAAACATTTATGTTTATTTCCCCAATTTAATTTATTCCTAAAAATTTTCTAAATATATTTAATATAAAATTTTTGAAAGGGTTCTTAAGTATCCAAGAGGAGAAACTAACATCTTCACTATTATATAAAGCCAACTCCCTGTTTTTGCCTAGCATTCTATACCAAATGCTTCCAATTTTTTTTCCAATTTTTTTTCAAATTTACTTCAACATTGAGGGTCGTTAATGCCACGTGTATTATTATATCTAACTGCCCACTTCTTTGTTTAGTCTTTATCTACGTTCATAGCGCGTTCATTCCACTAGCGAGAAATAAAAGGCAATAGGAAACTCTTAAAATTAATTTAAATGGCTGTTTAAAAAAAAATCTTTTTTTTTTCATTTGGATGCTGGGGGAATGTGAGGATATATAAGAAAGGTATTCTAGATGAATTTTGTTATTTAAAAAATGAAGAAAACATGTGGTGCTTGTCCCTTTTTTTACTTATTTTTGCAAATTTTAAAAGATGTATCATGATAAAATTTGGGTCCATCTAAACCATTTTTAATAATTTCTTGTCATTCAGTATATGCTTGTATTTTTTGACATCAAAACGCAACCTTTGGTTATTTTTGAAAGACAGAGAATACGGGAAATAAGTAAAAACAAATTGCTTTTGCTATATTTTCTCGTCTAGTTATTTACTATGCTAGACTAAAATATATATATAAAGAGAGGCTAATGTGGCAAACATAATCCATCTATATCTATACTATATACAATGGGAAGTGTTCCTTGGACAGTGTGCCAAACTAACAATTCTTTTTATTCCAAATCGCTGTTTGAAATTCTTGCTATAATGCATTATATTGGGGGCATGTTTGTCTTTTTGCTTTAAACCATTTTAGGCAGAGTGCCTATTTCCTACATTTTTTTCCTTCTCCCCTTCAACATAAGAGAAACGACAAGTGCCCACTCCATTGCTATTATATATTTTCATAAAATTCTCTTTAGCTATTTTTAAGCCTTTTGATATTCCAAATAATTATTTGTATATAATTTTTTTATTGTCTACATGCAGTATTACACGTGCCACCTAGGGTTGGCAATGGGTCGAATACAATATGAATCTACTATGATCCGAATCCGAATCGAAAATAAAAATCCGATATCCGAAATTCGATTCGAAATCCGACGAATCTTTTATACGTTAATCCAAATTCAAAACCGAATTTATATACTATATCCGAATTCGAAATTCAATCGAATAAATAACCGAAATCCGAATTCGATTCAAATTAGATCCGATTTAAACTTAAAACTTAAAAGTCAAGTTTTACTATTAAAGCAAATTTTAACCTTCAAAACTAATGGACCATATAAATATTAAAGCAAAACATGAGTAAGGATGGTTCAATAATGCTTTATACAAAGTTTACCAATGGTTTAATGAAAAGTATATGTTGATTTCGATTTGAATTCTATTCGGATCGGATATGGACAAATTCGAATTCGGATCGGAATTTGAATTCGGATCGGAATTCGATCAGATATGAAATCCAATATCCGTATTCGAACCACGGATTTATATCTCATATCTGAATTCGAGATTTTCGGATCGGATTCGGAAATATATCCTACCCATTATCAACCCTAGTGCCACCCACTAGTTGATTTTTAATGCAATAGGAATAAACCCAACAAAATATGCGCTGCGCATGTTGTCTCCGTAGAAAATCATGTTATGATTGGTTCATTTAATTCAAAAAATTATTTCAAATGAAGAGAATTGAATTATCTAAATTGAATTCGCCAATCAAAATGCTCAGTGCCCTATTTTATTGGTCGATAGGTGAAGCGCTCACCTAGATCTTGAAGGTTGGGAAAACGTGTACTTCTTGATGAACAAACTACCCAGCACGTAGTCTCTAAAAATAAAAAAATAAAAAAACAAAGGATTTATGGGATGGTACAAGTATAAATTTAGAGCGTATGAAAGGGAAATTATAAAAAAAGTTGCTTTTTAGCCTGTGTTTATAAAAAACCAAGGGTCGGTTTTCAAAATAATTACCCTACATAATTACTTAAAAATAAATTTAAAAGTACTATCACTTTATTGAACAGGCTTTCTTAAGATACGAACACATTTTAAGTAGGATACACATTTTCCCTGTATGGGATATGAGTGATGCGAGCATACGATGTCTACATGGGGACACAAGCACAACATACGCTTTTACCTACGTATAATGCGCTTGTGTCCCGCATAGGCTGCTCATATGTCATGTACCTACAATAAAGTGATTCTAAAGTTCAATTTTTATTTTAGAAGTGATTCTCTTATGTAAATAAGTTTTTGATATACTGTTTTTATAAATACCAGCCAAAGTACTTTTTTCATAATTTTCCCATGTATAATGTACTCAAGTTTTAACTTCCAAGTTGACTTAGGAGGAGTACATTATTGTCTTTATTGGAGAATCCATTGCTGAAAGATTGGTTTCCCAAAGCATATTCTGTTTTTTTGCTTTGTTCACCAAGGACATTAGGTAGAGATTCTTTCTTTTTCTCATCCATTATGTAGGGAGAATCCCATTGGGACTCTGGTCCTTGATTCAAGGAAATTGTTGTACCAATCCATTAATTTCCTTCGAATTACTTATACATCAGTAATTCCATCAAACCCAGAAACCAAATTCTCATTTTTAGTTGTATTTCCCTCAAATGGGTACTCCAAGAACCACGGTTTTGATCATTGTTTCAGTCTGCTTTAGTGCTGCTGCAGCCTGTTCAAATGGGAAATGCGGGGTCTATGTCTCTTCCAATCCCAGAACTGTTTCTTAATTCTTATCTTATACTACTAATATGAGCTTTCCTTGAATTGTTGAGTTTGATTCTTCTTTATTTATTCATTATTATTTTTTAAATCTGTAGCAACTAGACAAATGTTCCAAAAGAGATTGCGGTGCTGGATTCTATTGCTTCTCTTGCCCTCTCGGTTTTTCAGGGTCCAGATGCGTAAGAACAACCATTACAGACCAATTTAAGCTACTGGTAAGTGACTGACTCTTACTGGATATTTGTTTATAAGTTCACATTAAGGGATGATTTTAAAGAAGATCTTATTAGAAGATAGAAGGAAATAGAATAGCAAGAGATGAAGTCTTGCCCTTTTCCTACCATAATACTAACATGACATCCAGTAAAATTTGAAAACCCAGCTCAAAACCAATAACATCTAGAAACATACTTGAAACCCTAATTCTGTATTCAACTCAAGGTGCATTTAGATTGGGGGTTTGGGTATGATTGGACTTGAACCCCTAAATCCAAATCTTTTGTTTGGATAGGGTTTAATTATCCCTGATTTAATCCTTGAGAATTTGAAATGTAACACATGACTCAACCAAATGAAAGTAATGAGAGATGCTTGTTAGAATATCTACAAAGAAGTGTCCTTTCGCGAGAAGTACAATAAATCCACAAGAACCCTATCTACAAGCAAGTCCACTGTTGTTCTTACAGTATCTATAGTGTTTGGTCCATTCCCTTAAAAAATTTACTTTGTTTTCTTCTTGTGGGAAATGCTGCAGATTCCAAGGCATAGCACTTTAAAAATGGATCTTTGCACTGTTTTTGAAAGGTTCAGTCTTAAGGATAACCAAGAAAGGTGTAATAGAGGCTTGTAGATTAGTGAAAAGGATTTAAGAGGATTGCCATATTGATAACCAAAGTTGAACTTCTGTAGCAATGATGCATAAATCAGCTTGGGCACCATTATAATGGGAAAAAGGAACATGAACATGTACTAACCAGGAGATCAGTAAACTAAATAGAGAGAAATAAATGTTGTCAGATAAACGATCAAAGGTGATAAAATTTGGAAAAACACATCACAACAGGAAATCTGGAGTCTTTTTGTTGCCCTCTCTCTTCATTTTGATAACGGCCGAAAAGGGTACATGATATAATAATTCATTTTTGTTCCCCTTTTGTTTCAATAACAGAACAATTCTTTGCCTTTCAATAAATATGCATTCTTGACAACCCACAATGCTTTTGCAATTGATGGAGAGCCATGGCGTACTGGAGTTCCTCGAATTGCCTTTACAAATCAAGAAGACAGCATCACTGAACAGTTAAATGTATGATTTGCCTCCAAAACTGATGTATATTTAATAATCTATTTTCTAGCAATTTTATTAAACATTTTTCATTGCAGAATGGTGTTCGAGCTTTAATGCTTGATACTTATGATTTCAAAGGAGCTGTATGGTTGTGCCATTCTTCTCGAGGAAAATGCCATGATTACACTGCATTTGTGAGTTCTTTTTTTTTTCTCACTTAATTTTGCAGCTTCAACTACGTTTTTAGTTCTCTTAGATATTGTCTAAACATGGGGCAATTTCTTCAGAATTTTAAGAAAAAAGAGGAACTAGCAACCTCCGTTGATGTGCTTAACATTAGATAATCCACTAATGCTGTTTGATTAAACAGGAACCGGCTATCGACACTTTAAAGGAAATAGAAAGCTTCATGTCAGCGAACCCATCAGAAATTGTTACATTGATATTAGAAGATTATGTATCCCCAAATGGATTAACAAAAGTCTTCAAGGATTCTGGGTTGATGAATTACTGGTTTCCTGTTTCAAATATGCCTAAAAATGGTCAGGATTGGCCTCTAGTCAGTGATATGGTTGCTAAAAACCAAAGACTTCTTGTTTTTACTTCAATTGAGTCTAAGGAAAAGAGTGAAGGAATAGCTTATCAGTGGAACTACATGGTTGAAAACCAGTGTAAGCAACCAGTTTCATTTCCTTTTCTTTCTGGGATTATGAAATCATAGGATTTTCATTTGATATAAAATATTTTCTATAATTGATACCCTGAAAACCTAAAAATATTGTATAATAAAAAAAGAAAAAATTTTTCCAAAATGAAATTTGATATTTGCTAAAGAACATTTTGAGGTATATGCTAATGTTGCAGATGGGAATGGTGGAATGCATAGGGGGAGTTGTCCAAATCGTGATGAATCAGCACCCCTTAATGACAAAAGCAAATCATTGATTCTGATAAATTACTTTCAGACCATTCCGGTGAAGCAAACTACATGTATACATAATTCTGGTGAACTTATTGACATGCTTAATACTTGTTATGGTGCGGCTGGTAATCGATGGGCTAATTTTGTTGCAGTAAATTATTACAAGGTATAAACCATCTAATTTTATTGTATTTATCCTGCTTGTATGTGATAGTTTTGACCTAATTACATGCTTTTCTTAGGATTAAGTTCAGATTTTAATTTTGAAAATGAACACTTTATGGTTAACTTATCAAAATGAAGACATTGAAGCATGTTTCTTTTATATTTGCAGAGAAGTGAGGGAGGAGGAGCATTTCAAGCTGTAGACATGTTGAATGGGAGGCTTCTATGTGGATGTGATGATGTGCATAAGTGTGTGGTAAGTTTTTGTTACTTATAAGCTGTAGGCAATGCTGTTACACTTTTGAATAGTTTCATTAAAAATGAAAATTTCTCAAGAACCATGCAATCAGAACACATTTGGAGATCTTTGGAGGGAACAAATCTTGTGGAACTCTCTCTCTTTTGGGTTTTGATTTGAATCAAGTAAAATATTCTAAACTGCAAGTTCTTTCCCTGGTCATGTAAAAAAAGAGTAAACTTAATTAAAAGGGGAAAAAAAATTAAAAGACCTGAAGAACAACATTAGAAATGCTTCTATCACCAGGACCATAACATGTTGATCACTTCAAGCACAAGATTATTCAGGTTTTGGTCTTGTACTGATCTGGGGTTTGTTCCAACCCAATTTTGGTTTGTAACTCCTGAGTCATTAGGGTATCTCAGTCCGTCTGCTCTGGGTTTTGAAACATTACTCCAATAGAGATATTGTTAATAATTATCTTCTTCTTATTGCAGGTTAAATCTACACCAGCAGCTTGTTAGTGCTTAAAGAAAAGCTCAGAGAAAAGGAACTCTGGACAATTATATTGTTTGTAGTCAATGACTTTAGTATCCTTCCCAGATGTGAAATTAGATAATGACTATCAGGTGAACCAGGTGAACTAGTGTAATGATAGGAGGGCAGGAAAAAATGCGTAATACCATGTATGTTAGTGTTGTAAAAACTCAGACTAGACCAATCAGTCAAACAAATTGAACCAGTAAAAGGGCACCTTCCTTGTTGGTTTAGAACATTGTCTTGTTGGTTATTCAACCAGGTGAATTGGATCAAGCCAGTATGACAAAAAGAGGTGAACCAGAAAAGAGGATGAAACCAAGATTGAACTGAACAGTTTGGGCGTTGCCCATGTATCTTAATTTGTTTGCTTGTCTCTGTTTGAATTGGTTGTTGGATTTGGTTGGTCCGGACCGGTCTACTCATGGACTCTGTATTAGTCTGGTTTTAAAATATTGATACCATTTTATGAATATATCAGAAAGAATGGTGACATTTCATTTAAGGGCCAAGAATTCATGGTTGCTTATTTAAGGTAATCCAAAACAAATCAATAACAAAAACCTATAAGGTTCAACACCTGGGTCATCAGGTCTTGCTAGATTCGCTTGTTCCCATCAGGTTTCCGCATACATTATCAAATGCAATTGCAGGCTTCATGACTTCATGGCAATTCTTCTAGTATCATACCATTTTGAACTGCTTATATTGAGCAAATGATTGAGGGTGTTTGGTAACGTCTCTAAACTCTGTTTTTCTGTTTTTAAAAACTAAAAACCAAAAACTTGTTTGGTAATCATAATTTTCATATCGTTTTTTAAGAAAAAACAGTTCAAAAACTGCCCCTTTTTATAAGGGAAAATTATGGAAAAGGGTCACTTTACACAAATATTTATAAAAACATGCCACTAAGATCCGAAATTGCATAAACATGCCACTTTTCAACAATATTTGCTCTGAAGGGTCATTGTAATATTGGGATTTTGCAAATGGCAAAATTGCCCTTGTTTAAAAGAGGGGAAAGGAGAGGGAAACATGTGATTTCCCTCTCCTTCTTCCCCAAAATCCCTCTCCTTCCCTAAAATCCCTTTTCTTCTATTTCAACGAACACGAACCAGTCACCATTGCCGGCTCTCCTTCGTTTCCATCACCCTCTCCCTCTCTCATTATACCGGTGGAAGGAGAAGGAAGATCCGTTCATTTCCATTGTGCTGGTTCGTTTCAACCCTCACCGTCGGAAGGAGAAGAAGGCTCCACGAGGCATCGTCACCATCCCCTAGGTCGCCGCCGTCGTCCAATAACTCGTCGCCGTCATCCAGCTTGCAGTATTATTTGGAGGTATTGTTCCTTCTCTTCCTTGGCACACAAATAAAACGCACAGCATGGTTGAAATCGGTGTGCATGAGTTGTACATGAATGTAATGAGTTATATCACATAATTATGAGTAACAAAACTAATTTCGAGTTAGTATGAACAAATGGGAAGGGTTTTTGGAACAACAAATATTAGTTGAAAATCTATGGGGTTCCCTTAATGGTATGAATGATTTTTTTTCCTGAAAATCGATAAGAGTTGTATTTCCATCAAAAAGATGTACAAGAGAAATATAAGAATTTACATGTTTAGATTTGTTTTGCTTTGAACAACGACTCTAGATTGATTAGTGTTCATGGAACATTATGAAGGATGAATAACTATTGATCAGTGTTTATGGAAGATTCTGTGCATGGGAACTCATCTATAAAGCTGTCAAATGGTTTATATTGATGAGTTATGGATGGCTTCTATTGAATGGTCAGATATCTAGATTGTCAAGAAAACCTATATTTGATGAGATAAATTAGAAACTAATTCAATCTACTTTTAAACTCTTTTAGTGAAATTTCCAAGACTTTCTTTCATCTTTAATTTATCCAAAGAAAAAAAATTTAAAATTTTGATTTGTATCATGTTCCCTTTTTTGTTTTGTTGGGAAAATCCAAGCACTTCAAGTTAATTTAAGTTTGAGATATTAATCTAATAATTAAGATATGTGCTTGTTTTTGGCTTGGGTGAAATATGATTAGATAGCTAATCAACTTGGATATTTTGGAGAGACAAGAGTATATATAAGAGACAATAGTAATCATTTTTTTATTTAGCTGATTGTCTTTGTCTATTTTGTTTTCTATATACATGTTAGGAACATAAAAAATCATTAATTGTTCCTTTAGGTGATTAAAATTTGTCTATTTAGTTCTTTTATGTATCAAGAAAGGCTCTCAGTTGTCATTCACCATGATATGAAATGATAACTTTTAACATGTTAATGACTGAGTGGTGGGTTCCTTCTAATTATTTGGAAGCCTCTCCTCACCTTCCTATTTTCTCATGATAGAGCTTTTGGTAATGGGTCCCTTTGTTCTTCAACTTGTAGTGGTACCTTTTGGCTTTTGAAATTTAAATTAAAATGAATTTATATAGAAGAAGTCATGTGACATTGAGGGGCCAGGAGAGAGAAAGAAGAGAGGAATACTTCAAAACAAATGAAAGCACACTGCTGGTGTGACTTTTTGAGGTGAGAAATGTTAGAGAGAGAGGAGTCCTGGTGATGGAAGCAATCAGCTTCAGTAAGGTAGGGTTTCTCACAAGTCACAACCCCATTGCACCTTCCTTTGTTACTTATTTTGTTTTTAGTGTCTTTTGTTTTGGGGGGGAGGAAGCTGGGTTTGAATTGGAGACAAAAACTAAATCTACTTGGATTCTCTCACATGTTTTGCTCCCCCTTCTCTTTCTTTCTCTCTCCCTGTATCTCTCCATATTTCTCTGTTGTTCAACTACTTCAAACTCTCCAACAAAAAATGTACTGGAATACATTTTCCTTCACTCTTTGAAATTGCAAATATCATTTTCTTTTACTTCATATTCTTTATCTGCAGATAAATTCCAAAAACCAAAAACCCATAAATATTGGTGAGCTGAAATTCAAGGTGAAGATGCTACAAATCACAAGGAATTTTTGGTTTTAGTTACAAATTACAAAGTGAAATAAATTTTGGAACATGTAAATCTTTAATTATCCAAGAAATTAAGGAGTACTATGACACACAGGCATCCTAAAGATCTAATTAAGCCTCTGCATGTTTCATTGTCTAATGGTTAAGAGACGAAAAGACAAATTTCAAAATCCTGAAAGGGGTCAAGCTAGGACTTCTAGGGCTAGATAGATTTAAGATTGGTCAAAGCTAGGAGACCTCTAATTAAGTCCCATGAGCCATGGATGCAGGTTCTAAAACATGGGTGTCATCCCTAGATTGCCTTTATGTAATTTAAATGTTATGTGTGTGAATCTTATGTGGCTTAGGCATGGATGGTGCACGGGATCACGAGGGGGTAGATGATTTCACCGATGTGCCGAGTGATATTGATCCGGTAAGGCATTCCATTGCATTCTTTTTTTGATTTTACACATTCTTCTATACATTTCCTTTCGTCAATATGTTTTCATTGTTGTAGGTCCTACGAGCTCATATTGTTCAGATGATCGGGTTTGTGCACGACTTTACAAGGCATTGTACTGCTTTTGCCGCCTCCTTACGCTACTCGCAGCCACAATCTCATAAGTCGGAGGCCACAGCACCTGATGCGGAGCTGGTAAGTCTCGGTTGTGATGATGTGCCTCCTCCACCACCTCGGGATGCCGACGGCACGCCTGATGCACACCCACATGTTCCATCGCCTTCTTTTACCGTTCTTAACTATCTTCTCAATCACACTTGCAAGCCACTTCGTTCTCACAACTGGTTTCATAGACAATTGGTCTTGGGTTGAGTGTCTATGCACCTTCTCAAACTTCATCACCCTCATGAAACTCGTATCATTCACACGCCTTGCAATTAAAATAAAGCACATTTGAAACCAAGTATATTAAATTTAAACACATTGTTTCACAAAGCAAAATGTTATTATCCATGATTAAGATGTCTAGGGAAGTGATTATCTGCTTCAGCAGATTATACAATAATCGAAGAGGCAGTTAACAACTGCAACTCCATTCTTTGTCCCCTAAAAGTAATTCTCAAATCAATTTTGTCATTTGTGTCAACCATTTGGGCTAGAAGAATCTTTAAAGATGCAGCCTTTAATCTCATATCTACAAAAATTCAGGTATTCAAGTTTGTTTATAGACTCTACTGGAATAGCATGTTTTCCGCAAAGCACCAAATGATGCAGTGTATGAGTTTTGATTGTCCAAAACTACAGAAAGTTGTAAAGCACAAATGCTTAAGAGCACTATTTTTTATCTACTGTCTATATCATTTGCATTAGCAATATTCTTTATCTACTATCACCATCACTGGCCAGAGTATCTAAAGCACATAAATATGGCTCGCAAGACAAGAATACAATAGATCAGGTATATCAGTTAATTCCCCTCAAATTAATTGAAGATAGATGTTGGGGAAAAAACTATTGGGGTTTAAACCGTTATTGAAATCTAAATATATAACTGTTATAAATAACATTCAGAAACAATTTACTCATTTAAAAAATTATGTTAATTCACAAGATGAGATTGACCATGACAAGATTGACCGGGGCACAAAGAGCTTAATATGGTCTAAGTGCCCTTACCTGTTCTATCAAGACTAACCGAGACAAGTTACCTTTAAAGAAAGGGAAAAGCAAATGAAACATGGTAATTTATTGTATTAGTACTATTCTGGAAGACCCTATTTCATGTTCAAGGTTGAAGTATAATGAGAAAAAGGAAAGAAAATAAAATAGTAGAAAGAAAAGCAGGAAGAAAAAGTTTATACACACACTGAGTGAACTGGTATGGCAATGTCCTCTTGGCCAAAAAAGAGTTTCTGGAATCCCTCAGCACCAGGATTGATAATACCGGCAACATTGGGAATTGCTCACATTGTAGGAGATGGGGACGGCAACACAATGGAGGAGATGGGGATGGCAATATTGGGGATTAGGGCATTTTGTTCAAAGAAGTAAATGAAGTTAAATCTAAAAACCTTGATGCCAATGGCCTCCAAATGAGTGAAGTGTGCGGCAAGCTATTGGACGGTAGCAACCTGGTCGACGACGGCAAGAATCCCCATGGTGATGCCTCGTTGACCGCAACCTGCAACCTTCTTGTTCCGAGTGAATGGTTCAATGTTTGTTGAGATGGAAGGGTTTCGACCGAGGGTTCGATGTTTGTTGAGATGGTATGAGAATGAAAGAGGGAAAGGAAGATGGTATGAGCAAAAATGCCAATGGCCTGTGCGACTGGTTTGTGTTCATTGAAATGGGAGAAAATGAATTTTGGAGAAGGAGAGGGAAATCACGTGTTTCCCTCTCCTTCCCCCTCTTTTAAACAAGGGCAATTTTGCCATTTGCAAAAGTCTAATAGTACAATGACGCTTCAGAGCAAATATTGTTGAAAAGTGGCATGTTTCTGCAATTTCGGATCTTAGTGGCATGTTTTTATAAATAGTCGTGTAAAGTGATCCTTTTCCATAATTTTCTATTTTTAAAAACCAAGAATTTGGTTTTTAAAAGCGTTGTTTTTCTGCTCAATGGCATTTTGGTAATTCGTCTTCGTTTTCTCTTTGATAAACAGTCGACCCTGACCACGACGTTGTTGAACTGCAAAACCAGACAATAGAATCGATGAGAGATCATGCAGCAACGGCCATACCGGTAACCTATTATCGATCTCGCACATCGTTGTCGAGGGCTCCGGCCAAATTTTCCCAGTGGGATCCAATCAAAGAGAAGACATCAGGACGATTGCACAGATTGGTCAAAAAAGCTGGGCTGACAACTCCGATCCATTAATAAGCATTTCTTTAATACCCTCTTCGTTTTGTTAAATGTTCATTATCTTATTCGGTTGGATCTCTCCTGGAACAATCTCACCGGTGAGATATCTCCGTTGTTGAACTATCTTACGAGGTTGACGACTTTGAATTTGAAGAAGAACCAACTCAGAGGTTCTATTCCAGAGCTCATACTCCCGAATCTTATGATTCGTCGAAGTATGCCGGCGATTGCATTTGTTGGGAAATTGCTTTGATCAACAGCTTAGTACCACGCATGTGACTGATAACAAGAAGAAAAGGAGAAGATTGTGAGATCTGAAGAAGACTTACGGAAGAGAGAGAGCTTTTGATCCTGTTTATACTATACAGGGGTTTTCTTTTGTAAATTTGAAATAGTTTTAGGCATGTCTAATATTTAAAAACCTTAAAAGTAAAAAAAATTTACTTTTGATATTTTAGAACATTAAGGGCTAATATCTTTCTTAGCTATTAATGTTATATTAAAAATTTATTATAATTCGCTTCATACATTATATATACTATGGTTATGTTTCTATTATTTACTTTATGGTTATATCTTATTATTTATTTTATGGCTATAATTTTACTATTTAATAACGCTCAAGCAATATTGATTATCTTAGCTAATGCCTATGGTTTTCTTCACTAACGCGATTATTAATTTCCTCTCATCCAATGTCCAAGTTCTGACTTCCGATAGATTTGTCTTCATCGGATTAGTTGTGTTTTGGGTCTTTACATATGATTGCATGTTTAGGCCCATTAAAACTTTCTTATGGTCTTATGGAAGGATATATATTAATATAGTATATTAATCAAAATCAGATTTTAAATTATGACTTACCAAACACATTTTTGTTGATTTTGAAGACTTTAATCGTTTTTTTAATCAATTGTTACCAAACAGGTCTCTTATCACCTGTTTTCAAAAACCAAAAAACGGTCTCTTATCACCTGTTTTCAAAAACCAAAAAACAGTTGGAAACGTTTTTATTTTTCAAACTGTCTTTTTCAAATAACATTACCAAACACCCTCTCAGATAAACTTTTTGAACAATTTAGCGTTAATAATGTTGGATTTGAAAGGTTTGTTGTGATCAAAAGAACAAAGGCTTTGACTCTATAATAAATAATCATCATTGCAAGCACAGAATTGTTGAATTACAAAAGCAATTTGATATTTAGGCGCTCTTTGGTATAGCTTTTGAAAAGTGGGGAAGTAAGGTATTTCCCTATCTATATTTATATTAAAATATATGAATATTTAACTTTTGGTTTATATTAAAAAAATAAAATGTATTTATGAATATGTAATTTTAGGTGCATAAACAGTTCATTAATAACAAAATTAAAATGCAAATTTAATCTGAATAACAACCCAGATTTGTTAATTATTGTGGCCTTGGGTTCAGTCTGGTCCATTTTAGAGCATGAATTTGAGTTCAGATTGGGATAGGCCTAAAGCTTGTAGAGCATAACTGGTTAAGATTGCAAAGTACCCGCTTCTGTTTATTCCGGTTTATTTGGTTCGGTTTTGGATTTATATATATATATTTTTTAATTTGGTTTTTTTGTTTGTTTTTGTTTTTACTTTATATATACTATAATTGAGATCCATTTTCATTTTTGTTTAATGAAAGCCTTTATATCAATAATTGAACCAAATTAAGTTGGGTTTTTCACTTCTTAAACTATAATCACACCCCAAAATAGAAAAAAACCTAAATCAAACCAATTCTTTCGGTTCGATTCATTTGGTCTTTGGTTTAAATCAAACCAATCAATACCCTTAGCTACTGTTATAGTCCTAGCTAGATGTTACGTGCTTAACTAATGAAGTCTCCATAAGCCTTGGGGCTTATGGAGCAACAGTTAGGCATGTAGCGAATGGTATCAGAGCCAACCACCACGACCCAGGTTTGAGTCATGGAGGGGGTGACTTATAGGCTAAATTAAAATGCCTTAGTATTAAGTATAGGCATGATGTTAAGTCATTAAATACTGATAGGTGAGTGGAGCTACCAAAAGAGAAAGGGTTACCATCTGGCCAGTGTTGTTGGGGATGTTGGGCCAAGGTCCAGCATCCTGCTATGGTATAAGGAAATAAAGTTGCTCTCTAACCAATAACTTAAGTTATTGGTCTAGTGGTAAGTGCTTGATCGCAACAATTGGTATCAGAGCTTACCACTAGACCAATAACTTAAGTTATCAGAGCTTCCCACAGACGGCGCCAATTGTTGGGATTGTGGAGCCTGAGCTGGTTTGCGAGCGGGGCGAACCGCGAGTCGAGCTACGCTGTCAGCTTGCGGGGGGCACGGGAGCAACGCCCCCTGCAGGGAGTCCAACAATCATAAGTCGAAGTCTCAATCCAGGAACATTGAATGTTGGAATTTTGGTAAGAAAGGACACTTTAAAAATCAATGTAAAGCTCCAAAGGAAGAAAATGAAACAATGAAGAAACCTGAGGTAAATGTCATTGCCGAAGACTCAGATGATGCCTTGATATGCTCTTTGGAGAGCAAGGCAGAGTCATGGGTGCTCGATTCTGGAGCATCCTTCCATGCTACCTCAAGCAGAGAACTCTTTGTGAGTTATGTACCTGGTAACCTGGGGAAGGTGTACCTTGGTGATGACCAAGCATGCGATGTTGTTGGCAAGGGAGATGTGCAGATAAAGTTGAACGGGTCTGTGTGGAAATTGAAGGATGTGAGACACATCCCTGACTTGAGGAAGAGTTTGATCTCAGTGGGGCAATTGGCAAATGAAGGTTATATCACAACCTTCAATGACGAAACCTAGAAGGTTTCCAGAGGTGTAATGATAGTTGCACGTGGAAAGAAGAATGTCACTCTTTACACGACGACAAATGCTTGTGGGTCAATTGCAGTTGTAGATTGCAAGGAGGATCCAAACTTATGGCACCACAGGCTCGGACATGTAAGTGAGAAAGGACTCAAGGTTATGCACTCCAAAGTAAAACTACCGGGACTTCAGTTAGTCGATTTGGACTTGTGCGAGAGTTGCATTTTCAGAAAGCATGCTGCTATGGCAAGCATTGGCCAAGTCTCGGATTGGCAGGTGTTGACTTGTGAGGTTGCAGGTGCTAGAGGGGGGATTTTTGGGGATGTTGGGCCAAGGTCCAGTATCCTGCATTGGTATAAGGAAATAAAGTTGCTCTCTAACCAATTACTTAAGTTATTGGTCTAGTGGTAAGCACTTGATCCTAACAAGTGTTGATAGAATGGGCCGCCATGGACGTCGGCTATGGAAGCGTGATGGAACATTGTCTAGTTGGTTATTAAACCAGGTGAATAGGATCAAGCCTGTACGATAAAAAGAAGTGAACCAGTAAAAAGGGGACGAAACCAAGATCGAACTGAACAATTTGGGCGTTGTCTATCGATCTTAATTTGTTTGGTTGTCTCTATTTGAATTGGCTGTTGGATCTGGTTGGTCCGGACCGGCCTGCTCATTGGCTTGTGTATAAGTTTGGTTTTTAAATTACTGATACCTTTTAGAGTACATTAGAAAGAACAGTGACTTTTCATTTAAGGGCCAAGAAGTCATGGTTGCTTATTTAAGGTGATCCAACACAAATCAATAACCAAAACCTGTAAGGTTCAACATCTGGGTCATCTGGTCTTTATAGGTTGGCTTGTTTCATCAGGTTTTAGCATACATATCAAATGCAATTGCAAGCTTCATGACTTCATGGCAATTCTTCTAGTATCAGAGCATTGTGAACTGTATATATTGAGCAAAAGATTCCGATAAACTTTTTGAACAATTTGGCCTTTACAATGTTGGCTAAAAATGAAAGGTTTGTTGTGGAAGGTTTTCATAAGTTTACTACAAAGTAGAAAATTTGAAGAAATAGTGTTGTAATCATATCTTCTATTATTATTATAAAGTGGACAGGGGGTTTTCTAGTTGAAATTTTGTACTGAAAATGCCCTCCAAGTAATCCCCATTTTACAGGTTTTTTTACCCATGTCTTTATTTTATTTTAAATTTTTATGATTTGACACCCAATGTTACCATCATAAGTGATGAAATCATATACGATTTGGGGCTACCTAAAATGCCCTCTATTTTTTTTTTTATCAAATTAATTCCTACATCCATTTTTTATTGCCAAATGTATCAATAACTAACTGTCTAACATTTAAATACCCAAAATGTCCTCAATTCTCTTTCAAATTTTCTATGCGAATAGTGAGCATTCCCCTAGTAGAAGAGAAAAGGGAGTTGATGCGTGAATCAAATAAGACTTCAACATGGTTGTAAACCAATTCTATAAAGAAATGAAGAAGCCAAAATATGAATGTACATATCAAACCCATCAAGCAACTATTTTAAGTTTTTAACCCATCAAAGGAACAAAGGATTTGACTCTATAATAACTAATCATTATTGAAAGCACATAATTATGGAATTACAAAAGAAGCTTGATATATAGACGCTGTTTGGTATAGCTTTTGAAAAGTAGGGAAGTTAAAAAAATAATTTTTTAACTCTTCCAAAGTTATTCTAATCCGTGTAAATCAAAAGGTATTTCCCCATATATATCTATACTACTATTAAAAGCACGAACTACCTTAGGCTCCGTTTGGGTATCGAGAGAATGCGAGAAAGACATGTGAGAAAAGAAAGTAAAAGAACAGTGAAGTAAAAGAACTTGAAGAGTAATTTTCTCAATACTGTTTGGATGTTACAAGAAAATTTTATAGTTTTAATTGAAAATTTAGAATTTTGTGTTTGGATAGTAAAAACATTATTGGAATCTTAAATGTGATTCCAATACTACCCTCACATGTATGCTTGGCTTTTACTTTGTTTTTCTTTACATTAGCTGGTGTAAGTGTCCATTATTTAATCATGTAATTGATAACCAACCTCTTAAAATATCTTTTTATTTTTATTTTTTTTGTATGTGAACAGTAAAATAACACTTATTCTTAATTAGTTTTAAAGAGTATCACTGATTTTCAATCACCAAGCATTTAATGACTGAAATAGGATTATTTTTAAAAATTAACGCTGAAAACCAATTTCCCTATTTTTAATCCCACCACGACACTTCACTCTCTCATTCGAGTTTTTGAAATCACGAGCAAAGAAGATATAGTTATTTAGGAAGGGTATCGTTGGAAAGATGTGTGCTTGCTTTTCTCACGACGCAGAATCCGACCTCTAGGAGAGTAGTGTTGGAGGCTCACGGCCATAACCAAGTTTAAATGGGGTCCTCCCTGTTGACGAATGAACACTAGTATTATAGCATTACTCCACCCATGGTAGCCACATTACCCACTCCTTGTGTTTATTATTAGTGAAGCATCATTAAATACATTTCCAACGTATGATTGACGACCTCTATCCGTCCGTCTGTTTGGGGATGATAGGCTGAGCTGAAATTAAATTTGATTCCATTTAATTGGAATAAATTTCTCTAGAACAAATTAGTGAATACGGGATCTCGATTGCAGACAATGGACTCAAGCCTTCCATACATCTTAAATATTTGCTAAAAAAATATTTGAGCTACTAAGGCAGCAGTGTAAGGATGATGGATAGGAATAAATCTGCCATATTTTGAGAGGCAACCTACAACTACATAAATAGTTGATTCACCTCTCGAATTTGGATATCCTTTCACAAAATTTATCGAGATGTCTGTCCATATATGTCGTGAAATGGGTAGATCAGGGCTTAAAAGACCAGCTGGGTTGGAATGTTCCACCTTGCTACGCTGACAGATCTCGCATTCTTGTTTAAACCTTCGAACATGACTTCTAATCCCCTTCCAGTAGAAAACCGATTTTATACTATGGAGTGTTTTATGGAGCCCCTCATGCGTATTGGTGTGAAATTCCTGTATGATAGAAGGGATAAGGCTGGAAGCTGGTAAGAGATAAATTCTACCTTTAAATAATATAACCCCATCTTTAAGTTCCCACGGGCCCACAACATTATCTTCTTGAATTATTATGACAATATCTTGTATTTTTTTGGGGTAAAGAAGGTAGAAATTCATTAATCACGCAAGATAGAAATACCGCATATCATCCAAAAGCAAAGGGGATAGACATGCAGGGTAGGACAGACGCCAAGTACAAGAGAAACGGTCTATGGCGAAGTTTTCCAGGTGGTCAGCCACCCGATTTCCTTCATGATAAACATGGGAGAAACGGATTTGAGCAAAGGACGAGGCAATCTCCCAGAATTGGGCAACAAAGCCTGTTATCCGCCAAGGAGTGAATTGGGATTTGCCTTGAAGAATCTGGATGAGTGCCAAGGTATCACCTTCAATGATTATATTGGAGATCCGAAGAGATTGAGCTAACTTTATCCCCTCCAAAGAAGCTTGAACTTCCGCCAGAATTGCAGAGGTTGCTACACACTCAGCTGCAAATCCAGCCTGGAATCTCCCATTCGCATCTCCAATGACACCACCAGTACCAGTTCTCAGTGTTGCTTTCCTAAATGACCCATCAAAATTCAGTTTGGTCCATGTATGTAGGATCAGGTTTTGACCAGCTCACCTCCTTGGACTAATGGTTGCTACTAGTATCCTGCAAAGAAAAGACAGCAGCAAGTGATTCTTTGGCAGTGATGTTAAAAAAAATTGTAGTTGCTGTAACCGATGTTGGAGCACCACTGAAAATTTTATCATTCCTGGCCTTCCATATGGACCAACCTAGCAAAGCAATGTTAGTTAGAAACTTTGTAGATTCAAACACATTATTTGGAATCTTCAAATTAGCTACAAATTTAAACCAGTTTCGAAAGTTATCTTGAGGCCCACAAGATTGCAATTGTCCCCCTAGCATGTGAAACCACACTGCCCTCGAGAATGGACACCTTAGCCACAGGTGTTTGACAGTTTCTTCCTTTGCATCACAAAGGGTGCATTTGTTTTCGACAATGCCAATCCGGGATGCCAGAAGATCGGAAGTAGGAAGGCCACCTGCAAGAGTCTTCCACAGAAATAGTTTAATCATAGGCGTACAGTTTAAGTGCCACACAGTCAGCCATACATTGTCAATTGAATGAGAATGCTCCCCTTGGATAAGTCGATAGGCAGACGCCACGGAGAAGAGCCCGGAAGCAGTAAAATTCCAGTGCCTCCTATCAAAACCCAGGGCTGAAGAAATTGGAGTGGCCACCATATTTGCGGTTGTGGTGGCATCCCAGAGGCTAAAAATTAGACTACGATCCCATTGACCCGTGAGAGGGCTGAACAATTGACTTACCCTAGAGATGTTTAAAGGACGGTGCAATTGCTGGAGAAGCCTTGAATTAGGGAGATCACAAACCCAATTGTCATTTAGAATATCAATTTTAGTACCATTAGCCACCGACCATTCACTTCCGTTGTGGACCCAATCCATAACCTTTTGGTTTTGCCGCCAACCATATGAGTGATGTGTCTTGAAAGGACTCAAGAAGCATTTGCTGTTAAGAAAATAGATGTCTTTCATGAATTTCTGCCACAAACCCTTAGATTGAACCTCCAATTGTCAGGTTGCTTCAAGGACCAAAGCTTTGTTCATTGTTGAAGCCTTTTTTATGTTCAAACCGCTACTTCTCCAGGACTTAGTAAGGCTGCGTTTGGGATTGCTTATTAAAGTGCTTAAATCCTCTTATGGCTTATTAAAGCACATTTTTAAGTTAATAACATGTTTGGTTATATGAAATGGGTAATCACTTACCCGTAAGTAGTAGAGAAAGGGGACCCATAAGGAGAAGCTCTTGAGAGTAGCTTCTCCTTTCTCTGTTACTTCCTCTGTTATAAGCTCGTGTATCTCGATCGAACTTAACGCTTTGATAACTTCTCTACGAAAATTTCTCCTCTCTTTCACTATTCCTCAACGAGAACTATTTATCCGGCGACTTCCCCAGCTCAAATCACGCACCACTATCGCTGTTTTGAAAACTTCTTTGCAATCAAATCCGGCTACTGTCCTTCGAACAATTGGTTTCAGACCCTTCGTCTTTGATTTCATCAGAAAAACTAATCCAGAATCTGTACTATTCTTCCGAAGCTCTTGCCACTTCTATGCAAAATCAAGCTTCTTTGTTCGGTATATAGCATCGTATGATCAAAACCCTTCTCCTCATCCTCCTCCTCCCCGACCGTCAGAAATCCTAGATTCATTTGATCAAAATCCTCCTCTGCCACCAGCAACCCTATCTTCTTTTGATCAAAATCCACCACCGCTACTGAAGACCCCGAGCTACGATGAAAATCCGAGTCTTTCCTTAGAAACCCTAAATGATCAAAAAGTTATTTCTTCTTCAGAAACCCAGGTCTCAGAACCTCCATCATCGCTAGAAAATGTTGAAATGGGTCTGCGGTGGTTGGAAAAGAATCAACTAACCAGATCTCACAAAAAGCTGAGATCCAATGGTTCGAAGGACGCAGTAGCCGGATTTAACCTTATTTTCCCATTCTTTTTTGGGAAAATTGATTTTTAGTAATAATTTTTCAAAATAATTCAGATTTAGTCGATAAATTCTTAAAAATTAAGAATTAGTGATACTTTTTTAGAGAATTAAAATTCAATGTCATTTTACTATTCATGTAATTTTTTTCCCCAAAGATACCCTCAAAAAGACTTACAAACCTCACTTGTATCTAAATAAGTGAAAAAGATTTTAAAGTCTTTCGAGGGCATTGTTGGAAGAAAATCTCTCAACACTAAATCCCAGTTATTTAAAAAAGCATCATTAATTTTCAAATTTCAAGAATTAGCGAGCTGAACCTGAATTGTTTTGAAAAAGTATCACTAAAATCCAAATTTCCCTTTTTTTAATTTTTTGTTTTTTATAGGATCCAAATAAAATACAAGGCTTTGATATGTTTAATTTGGATAAAATAAAAAAGTAAGTGCTTTAATATATATGTTTACCAAATACTTTCCTTGACTAAAAAGCACTTACTATATTATTAAGTACTTAAATAAATATGTTTACCAAACACCAAACTTGTCATACGATTACTTTTTTATAACTATGGATAAGTACTTAAATAAGCTAACTTATATTTTGAGTACTTATCCATAAGCACTAGCAATCCCAAACGCTACCTAAGTCTCTCCCAATGGATAGTGTGGATGTGTTGGCCTTTAGCTCCTTTCCTCTAGAAGAACCTGCGAGCCAAACCATCAATTTTATCAAGAACCAGCTGAGGTAAAAGGAAGTAGCTCATTTGGTGTAGAGATTGAGAAGTAAGGACAGAATGGATGAGGGTTAAAAGTCCCATCTAAGAGAGGAAAATGGACTTCCAATTTGAAAGGCGGTTTGTAATCTTCTGCAGCATCGCCTCACAGTTTCTCATTGTCGGCTTTTTTTGGAGGATCAAAACACCCAGGTTAGATTCCATTGACTGGGAGCCTGCAACATTAAAAACACATTTTATTTTTGCTCTAGAGTAGGCATTTGAATCTTTGCTGAAATAAATGGATGACTTCTGATGATTCAATTCCTAACCAGATTCATTGCAATATTTGTGTAAGATTTGAACAAAATTGTGAGCCTCTCTTTCATCATTTAGACCATAAAGAAACATGTCATCAGCATACATGAGGTGTGAAATGGCCATACCTCCCGACGGATTGCAATACCTTTAAATCGACCATCTGCTTCCGCTCTATGGATGGCAAGGGATAGGATCTGCTAGCACAGAATGAAAAGATAAGGGGAAAGAGGGTCCTCTTCTCTAAGACCTCTTTCCGCAGCAATATTACACGAAGGGGACCCATTGATCAACACACCATAGGTCACCGAAGGGACACAGTTCATAATCAGCTCCACCACTATAGCATCAAAGCCGTAGGCTCTCAAAAATTTTTCCATAAAATTTCACGAAATTCGATCTTAAGCTTTAGAAAAATCAAGTTTTAAAGCATACTTACCCTTCTGGACATGCTTTAGAAACCTGCCATTTGACAATATCTTGTAGAAGAGGCGTGGACTCCACTTAAGCTTTAATTGGGTCTGACCAATTCTGAATGGGCTTAGACAATGCATGGGCTTGGCCTTCGAATTTTCTTGACAGTGCATCTGCGGCTGAGTTTTCCTTGCCTTTCTTATATTCAATTTGAAAATTATACCCCATAAGCTTAACCAACCATTTTTGTTGGGTTGTAGTGGTGATGGTTTGGCTCCATAAATACTGTAGGCTTTTCTAATCGGTTCTTACAATAAATTTAGCTACCAAAAGATAAGGCCTCCATTTTTGTACCGCCCCCACAAGGGCCAGCATCTCCTTCTCGTACATAGACAAAGCCAAAATTTTCCATGTAGGGCTTGACTAAAAAATGCAATGGGCCTACCACC
This sequence comes from Buxus sempervirens, assembly GCA_947561395.2. Taxonomy (NCBI): domain Eukaryota; kingdom Viridiplantae; phylum Streptophyta; class Magnoliopsida; order Buxales; family Buxaceae; genus Buxus; species Buxus sempervirens. The sequence goes on along the minus strand of OX387184.1, from coordinate 49,224,300 downwards.
TTGCGTCAACACTGCCGAAGTCCAATTCCTGAAGTATCATATTCCACAATGAACAGTTGAGAGAAATCAAACAGGGCTAAGATAGGCCCAGGCCTAGTAATCCTGACCCGCTTTAATTCTTCAAAAGCCTTGTCTGATTCTAGGCTCCACTTAAATGAGTCTTTTTTGAGCATTTGAATCAACGGTTGGGCTATCTCACCATCCTTATGAATAAATTTCCTGTAGTACCCAGTTAGGCCCAAAAAACCACATAAGTCCTTCAACGTTGTAGGCTAGGGCCAAGAGACCATGTAGGACACTTTTTCAGGATCCATGGCCACGCCTTTATACGAAATGATATGGCCTAAATAGTTGACTTCCTCTTGTCCAAAATTTTTTTTATTGTGAAATGGAAGAATTTTATTGAGGGATAGAATGGGGATTACAATGACCACTCAGGTTTGCTGCCAAACAGGATGCCAAAACGAGAAAAGGGGGGGTACACCACCAAGTGATCAAGGCCAAAATTTGCGAGTGAGTTTGTTGCCTAGCTCACTTCCTTGAATATATGGTTTATCCTGACATGGTTGAAGGAGTTGAGGAGAATACGAATATGATGAACAACAGCCGATATTCTCCAAGGTGGATCTATAAACTTTCTAGCAATAAGATGGATGACAACTGATGAATCTCCTTCAATGTGAATATTCTGAAAGTCACGGGATTTAAGCAGTCTGATTCCTTCCAACGCAGCAAGCGCCTATGCTTCTAGTGCTGATTGACAGCCTAGCACCAATGCAAAGCCTCCACAAAATTGTCCACGGTAGTCTCTGCATATTCCTCCAGCCGCTGCACGTCTCACACCAATTCTGAATGCACCATCAAAATTAAGCTTGATGAAGGTGTCCTCCGGAGTTGACCAGCCAACCATTATTTCTTGCTTTCGTTTCTGAGTGGAGTAACTCGCTTCCTTGATATTCTCGGAGTCCTTAGTGAGTTGAATGAAGAAAGCACAAGTGTCTTCAATGGATGGGTTGCTTCCTTAAAATAGTGTCATGTTCCTCATTCTCTAGATAGCCCATGCAAAATTGGCACACCCTGTCAAAAGATCAATAGTATATAAGTCAAGATGTGAATGATCTTGTTGAAGGATGGTTTGGAACCATTTAAAGTAAATTTCTGTCGGCCTAACCTGGTGGATTGATCTTCCCATCATTCAGATCCATATAGCTCTTGAGGAAAGACAAGTTAGCATCAGGCGTTCCAAAGATTATTCCTGAGAACCACATAAAACAAAAGAGTCAGTGAAATCTCCCAATCTAGAATTGAGAAATTTATTTGTAGTTACTGCATTGTTTAAATACTTCCAGACGAAGAGTTTAATTCTTGGTTGACATTGAAGTTTCCAACAAGTCAGCCAGGATCTAGCATCACTTTCATTAAGAATACCCTCCGCTTGAAGAATCCTGTAGGTTAATGCCACCGAAAATTTCCCACTTGCAGTGGGCATCCAAATTGGAGAATCGGCTTGGGATTGGATGATAGGAATGTTAAGAATACGATTGGCAATCTCAACTCCCCAATTTTTAGTGATCAAAGCTGTGTTCCATTGCCTTGTGTTTTCATCAATCAGCTCCTTTACTTTACAACCCGGAGGAACTGTGTGAACCATAGGAAGTCTGAATCCTTCCTCCTTTAAATCTAGCCAATTGTCATGAAATAGTTGAACAATTCTCCCATCAGCAATATTCCAGCATATTCCTTTTTTGAGATTTTCTTTTTGGGAATGGATTTGTTTCCATACTGCTGAATGGGATCGTTTGTGAGGAGCCTCCATGAATTGTAGAGATTTGCAATACTTTTCTATCATAATCTTGACCCAAAGACCTATGGAGTTGTTGAGAATGTCCCACGCTAGTTTGAGTTGAAGTGCTTTGTTGAAGATAGTCATTCTCTTGATATTTAGCCCTCCGGATCTGTGGCTTTGAGTGATTCTTTCATAGCATATTGTATGGATGGGTTTGGCTGTATTCTTTTTGCACCAAAAGACCTATCTTGCCGCTTGATCTAATCGATGAAGAACTGATTGGGGGAGCTCGTAGCAACTCATAAAGTGTACAGGTTGAGCTGCCAGCACCGAGGTAATGAGAGTTGCTCTTCCCATTTGAGAGAGAACATGGGCTTTCCATCCCGCCATTTTAGATAAACACTTGTTCAACAATTCAAGACAATCATTATGCTTTAGCTTATGTCCCATAAAAGAAATCCCAAGATATTTCCCCATTTCTTTTTTCAAATTTGAAACTCTGCACACATCATTTCTAACATGTATGGCAACATTTTTACTAAACTGAATAGCAGATTTGGAATTATTAATTCTAAGACCAGACTCTATGCAATATTTGTGGAGGATTCTCATCATGGTGTGGCAATCATTTGAATTTGTTTTACCAAACAACATTATATCATCAACAAACATAAGGTGGTTAAGAGACGTACCTCCATGACTTATGGAAATACCTTGGATTCGATCTTCATTTTTAGCTCTGCATAGGGCTTGGGAAATAGCTTGCTAGCGCAAAATGAACAAGGTAAGAGTGGGTCACCTTGGTGAATTCCCTCCTAGGAATGACGTGGCCAGTTGGAGAACCATTAATGAGGACACTGTAAGTGACTGTTTGGACACATTTTATAATGAGACTAACTTAGAAGGTCCCAAAACCATGAGCAATTAAACATTTTTAATGAATTTCCAACTTAGGTTATCATACGCTTTAGAGATGTCCAATTTTAAAGTAAACATACCTCTCTGACTTTGCTTACCTTTCTTTTTGCTTCTTCTAAACAAATGAGCAATCTCGTGTGCAATTAGAATGTTGTCTTTGATAGACCTTTGAGGAACAAATGCATTCTGAAATGGAGATATTAATTTGTGGAGCATTGGCCTGATTTAGTTCACTAGAATTTTGGATATCACTTTGTAAATGAAGTTACATAAACTGATGGGCCGAAATTCTTGGATTTTCCGAGGATTCTCAATCTTGGGTATGAGTGTAATAAAGTTATGGTTTATATAATTGTCAAGAATTCCATATCTGAAGAAATCTTGGACGATACTCACCACCTCCCCGCTTACCACCTCCCAGTATTCTCTATAGAATAGCCCAACATGTTTATCACCTGGGCTTTTTGAGAGGGCCCAACATGTTTATCACCTGCCATATTTCTTCATCTGTTGGGATTCGTGTCAGAAGTTCATTCTTCGCCTCATTGATTTGTTGTGGGATGAGACTTGGCAGATGGGTATCACCCCAGGAAGTGTTATTGTAAAAAATAGACATAAAGTGCTCCACAATATGGTAATTCAGTTCTTTCGGATAAGAGATTTCTTCATTGCTTTCATTCTTTAAGATTCCTCTTCCTTCTGATCATGGTACTAAGGTGAAAGAACTTTGTGTTGGAATCTCCATCAGTTAACCATTTTACCATTGACTTTTGAACCCAATGCATTTATTGTTGGTGTAGGACTTTGAGATATTCCTCTTGCAACTTCTTTTCTTGGTAGAATAACTCTTGACTGGGATTTCGGTTTAGTCTATCTTGAATTTCAGATATTTGAGCTCGAAGTTTAACCTTTTTTCCATGAATATTACCAACAACTTCCTGGTTCCTCTTGCTAAGATTGTCTGCCAAATTTGATAGCCTTGCATTAAATGAAAAATGTTCATATCTGCTTCTGTGAATCCCCTAGACATTTTTTTATCATTGAATAGCAAGATTCCTCCTTAGTCCACATTGATTTAAATCTAAATGGACGCTTGGGTTTGGGGCCATTTGGATTAAGGTTAATGAGCAATGGGCAGTGATCAGAAGCAATGATCGCCTAGGTTATCACGAGTGCTTGAGGAAATTTTTCAGTAAAATCTGTGTTGCCCATAACTCGATCAAGCTTTTCAGATATGTGTAACGCCCCGGTTCCGAGTCAAAATTTTTCGAACTCGAGGTGTTATGAAAAGTAACAAAAGCAACTAAAATCCATATCAAATTAAAACCTTGATTAATTATATCATCAGAGTTATATGAGGAAACATAAAATAATATTCACTAACAATTAATCTTTAACTTTTACAATTTCCTTAAGCTCATGAATCTAGTCTACAACTAAACTGGCTACCCCTTTTAAATACTAGCCCAATGCTTGTCGTCCTCGCCAAGATTACCTGAAAAATTGGGGAAAATTGGAGTGAGAATAAATCTCAACAAGTAACAAGGTGCATGCATGAAATCAGTCCCTGTTTATATAAAATAAGTCATGAGGTATGTGATTAAACCAAAACAACAACTAGAAAAACAATAATATAGAAATCACGGCAAACAGCATACCACCATGTAACATCACATAATGAAAAATAATCACAAACACCAAGAAGTAAACCAAATAACCATGTAACTAGCTTCCCACCGAGTACACGGATCGAGGAAGTAAACCAAATAACCAGTAACCAGCTTCCCATCGAGTACACGGATCGAGGAAGTATCCCGCCGAGTACACGGACTGAGGATAACCCAAAGTAACCATCTTCCCACCGAGTACACGGATTGAGGAAGTATCCCGCGGAATACATGAACGGAGGATAACCAAAAGTAACCATCTTCCCACCGAGTACACGGATCGAGGAAGTATCCCGCCGAATACACGGATGGAGGATAACCAAAAGTAACCATCTTTCCACCGAGTACACGGATCGAGGAAATATCCCGCCGAGTATACGGGCCGAAGATAACAAAAAGTAGCCATATTCCCACCGAGTACACGGATCGAGGAAGTATCCCGTCGAGTACATGGATCGAGGAAGTATCCCGTCGAGTACACGGACCGAGGATAACCAAAAGTAACCATCTTCCCACCGAGTACACGGATCGAGGAAGTATCCCGTCGAGTACACAGATTGAAGATAACCAAAAGTAGCCATCTTCCCACCGAGTACACGGATCGAGGAAGTATCCCGCCGAGTACACGGATCGAGGATAACCAAAAGTAACCATCTTCCCACCGAGTACACGGATCGAGGAAGTATCCCGTCGAGTACATGGACCGAGAATAACCAAAAGTAACCATCTTCCCACCGAGTACACAGATCAAGGAAGTATCCCGCCGAGTACACGGACCAAGGATAACCAAAGTAACCATCTTCCCACCGAGTACACGGATCGAAGAAGTATCCCGCCGAGTACACGGACCGAGGATAACCAAATAACCAAATCCGCCCATGTGAAAACAATAAAGTAGGCACCTACCTTGTCACAACTGTGACCCAAAACCCCACACTAGTGGAGTCAAATACATGCCTCAAGATCACGGTTTCAATGGGTAAAATAATCCAGGTATATGGAAAATCATTCGGAACTCAAAACATGTCCAGATAGACCAAATACAGGTGTAGGAACTCTTAGAATCAAGTTTGGTTAAGAATAGAATCGTTTGGAACAATGGTATCCAATAGAAGTGCCTCTTTGGTAAAATCTACCCAACATATTTATAAAAATGAATTTTAAACATCCACCAGTGTAAACAATCTCCAAATAATCTAAACTTGATGGTACATAGGTTAAAAATGGATAAGAACAATTTCGTATTGAAAAACTAGGCTGAAAGGCCAAAATTTCAAAATCTAACAGATAGGTCGCTCGAGCAGCAGTCGGGCGATCGAACGACCTTATACTTTAGGTTGTTTCAGGGTTGGTCGCTCGATAGGTCGCTCGAGCGACTGTTCAGGCAACAGGTTAATCTAGGAAAATTACTCTCGGGTTTTGAAAAACCACATAGAGCGCTTGAGCAACTGCTCAGGTGGCCCGATACGAAGAAAATCAAAATATTTACGAAATTCAATAAAAATTCCAAAACTAAATATCCGATGCATCAAATCCATTCTAAAACACTTTATAAACAAGTTAGAAAATTTTAACCAACATAAAACTTCGTTTATAAACCAAATCATATCAAAACCAATTATATAACCATACTTTAATAGTTTTTGAGAAAACCTCAAACAAACACATAACACTTATGAAAATATTTGTCTCAATGAACATGGTTTGTTTCTAAATCATCTCATAATATATCTAAATAATAAAACACGAAAATCATGCAATTCCTCCAGTTTTCTAGGTGTTTGCTACTTGCCTCATTACATGAACTAAGTCTGCTCAGAAATCTGCTTGCCTAGCTATTTTCTTAGCATAATTGCACCATCTTAAACTCTTCCAAATCCAATCTCCACCGTTTAGATTGAAGTCCTCATGAGTAGAACAAAACCCTAAAATTTCAGCCCATTCCAACAGTTGGATCTTTCTAGCTCGTCGTTCGAAGTTGGCTGGTCGGCCATCTCTACAACTCATTTTTCTTTCTAAAACTCTCCTTTTCTCTTCTCTCTTCTTTCCTTTATTTTTGTCCCAAGCCCGAGCACGAATTCCCCTCTTCTTTCTCCTTATTTTTGACTTGCTAAAAACCCTAAACCTTCCTTAGACCTTCCCTTTTATAACCTCACTTAATTAGAAGTCCTAATAGGTTTAGTAGACCTTCTAAATAAATTCATACTTTTTCTCCACCTTCTAATTCTCTCCTAGTACTATACCAATTAAATCCCTTACTACCTAAACTCTTCTTTCTAGCTAATTTTCGTGCATATTTAATTCCTTATTTTAATATATTACTAAAATACCCCAAAGCTCCTCTTATCCTCAAATTTAAGGCTCCTTATCAACCATAATCACTAATATACCCTTTTTCCTACTTTTAAGCCATAATTTGCTATTTAAATTCAAACCTAACCCAAATTAAGTCTAGTTAAATATTTCAAGTCTAATAATTATTTACTTACTCAATATATTAATTTGATTAATTGGAAAATGACTAAAATACCCTTTCCTTGTAATTCCATACTTAACCTTTGAATCTTTTTTCAAAAATTCTCCTCTTTATTCCTCACATCAATCTTAACCATATAATGCACTTGGATTAATACCTATCTTCTCCAATCCTTTCTATTTAATTTACTCTCCCAATTTATCTAATCAAACCTTCTCTTTCCTATTTAAATGAAGCCATTATTTAAATTCCTAATTACTCAAAATTATTGTTTATTTATTTAGTTACTAATATCTCTTTGGATTATAATATTATTCCTCCAATACCTAAATTAAACCTTAACTTCTCAATATTTAGGCTTATTTAATTTACTTTATTTTAGGAAAATCCAGGGTTTTACAATATGCTTCATCTACTCTTCTAGCTGTTAGTCCATGTAAACGTGGGGCCCTTGGCCTGCACTTCCATTAGATTACACGCATTAAACATGTCAATTAGTTATGATGCTTTTGACAAAATTAACATTTGGTTTTTTTGACAAAAAAATTATTAGCCCATAACTAATGCAAAACCCAATCCACATTTTGCAAATGCTCCTTCCAAGTTTTGCTGCAAATAATAATATCATCAAAAAAATACTAACACAAATTTTCTGATAAAATTCTTAAATACCTCATTCATCATTGATTGAAATATAGCCAGAGCGTTGGTGAGCCCAAAAGGCATGATGAGGAATTCGTAATGGCCTTGATGAGTCTAAAATAAGGTTTTCTCTACATCTTTAAAATGCATATGGATTTAGTGGTAGCTCAATCGTAGGTCCAACCTTGTAAAAAATCTTGTCCCATGTAGCTTATATAGCAATTCATCAATAATGGGTATAGGAAACTTATCTTTGATGGTGATTTTGCTGATGGCTCTATAGTCAACACAAATTAAGCCTCCATGACCCGTCATGCTTCTTAACTAGTAGCACTGGTGAAGAATATGGGCGTGTGCTGGGCCTTATTACCCCGGTAGTCAATAAATCTTTTACCAACTTCTCAATCTCATTTTTTTATAATGGGGGTAGTGATATGGTTTTACATTTATTGGAACAATCTGGTGATATCCTTGTCTCTTGGGTGGTAATCCTTTGGGCTCCTGGAAAAGCCCATCATAAGTGTCTAAGAGAGATTGCATGACTAGTTCAATTGAGTCTTCATCATGGCTAGTTCAATTGAGTCTTCATCTGATGGGTCCATTTCCAAACTAATGGAATGCAATTGTATTAGACAAAAACACTTGCCCTTCCTCATGTTTTCTTGCAATTTTAATTGCCCACATATGTAGTTATCAGGCCTCTTAGCTCCATGTAACTCAATTGTTTTTCCTTGCCAAAAGAACCTTTGAGATATGGAAAAATCACCGGAATGATCATCCCTCCGTCAACACACGGGCTCAATGCAAAAATGGGAGAGTTGCCACCATTCATGATTTTGGGGTGTGAATGGACACCAAAGGATAAAAAATAAGCAAAAAAGAGACAAAAGAAACATTCTAGGATAAAAATAACCATACTTGAAAATCAAATCCAGAGATGGGTAAGGGGATTAGATTATGAACGGGGGAAGGTGTTAGGCACCTCATTCATCCACATGAAGTGGTAGCCAAGTGTATGTTCATGCAAAAATAAGAAAGCTTGCTAAAATCATAGAAAACCTTGAAAAAGGACCAATGTATGATATTTCCACATGAAGATCTAAATGGATTCTAGATCCTCTCTTATGTCAACATCATTTCTGGAATATCACAAAAAGATGTAAATCAAAGCCCAAGTTATTCAAAAACCAAGTTGAATCAAATCCGGAAAATTCGGTGAAAAGTAATGCCATTTGTCTTGAAATCATTCAAATACAATTTTAAATCAAATCAAACCAAATCCATTTGAAAGATTATAGTGAATAAGGGTCTCATGCAAAATTTCACTTCATTCCAATTAAAATCCTAGGAGTTATGCTCCTTTAAGGTTGCTGTTGAGGATAATCAAAAAGTGATAAGTGGGCAACTTTGGGAAATTGCATAGAAAACTCCACTCCATAAAAATCCACGAAAATTGGTGTGATTGAAGTCTGTATGGCCATCTTTCAAAAGAAACTAGCCTCATACAAAAATCCCTTCGGATGTGCCTTGGGTGGTCTCCCGAATAGGCCCCGAAGATCACAGATTTACCCAGAAAAATGCCATTGAGCAGTTCTGAGTAAATCGGCTACCAATAATTCAAGTGGAGTTAAAAAATTATGAAACCAACTGGATTTAAAAATAAACTCATAAAGGAGTGCCCAGAAACAAAAATCATTCGAATCGGACTTAAAACGAACACATCGCGCTCCGTCGAAGTGACAAGTTCTGTATTCGAACCTGAACTGCCAATCAACTTCGACAGAGAGGTGTCAAAAATCCGTTTGATAGAAATTTATGAAATTTGGTGGACATAAACTAGACAGCCTCACCTTTCCCATGGTTCTCGAATCACTCTAAAATTCATCCGGACGATGAAGTTATGAGCGTCCGAAGTAAGGGTACAGGTGCTGTCCAGTTAGGCCCTTTTTGAGTAAAACCAACTCAAAATTGTGGTAAAGTGTGTGCCATTCGTGCAAGATGAGCACAAATCTTTGAAAAATCATTTGAAAACATTCCAGAATTGATTGAAGCCATTTATTTGAGATTTATCACAATAAATGCAATAAACCCCAAATATGAGCCTATCCCGCCAAAATGGCACTATGTATGTGCAAGTGTGAAAAACCAAACAAGATCAATAGCATGCATACATATTCATCAAAATGAGGTTCTAAAATAGCCTAGGGTTTCGTTCCATTATCGTTTCCCTCTGTTCTCTCTCCCCGTTAAACACGGTTCTTCAAGATAATCAAGGGTGAATATGAAACGGTTTACAATCACTCAAAAGGCATTATGCTACATAGGTTCTAATGCTAGGGTCAATCCTCAGTCTCGTTTCTCCTAGATCCCACCTCCACGTTTTACGGCTAGGGGGAGTCTCGAGATACTTTGAGCCGGGGAAGGATTTTCACACACAAAGAAGGCCTTATTCTACAGAAAGGTAGAAGAAGAGATCTAGATCTAGGAATGTAAAAACAGAAAATAAAAGAAAAGTTTGAGGCTTACCTGGGTTCTGGATGCGATCCCGCAGCGGTTTTCTTCTTCTCTTGGAGTTCTTCTTGGCGAGAATTCAAAACAAGAGTTGATTCCCCTTTGCTTGAGGAGGAGACTCCTATTTATAGGCAAAGGCTAGGATTAGGGTTGGTGAGAATGGTAGACACAACATACTGTCTATAGCCCACCAACCTTAACCCTAAGGCTATTTCCGAGATTTCCCCTCATTTAATGAGGGATATGATGGTAAAAGTGAAAAGCTCTCGGAAAACCCTAATTTTGAGCAAAACTTGCGTATCCGGTATATCAGGCCGGATACACAAATACCTTAATGTATCCGGTCTATGATGCCGGATACACTGAGGTCCACTTGTATCCGGCATTTTCCACCGGATACAAAGAAGGACACTTGTATCCGGCCTGAGTTGCCGGATACAAGGAAAAAAGCCTTTTTTTTCGAATTTTAACACAGGCAATACTTATTTACATGTAATATCGTTTAAGTAAATGTCCTCGTATTTTTTAATCTCCATTTACTTAAGATATTACATGTAAATAAGCAAACACCCCCCCAATTTGAATCCATTAAAAATAGTTCCAGACCCAAATTCCAAGTGAATAAAAAGTCAACTTTCCAGTTCTAGGCAAAATTTCGATTTTTCAGGTCTGGAAAAAAGGTTCAATATGTTAAAACCATGGTATTCGTCAAGATTTAAAATCTCAAAAAATTCATTTATGCTATAACATTGCTAAAAACCTGATTACCGGGAAAAATTATCTTGAAATCTTGCTTTAAAAAATATTTCATTTTCTGGGGTCAAAAGTCAACAAAATTCAACCGGAAAAAGTTTGACTTTGCACAAAAGATAGAATTTGGGTCTTTTCCTTTACGGCTTTGGATTCAAATGGGTTAAGTATCTCAAACCCAATGCAAAGAATTGAAAATTCCAATAAAATATTTCTCTCCTTCAAGATTTATCAAAAATCGTGCAATTTTGGGGTGTCTACAGAACCTCATCCACAATTCTGTAAATTCCCAAATTATAGGTCCTAATTTCTGCAATCACTCAATACCAAAAATGGCATCACATCCCTCCATTGGAAGTAAATAAAAATCTATAAGAAATCCGAATCCTTGTACCATCATTCTTAATTAACTCTTTCCATGGCCCATTGCTACTCACTTTACTTCCATTGGCCACCATCACATCAAACCTGCCCTCTTCTGTAGGTTTCATGCCCAACATTGCTGCCACTTCTGAATTTAGAAAGTTATGGGTACTACCCGAGTCCACCTGAATAGTGACAAAGTGATTTCCCAATCTTCCCTTCAACCACATTGTTCGAGGGGAGTGACTCTGGTCATGGCATGGAGCCTAATTTCTGGAGCCTCTTCATTCTCTCCTTCCTTGGCAGCCTCATCCTCTTCTTCTTCATCTATTGGAAATATCCCTTCAATCAAGAAAAGTTTTTTGCAACAATGGCCAGGAGAGAATTTTTCGTAACAGTTAAAGCAAAGGCCACGTTCTCTTCTGTCTTTCATTTCAGCAAGGCTAAGTCTTCTGATTTGTGGATTTCTAGAACATGATAGATTTGGAGAAGGTAAAGGTGGGGTTGCCATGGGTAGTGGTAGCCTTTTGAAGTCTTGTGTTCTTCCCCTTTGAGTGTTGTGTAACAATGACTCATAAAGTCTTGCAAGACCAATAGCTCCTGACAAGGTCACCGGATTTTCTGCCTAGACGTCCACTCTTATGGCTTCCTTCAATCCACTTACAAAACAACCTATTTTCTGCTCTTCTGTGAGAGTTCCGGCTCTATGCAAGAGTCGGTCAAACTCTATTTGGTAATTTTGGACACTACCCACCTGCATTAGCTTAGTGAGATATCTCCAAAAAAATTCAGGAATCGAGAGGGTCCATAATGTAAATGTAGCTCCATTTTAAGAGTCTCACAATTTGCTCCAATTCCCAGTTTGAACCTCTGATACCACAGTTGTACGTCACCTTCCAAGTGATAACCAGCCATTGGCATTTTATCACACTCCTTCGTTTGTTGAAAATCAAAGAACTATTCCGCTCGAAAAATCCATCCTGTCGGGTCTTCCATTCCATTAAATCGAGGAAAATCCAACTTCGTCACCTTTGCAGTAGTGGACGCACTACTACCAGTAACACCCTTCCCCTTGTCTCGATTATATGATGATGATCCGTCATGTCCTTGACCGGAATTCATAAATGACTTTTTTGTTTGGACAACACCATGATCATATCCTTTGTATGTTTCATGAGATGTTCTTGTACCCCTTTTATCTCCTGGCTCAAGGATTGTTGGTCCACAGTTAGCATGCTAATCTTGTTCTCCAAACGATCCAAATAGTGGTCAGACATGCCTGGCTCCGATACCAAACTATTGCATTGCTTAGAAAGAGACCTAGTGACTAGTGATCTGTGTATAGGGAGAGCACACGGATCAAGCTTGCGAAGCTTACCTATGTTGGAAAATGTGATAATTTCAAGGATACTTCGAGGGATCCTAAACCTCCAGGTAGGGCAGTTCGAGGTACCCTTGTCCTCCTGAATTCAACACAAGGTTGAGATGAAAATTCGACGATGCATTTATTCAAGAGCTCATAGAGCTTAAATAGCCAAAAAGATTACATGGTAATGATAAAAAGGAAAAGATAAGAGTAGAAAAAGATAAGAACCACCTAACAACCATTTTAAAGCAACCCATACTAATCCCATGCAACAACCTAATCTTTACTAACAACTTGGTTGGGATAAAGCCATCCCTTATTTAGTGGAATCTACTATTATGTAATGTTATGCCAAATCTTATCTCATATGAAGACCCTTAAAAACTAGCTTCTCTTCCTTATCTTTTTTAGTGATGGATGTCTTTGTGCCCAAGGCTAGCTTCTCTTCTTTCGTCAAGGGAAGAACGAGTTGAGATTTGTATCTGGGGTGAAGAAGTTGCTCTATGTAAAAAGAGTGTCTCATTAAGTTTTGAGAAAGTGGAGTTTTGATACTCAATTACCTGGATTTGTTTTATTATTTTTTTGGTGATACCTTGGTGTTACAGAAGTAGACACTGTACTTTGAGTGGGACCCACCGGTTAGGAAACCAGTGCTTGACTAGAAAAATAAAACACAAAATTTGAGTTTTTCACCACATATATATTCTAGAAAGACAAAACAGAAACTAGAAAAAGAACCGTATAAAACGAGCCAAAATAATTAAGAATTATTCAATCACCAATTTGTTACCCGTGAGAAACACAAGTTTAATGAAACATATGATTCCTTCCACCAAGTTACTGTTGTATTTTTTATAAGTCTCAAAATAGAGACTTGGTTTTAATTATTTTAATTTTATAACGTTATGTTGCGTTAACCATCTATAACGTTATTTAACGTTATTCCTTTTGTTGTAACTGAACTGGATAAACCGGATTCAATTTCTTTTTGGTTTGTCTTCTTAAGAAAGGGCTTTTGCCCTCTTTGTGAAGTAGAAAGAAATCTGAGAACGAAGGGAAAAAGAAAACCCTTGTGCTCATTTTCTATTGCTGCCGACATCTTCTCATTTTCTATTTTTCTCTACTGTTTCAACCTTTGCTTTGAGTATTTTGGTTTTGCTGAAATCTGGTGTCTACGTTTTGGTGTTGTTGGGAGATATCAGAATTCTGATTTCATAGAGAACAGAAGATCTGGTGTCTAGGTTTTATCTTCTTTTGTTGAATCTGAGTGACACTCAAGAGTTCGTGTTGTGGTTGGTATTATTGTGCGATTTACCAGTCTTCTCCACCGTTGAATGCTGGAAGCTACAGCACCTACGCCCACGCACTGAGGAATAGTTCCGAAAGGGGGTGCTGAAAGGCTTTAAGCACAGGGGTTTCTCAGCCTCGCCTCGATCTTCCATTCTATAAGTCTTCCTGTTATTTCAATAACTTTCTTATTACTATTTGTTATTTTCGTGATTCTGTTGTTCTTCATATTTTGAGTATCTATCTATTCGTGTATTGGTGTTTCAGAACTGCTGATTTCATATTGCTGATTTATCTATCCGTGTATTTGTTCTTCTTCATATATTTGTTATTCGAACTGCTGATTTCATATTGTTGATTTATCTATTCGTGCATCTAATCCTTCATCGCTTTAAATTTGACTATTGAAAATATTTGAAACAGAACCTGTTTAATCCTTTGTACTAGTGTTCTTTTTCTTAAAAAAAAAATAAGTTACTGTTGTTGCATATCATTTCAGAATCAGATTTTATCTATATATGTGTTCATTATTCCATCGTTAGTTAAATTTGCTCTCTGGTGCATCTGTGAGTTTGTTTTGCATATGTAAGTTTGTTTCATGAATTATAGTTTCTGCTATTGTAATTTTTGTACCACTGTTATCTAAATTCATCACATTTGCTTTGTATTTTATTGTTCACTGTTATTTGAATTATCACAGTTGTTAGAAACATGTTGCTGGTTTCTCCTTCATTCATATCAAAATAATCAGACCATTCGTTCTTGTCAATTTTCTGTATTACAGCATCTTGTCTTTGCTCTCTTTTAGTACAAGAATAACAACATTCTTAAAGCCTTTCATCACTGTCAATTGATAGAAAACTTGCTGTAACTCTTTACTGAAATGGAACTGATCAAAACCCCATTTGCTGTAGATCTCACTAAAGTTGAGCCCTTAGTTGGGGACAACTTCAAGAGATGGAAACAGAAGTTATATTACTTGCTTGAAACTTTAGAGATTGATTTTGTGTTAACAAAAACTAAACCAGAAATCCCTAAAGGTGAAACTGAGTCACCTGAATTGACTAAATGGATAAAAGCTGAGAGGATGTGTAGGCATTACATCCTAAATTCTTTATCTAATGATCTGTTTGATATTTACTGTGTTTATGAAACTGCTAGAGACTTATGGGAAGCATTACATAAGAAATACATAACTGAAGATGCAGGTGTTGTTAAATTTGCCATAGGGAAATTCCTTGAATTTAATATGATAGATGGCAAATCTGTTTCTGATCAAATTAATGAATATCAGAAAACTATTATGAAGGAATTTTATTACCTGGGAAATTTGTGGCTAGAGCTTTAATAGAGAAGTTACCTCCTTCCTGGAAGGTATATAAAACTAACTTTATGCACAAAAGAAAAGACATGACTCTAGATGAACTTATAGTGCATATAAGGATAGAAGAACAAGCCCAATCTAGAGAGAAGGTACAAAAACCTCCTGTTCCCTTTCCAACTACTAAAGCCAACTTTGTTGAGGGTTCAAAGAAGAAGAAATGGGATGCTAATAAATCCTTTAGACCTATCAACAAAACTGAATTTAAGAAAAGAGGTAACTGCTTTGTCTGTGGCAAACCTGGCCATCATGCGGCTCAATGCCGGCATAAGAAGGGCAAAGACAGACCTCAACTTAACTTGGCTGAAACTGATGTTATTGTTGCTGTTATTTCATAAATAAATTTGACAAGCAACAACAAGGAATGGGTGGTGGACACTGGTGCTACGAATCACATTTGTGGAGATCGTGATATATTCACATCTTACCAACCCGTGGGAGAAGGCGAGCAGGTGTATCTAGCAGACTCTCATACATCACCAGTTTCTGGGAAAGGGAAAGTTCTAATCAAGCTTACTTCTGGGAAGCAACTTGTATTGACTGAGGTTCTTCATGTACCTGGGATTAGAAGGAACCTAGTATCAGGATACCTTCTGAATAAAGTGGGGATCAAACTTGTATTTGAGGGTAATAAGGTAGTACTCTCTAGGAATGGGATATTCTTGGGCAAGGGATATTGTAATAATGGATTTTTTGTACTGAATGTTTCCGATGAAATTAATGAAATAACCGGTTCTACTTACTTTATTGACTCAATTTCTTTATGGCATGCAAGATTAGGCCACACTAATATTTCATACATTAAAAGAATGCAAAGTCTAGGATTAATCAAGAATACAATAAACAATAACTTTGATAAATGTGAATCATGCTCTGAAGCAAAATTCACAAATAAACCCCATAAATCTGTAAAAAGAGAAACCGAACTTCTTAATCTAATTCATAGTGATATAGTTGATATGAAGCACACTATGTCTAGGGGAGGTAAAAATTATTTTATTACCTTTATAGATGACTTTAGTAGATTTACTAAAGTTTATCTTTTAAGAAGTAAGGATGAAGCAGAAGAGACTTTTATCAAGTATAAAACTGAAATAGAAAATCAATTAAATAAGAAGATTAAAAGACTTAGAACAGATAGAGGAGGTGAGTATGGCTCAAACCCATTTCACAAATATTGTGAAGAGAATGGGATTATTCACGAAGTCATTGCTCCCTACTCTCCTGAGTCTAATGGAGTAGCTGAGAGGAAGAATAGAACTCTCAAAGAAATGATGAACTCCATGATTGTTAGTTCTGGTTCATCCTCAAATTTGTGGGGGGAAGCTATCCTTTCTGCTTGTTTTATAACAAATAGGATTCCTCATAAGAAAATAGGGAAGACTCCCTTTGAACTTTGGAAGGGACACACTCCTAACTTAAATTACATTAAGGTGTGGGGTTGTCTAGCTAAAGTGGGTCTACCAATTATTAAGAGGAAAATGATAGGACCTAAGACTATTGATTGTATTTTTATAGGTTATGCTGAGCACAGCGCTGCCTATAGATTTCTTACTTTGAAATCTATAGATGATAATATGGTGTCAGCTAATACTATAATAGAATATATAAGGATGCAGACTTTTTTGAGTCTACTTTTCCTTTAAGGTCAAAAGTGACATTAGGTTCAGATGTGGCTTCCTCAAGCCAAACCAATGAGTTAGAACCTGAACCAAGTCTTAAAATTGAACCAGAACATGTTGTAGAACCTGAACAGAGTCTTATAATTGAACCAGAAGATAATATAGAACCTGAACCTGAATTAAGAAGAAGTAAAAGACCTAGGAAGGCTACCAACCTAGGAGATGACTTTTACACATTCTTAATAGATGGTGAACCTGCAACCTATCAAGAAGCTATGACTTCTCCAGATGCAGTGTTTTGGAGAGAAGCCATTAATAGTGAGCTAGATTCAATTTTAGCCAATCACACTTGGGAGTTAGTTGATTTGCCACCTGGAACTAAACCCATAGGATGTAAATGGATTTTTAGGAAAAAGTTAAAAACAGATGGTTCTATAGATAAATACAAAGCTAGACTAGTAGCAAAAGGTTTTAGTCAACAAAAGGAGGTAGACTATTTTGATACCTATGCACCAGTGGCTAGAATTACTACCATCAGGATATTGATAGTCTTAGCATCTATAAATAACCTTGTAATTCACCAAATGGATGTTAAAACTGCCTTTTTAAATGGTGATTTAGAAGAGGAGATTTATATGAAACAACCTGAAGGTTTTAAAGTACCTGGAAAAGAAAATAAAGTTTGTAGATTAGTTAAATCTTTGTATGGTTTTAAACAAGCACCTGAACAGTGGCATGAAAAGTTTGATAAAGTGCTTGTAAAGAATGGGTTTCATATAAATGATTCAGATAGGTGTGTATATTATAAGTTTAATAATAATTTAGGAGTTATTATTTGCTTATATGTAGATGACATGCTTATCATGGGTACTAGCTTAGACTTAGTAGTTTCTACTAAGCAATTTCTTTCTTCTAAATTTGAGATGAAAGATTTAGGAGAAGTTGATGTCATTTTAGGCATCAAGATATTAAGAGAGTCGGGTAGTATCAAATTAAGCCAATCACATTATGTAGAGAAGATTCTAAGGAAATTTGGACATATGGATTCTGATCCATTATCCTCTCCTTATGATTCTAGAATTGTAGACACCCCAAATTGCACAAACAATCATCAAAAATCATTATCTCCTGGAAAGCCAGCACAGAATTTGAAGAAAATAAATTTTTGCCTGTATCCGGATACTCAATCCGAATACAAGTACCCCTTCCCGTATCCGGATACTCATACCGGATACATGTGAGCCTTAGCGTATCCGGTACCATGTACCGGATACCTTAAGGCCCTTTGTTATCCGGTCTGACATACCGGATACCTTAAGTTTGCTCAAAATTAGGGTTTTCCGAGAGCTTTTCACTTTTACCATCATATCCCTCATTAAATGAGGGGAAATCGCGGAAATAACCTTAGGGTTTAGGTTGGAGGGGTTCTAGACATTAAGTTGTGTCTACCAATGACCTTAGCCCTTGCCTATAAATAGGAGCCTCCTCCTTGAGCAAATGGCACACAACTCTTGTTTTGAATTCTCGCAAAGAAGAACTCCAAGAGAAAGAAGAAAACCGCTGTGGAATCGCCTCCAGAACTCAGGTAAGCCTCAACTTTTCTTTTTATTTTCTGTCTTTACATTCCTAGATCTAGATCTCTTCTTCTACCTTTCTGTAGTGTAAAGCCTTGTTTGCATGTGTGGAAATCCTTCCCCGGCTCAAAGTATCTCAAGACTCCCCTAGCCGTAAAACGTGAAGGCGGATCTAGGAGAAACGAGACTGGGGATTGACCCTAGTGCTAGAACCCATGTAGCGTAAGGCTTTTGATTGATTGAAAACCGTTCCATATTCAAAGTACCCTTGATTATCTTAAAGAGAACAGAGGGAAACGATAATGGAACAGAACCCTAGGCTATGCTAGAACCTATTTTGTTGAATCTATATGCATGTGTATGGATCTTGCTTGGTTTTTTTTACTTTTGCACACATATCACTATTTTGACGGGATAGGCTCATATTAGGGGTTTATTGCATTTATTGTGATAAAACTCAAATAAATGACCTCAATCAAATTCTGGAGCATTTTTAAATGTTTTTCAAAGGTTTTGGATTCATCTCACACGAATCACACACTTTTTGTCAATTTTCGGATTTGATTTTCTTCAAAAATGGCTTAACTTGACAGCACCTGTACCCTTACTTCGGACGTCCGTAACTTCATCATCCGGATGAATTTTGGGGCAATTCCAGAACCATGGGAAAGGTGAGGCTGTCTAGTTTATGTCCACCAAATTTCATGAATTTCTATGTAGCCGATTTTTGACACTTCTCTGTCGAAGTTAAGTGGACAGTTCAGGTCCAAGTACAGAACTTGTCACTTCGACGGACCGCCATGTGTTCGTTTTAAGTCCGATTCGAGTGATTTTTGTTTCTGAGTACTCCTTTATGAGTCTATTTTCAAATCCAGTTGGTTTCATAATTTTTGGATTCCATTTGAATTATTGGTAGCCGATTTACTCAGAACTGCTCATTTGCATTTTTCTGGGTAAATCTGTGATCTTCGTGGCCTGTTCGGGAGACCACCCAAGGCACATCCGAAGGGATTTCTGTATGAGGCTAGTTTCTCCGGAAAGATGGCCATACAAAATTCAATCACACCAAATTTCGTTAATTTCTATGTAGTGGATTTTTCTAGACAATTTTCCAAAGTTGCCCACTTACCACTTTTAAAAATCCCCAACAGCAACTTCAAAGGAGTATAACTCCTAGGATTTTTATCGGATTAACTTGAGATTTTGCATGAGCTCCTTATTTATCAGAATCTTTCAACTAGAGTTGGTTTGAATCAATTTGAAATTGGATTTGAATGATTTCAAGACAAAGGACCTTACTTTTTACCACAATTCCCGGATTTGCCTCAACTTGGTTTTGGCCACTTTTACTTTGATTTCCATCTTTTGAAATACTCCAGAAGTGATGTTGACGTAAGAGAGGATCTAAAATCCATTTAGATCTTCATGTGAAAATATCATACATTGTTCCTTTTTCAAGGCTTTTTCATGATTTTTAGCAAGCTTCTTATTTTCTTTTTAGCATGAACATACACTTGGCAACCACTTCGTGTGGATGAATGGGGGTGCCTAACACCTTCCCCCGTTCATAATCTAATCCCCTTACCCATCTCTGGATTTGATTTTCAAGTTGGATTATTTTTATCCTAGAATTTGTCTTTTGGCTATTTTTGCCTAATTTTGAATCTTTGGTGTCCATTCTCACCCCAAAATCATGAATGGTGGCGACTCTCCCACTTTTTGCGTTGAGCCCGTGTGTTGACGGGGGGACGATCACTCCGGTGATTTTTTTTCCCATGTCTCACAACTGGCGACTCTGCTGGGGACTTGTGGATTTAAGCCTTTTTGTGTATATTCATGCTTTTTACTTATTTTTGAATGCTTGCTACTTTGTTTAATTCATTTGTATATATTCTTGTATTTCAAATCAGATTGGGATGCTTTTGAATTTTATATGAATCAAGTCATGTATGTTTTGCTTGATGTTGCCTAAAGGTTGATTTAGGAAAAGCCTATCTTGAAGCATGATTTGGTTGTATTTGGTGATAACATGCTCTAATTTGAATTTTGAATACCATGGTTTGAATATGAGAATTAGTAGCATGAAATCTAGGAGTTCAGAATTTTTGGGTATTCAAACATGATTCCTATAAAGCATGCTTTTGTGTGCTTAAAAATTTTTGTCATGCCATGCCTTTGATTTGGGGTATAGGGGAATTCAATTTGAGCATGAAAACCAAGAGCATGAAATCTGGAATTTTAGTGCACATTGTGGTTTTTTTAGTATGTTCACCAATATACCATGTCAAGTAGTTGCTAAACTTTTAGGCATTAATTTGGGGTATAAAGGATGCACTTTTGGGCATGAGAAATCTGAAAATTTTTGTGCATATTTCTGGAGATTTTAAAGCCTATTTTACCTCATTTAAACACTTTTGAACCATGCCAAGTAAGTGCTAAAATTTTAGGCTCCAATTTGGGGTAGAAATGGTACACTTTGAGCATGAAAAAGAACATGAAAATCTGGGATTCTAGGAATGCTTTTGGGTTTCAAACATGCTTGCATGATTTAATTGTTGTTTGTACAAATAACATGTTTTGTATACCACTTTTTGGGCATGTAATATTTTTTGTGCATATTTAGTTGTTTTGGTGCTTGCTTGCTTGTATTTAGCTTCATTATCTTTGTCATTTGTACCTTGGCTTGAAATTGAATGCATGGCTACGAAAAAGAGTGGCAAGGGGCTGGGACGTTGTGAATGTTACCACAATTTAAAATTGCACTTGAGCACTTGAAACAATTTGCACAGCCTACCCTTTACCTATTAGGAAGTTGAACCATGAATGTGTGTAGCTTAGCGCACCGAGGTCGTGACTTCGGAAAGCGAAAGTGAAAACATTTACCTTAGAATTTGGGTCAATGATGTGATGACAATGGGATCTGTGATTCAATTCCGGGCATCACTAGACTTGAGTTCTAAGTTGCCAATTAAGCCAAAACCCAAAAAACCATACGCTTGAAGGTGGAGAAACACGTTTTCAGCTAAAAGCACACAATTGCGTTTGGGGAATTGGGTGTAAATGTGGGAAGGCCGTTTGCATGTTTTACAGGCCAAGGTATAATGTGCATACCATATTGAATGAAGGTAATACAAGGTGGCAAGGTAAAGCCATGTTCTTTTCCTAAATTTGGGGAATTTTGCAAGTATGATGTCCAAGCCCAATTTGGGGCAAGTTTTGAAGGTCAAATTAAGGTGAACATCAATTGGGAATGAAAAAAAAACTAATCGGGTGAAAAAATGAGTCAAAAAAGGCCATTTCGGCAATAACCGGTAACTCAGGCCGGTTAATAACACTTATATTCATATCCGGTATGTATTTCTGGATACAAAGGCATATGCGCGTATCCGGTTAGGGTAACCGGATACCATAAGGCATATCCTTATCCGGTATACTATACCGGATACGTTCAAAAAATGCACAAATTGGCTGTTCAGCCCAAATTTTCAGAATAAAATGCCTAAAACACTGTGGATAATCCTTAGGCACCCCGAAAAGAACATAAGAAATATTCCCAAAAATACAAAGAAAAAATATAAAAAAAAAAAAACAAAGAAGAATAAAACAAAATATTCTTTCAAGATTTAACCTAAGTTTGAAAATCAAAGAGGAAACCAATGTGTCATATTTTTGACACCAACTCAACTCAAACATGTGTCAATGAAGCTTTAGAACTTGAAAATCTTCTAAAATGCATCAGATTTCAAATAAAAAAAAAATGAAAACCTTGGTTGGTTATTTTTATCAATCAAATAAAAAAAAAATCAAAAAAATTGGGACCCTTGGAAGCCCTAGAATATTCCATGAAAACCTTGGTTGGTTATTTTTATCAATCAAATCAAAAAAAAAAAAATCAAAAAATTGGGACACTTGGAAGCCCTAGAATATTCCATGAAAACCTTGGTTGGTTATTTTTATCAATCAAAAAAAAAAAATCAAAAAAATTGGGACCCTTGGAAGCCCTAGAATATTCCATGAAAACCTTGGTTGGTTATTTTTATCAATCAAATAAAAAAAAAATCAAAAAAATTGGGACACTTGGAAGCCCTAGAATATTCCATGAAAACCTTGGTTGGTTATTTTTATCAATCAAATCAAAAAAAAAATGAAAACCTTGGTTGGTTATTTTTATCAATCAAATCAAAAAAATTGGGACACTTGGAAGCCCTAGAATATTCCAAGACACCTTTGGTTGGTTATTTTTATCAATCAAATCAAAACATTTGTGGGATACTTGGATAGAATATTCCAAGACACCTTTGGTTGGTTATTTTTATCAATCAAATCAAAAAAAAAAATTTTTTGGGACACTTGGAAGCCCTAGAATATTCCAAAATCAAAACAAAAAAAAAGAAATAAAAAAAAACAAAAAATCAAAAAAAAAAAAAATCTGGATTGGTGTTCACCTAACCCATTGGTTTACATATATAGGGGTGTGACTCAAGTTAAATGAAAGCTAACATGTTCTATTCATTTTTTTCCATCAGGTACATTTAACCCAGGTGCACTTATTTGCAGTCATTGCTCCCGTGACCAGATCCAAAGCAAGAGCCATGAATACTGAAGAGAACCAAGCCCAAGCTACTGTCCCCGCTCAGGACTTTACTCAGCTGCAGGAGCAAGTGGCCGGTCTGGCCAAAATGCTGGGAGACTTACTGGCGGCTCAAGCCCAACAGGCCCAAGCCCAGAACCAGGCATCTACTTCTCATCCGGCACCGCCACCTCAGGCCTATATTCCGCCTCCGGCTCAGCCCATGCCTGAGCCCATTTCTGAACCAGTCCCTGAACCCATTCTGATCAGGGAAAATATGGCGGAGTCTGAGAAAGAGCTGGAAAAAGAAAAGGCGAGGGATGAGATGGAAAAGAAAATGCTGCTGAGGATAGAAAGAATACAGGCAAAGCTGAAAGAGGTGAAGGGGGGAGGCAGCCATGCAGGCACCACCTTCGAAGACCTGTGCATGTACCCGGACGTCTGTCTACCGGCTAAGTTCAGGTGCCCAGACTTCGATAAATTTGATGGCACGGGCTGCCCATTGAGCCATCTCAAATTATACTGCGGGGCCCTGTGCCAGTTTGGCCGGGACGATGGAATACTGATCCAGCTCTTCCAGAGGAGTCTAACCGGGTCAGCCCTTCGGTGGTTCGCTACAGTGGACCATGGAAGGATCAGGAGGTGGAAGGACCTAGCCGACGCTTTCTTGGACCAATACAAGTTCAACTCTGAGATCGTGCCGGACCGGTACGACATGATGAGGATGACCAAGGGCAAAGATGAGCCGGTACGGCAGTACGCCAAGAGATGGAGAGAGGCCGCCTCCCAGGTCAGGCCACCTATGCAAGAGCCGGAGATGATCTCCACATTCATGGGCACACTGGGGCAGCCCTTTTACAACCATCTGGTGGGCCAGATCACCACCAACTTTGCAGCCCTGGTACAGGTAGCGGACCGGATCGAGGAGGGGGTCAGGTCAGGACGGCTGATAGACTACTCTACTCTGACTGGGCAGTCTGATTCCTCTGCCTCCATGGCCCAGAAGAAAGGGGCCGGGTTTAAAAAGACGGGGGCCCGAAAAGAAGGGGAGGTGAACCTGGTCCAGGCTCCTCCAGCCAAGAAGCCACTTCACGTCAACATCTCGGCACCCCAATAGGCCCAGCAGGCCCAGCAGTCGTACCAAACCCCGCTGAATGTCAACTTCCCTCCCTCTGTGCCAGCTAACACAAGGAGGACTTTTTCTAAGGAGGAGCGGGATGCCTGGTTCGCAGCAAGAAAGAACCGGGTTTTCACCCCTCTACCAATATCTCTTTCCTAACTATTGCCAACCCTGCTAAAGGGTGAATACTTGACTCTGAAACAGCCCAACCCGAATGCCACCAGGGGAAGAAATTTTGACACATCGGTCACCTGTGACTTCCACATGGGTGCACCAGGGCACTCTACAGATAATTGTTGGGTGTTGAAGCATGCAGTTCAGGATTTGTTGGACCAGAAGGCTTTGGTCTTTAACACTGCTGCACCGGCCCCGTCCGGGAATGATATTGGGCAGAACCCTCTGCCTTACCACAATGGGGCAGGCCCATCCAACTCCATCACTGCCATATCCACCACCAGAAGGGCCTTTGACCCATCACAGCTCATAGCACCTGTGGGGACTACAGTCCAGGTCCGATTTTTCCCCGAAGAGGAAGAAGAGGAGATCAACATGGTCTCCCAAAAAAATAGTAATCTTGCTGCTGAGGACATAAGCTCCTCCTTAAACCGGGTCTCTTCTCTGATGGCCCAGATAAATACTGCAAGGCCTCCATTGGTCTTCAATTGCAGTCCACCCACTTATCCTCCATCCAAGCCGTCTAAGGCTCCACTGGTCATCAATCTTGACCCCACCACTGCTTCCATCACTTCTTCTGTCCCCACCAAATCCAAACTTCAACCCCTGGTTGTAAATGTGCAGCCAGCCCATACTATCCCTAAACCGGCCCATACATCCCGGTCCAAACTCCAGCCACTAGTGGTTGACATCCCTAAATTAGCCTATTCAGAGGCCGCTGTACCATGGAACTACAGCGAGGGAATCACGGCTACGGTTCCAATGGTCAAGGACCAGAACCAGGAGGAGGTGAACCTCATGACGAGGTCAGGGAGATGTGCAGGGGGTGAAGAGAAAGAAAAAGAGACAGAAGTAGAGAAAGAGAAAAAAGAGAATGAAGAAAAAAGAAAACAGAAGGGAAAAAACAAGATAGGAGAAGACACCCCCCAGGGTGCAGAAAATGAGGCAGCAGACCTCATAAAAATAATAAAGAAAAGTGAATTCAATCTTGTGGATCAGCTAAACAAGGTCCCGGCCCAGATTTCAATACTGGGCCTTTTGCTGAATTCCGAAAAGCATAGGGATGCATTGTTAAGGGTGCTACAGAGTGCACACGTATCCCAGACTATTGATCCGGACCAGCTTGGTAAAATGGTTGGTCAAATCTTGTCACATAATGTGATAAGTTTCTTAGAGGGTGAGATCAGCCCAGGTGGGTGTTATCATGTGGACCCTTTGCACATCACTGTGCTTTGTAAGGGCTGCATGGTTGCACGGGTTTTAATTGACAACGGGTCAGCGTTAAACGTTTGCCCGTTAATCACTTTTACCAAGCTGGGTCTGGACCAGTCAAGGATTAAACAGAATGGGCGGATAGTAAGGGCTTTTGATAGCTCCAAGACCCACTCCCTAGGGGAGATTGAACTGCCGGTCACAATTGGGCCGAATATCTTTAACATCACATTTGAAGTGATGGATATACCCGCAGCCTTCAATCTGCTCCTAGGAAGGCCGTGGATACATTCGGCTAGGGCAATACCATCCACGCTCAACCAAAGAGTGAAGTATGTAAGAGGGCAAAGGGTGATAACAGTCCTAGCCGAAAACTTGGTGCCGCCCATTGTGTCACCTGATGTACCATTAATCAATGTGGACTTGACTGTCGACAAGATTGCATTCCACTCATTTCAATTTGAGGCGGTAAATTACATACCTGGGGGGTGTGAGAAAAAGAAAGAAAAGGGGACCACTGCAGAAAAGATGGTCAAGAAAGTGATGGAGAAATACCACTTTCACCCAGGGAAAGGCCTGGGGATCAATCTGCAGGGGATGGTGGAGCCAATCACGGCTACGAAACTGATCCCCAAGGTAGGGTTGGGCTTCAAGCCCAGAGGCTGGAGAAGAATGAAGTATGAAGAAGGGGAGAGCAGAAGCAGAGGAAAACTCCCGCATCTGAGGGTGAACTTTCCAAAACCCTCCTACATAATCCAAATTTCTCCTCCTATGGACCAATCAAAACCTCCCTACTACAATGTCAACCCATTTCAAAAGCCTTCTGTTTCGGCCTTACAACCCTATAACCCATCTCCAATACTGGGAGCAGCAGATGGGCCTGGACCACAGCCCGAGCAGCAGGTGGACTTTTCTGAAGATGTTGGTGCATTCTTCGCCATGACTGAAGGCGAAAAGACAGGGGCAGACATGGAACTGCCATTTATTGACTGGGCCGCAGTAAAGGTTCCAGACAAGGTCATTTCTGAATTGGGCCCCGTAGCAGAAAAGGGCAGTACCCACCCGGTGATGATGGCATCGGATTCTGGGTTTGAAGAGCAGGCTTTCCCTATTTCCCCTGCTCCCCAAAATTTTGTACTAAACAATTAGGAGGAAACTCCCCTTACCTTTGAAGCAGCGTTAGTTCGGCAAACTGACGCGGCTTCCAAAAAAAAACTCCAATAGTGGAATGCCATTTCCCTGAAGGTTCTAATGGGCCTTCGTCTTCAGGGGAATTATGTTTAGAAGGCCCACAAAAAACCCAAAAAGATTTTTCTATTTTTTCTAGAAAATTTAATTTTTTCAAAAAGGTCCAAACCACTTATGAACCATATAATCAGACCGAATTGGACCAGGTTGAATATGACTTCGACCTTGAGCTCGACTTTGATCTCATGGGGGTCGAAGAAGAGACCGAGGTCGAAGAAGAAGACGTTCCAAAAGAAATTGAATACCAATTGGAACGTCATGAAAAGGGGGTCCAACCTAATATTGAGGAGACCATATCCATAAACCTTGGGACCAAAGATGACCCAAAAAGTGTAAAAATCGGGTCATGCTTGTCTGATGTGCAGAAAAATGAAATGTCACAATTCTTGGCAGACTACAAAGATGTGTTCGCTTGGTCATATCGGGACATGCCGGGGTTGGACACTGACATGGTGGTGCACAAGTTGCCAATTTTGCCAGGGGTTAAGCCGATTAAGCAGAAGCTGAGAAGATTGAAGCCGGAATGGACCTTAAAGGTCAAGGACGAAGTGGTCAAACAATTTCAAGCCGGATTTTTGGCAGTCTCTACGTACCCAGAGTGGCTCGCAAACATAGTGCCGGTACCCAAGAAGGACGGGAAGGTCCGAATGTGCGTGGACTATAGAGACTTGAACAGGGCAAGCCCAAAGGACGATTTTCCGCTTCCACACATTGACATTCTGGTCGATAATACTGCGGTACATAGCCTGTTTTCCTTCATGGATGGTTTCTCAGGATATAATCAGATCAAGATGGCTAAGGAGGATCAAGAAAAAACAGCATTTATCACACCTTGGGGTACATTCCACTATACAGTCATGCCATTCGGACTCAAGAATGCCGGGGCAACATACCAGCGGGCCATGACTGCACTATTCCATGACATGATCCACAAGGAGATGGAGGTCTACGTGGACGATATGATTGCCAAATCATGCAAAGAGGAGGACCACTTGATCAATCTGAAGAAAGTGTTTGATCGGCTCAGGAAGTACAGTCTACGGCTTAACCCGGCTAAATGCGTCTTTGGGGCTACATCAGGGAAGTTACTGGGGTTTATAGTGAGCCGAAGAGGAATTGAAATTGACCCGGCAAAAGCCAAGGCCATAATTGAAATGCCAGCACCCAGAACTGAGAAGGAGGTCAGGGGTTTTCTCGGGAGGATTCAATACATAAGCCGGTTCATAGCACAGCTCACTGCTATCTGTGAACCAATTTTCAAACTTTTGAGGAAAGATAACCCAACGGTCTGGAATGAGGACTGCCAGCAGGCATTTGACACAATAAAGAGGTATTTGCTGAACCCACCTGTGTTAGTACCACAAACTCCAGGAAGACCACTGATCCTGTACTTGTCAGTGTTGGAAACGTCGATGGGATGTGTCTTGGGGCAGCATGATGAGACTGGTAGAAAAGAAAGGGCAATTTACTATCTGAGTAAAAAATTCACGGAATATGAAGCCAAGTACTCACCATTGGAAAAGACTTGCTGTGCTCTAGTGTGGGCCACTCAGAGGCTAAGGCATTATTTCCTTAGTCACTCCACACTATTAATATCCCGGATGGACCCGCTGAAGTATTTATTTGAGAAACCGGCACTGACTGGCAGGACGGCAAAGTGGCAACTGCTACTGTCCGAGTTTGACCTCACATACATCACCCAGAAGGCGATCAAGGGTCAAGCCATAGCTGATCACCTGGCTGCACATCCTCTGCCAGAATATCAACCATTGAAGACCAACTTTCCAGATGAGGCAATACTGTACACTGAAGAGGATAACAGTGAGAGTTCTTGGCAGATGTTCTTTGATGGGGCCGCCAACATGAATGGGAACGGAATAGGGGCAGTCTTGGTTAAACCAGATGGTTCACATATCCCAATTGTAGTAAAGCTGAGATTCCAGTGCACCAATAACATAGCAGAATATGAGGCATGCATAATTGGATTGCAAGCAGCCATGGATCATGGAGTAGAGGAACTTGACGTATACGGGGATTTGAGTCTTATCATCTTCCAAACAACTGGTGAGTGGAAAACAAAGGATCACAAATTGATCCCCTATCACCAGTATTTGGAAGAAATAAGCACAAATTTTACTCGAATTTCCTTCAACTATATGCCAAGGGCCAAGAATCAGTTTGCGGATGCTCTAGCAACCTTAGCTTCAATGGTTAGCATATCAGAAGGAGTAGACATCAGACCACTGGAAATTGAGGTCCGAGATGAACCGGCTTACTGTCTCGTTCTAGAGGGAGCACCAGAAGAGGAAGCTCCGTGGTTTCAAGATATCAAAAATTTCTTGAACAATCGGAGTTTGCCAGAAAATGCCACTGCTACTGAGAAGAGGACAATACAGAGATTGGCTGGTCAATTTCTGCTAAGTGGTGGACATGTGTACAAGAGGTCACATAATGACATTCTGCTAAGATGCGTAGCCAAGGCTGAATCGGAAAGGCTGATTGAGACTGTACATGGAGGAGTCTGTGGGCCCCATATGAGTGGGCACATGCTGGCTAAGAAGATCCTGAGGCTGGGATACTACTGGACAACCATGGAGCATGATTGCTGTATACATGTCAGGAGGTGCCATCAATGCCAAATCTATGCAGATAACAAGCATGCACCCCCAGGTGAGCTGCACAACATGACATCACCCTGGCCCTTCTCTATGTGGGGCATAGATGTTATTGGCATGATCTCACCTAAGGCATCGAACGGACACAGATTCATCCTGGTGGCGATTGACTATTTCACTAAGTGGGTGGAAGCAGCCTCATATGCAAACATCACTAGCAACCATGTTATTAAATTTTTGAAGCACAATATCATTTGTCGCTATGGACTGCCAAGTGCCATAGTATCAGACAATGCTTCAAATATTAAGAACAAGGACATGAAGAAAATGTGTGAGCAGTTTCAGATCACCCACCATAAGTCAGCTCCGTACAGGCCAAAGATGAATGGGGCAGTGGAAGCAGCAAACAAGAACATAAAGAAAATCATTCAGAAGATGGTAGTGAGCTATAAGGATTGGCATGAAATGCTGCCACTTGCTCTGCATGCATACAGAACCTCGATCCGGACCTCAACTGGGGCAACCCCGTATTCCCTAGTCTATGGAATGGAAGCAGTCTTGCCCGTGGAAGTAGAGATCCCATCACTCCGAGTGCTCATGGAAGCGGAACTAGAAGAAGCCGAATGGATCCAGTCGAGACATGATCAACTTAACCTAATAGAAGAAAAGCGGTTGAAAGCGCTTTGCCATGGACAGTTGTACCAGAAGAGAATGGCCCGGGCTTACAATAAGAAAGTGAGGCCCAGAACTTTCCAAGAAGGAAACTTAGTGCTAAAGAAAATTCTACCATTTTTGGAAGATCCTCGTGGTAAGTTCAAGCCCAATTGGGAAGGCCCATATGTCGTCAAGAAAGTACTGTCAGGGGGTGCACTCATCTTAGCAGAAATGGATGGGTCAGATTTTCCTGAGCCCATTAACTCTGATGCGGTAAAAAGGTATTTCCCTTGAGTGAATATGTCTAGGAAATGATCCGAGGCCATTTTTCTTTATTTCCTTCAAAAATTTTAATCCCTAGTCTAGCCAAGTTGAGCTGGTTCGTTTCTTTGAAAAACCCAAACCGGATTTACAGTCTTAAATTGGGGCAAAACAAATTGGGGCAAAAGTGAGGAAAGAAAAAGAAAAAGAGAGGAAAAGCAATGAAAAATGGCAAATGAAAGCCAAGTGTGAAAAAAGATGCAAAAAATGCAATTTGGGGAAAAATGGGTAAATTTATCATGACTGTAAATCCGGTTGACCTATCTCCACACTTGAAAAATTTTGGGCCTTCAATACCCTTTCTTTCATAAACTGAGCCTAGCCTTTATTTCGTCCTATTTTTAAGCCCTCGGTGATCTTAGCTTGTTCATTCAAATATCAGAGTAAGATGGGTGATGACGGAATTCAGAAGCCGGCCTTAGTGAAAACCGTAACTGGCGCTAGGGGCAATATTGGCAAAAAGGCAAAAAGAAAAAAATAAGAAAATGAAAGAAAATCAGAGGTTGAGTTGATCATGGGGATTTGAGCCTTAAGCAAAGTTGGCATGAGCAGATTGGGTAATACAGTCAATTCTGGAAGTTTTGGCAGTTGGGGATGACTCTAAAGGTCCTAAGATGGACGGTTCTGATCCCTCAGTATTTTGTGGACTACCCTTTTCATTATTTAACCTGGTTTTAATTCCTTTAATTATAGGTGATTAAGTGCATGGACCAAATTTCAAAAAATAAAAAAAAATATATAAAAAGGAAAAATTATACTTTGGCCAGTGATGAGAAATCAAATACTTTTCATAAAACCTTTGTTTTTACAAGCATCTGAGCATTCTGAGGCCAATAATATAAAAACTTTATTTTGAATTAAATCCTTTGTATTTCCACTATTGGAGTTCAATTTTGTACAAAGGTATGAAAAATGTGCAGGAAATAAAGCTAATCTCCTAGCCGCTCCTCAAGCTCCCGAATCCGAGCTGCCTGAGCTGCAATGACTCCTGAAGCCCCCTCTGCAGCGGGATCACTCAGGAAGGAAATGACCTCATCTGAAAGGGCCTGCTGGGTCCTCATAATCCTAAGGCTGGCCAAAGTATCCTGGTACTTCTACCGGATCATACGGACCTCGAAG
The DNA here is from genome assembly GCA_947561395.2 of Buxus sempervirens. NCBI lineage: Eukaryota > Viridiplantae > Streptophyta > Magnoliopsida > Buxales > Buxaceae > Buxus > Buxus sempervirens. The sequence continues at coordinate 49,192,924 of OX387184.1, read as the reverse complement.
CAACGGGCTTGCCTCTGCTCCTCCAGCTTCTCTTCCACGGCAATGCGGCGTGAGATCTGCTCCTCAAGCTGCCTCTCCAGATAAGCGCCCTGTATCCTGAGCTCCTGGGCCTCCCGTACCCATATCTGCTGAAGCCGCTTATGAGAAGCCCGCTCAGACTCTAGAATGTCCTCATAGGTGGGAGCCAAGACTACAGGAGGATCTTCGGGTACTGGGGCCTGGGTCTGTATCTGTTCCTTGATCCAGAAGAGATAATCCTTCACATGGGTTTCTGAGAAGACTGGACCATGCATAAAGCGGACATAGGACCACTCCTTCATCAACCAGGCATTCAGCTTCATAGAAAGGGGCCCAAGACGATCCTCATATCCACATGGGATGATAATCCCCTGGGTCGCTCGGAACTGACGAAGGACCCGCAGAGGAAGATACAGCACTGCATGCCTCAGGCCAGCCAGAATCAAAAAGTTGCGGTCTCGGAAGCTAATCACTGTCTCCGCATTAGGTTGATAAGTACCAGGCCATCTGACCTGGTCATCCTGAAGCGAGCCCAAGAAAGTGAACCAGCCCTGTTTGCCCCCTGGAATATCGGGGCACCCCCTGTTGCTCATCAAGAGAGGGACTTTCAGACTCGGGAAGAAGTGTCGATTGATCTCTTCAATCTGGCTCAAATGATCAAGTAGCCAAAGCTGCAAAGGAAGGGAGATATGTCAGCACATTGTAAAAAAAAAAAAAAAAAAAAGCAAAAAAAAGGCAAAAAGAAAGCCAAAAAGCAAGAAAAAAGAAAAAAAACTTTTTACCTGCAGGATCTGGGCACATGCTAGGAAGCGTTTCGACTTCCTATTGTAGCAGTCGGTTAAGGCCTGATATATCCCAGCTAAAATCATAGGGGCCAACCTCTCCCGCTCCCTAACCTGGCATATCACAGAAATCAAGGCCAAGTCCACCTCGTCATCCTCTCGTGGGAAAAGCAACTGGTTGACCACTATCAGGGTCAACGCGTTGAATCGGGCCTCCTTATCTTCTCCCCTCAAAAGCTTCTCAGTCAAAAAAGCCTTAGATAGGGTCAAAAAGGTGTCAGAATCCCCCAAGTCCTTCTTTCCTATGCCCAAAAAAGTAGAAGCTTCCTTCTTGTAACTGGGCCTAAGAGGTGGATTCACCACCTTCTCATCAAACCTCAGGCCCAGGATGGTTTCCACCTCCTCAATGGTTGGGGTCATCTCATGGGCCCCAAAGCGGAACAAGTTGAGATCAGGAACCCAATGACCAATCATGGCCTCTATAATCTCCCGCTTGAAGGGAACCTTGGGAATGAGCATGGTATGGCCTAGGTTGGTAGTACCCCATCTCCTCTCCTCATCTAGGGTCATAGAGTTAACCCACCTTGTGTAAAAGGAATCCACAGGGTTGTACCTAGTGAGATTTGGGGGTTTTGATCTAAAAGGCTGTTTTGCAGGGGAGGCAGTGTTGACAGACAATAATGGGGCAGAAGATGATCCGGATTCCATTGGATTTGACGGGAGCAAGCTAGAACTCAAGAGGAGGAAGAAAAAGGCGAAAAAGGGGTTTTCTAACCTCAAAAACTCGTAAAAAATGCTCAAATCCCGAGGATCATCCCCCGCGTCCACCTCTACGGCCTCTCCCCCAAAGTGCTCGGCCTCTAGAGTATGCAAGGATCCGCTCGGCTGCATGGCGAGGATGCCGACCTACCACCTGCTGAAGATGATACTCCAAGCAATAATCCTCGAGATCTGGGGGAGGAGCAGGAGTAGAATCTGGGGAAGAAGCCTCGGGCTCAGCAGCAACCAGCCCAACTGGGCCCTCATCCAAAGCATCCTCTGCTCCCGCAGCTCCAGAAGGCCCAGCATCAGCAGCAGAGGGGCCAAGATCAGAAGTAGCTGAGTCCACAGAAAAGAGAAAAATCAGAAGATTCAGATATAAGGAAGAATAAAAGAGGAGAATGAAAAGAAGATCATACCAGGATTGTCTGCAGAAGGAGCAGGAGGATCCGGCTCGTCAGGATCAGCAGCTGGGACATCCACAGGATCAGAGGCCCGAGCAGGAGACGGATCAGGAATGAGGAAATCAGGCTCGAAGGCAGCATCCTGATCCGGGACCGGGCCCTGCACAAGTCAAACAAGCTTATCAGAATGGCAGAAACAGAAAAATAGAGAAAAAAACAGAAAAGAATAGAAAAAAAAAAGGGAAATGAAAAGAAAAAAAAAGAAGAAGAAAAAAAAAGAGAAAAAAAAAGAAAAGAAAATAAAAAAAAGAAAAGAAAAGAAAAAAAAAGAAAAGAAAAAAAAGAGAAGAAAAGAAAAAAAAAGAAAAAGCAAACTTGTGCTACAATTCTTACTATTTTCTCAAAAAACCTATTCTTGTCTCGAAATCCACCTCACAGCCACGAGAGCTCTGTGGAATTTAGGACAACTTTGGGAAATGTGCCTGGTCAAAAGGATGATATCCACTCAATTTTCAACTTGGTTTGATAAAAAATCAGTTTTTCAAAAACCCTATTTTTGGGCTTAAAATCCACTTCACAGCCACAAAGGGCTCAGTGGAATTTAAGAACTCTTGGAGAGATGCCCCCTTAAAGTGAGGGCTTTTTGGCAAATCTCCACTCAAAAATAGTTTTCTACAGAAATTGAATTGAACCGAGCAAATCATGCTCAAAGGAATGCAATTTGGGCTTGTCTACTCTTTGCAGCTCACTACTTCGCAGCTCCCACAAAGAGGGGCAGTTGTAGACACCCCAAATTGCACAAACAATAATCAAAAATCATTATCTCCTGGAAAGCCAGCACAGAATTTGAAGAAAATAAATTTTTGCCTGTATCCGGATACTCAATCCGGATACAAGTACCCCTTCCCGTATCCGGATACTCATACCGGATACATGTGAGCCTTAGCGTATCCGGTACCATGTACCGGATACCTTAAGGCCCTTTGTTATCCGGTCTGACATACCATATACCTTAAGTTTGCTCAAAATTAGGGTTTTCCGAGAGCTTTTTACTTTTACCATCATGTCCCTCATTAAATGAGGGGAAATCGCGGAAATAACCTTAGGGTTTAGGTTGGAGGGGTTCTAGACATTAAGTTGTGTCTACCAATGACCTTAGCCCTTGCCTATAAATAGGAGCCTCCTCCTTGAGCAAATGGCACAAAACTCTTGTTTTGAATTCTCGCAAAGAAGAACTCCAAGAGAAAGAAGAAAACCGCTGTGGAATCGCCTCCAGAACTCAGGTAAGCCTCAACTTTTCTTTTTATTTTCTGTCTTTACATTCCTAGATCTAGATCTCTTCTTCTACCTTTCTGTAGTGTAAAGCCTTGTTTGCATGTGTGGAAATCCTTCCCCGGCTCAAAGTATCTCAAGACTCCCCTAGCCGTAAAACGTGAAGGCGGATCTAGGAGAAACGAGACTGGGGATTGACCCTAGTGCTAGAACCCATGTAGCGTAAGGCTTTTGATTGATTGAAAACCGTTCCATATTCAAAGTACCCTTGATTATCTTAAAGAGAACAGAGGGAAACGATAATGGAACAGAACCCTAGGCTATGCTAGAACCTATTTTGTTGAATCTATATGCATGTGTATGGATCTTGCTTGGTTTTTTTTACTTTTGCACACATATCACTATTTTGACGGGATAGGCTCATATTAGGGGTTTATTGCATTTATTGTGATAAAACTCAAATAAATGACCTCAATCAAATTCTGGAGCATTTTTAAATGTTTTTCAAAGGTTTTGGATTCATCTCACACGAATCACACACTTTTTGTCAATTTTCGGATTTGATTTTCTTCAAAAATGGCTTAACTTGACAGCACCTGTACCCTTACTTCGGACGTCCGTAACTTCATCATCCGGATGAATTTTGGGGCGATTCCAGAACCATGGGAAAGGTGAGGCTGTCTAGTTTATGTCCACCAAATTTCATGAATTTCTATGTAGCCGATTTTTGACACTTCTCTGTCGAAGTTAAGTGGACAGTTCAGGTCCAAGTACAGAACTTGTCACTTCGACGGACCGCCATGTGTTCGTTTTAAGTCCGATTCGAGTGATTTTTGTTTCTGAGTACTCCTTTATGAGTCTATTTTCAAATCCAGTTGGTTTCATAATTTTTGGATTCCATTTGAATTATTGGTAGCCGATTTACTCAGAACTGCTCATTTGCATTTTTCTGGGTAAATCTGTGATCTTCGGGGCCTGTTCGGGAGACCACCCAAGGCACATCCGAAGGGATTTCTGTATGAGGCTAGTTTTTCTGGAAATATGGCCATACAAACTTCAATCACACCAAATTTCGTTAATTTCTATGTAGTGGATTTTTCTAGACAATTTTCCAAAGTTGCCCACTTACCACTTTTAAAAATCCCCAACAGCAACTTCAAAGGAGTATAACTCCTAGGATTTTTATCGGATTAACTTGAGATTTTGCATGAGCTCCTTATTTATCATAATCTTTCAACTAGAGTTGGTTTGAATCAATTTGAAATTGGATTTGAATGATTTCAAGACAAAGGACCTTACTTTTTACCACAATTCCCGGATTTGCCTCAACTTGGTTTTGGCCACTTTTACTTTGATTTCCATCTTTTGAAATACTCCAGAAGTGATGTTGACATAAGAGAGGATCTAAAATCCATTTAGATCTTCATGTGAAAATATCATACATTGTTCCTTTTTCAAGGCTTTTTCATGATTTTTAGCAAGCTTCTTATTTTCTTTTTAGCATGAACATACACTTGGCAACCACTTCGTGTGGATGAATGGGGGTGCCTAACACCTTCCCCCGTTCATAATCTAATCCCCTTACCCATCTCTGGATTTGATTTTCAAGTAGGATTATTTTTATCCTAGAATTTGTCTTTTGGCTATTTTTGCCTAATTTTGAATCTTTGGTGTCCATTCTCACCCCAAAATCATGAATGGTGGCGACTCTCCCACTTTTTGCGTTGAGCCCGTGTGTTGACGGGGGGACGATCACTCCGGTGATTTTTTCCCATGTCTCACAAGAATACATCTTAGAAAAAATATAGGTGAAAGTGTATCCCAGGTTGAGTATGCTAGAGTGATTGGTTCATTGATGTATTTGATGAACTGCACCAGACCTGATATTGCTTATGCAGTAGGGAGACTGAGTGGGTATACTCATAGTCCTAATTATGAACATTGGAGAGCCCATGTTAGGGTTTTGAGGTACCTTAAGGGTACAATGGACTATAGTTTACAGTACTCAAGATATCCCACTGTATTGGAGGGCTATTGTGATGCAAACTGGGTGACTGGGCATGATTATACAAATTCAACCAGTGGCTATGTTTTTACTTTAGGAGGTGGGGATGTTTCATGGAAATCATGTAAACAGTCATGTAATGCAAAATCCACCATGGAATCAGAGTTTGTAGCCTTAGAGCTAGCCGGTGGAGAGGCAGAGTGGTTGAGAAACCTTCTGCATGATATCCCTTTATGGACGAAACCAGCACCTCCTATTACTATTTTGTGTGATAGCTAGGCAGCAATAGCTAAAGCCCAGAATAATATATACAATGGAAAAAAGAGACACATAAGATTGAGGCATAATATTATTAGACAATTACTCAGTGATGGGGTAATTGCATTGACATTTGTGAGGTCAGTTGGAAATCTGGCAGATCCACTGACAAAGCCTTTGAGCAAGAAGCTCGTTATCAACACATCGAGGGGGATGGGTCTAAAGCCCATGGGAATAAACAACCCGTGATGGAAACCCAACCTACGTGAATGGCGATCCCAGGAAGTAGGTTCAATGGGAAGAACAAGTCACCTGAGTAGTTTGTGAAGCACTACAATTTATTTAATTTGTGAGAAATCAATCCCTATGATGTGAGTAGTGCAAACTGCAACGTATGTGAGGTTGAGTTATAAAACTCTTAATAATTTCTATATCCTTTATAGGTGGTGTGTTTTAGTTGCGGTTTACACACTTGATGGAAATTACCTATGTAAGTGTGGGGGTAGAGCCGCCTCTGTTGAGAATTGGGCTAATTCTCTAGAGCTCTCACGAGACCAGCAGGCGCATGGCCGTATGAGTGCCAACCCGTTTAGAATTCTATTTGAGGTATTCTATTGTGTTGGTTATAGAAATAGATGATGTACAATAAAGGATTCAGGTTAAAGAATTTATTCTACCAGAATTCTGTAAATCCTATTCTATAAATTCTAAGTATCGGTTAAGCCCAAAAGACACCGGTATTATGATACATTAGAATTTTAGTTACTCAGATTTTGTTCTTCAATTTTGAGACTTGTGGGGGGAATTGTTGTATTTTTTATAAGACTCAAAATAGAGACTTGGTTTTAATTATTTTAATTTTATAACGTTATGTAGTGTTAACCATCTATAACGTTATTTAACGTTATTCCTTTTGTCATAACTGAACCGGATAAACCGGATTCAGTTTCTTTTTGGTTTGTCTTCTTAAGAAAGGGCTTTTGCCCTCTTTGTGAAGTAGAAAGAAATCTGAGAACGAAGGGAAAAAGAAAACACTTGTGCTCATTTTCTATTGTTGCTGACATCTTCTCATTTTCTATTTTTCTCTAATGTTTCAACCTTTGCTTTGAGTATTTTGGTTTTGTTGAAATCTGGTGTCTACGTTTTGGTGCTGTTGGGAGATATCAGAATTCTGATTTCATAGAGAACAGAAGATCTGGTGTCTAGGTTTTATCTTCTTTTGTTGAATCTGAGTGACACTCAAGAGTTCGTGTTGTGGCTGGTATTATTGTGCGATTTACCAGTCTTCTCCACCGTTGAATGCTGGAAGCTACAGCACCTACGCCCACGCACTGAGGAATAGTTCCGAAAGGGGGTGCTGAAAGGCTTTAAGCACAGGGGTTTCTCAGCCTCGCCTCGATCTTCCATTCTATAAGTCTTCCTGTTATTTCAATAACTTTCTTATTACTATTTGTTATTTTCGTGATTCTGTTGTTCTTCATATTTTGAGTATCTATCTATTCGTGTATTGGTGTTTCAGAACTGCTGATTTCATATTGTTGATTTATCTATCCGTGTATTTGTTCTTCTTCATATATTTGTTATTCGAACTGCTGATTTCATATTGTTGATTTATCTATTCGTGCATCTAATCCTTCATCGCTTTAAATTTGACTATTGAAAATATTTGAAACAGAACCTGTTTAATCCTTTGTACTAGTGTTCTTTTTCTTAAAAAAAAAATAAGTTACTGTTGTTCCATATCATTTCAGAATCAGATTTTATCTATATATGTGTTCATTATTCCATCGTTAGTTAAATCTGCTCTCTGGTGCATCTGTGAGTTTGTTTCGCATATGTAAGTTTGTTTCATGAATTATAGTTTCTGCTATTGTAATTTCTGTACCACTGTTATCTAAATTCATCACATTTGCTTTCTATTTTATTGTTCACTGTTATCTGAATTATCACAGTTGTTAGAAACATGTTGCTGGTTTCTGTTTCATTCATATCAAAATAATCAGACCATTCGTGCTTGTCAATTTTCTGTATTACAGCATCTTGTCTTTGCTCTCTTTTAGTACACGAATAACAACAGTTACATCTTGTATGCTCCTTTTTCATACAGTTTTGGTCGTGTATGTTAGATCTCAATTATTATTCACATACTTGATCTTAAATAAAAAATAAACCGAGTTTTTCTCCTTGCTCCTTTTTATCAAAATCCGTCAGATGAGAGACCTTATTAGATTATGTTATGTTCTGTTAGTTAAGTAGGGGAGGAAAGGGAACCTAGTCTATTTATAATACAATAGTCCTCCCACTAAAGACTTCAATCCTAAATATGATTCTATGGAGACTCTTAATAATGTGCACCAAACCCAATTAAATTGATCACTCATAATATTGGGTCACATGTAATATCATCATGGACTATATTCAACTTGTTTTTATAAAAAAAAAATTACAATTAATGTGAGTCCACATAAAAGGAAAAATTCTAACAGTTTACGCTCGTACAAATTTGTCATATCATTGAGTTGATAGATTAACTCTTTGTTCTCCAAGATAAGATGTTCGTTTGATTCAATGAGTCTCTGATTTTGAGACTCAACTTGATTACGTTCTTGCTTCCAATAGAAAATTTTTTTGTCAAAGAACGAGGTACATCGAGAATTATAAAAAAGGAAAAACTAACAAAAAAGAACGGGGAAGATGGTTTTTCAAAGAGGACAGAGAGAGTGAGAGAGAAAAAACAGAGATAAAGAGAAGACGGCTTTATATAGATCACTACAAAGTTAAAGACAACCGCAATCAATAGTTTTTATCTAATTGTTGTTGGAGTGGGATGCTTCCATGTGGAGCATCCCACTGTTAGTTTTTTATATGCGCTCGCTTAGAAAAGGACTAACCATGGAATGCTCCACATGAAAGCATTGCAGACGATGTCCACTTAATGACAATGTATTGGACAAAAAAACTGTTTTATATACTCAAGGGTACGGTATTAACTGGATGTTGATGAAACAGAAAAACTTGCTCTTTGATCAATACAGTGAATCATTGGGTGAACAACCAGAAAACAAAAACTGTGTTGAAAATGGCAACATTTAAACAATAGCTATTTCTGTGACATCCTAGCTGTCTGAGTGGGTGGCTCTGATGTGGGCGGGATGAAAGACCTGGGCGAGCTACCAGGCAAGTTGGGATCCCACATCGCTCAGGGATGCTATAAGTAGTCTTGTGATCCCTTACTTAGCAAGAGGCCTTTTAAGGCATAACACGGGACTAAATCCCCTTGGAACCCTCAATTTAAGCGTGCTCGAGTGAGAGTTGTGCTAGGATGGGTGACCACTGGAAAGTTTTCTCATGTTATCCCTTAAGAACAAATCCGTGAGGTCTCATTAGGCCCAGAGTGGATAATATCTTGTTGGGTATGGGTCCGGGGTGTTACAAATGGTATCAAAGCCCGCCTCGATCGGAAGTGTAGGGGTTCGGTCCAATGCGAGGACGCATTGTCCTATGGAGGGGAGTATGTGACATCCTAGCTGTTGGAGTAGGCGGCTGTGATGTGAGCAGGGTAAGAGACCTGGGCGAGCTACTAGGCGAGGATGTGCATATGGTTGGGATCCTACATCGCTCGGGGATGCTATAAGTAGTCTTGTGATTCCTTACTTAGCAAGAGGCCTTTTAAGGCATAACATGGGACTAAATCTCCTTGGAACCCTCAAGTTAAGCATGCTCGGGTGAGAGCAGTGCTAGGATGGGTGACCACTGCGAAGTTTTCTCATTTTACAATTTTTCTTAGAAACATTTATTAATAAACTAAAATATCTAATTAATAAGAGGTTATTTAAATATGACTAATATCATAAACAATTATTTTTATCAATTAATTAACAAAATATTAGCAAAAAAATCTAATAAATAAGAGACTTTTAGAAATGCAATAATAAAATTCTCATATATATATATAATTTTAACATTAATTCATTAAATCTATGTATATTTGTATATTTTTAATTTTGCTTAGATACTTTTACTAATAAAGTTGATTATCTAATTAATATGAGATTTTTTAAATAATTAGTTAATTCAAATATTAACAACGAAGAAATATATAATAAACAAGAGACATTTAAATTATTAATTAATAATGAAAAGAAACATATTTTATTAATTATTTATGCTTCTTTTATTTACGTCTTGGTAATATCAATAAAGTAATTTAATTTTGTTAATAATAGACTGTTTGAATGATTAATTAGTAACTACCTGAAATCTAATTGACAGAGACTATTTTAATCATTAAATAATAATGTAGAGGACATTTTTTATTTTCCTTAGGGATTTATAATAATAAAATCCTATTAAATTCAAACAGGAAAATGGAAAATAAAAAGGTACTTTATTATGGCCGTTTGTCCTTTGATTATCAAACAATTAAAAATCTGATAATCATAAACCAGGTTTTAACTAATAAATTATATGTGTATAGTAGGGTACCTAGGTTATGATTAGGGTTACGCAAAGTTAAGTTTAATTATCTTAACCCATTTAGATAACTATTAATTATGATGCTTAGTAATATTATTGGTAATTTCTGTATTATCTTACAAATAAAAATAAGAAAATAAATTACGTACTTACCTTAGTTTGCTCCAATATCTCAATTAAGTACTAAGCAAAAGGCAAACCAAAAAAAAAAATAAATAAATAAGCAAGAGTTGAACTAATTCATTATGGAAAAGCAAAATCAAATAAGAATTAAATTGAGAAACAATAAGCATAATTTTTATCAAATTTTATTCACTCGTGATAGTAGATTTACCTATTTCCTTAATGAAATGTAGATTCTAGAGGATTAGAAATTGGGATGTAAGGAATGGTGGTGGTGAAGGTTGTGGGAGTAGCAATTATTTTAACCAAGATATTTATAAGTTTGAATCATGTGCATAATTTGTTAAGGTTATTCATAATTTGTTAGTATCATTAAAAATATAAAATGTATGACAATTATTCACAACAATCTCATTATGCTTTTGAATGAAGAAACAATGTTTAACAATTTAGAATAACAATTACATTTTGACAACTATGCATCTTTCTATGAAGCCACATATTTTCAAGCTAACTTCTAAGAAAATAATTACTAAAATTTATATTATTTAATAATTATAAGAACAAGTTTAAAATAGTTAAGAAATAATTTGAATACAATCAAATATACATTAAACATAAATAAGTTAATCTTATAAAAAAAAATTCTAAATTGCAATTGACTTCGCTAAAGTGTATTTAACACAATAATCATTTTAAATTATTAAAATATATCAAAGCTCTATTTTTTACACGTTATATTTAACTAAAAGAAGTATTTTGACAATTATTAACAAATAATTAACATATTAATTATATTAATATATTATATTAAACCATTATAATGCTATATTATAAAAATTTTTCATCATTATATAATTTTATTAATATTTATTATTGAAAACAATTATTGATTATTTTGACAATTATCAACAAAATAATTAATATATGAATTATATTAATTTATAAATTAATACTATTATATAATATATTAATATGACACCCATATATATATATATATATATATATATATATATATATATATATATAATATTTTATTAACTAATATATTTAATTAATTAAAATATACTTTGATAACTACTAATATATATTAATGATTATTTAATTATTGATATATTATTTGATTAATTTATTGTTGGTTTATGCTTCCTTGTACTTTGGGATGATGTTAATGGCACAATATATCCCACCCTATCTAGGAAATTGTTAGCAACACAACTTTACATCCTAGAGAACAAAGCATAACAGTAATATTTACCAACATATTTCAAATCATCCATAATGGGAGTGGCCTAAACGAAACCTTGGAATATGGATTAGGAGTATTGGGTGTTGAAAACACATTACTACAAATCTGTTTTTATTTGAATTTAATAGGATTTTATTCGTACTTGCATTTATCAAAATTATTTTATTTAGATAAGTTTAAAGAAGAGTCAGCTTGTTAGTTTTTTGTTGTTTAGGTTGGCATTGTTCGTGAACAAAAGGGTCAAAAACATCAATTCAAAATTTGAGTTTGTTTGATCCGATTTTATCTCTTCTAAAAGATATCCTTCCAATCTATTTGTTGAATTTAAAAGAGAGAAAAATCTGGATATTTGGAGATTTTTTGGAGCATTACTTTAAAAGAAGAAAAAGTCTCTCATGAGGATTTGATCGTCCAGATCCATGAACCATTGTTGGTCATTCACTTGTAACTTGAGAAATACATCAGAGTTCTGTTGGAGGTTACGTTGCTAGAGTTCCAGTTGCTGAACAAGGTTTGTTTGTCTCCGCAAGAAAGGATCCAGAAGTTCTGGAGTTGCTGAAGCTTGCTAATCCGAAGAAGTTCTTCAATGTAGTCCAAGGTGTCAAAGTCAACAAGAGTTAATCTTGTCTAGTCTAAACCATTGGTTGTAAGTTTTATTTCTTTCATAATGGATGTTTTGGGTGGTGCCTATGGCCAGGAGGGTTTTTACCTTGAAGAGTTCTTCAAGAGTTTTTCCCTTTGTTAACAAAATTATTGTGTTTATGCTTTCAATTATCTGAAATTAATTTTGTTCACAGTATTCATCTAGATCTCGTTTCAACGTTTGGTTGAAACATAGAATTCCGCAAATACACCTATTCAACCTCCTTTCTAGGTGTTTATAGGGTCTAAACAGTTCTTTCATAGCTTTAGTAAACTTTTATTAGTAATTCCAATTTTTAAAATCTTTTAGTTTGATAAGTATTAAAGAAGTCAAAAGTTGGCTGATCAAATAACTCATGGCATTAATTAAAAAAAAGGTACTATTGACATTATTCTAGAAAGGATATTTTTTTAGGAAGAAAAACATTTTAAGTAGTTAGTAATTTTAATAGTAGTATAGATTTAAATTTTATAGCATACAAAAAATTTTGATATTTTAATAATTAATCTTAATAAAATAATTTAACATAAAATTTTTAATTTGTAATTAAAAAATAAAATTATAAAATAAGAAATATAAATCCAATAATTTTTTTAAAAACATAAAATATCTTTTGGGCATTAACATAATAATTAGTAAAATTAAATTTAGCCTTTTGATTTAATAACTGAAAGTTAATTACTTTAAGATAAAAAAAAACAGGAAAATCAATCTTAACGTACAAGGCATGTTTCCAATTGCTAGCTTATTTTAAAATATATAATATGTAACAATAGGTTTATGTTAAAAAAACAAAAATGTATTTGTGAATATGTAATTTTAGATGCCTAAAGAGTTCATTAAATAACAAAATTAAAATGTAAATTTAATGTGAACAAGAGCCCAGATTTGTGAATTTGTGTGGACTAGGGTTTAGTCTGGTATGAAGCTTGTAGACCATTTATAATTGGTTAAGCATGCAAAGTACGTGCTTCTATTTACTCCGGTTTATTTGGTTCAGTGTTTGATTTATATATTTTTGTCTTAATTTGGTTTGTTTAATTTTTTTTTCCTTTATATATACTTTAACTATTTTTTTTTTGGTAATGTAATATACACTTTAGCTGAGGGAATTCACACGCTATACTGATCATATATATATATATATAAAATAGAGTCCTAAAACACTACATTTTCTCTCCTCAATGTGGAAATGCCCTTTTTCTCTAATAGCCCTTTTGGGCCCCATATTAAAATAATTTATATCTAATCAATAATTTTCTAAAATAGATAATGTTTTATTTTTTTTCCTTATCTTTAACGTAATTCATATATATCTTACAGTTCACTTTTTTAGAGTCCTAAATCCCGTAAGCCCTTTTGTGTCCCATGTTTATTTGTAATCAATAAACACCATATTCTCTCTCCTACGTGTGGATATGCCCTCTTCTTTCCAATAGCCCTTTTGGGTTAAAATAATTTATTTCTAATTCATATATTTCTAAAATAGATAATATTTGATATTTTTTTCCTTATCTTTAACTTAATTCATATATATCTTTTGGTTCTTTCTTTTAATAATTTTTTCCTAAAACTATTAAAAGCACAAATAACCTTAAGTTTTTTCCACTTTTACATCTCTAAAATATCCTTTCTTAAAATCTTTAATTTCAAATATGATAATAAAAAATAAAAATATCTTATATTAATTAGATATTAAAAAATATCTCTTATTTACAATTTTTTTGTTTTATTAATTGATAGATAATATCAAAATATCCTAATTTAATAAATACAATTAATATATATAACATTGAGATATATTTCTAATAAGAATCCTAATATTATTATTAAGAAAAAAAACTACTACGACTTTAGAATCCTAATTAAAGATATATTTCTTATTGATGAGAATCCATTGTAAGGTTTTAGAATCCTAATTAATGATATCTCATATTTCTCTTAAAAATAAATATTATTAAATTCTATATTTACCAAATTAGGATAATATAACATATTTCAATATTGTAGAATCCTAATTAAAGATATATCACATTTATTTTGCGGGTCCCATGCGAACAAGATAAACGCTTTTTAAAAAATATATTACTAAACAAATATAGGAAAGAAACGTCTTTGGCTCATAGGAAATAAGAGAAAAAAAAAGGATAAATATAAATATAGAGGAACCAGAAATATCAAATCCATCTATAATAATGGATGGTCCCGGACGTAAGTACTGGATCAGACAAATATATAGAAACAAGATATTTCAAGTTGAAAACATGGTTTTTTACATAAGAATATTTAAGAACGTACTGCTATATTTAGTCCTAACCACCTAGGGATGGTAACATGGCGAGTTTTAGTGAACCCGAACCTCCCTTATAAAGTTTTAGCCAATATCAAACCCTAACCCTATCCAATAGAAACATAGTTTTTATTAGATAAAGTTATATGTTATTTAAAAATATATATGTTAATAATTAGAAATATGTTATTAGCTAGAAAATTAAGAAAGAGACGTCCTAAGTAACAAGATAAAACAACAGGATAAAGATATATAGGAACAAGATATATACTTAATATAAAAAAATATAGGAAAAAATATTCCTGCTAAACATATAAAATAATATTTTTAACATATAAACAAATATTATGAAATGCATGTTAATATTATATTTAAAAATTATGTTAAGTAAGATAGGAAACATATGAAAAAGTGATAAGAAAAAAATAAAGGAAACGTGGGTTTTAAGATGAAGATATTAGAACAAGAATACAGTAAGGCTTATAGAAATAAGAAGCAACTGCTCTTTTAATAGTAAAAAACTATTAGAAATTATTTAATAATATGTTATAGAAATAAAGGGGTTTAAGCACGGGTAAAACAACTAGTTAGAAACAAAGAACATCTTTGCTTTTAAAATGGGATGCTTCCACTTGGAGGGTCCCAATGTTAGTATTTTTTTTTTATGTGGGGCCAATTTAGGCTCGATTTCATCCGCAATTGGTTAATTATGATGGTGATGTGGGGTAACAAAATTGAAATATTAGGATTATTTGGAAGGGCATTTTCAGTACAAAATGTTAGCCCGAAAACTCCCTGTGCTCTTTATAAAAGTAATAGATTTAGTTTCATTTTTGGTTCATCTATTCTATTAGTAAAAATAAAAGGGAGGAATATTCTTAGATTCTGATCCTTGTTTTTTTTTTGTCAAACTTTACCCTCCACAAACAAAACAATCCCTGCTGTAATCCATTTGTTATACCATGTCAACATAACCATTAAGAAGTTGTTTCTAAATGAGCCCCGTGGTTTTCTACGCACATAGCGCGTTCAGTCCCCTAGTTTTTGTATAATGAAAGCTTTTATAACCATAAATTGAACCAAACTACGTTGGATTTTTTTCTCTTTTTAAACTATAACCAAACCCCAAAATAGAAAAAGCCTAAAAATCAAACCAGTTCTTTCGACTTGATTCACTTGGTCTTTGGTTTAAATTAATCAAACCAATTAATCAACACCCTTAGCTACTTGTCATGGCCCTAAACACATGAGCCGATATTGATCATGGACCATGTGAACCCAAAATTCTGGTATCTGATGTGAGATCTAGTTGACTAATTAACAAGTCGGTGACCCCGGATATCATTTCCAACTCTGAAAATTCTTCCTAGTCAAACTAGCCATTACGTATCTCCTTAATTAACGTACCACTTGCATATGAATAATATTTTTAAGCACGTGGAAATTTACGCTGATGAATCTGTCCCAGATACGGGGGGGCTTCTCTGAATTGCTTATTAATAATTTGAGATAGTTCTGGAGATCTACGCCCTTCTCATTTCTTTTCTAAACTAAGAGGTTAAGTGAAAATATATTACATGAAGTCAAGTCAATAAAATAAAAAACCAAGTCAAGTCAATACAGTGAATGCTACTCTTAAGATTTCTAGGGTTCGTTGCTTATAAAAAAATTTAAGCCAAGATACGGCTTGTGTTGTATAAATAGGTGTTAGATGAGTTGGGAAGTAGAGAAGTAGAGTGGAAGGAAAAGAAGTGGATGTTTGAAAGCTGAAGAGATGGTTAACTCAAATCCTCTCCTCACTCAATACAAGATGGGGAAGTTCAATCTTTCTCATAGGTTTGTAAGAGCAAGTGTTTCCTTAGTCATCTCCTCATTATTCATCAATGTGTTTCTTTCTCTTAGTCCTACCACCATATTTGAAAAATATAGTGGTAGGAAAGGCAACGGTTCGGAATTTTTTTTTTTTTGTTTTTTTTTAAGGCAATGGTTCAGTTGAAATTGATAAATTGAACCGAACCAAAACTATTTTCTAGGATTGGTTTTGGGTTGTCCTTAATTGGTTTTGGTTTTGTACTACATAAAACTGATTCGGTTTTGGTTTTAAGGTTAAATAGAGCCGAATTGAACCGATTACATATATGCACTTAAGTCAGACCACCAACTTGAGATGGTTTGGTTTATCGGTTAAGATCGATCAATAGAACCAATCTAAACCTATTATGGTAATTGGTTTTGATTTATACTAAAAATCCGACTCGGTTTCGGTTCAGTTTTGTTTTGCTGTATATCTATGTTGGTTCGGTTTCAATTTTTCTCAGGACCGAACCATTGTTATTATAGGCATGGTTGAGTAGGGTTGAACGTGATATCTTGAAAGAGTTCAACAATCAACTTGGACCCAGCCGGTTAGTCTTGAACTTGGGTTGCCATGGAAGGCTTATGTTGCAACCCACGAACTGGTCCAACCCAAATGATGGTTCAAATTGGCGTAACGGTATTATACATTAACAAACCATCATGAACCCATCAAAATTAAAACCGAGCCAAATGGGTCCGGTATAAAGTTTGGTTTATAAAATTATAAGTTTTCTTATTAGGATGATTCCTTGTGGATTGGAGTCATATACGTTTGGTTTTGCACTTTGCAGAGTAGTTCTGGCACCATTGACGAGATGCAGATCCTACAGCCACATTCCTCAACCACATGCTGTCTTCTACTACTCTCAACGCACAACCAAGGGAGGCCTTCTCATTGCAGAGGCCACAGGCGTCTCTAATACCGCTCAAGGGTAGGTACTTCTTAAGCAGAAATTGTTTCTTTGCTGGTCCAACCCGGTTATAATATTCTCTACGGTCTAAAAGAACCGACGGTCTTCAACCCGGTCCAATTGAGTTGGGTCACGAAAGTTTTCAGTTCAAAGGAAAGAAAACTGAAACAACCCAAATTATTTGGTTCAATTCGGTTTTCATCAAGTTTTTTAAAGCGGGTTCTCAGTATTATCCTGTTTGAAGTACCAGTTCACATGTTGATGGTTCAACCGGTGGGTTAAAGAATAATTTTAAGAAATGGAAGGAATTAAGGGGAAAAAATAAATTTCTTGCAAGAGGGTATTCTTGATTAATTTGTATTGGTAATTTGTTCTTGATGCATTTGTTTCAAGGATTCCAGAGACCCCAGGGATCTGGACAGAGGAGCAGGTGAATGCATGGAAACCCATTGTAGATGGTGTTCATGAAAAGGGCGGAATCTTCTTCTGCCAGATTTGGCATGTTGGCCGAGCTTCAAGCTATGGTAAGCGTTCCTTGTTGATACAAATAAACCAGTAGGAGCCATGGACTTCCATGGCGAGGTATTAACATTTCATTAGAAAGACATCTAATGGAGAGTTACACCACAACCCAGTTCTTCCCTGAATATTGTTTGAATCCCTTGGACTTAAACCTAAACCAATTGAGCTTGTTATAGGTTATCAGCCTAATGGACAATCTCCAATCTCTTGTACTGATAAGGGGGTGACACCCAACCTGGAAGGAGGAGTCTGGTCACCTCCTCGGCGTTTGAGCACCGATGAAATTCCTCTGGTCGTCAATGATTTCAGGCTCGCAGCCCGTAATGCAATCAAAGCAGGTAAGTAATTTATACTAGATTAATTTGTTCAAAACTGTATTGTAGGTAAGTAACCTCTAATCTTGTCTCCCCGTGGAACTCTTTGATTTTGTTCAGGTTTTGATGGAGTTGAGATTCACGCTGCAAACGGGTTCCTAATTGATCAGTTCATGAAAGATCAAGTAAATGATAGGACAGACAAGTATGGTGGGAGCTTGGAGAATCGCTGCCGCTTTGCGCTGGAAGTAGTTGAAGCCATTGTTGAAGAAATTGGAGCTGAAAGAGTTGGGATAAGACTCTCTCCCTATTCAGATTACATGGAATCTGGTGACTCAAATCCAGAAGCTCTTGCCATCTACATGGCTGAAGCACTGAACAAGTATGGACTGGCTTACCTTCATGTGGTTGAAGCAAGGTTGATAGGACCAGGCCATATCAAAGAGACTTCACATACCCTTGTGTCCATGAGGAAAGCTTTCAAGGGTACTTTCATTGCAGCTGGAGGACATAGTAAGGATAGTGGGAACAGAGCTATTGCTGAAGGTTGTGCAGATCTTGTTGCATATGGTCGCATTTTCTTGGCAAACCCAGATCTGCCTAGAAGGTTTGAGATTGATGCACCGCTTAACAAGTACAACAGGGACACTTTTTATATACCTGATCCAGTTCTTGGTTATACTGACTACCCATTTCTTGAAGTTCCTGCTTGATTCTCCAGATGTGTATGAACAAGAAGGGGCAGTTGGGCTTTGTTCTTTGGTTCTAATTTCCTCTTGAAGACTTCCTTAAGTGCTTGGTGATGTTAGTAAAAATAAGCATTTTAGTCTGTTCAGCTTAAGGAAAAGTGGGGTCTTCCTGTAACATTTCCTTTTCTTGAATACTAGTTGTTTCTCTAATTATGCCAGAAAAGCTAAATAATAATATTAAGAACTTACTCTTTTATTTGCTGATCTCTCTCCCTCTTTCGGATTCTATTATTTATGGTTCAAATCCTCTTCCTAGGGCTGGCAATTTCTGAACCGATCTGTCAACCTGCCCGATCCCAACCAAATTAAACGGGTTCAAGTTGACCCATTTGGGTTTATGTTTTCTTAACCCATCTGAAAACGGGCCAACCCAAACTAACCCTCCAACCCGTTGGGCATCCGTTTAAATTTAAGTTTATATATATTTTTATAAAGTATATTAGCTAATTAAGTACAATGTTTTTGGTACTTTAACTATTAAAATATTTTTATGATTTATATAATTTTATTAATTTTGAGAATTAATATTACTGCCATATATATAGAAGTAGTTAATTTATTTATTATGCAATATATAGGTAATATGGCATATAGTTGTATCAAGTACAATGCATGTGTGTGTATGTGCTATATGTTTGTGTATTTGAGCACATTAAACCACTAGCACATATTTTTAATTTTTTGATCAGTTGTCCAAATTTCTGTGGATAAGGAAACAATAACAATAATAGTACATAAATTTATATCTTTTTACCATCATGAGATCATCCACTCCATCTGAAGCAGAAAAGTTATACACACAAACTGCAAAAGCTTGCTCTTATTTTCAATTTCACACATCCATAGCAAACGCATGAAAGAAAAAGAAAATTAGAAATATTCTAAAGAAGAGAAAACAGTTCTCCCTAATTTTCAAGTAACTAAATCAAGATAATTATGCAGGAACTTCAAGAAATGGGTAGTCAGTGTACCCAACAACAGGGTCAGGTATATAGAAAGTTTTCCTGTTATACTTGTTAAGAGGGGAATTCAGCTCGAACCGCCGAGGTAGATCCGGGTTAGCCAAAAATAGGCGACCAAATGCAATAAGATCTGCATGGCTTTCAACAATAGCTTTGTTACCTTCATCCCTCTTGTAGCCTCCAGCTGCAATAACAGTCCCCTTGAAAGCCTTCTTCATTGATAGACTGCTGTAAGAAATTTCTTTTGCATAGCCTGGTTGTACCATTCTTGGTTCAATCACATGGAGGTAGACTATGCTATATTTGTTCAATTCATTGGCCATGTAGAGGCCTAGAGCTTCCGGGTTCGAGTCACTGGACTCCATGTAATCACCAAAGGGAGAAAGCCTCACGCCAACTCGATCGGCTCCAATTTCTTCGACAATGGCTTCGACTACTTGTAACGCGAAACGACAACGATTCTCCAAGCTCCCACCATAGTCATCTGTTCTGTCATTCACTTGGTCTTTCATAAATTGATCAATTAGATACCCATTTGCGCCGTGAATTTCAACTCCATCAAAGCCTATATATAGAAGTGATTTTAGAAAGCAGAGATAAGCTTGTCCTCACAAATCTGACTATAAAGTTTTAGAAACAAAAAATGTTGGTCTAGATAGATTAATTTTAACTAACTTTAAACAGATGACATATAATCTTCAAAGCAATTCAAACCATTTATTTCTTAATGGTTTTGAGTCTTTTGACTAATTGTTATTCTCTTCATCACCTGTTTCCAAAATCACAAAAATATCTTGAAACGTTTTGGTTTTCAAATTGTGTTCTTAATTTTATCGTTTGCAAATTAATAACTTCAAAGTTATTTATGCGTGCTCACCAGCCTCAATGGCATTACGAGCAGCGAGCATAAAATCGTTGACAATGCGAGGAATTTCATCGATTCTCAATCGCCGGGGAGGTGACCAGTTTCCTCCGTCGAGGCCAGGTGTGATTCCCTTATCGGTGGAAGAAATTGGAGCTTGTCCATTAGGTTGATAAGCTGCAACATAGATTGTTTGGATCAAGTTAAAATTTGCTGAAGAAGAGAAAGAGAAGAAGAATATAGTAGATGAAAGTGGTGCATACAAAATTTGTATTGGAAATAATTAAGTACTTACAGAAGCTTGAAACTCGGCCGACGTGCCAAAGTTGGCAAAAGAAGATGCCACCCTTTTCATGAACAGCATCCACAATTGGTTTCCATGCTTTCACTTGCTCCTTTGTCCAGATACCTGGTGTTTCTGGATACCTTGAAATAATTTGGAATAGACATATATAGAAATAGAATAGCCAATTAGTACAAAATTATTCTCAAATCTCAATTTGATCTTGTTCTAGCATGTGGGTTTTCCAATCCAAGGAATTTGATGCTAAATGGGGGTATGGAATTCTTCCATAAGAGAGGTTACTGGATCAAATCCTGCAAGTCAGACTAAAATTGCAAGATTAAGAATGGCAAGTCCAACTATTAAAAAGCCAATTAATATTAGGCCTAAAAACTTAAGCTTATAGGTGGTGACAGTGCATGTCAAAGGGCCTAATATACGATAACTCAACACTCCCTCGCACGTGCGACTTTGCACGATGTCTCGGTAACATTAATAGATAGGACAATAAACACAGAAACCACTCTAGATATACACATAGATAAACAAGTATTGTACTTAATTGAAGGGATCCATTTTAATTTGTTATCCATTGTTATCTATTCATCTATTGAATGGTCAAATCCATGTTAGGATTGTTTCTCAGTAAAAGATGCTCGATAGAAAAATAAATCTGTGTAGGGGGTTGTCTATAAATGGAAAAGGAATGCTTTAAGAAATTAAAGTGAAGGAGAATTTTCAAACCCATGTGATTCTTATTTCTTAAGGAGGAGAAAAGTGCTAGTGACCTGTGGGCACTCTTATACTTTTTAATATCGACAGCAACATCCAACCACCACATAAAAATAACAGCCACATATGCTGCTTTCAGAAGCCACCGACAAAATGCTTGAGTCCAAGTATTTTAAGCTTTGACAAAAAAAAAAAAAATAGAAGAGGTTAATTTTGGTAAACCCGAATCCACCCTTGTAGGAGTTTAGCCAACACTAAACCCTACACAACCCCTATTGGATTGGTATGTTAAAAAAAAAAAAGTGCTTTTAAGTATAATATTTACATTAATTAATATATTTATTAATAAAATATGTATTTTTATATGTAATATATATGAAATAACATTTAAAACATATTTAAAAAAAAATTTAATATATAAAACCCACCCCTAACCCAATTTTAGGCATACCAAACCCTAACTATTAGGGGCAGGATGGGTTACCCGTTTAACCCGCCCCATTGACATCCCTACCTCCCAATGCAAAAAACATACCCTTGAGCAGTATCAGAAACACCAGTGGCTTCCGCAATGAGGAAACCTCCATCTGTTGTGCGCTGAGAGTAGTACAAGGCAGCATGAGGCTGAGGAATGTTGTTGAAGGATCTGTTTCTCGTCAATGGGGGCATAACTATTCTGCAATTAAACAAAGAAAACATGACCCAAAAGCACCTGGATCATCATCACCATCTTCAACACAAATTTTAATTTCTTTCAACAAAGCTAGCTAGTCATGGAGCTCTATTATTCACAGAGAACCCCAGATATTAATTCTTCTGACAGAGAGAAGAAAAAAGAGCGAAAGTAGTGAATATATTAGTATGTGGATGCAAAAATACCTATGCGAAAGATCGAATTTACCCATCTTGTATGGAGTGAGGAGAGGAATGGCGGAGGCCATCTCTGCTCTGCTCTCACTTTCCCTTCCTCTTCTCTTCTCACTCAAAGAAAAGTCTACAATCAAGCTCAGTGAGAAGAGAAAAATCCAGTTTCACAATCAAAAGCCATTTGCCGGAAAGCGATCGAAAGTTTAGCTTGAGGGATCGACCAGATGGGTTCCACCATGCCTTCCCTCCCTCAATTGTGGTTCCCACATGATTCTTCTCGTTCAACCTCTAGACATTCTTTTCGTTCAACCTCTAGACATTCTTTTTTTCTAAAAGGGGAAAATTATGAAATTTTCGACAAAGTATCACTTCTTTTAAATAAAAATAAAAATGAACCTCAGGGTTATTTTGTTGTAGTTGGGATATAAGCATAACTGCATCATAAGTGCATACAAACGTTTCTCAACGCTTTGTGAAAGGAAAAATTAATTTTTAGTGATACTTTTTGAACATAATTAAAATTTAGTTAACAATGTTCTAACTTGTAACTTTTAGGAAACCTTTGTCAACATAACTAAATTTTAGTGACATTTTTACTATTACAATCCGACTTTTCCAATAATGCCCTTATGTTATTCACTCAAATTGCTTGTACAACTCAAGGACTTGTCAACTATTTTATTGATTTATATAAGTTATATGAGTGAGTGGTATAAGAGTATTCTTGGAATAGTTTGTTTGTAAGATATCCTAAAAGTTAAAAGACAGAACATTGCTGATTCAATTTTAATCATGGAAATTAACTTTTAGTGATACTTTTTGAACAGAATTAAAATTCAATTAGCAAAGTTTTGAGTTTTACCTTTTAAAATACCTTTATTAAAATAATTAAATTTTAGTGACATTTTAATGTTATGAATACTTCCAATGACTTATACAAACAATAAAATGACTTGTACAACAAAAAAAATGACTTGTACCTTATATTAACATTGTTTACTAACTTAAAAATGACTTGTACAAGCATCTGAACGAGTGATGTAAGGGCATTCTTGGCATAGTTGGTTTGTAATAGTGAAATGTCACTAAAATTAATTATTTTGTTAAGAGTTTACTAAAAGTTAAAACTCAAAACTTTATTGGTTGAATTTTTATTATTTTCGAAAAGTATCATTAAAAATTAATTTTCCCTTTATTAGCATGTCGCAAGGTGTTGCTATAAGCTTTTGTTGGGATAGTCATTTACCAATTTACCAATTGCTTATGGAACTTGTCTACAACTTTATTGCAGATCAAAGTGTAACATCTAGTTTTAGAGTATTTTTATGATCATGACTAACTATTGATGCTTTGAGAATTGTCTTAAATTTTTTGTTAATTCTTGGATTAACTAGCTACTAAATTAATTATGATTTATTGGTATTTACTAATAGGATTTTATATCTTAATTGTGGATTATCTCATATTTTTTGAATGGAGGAATAATTATATTTTAAATTGTAATAAATTTTGTGGATTGTGGTAAATTTTTAGAATTATTGGGGAGTTATTGAAATTGTTTGATATTATTAGGATTTAGTTATTGGTAAGGTTTTTGAAGTACAGCTTTATGGTGTTTACTTTTTGGATGCTAAGCATCCTTAGCAGTAGGGTGGCTTACAATTAAAGGTGCTGATCTATATAGATATTTGGTGCTATGGAAAACTACAGGATAAGGTTTCTCACTTAAATCAGGACATTTCTAGAAATTGTTAGGTTCTTTGAGTGCTCTTGCGAATACTAGTTTCAGGTCCAATTTCTTCCTCAGGTCCAGTGCTTCTTCAATGTATGCTTCCAGGGTTTGAGTGCTGGTAGTTTTGCTTTAATTAGTTTAATCAAATAGTGAACTTCAAGTAAGTGCTACGTGGGTTTCTCTTGAGTTGTGTGCTAGTTTAATTGAGAGTTGGTGAGGGTAGTTTAGCTGAGTTATGCTGTGGGTCTTTAGCCGAGTTGGTGAGGTTGCTTGTCAAGAAGAGTTTTGTCTATTGACTGCACAATGGAAGAGGTAAGTCCATCAATTAAATTGATTTTGAATGCTAGACTTAATTTCTGTTACATGTATTATAAATTAGAAAAACATTTATTTAAATAGCTTATATCGAACTACTGCTGGTGTTTTACTGTTCTTGGCTATGACGTGTGTTATTGAAGTTTGACATCTTAATTTTTGTGCATCTTTAGATTTTCAGTGTAATCTATTGCATTCCTACATATGGTAATTATGGTTAGAAATTGTTTTGGTGAAGCTTGACATAGGGTTTGGTGAATACAAAAATGAATTGTTGGGTTCTCATGAAAGTCGATGGTGTCGGTATTCTAAGCTAGGTAGAATGAAACACCCATTGAGTTGTTGACCAATATGTGTACAATACCTATGTTGATACATTACCCCAAACCATGCATGTAGATGGCCTAAACTATAAAAGAAAATACTTCATATATATAGAGAATGCATGCAAAGCTAAATGCATGAAAGGTTTAATTTGTATGCATATCATGTCCTATACATGCACAAGCCTTTAGCATGGGTATTAGATAACTTGTTTCATAGCTTAGGCTATGGCCAAAAAGTGGCTAGGCTTAGATAGCTTGATGGCTTATGTGGGTTAAAGGCTTAGAATGGTAGTTTATAAATTGCTTAGAAAATAGCTTAAAAATAAAGGGATTAATAGGTTAATTAATTTCTAAGCATAGGTTTAGAACAAAATTCAATGTTTGATTATATTATTGCATGAGTTATTTCATGAAAGAGAATTTTTGGAAATTTAATTAAAATGGGGAATTTGTACGTGAATGGTTGTGTGACTGCGTGACTTGTTTATTTGCATCAGAGAATCATAAATCAGATTTTATCGATTATATATATATAGTAAGTTTCAAACAATGATATTTTTCCTTGTTATTAAATACTTCATGTGAATTCCACTAACATGGTTTCCAAATAGCATTTATATATTTCAAATCTTATATTTGGAAAAATATGCATATTTGATTAGGTCAACACACTTGAGTATTTATAGTTTTGATTTGTGTATATTGTACCCTTATTAAATTGGTTTTATTCTGTGATAAGTTTAACTTATCAATAGTGGGTTAGCAGTTTACTGGTTAGTAGGGCCAAATGAATTTCACTTTTTGATCTCAAGAGTGATCCTTATTATGTTTTGGATATCTAGTAGTTTGTGTGGATGCATAAAAAGAAAATTAAAACTTGAGTGTGTTAGGGCTCTTCAATATGGGAGTAGATGGAGTCATACTAATTGTAACGACTAAGCTGGTTGAGTTGAGGATTCCTCCTGACATGTTTTTATTTATTTTGTGATGAGAGCCAGTCGAGATGTGTGATTTCTCCTGACATTGTGAGCAATGTGATTGGTATTTCCCGGTAGAATGGGACTTACCCGAAATGTGTTGTGCCTGGTGATCTTGTGATCCAGAAGCTATGCATCCCAACCTAATTACTGAAGCTGTAGTCTTGGCTGATGTCTATAGTTCTGACTGAACATTACTTTGATTAGTCTTGTGATATAATATGATATGATTTATCAGATTGATCAAATTGATTTGGTTTATGAAATGATTGCTATACTCAAGTTGATGATTATTGTAATTCTTCTGAACTTTATTGTGAATTCTTGTTATTTAGTTAGATATCTATTTCTCTCACTTGCACATATTAATTTCTGATGTATCGCGATTTGGATTATATGATACATTGTTTATTTAAGTTATATAAATGATGGCTTGCTAGAATCTCCGATCTCATTTAGTTTATATTTATGGACTGTGCAAATGTATCAAAGGAGGACCCCAGTGATGTGCTTGTCAGCACCTCATTTTTGCACCCTTTAAAAGTGCAGAAAATAAAATTTTAATTAAGAAGTCAAACCCTGAGGGGTCAGAAATTTGACTTTTCAATTTGGTGCAAATTGACCACCATACTTCTTTCCATTGAATAGGAAATTCTGACATGAGTCAAACGCAACTGAGTTTGCTTAAATTGGAGTCCGGACGAAGAAGTTATGGGCCGGTCAAACTTGAGGGGGAGCAGAAATTGGTTTTCTGCTAAAACCAGAGTTTGCTGCCAAACTTTAACTTAGTGGATAGATAATTCCGAGCTGATTTTAATGCCACTAAGTTTGCTAAAATCGGACATCATATGAAAAAGTTATGGCAATTCAAAGTTTCAAGAAAACTGCCCACGTGGCAAAAGAAGCAAAAAAGGAGAAAAAAATAAAATCTTTAATAAAAAAATATTTTTATTAAAAATATCTCATTTTTATGATTAAAATAAATCAAAAATCGATTAAAAATCTTTTAAAATGGATAAGAATGGAGAATTGAAGAAAATTTGATAAAATTTGAAATCCACACGTGGGAACCACACTTATAGTGCAGATTCATCTGGACTGCACTATAAGTGCGGATCCGATCTTATCCGATCGGATAGTTGTCACCAACTGTCCGATTCACTCAGATTGTGCACGTTTTAAACGCGACCGCATTTGAAGTGCAGTCAAAGCCAAACCGCACTAAAAGTGCGGTCACGGAAATTTTGCCTATAAATAGGCCCTAGCAGCTCATTTTGAGGAGAGCTTCTTCCCCCTATCATTACTCTGTCCATTTGAAGACTTGAAACCTCCCTAAAACTCTCCTCCACTCACCCAAACCCTGTTCTAATACCCAAAATACCCCTGGTCTTCTTCCGTTCTTCTCTTTTCATCATTTTTATACATAAAGAACCAAAGAGAAGTTGATTTTCCGGAGTTGAGGAAGCTATCAAACTGTTGCCTACGTCATCTGGAGGATCACAAATAGTCCAGATAGAAAGGTAATACCATGGTAATAATATTTGTTGTGATTTCTTCGATATACATCAAAATAAAGTTCTTTTAAGCAAGTTCCTTGTTGATTGTCTTTGGATTCATTTTCATTATCTCATACTCACCACCGGGTTTTCTTTTGTATACTACTGGGGTCTCCCCATGGTAAGGGGGAGACCCCCACATAGACGGTGGGAGGAGGGATCTCTTTGTAATATAAAAAGAAACTGTCGTTTAATCAAGCTAAGGTATTATGTTTTGATGATCACCTTTTAGGAGGGTCTGTCCTCCTTTGTTCTTCGCTGTACCCCCAATCCTCTTACCCTCTTTCCCTTCATATGTTTGTCTATTTCATTGGTTATTTCCTTTTCATTACATATATGGCTTTGTATATTGTGAGACACGGGAAAAATCACCGGAATGATCATCCCTCCGTCAATACACGGGGATCAACGTAAAAAGTGGGAGAGTCGCCATCATTCAGAATTTGGAGGTGAGAATGGATACCAAAAGATTCAAAGATAAGCAAAAATAGCTAAAAGGCAAATTCTAGAGTAAAAATAACCCTACTTGAAAATCAAATCCAGATATGGGTAAGGGGATTAGATTATGAACGGGGGAAGGTGTTAGGCACCCCCATTCACCCACACAAGGTGGTTGCCAAGTGTTGTTCATGCTAAGAAGTAAGAAAGCTTGCTAAAAATCATTAGAACTTGGAAAAAGACACATGTATGATATCTTCACATGAAAATCCAAATGGATTCCAGATCCTCTCTTATGTCAATATCATTTCTGGAATATCACAAAAAGATGGAAATCAAAGCACAAGTGCTCAAAACCAAGTTGAATCAAATCCGAAAAATTCGGTGAAAGTAATGCCATTTGTCTTGAAATCATTCAAATCCAATTTTAAATCAAACCAAATCCATTTGAAAGATTATGGTAAATAATAGTCTCATGCAAAATTTCAAGCCATTCCGATTGAAAACCTAGGAGTTATGCTCCTTGTAAAGTTGCTGCTGGGGAAAATCAAAAGTGATAAGTAGGCAAGTTTGAAAAATCACATAGAAAACTCCACTCCATGAACATCCCTGAAATTTGGTGTGATTGAAGTCTGTATGGCCATCTTTCATATGAAACTAGCCCCATACAAAAATTCATTCGGATGTGCCTTGGGTGGTCTCCTGAACAGGCCCCGAAGATCACAGATTTACCCAGAAAAGTACTGATGAACAGTTCTGAGTAAATCTGCTACCAATAATTCAAATGAAGTCAAAAAATTATGAAACCAACTGGATTTGAAAATATACTCATAAAGTAGTGCCCAGAAATAAAAATCATTCGAATCGGACTTAAAACAAACACATGGAGCTCCGTCGAAGTGACAAGTTCCGTATTTAAACCTGAACTGTCCAATCAACTTCGACAGAGAGGTGTCAAAAATCTGCTAGATAGAAATTAATGAAATTTGGTAGACATAAACTAGATAGCCTCACCTTTCCCATGGTTCTAGAATCACTCCAAAATTCATCCGGACGATGAAGGTATGAGCATCCGAAGTAAGGGTACAGTTGCTGTCAAGTTAGGCCCTTTTTGAACAAAACCAACTCAAAACTGTGATAAAGTGTGTGTGATTCGTGCAAGATGAATCCAAATCTTTTAAAAACCTTTTGAAAACATTCCAGAATTGATTGAGGCCATTTATTTGAGATTTATCACAATGAATGTAATAAATCCTCAAATGTGAGCCTATCCCGCCAAAATAGTGCTATGTATGTGCAAGTGTGAAAAATCATATAAGATCAATGTAACAATATAGCATGCATACATATTCATCAAAATAAGGTTCTAAAACAACCTAGGGTTCCGTTCCATTATCGTTTCCCTTTGTTCTCTCTCCCCGTTAAACACGGTTCTTCAAGATAATCATGGGATACTTTGAATATGGAAGGGTTTTCAAAGAATCACAAGGCTCATAGCATGCATTCAAATTAATAAAAAAAAAGGATCTAGAACACCCTAGGGTTCCGTTCCATTATCGTTTCCCTTTGTTCTCTCTCTCCATTAAACACGGTTCTTCAAGATAATCATGGGGTACTTTGAATATGGAACGGTTTACAAAGATTCAAAAGGCTTATAGCAAAGAGGTTCTAGTACTAGGGTCAATCCCCAGTCTCGTTTCTCTTAGATCCCGCCTTCATGTTTTACGGCTAAGGGGAGTCTTGAGATACTTTGAGCCAGGGAAGGGTTTTCATACACACAACAAGGCCTTATTCTACAGAAAGGTAGAAAAAGAGATCTAGATCTAGAAATGTAAAAACAGAAAATAAAAGAAAAGTTTGAGGCTTACCTGGGTTCTGGAAGCGATCCCACAGCGGTTTCCCTCTTCTCTTGGAGCTTTTCTTGGCAAGAATTCAAGGCAAGAGTTAATGGCCATTTGCTTAAGGAGGAGCCTCCTATTTATAGGCAAATACTAGGGTTAGGGTTGGTGAGAATGGTAGACACAACATAATGTCTATAGCCCACCAACCTTAACCCTAAGGCTATTTCCGAGATTTCCCCTCATTTAATGAGGAACATGATGGTAAAAGTGAAAAGCTCTCGGAAAACCCTAATTTTGAGCAAAACTAGTGTATCCAGCATGTCAGGCCGGATACATTAGCGCCTATGTGTATCCGGCATATGTTGCCGGATACATTAGCGCCTATGTGTATCCGGTATATGTTCCCGGATACATTAAGGGCTACTTGTATCCGGAATTATTTGTCGGATA
The DNA here is from genome assembly GCA_947561395.2 of Buxus sempervirens. NCBI lineage: Eukaryota > Viridiplantae > Streptophyta > Magnoliopsida > Buxales > Buxaceae > Buxus > Buxus sempervirens. Next base: position 49,162,951 of record OX387184.1, on the reverse strand, counting down.
CAATAAAGATGTTTTGTATCCGACATTATCTGTCGGATACAAAAAAAAGAAGCTTTTATCCCAATTTTAACACAGGCAATACTTATTTACATGTAATATCGTTTAAGTAAATGTCCTCATATTTTTTAATCTCCATTTACTTAAGATATTACATGTAAATAAGCAAACACCCCCCCCCCCCATTTGAATCCATTAAAAATAGTTCCAGACCCAAATTCCAAGTGAATAAAAAGTAAACTTTCCAGTTCTAGGCAAAATTCCGATTTTTCAGGTCCGGTAAAAAGATTCAACATGTTAAAACCAAGGTATTCGTCAAGATTTAAAATCTCAAAAAATTCTTTTATGCAATAACATGGCTAAAAACCTGATTACCGGGAAAAATTATCTTGAAATCTGGCTTTAAAAAATATTTCATTTTCTGGGGTCAAAAGTCAACAAAATTCAACCGGAAAAAGTTTGACTTTGCACAAAAGATTGAATTCGGGCCTTTTCCTTTACGGTTTTGGATTCAAATGGGTTAAATATCTCAAACCCAATGCAAAGAATTGAAAATTCCAATAAAATATTTCTCTCCTTCAAGATTTATCAAAAATCGTGCAATTTTGGGGTGTCTACATATATGCAGGATATAATTTCTTACATACACTAGTCACCATCATCTTTTATTTTAAGCACTTCTCTTTTGGGAAGTAAACGTCACATGCACACTTACATATCGTATATGAAGGGCATGTAGGGTTCATCTTGATCCACACTCACCTACTGTAAATGTCACACACACACTTCTCATGGTAATGCACTTGCACACACCACCTAGATTTATACTTTTTCTTTTACTTTATTTAGAAAGCATGGTTAGTTCTTTAGATGTCAATTTCTATTTACTGTTCCTTGCATGCTTTAGAATATTGACATCATCTGGGATTACCGCCATCTAGTTTTTTTTCTATCATGGTATCATGGTTGGTTAAGTATGTGTGTGAAGGAATGAATGAAAGGAGTGTTTTGACCATAAGATGAATATTTGGACCACTGTGGGGTTGTTTTGGAACCCACAGCAAGTCGCGGAAGTCTCTGGGAAGCCAGCAAATGTTCCCTCCGCTAAGATTGTGGCCGTTTTTGGGCTTTGGGTTGGATCCGCACTCCATATGCGGATCAGACCCAACCGCACAGTATGTGCGGTCAGGCGTGATCCTCATATGATATGCAGTCAGGCCCAATAAACCCTCAAAAGCCCATATTTTGGATCCGGATCCGTCCGGGTCGACCCAATCTTAATAAACTTGAACCAATTGGGTCTTTGGGTCATCCCAAACCCATTCTTGAGACTTGGGCCCGTCTGGGGCCCAATAAGGCATTGTGGGCCTTCCAACGGGGCCCAAACCCAATCCGACCCAAACCAAAGCCCATTTCAATAATGAGTCTGAAGCCATTCGTATAATTGCCCATGGGCCATCTCCAAGCCTAGTGGGCCTTAAAAGCTTTAACTCACTAATTTTTTATAAATATTTAATTAAATCCAAAATTAAATAACCAAATCCAAAAAGGGTTACCAGATAACCCTAATGGGCCCTGGGCTTGACTTAAGCCCAACATGGAATCCAGTGGGGCTTCCAACGGGGACCATATCCAACTCACTTCATTAAATGCTAAAAAGATAAAAATAAAATAAAGGGGACCTACACCTTTGGAGGTCCCCACCCAGACTCAATAAATGTGCATGCTGGATTAGGAAATGGGTGAGACTAAGTTGACTTGAACCAGGGAGACCCGAGGGACCCATCGGACCGACAAGGCAAGCCAGGGTATCTTCAGACTTCCCCGGACATAACCGAGAACTTAGCCAGAGTCTCTAGAAAGCCGTAGAGCAATTGAATTACACCTGAATAGGTACCCTGGTGTCTGCCTACACCTCTTAGGCAGTGGCGACTTCGATAGTCCCGAGGCACGCACTCTCACGTACGCCTTGCCTGCGCAAAAACAGGTGCGCACATGGTGATTCTTGAGAGTGTTCCTGAGTCGGTGTGAGACATGGGAAAAATCACCGGAATGATCATCCCTCCGTCAACACACGGGCTCAACGCAAAATTGGGAGAGTCGCCACCATTCATGATTTTGGGGTAAGAATGGACACCAAAGAGTTAAAAAATGAGCAAAAATAGCCAAAAGACAAATTCTAGGATAAAAATAATCCTACTTGAAAATCAAATCCAGAGATGGGTAAGGGGATTAGATTATGAACGGGGGAAGGTGTTAGGCACCCCCATTCATCCACACGAAGTGGTTGCCAAGTGTATGTTCATGCAAAAAACAAAGTAAGAAAGCTTGCTAAAAATCATGAGAAACCTTGAAAAAAGGTCAAATGTATGATACCTTCACATGAGAAACCAAATGAATTTCGGGTTCTCCTTTTATGTCAATATCATTTCTGGAACATTAAAAAGGTGGAAATCAAAGCACAAGTTGCTCAAAACCAAGTTAAATCAAATCCGGGAAGTTTGGTAAAAAGTATGCCATTTGCCTTAAAATCATTCAAATCCAATTCTAAATTGAACCAAACCAAATCCATTTGAAAGATTAGGGTAAATAAGAGTCTCATGCAAAATTTCACTTCATTTCGATAAAAATCCTAGGAGTTATGCTCCTTTGAAGTTGCTGCTGGGGATTTTTAAAAGTGATAAGTGGGCAACTTTGGAAAATTGTCTAGAAAAATCCACTACATAGAAATCCGTGAAATTTGGTGTCAATGAAGTCTGTATGGCCATCTTTCGAAAGAAACTAGCCTCATACAAAGACACATTCGGATGTGCCTTGGGTGGTCTCCCGAACAGGCCCCGAAGATCACAGATTCACCCAGAAAAGTACAAATGAACAGTTCTGAGTAAATCGGCTACCAATAATTCAAATGGAATTCAAAAATTATGAAACCAACTGGATTTGAAAATAGACTCATAAAAAAATACTCAAAAACAAAAATCACTCGAATCGGACTTAAAACGAACACATGGCGGTCCGTCGAAGTGACAAGTTCTGTACTTGAACCTAAACTGTCCACTTAAATTCGACAGAGAGGTGTCAAAAATCTGCTAGATGGAAATTCATGAAATTTGGTGGACATAAACTAGACAGCCTCATCTTTCCCATGGTTCTAGAATCGCTCCAAAATTCATCCGGACGATGAAGTTATGAGCGTCCGAAGTAAGGGTACAGGTGCTGTCCAGTTAAGCCACTTTTGAAGAAAATCAAATCCGAAAATTGACAAAGTGTGTGAGATTCGTGTGAGATGAATCCAAAACCTTTGAAAAACATTTAAAAACACTCCAGAATTTGATTGAGGCCATTTATTGGAGATTTATCACAATGAATGTAATAAATCCCCAAATGTGAGCCTATTCACCAAAAAAGTGTAACATGTGTGCAAGAGTGAAAAACCAAGCAATAACATATCATGCATATAGATTCACAAGATAGGTTCTAGCATAGCCTAGGGTTCCGTTCCATTATCGTTTCCCTCTGTTCTCTCTCCCCGTTAAACACGGTTCTTCGAGATAATCAAGGGTACTTTGATTATAGAACGGTTTTCAAACAATCAAAAAGGCCTTATGCTACATGGGTTCTAGCACTAGGGTCAATCCCCAGTCTCGTTTCTCCTAGATCCGCCTTCACGTTTTACGGCTAGGGGAGTCTTGAGATACTTTGAGCCGGGGAAGGATTTCCACACATACAAACAAGGCTTTACACTACAGAAAGGTAGAAGAAGAGATCTAGATCTAGGAATGTAAAGACAGAAAATAAAAAGAAAAGTTGAGGCTTACCTGAGTTCTGGAGGCGATTCCGCAGCGGTTTTCTTCTTCTCCTGGAGTTCTTCTTTGCGAGAATTCAAAACAAGAGTTCAGTGCCTTTTGCTCAAGGAGGAGGCTCCTATTTATAGGCAAAGGCTAAGGTCATTGGTAGACACAACTTAATGTCTAGAACCCCTCCAACCTTAACCCTAAGGTTATTTCCGCGATTTCCCCTCATTTAATGAGGGACATGATGGTAAAAGTGAAAAGCTCTCGGAAAACCCTAATTTTGAGCAAACTTAAGGTATCCGGTATGTCAGACCGGATAAAAAAGGGCCTTAAGGTATCCGGTACATGGTACCGGATACACTAAGGCTCACATGTATCCGGTATGAGTATCCGGATACAGGAAGGAGTACTTGTATCCGGATTGAGTATCCGGATACAGGTAAAAGTTTATTTTCTTCAAATTTTGTGCTGGCTTTCCAGGAGATAATGATTTTTGATGATTGTTTGTGCAATTTGGGGTGTCTACAGTCGGTCCCTACGTCTGATGACTGGTATGAGTCAGATTGCGAAGAGGTGGACATTTAGTCTACTTCCTATTGTTATCTTTTGGTTTATTTCATTTCAGTCAGAGTCTATATATTCTGAGATTCCTGAGTTGTGGTAATTCTCCTTTCTAGTTACCTTTCAGTTTAGTGTTGTATATATTTGTCTTCCGCTATATTTATGTATTTTGGAGTTGTATCTTCGTTGAGATGATACTTTATCTGTTGGTTTTCCCTAGTGGTTTATTGATGGTTAAAATTTTCTACTGCGCACTTTGATATATATTATAGACATAGATTATTTGGATTATCAGGTGACAAGATATATCTTAGATGAGTGATTTCGGACCTTATAAATCTTGTTTCCTAATTAAGGTCTGGATTTACTTATCGTTCGGTATACCAATTCTAGTAATTTTGTGGTTTATCCCATAAGATGCTGGAATTGAATTGGTATATGTCACACAAAGTCCCTACAAATTTATTGTATTTGGGTTGTGATTGGCATGTTGAAAATTAAAAAATTGATGATAATGTACATAATCTTCAGAAACTCTTCCATCTTTATAGGTCCTTGATTCTATATTTAAGGGTGAGTAGAGTAGCTTTAAAGTTTAGAAATACCAAAACCCAATACATTTGCACAAGGGTGCTAATGGGTTGTATTAGGTTTGTTTTGGGGTAAGGTCATGATGTTCTCGACCTGAAACAGTCCAAATAAGATATAGATTTGAATTGAAGTAACAAAGAGAGGCAAAGGAATACAGTTCCTATTTATTGTTTAAAGTAAGGGCAATTTCTTTCTTCTACCTCATTCAAATTGTCTTCAATTACTCTCTCCTTTTCTGTCAGTCCTTAATTGATCATCCAGTCACTTTTTAGTTTGATTTTCTTCAGAATGTCATTGACCAAGGGTACATGGATTAGGAGAAGGTGACCAAAACCCTTCTTGGGGAGCATAATTTCATTGTATTAATTTTACAAGTTACAGCTAAAAGAAAGAAAAAAACTAGCAACATGCAAGTTTACAACTTATTTTAGAAATCAAATTTAGATCTTCCATCATACCTACACCATTAAACCTCTTGAAATTTGCAAATTGTTGCTCCTAATGTCACTTTCACACACTAAGGAAACATATATGAAAGCAAATATATATGAATTAAGAGGAAGGCAATCAAATTGTCCCTTCAAAGTCACTAATTAAGAGAATTTAAGCAAGAAGCTCAAGAAATGGGTAGTCAGTATAGCCAACAACTGGATCATGTGTGTAGAAAGCTTCTCTGTCATGCTTGTTGAGAGGGGCATTAAGCTCAAACCGTCTAGGTAAATCTGGGTTAGACAAGAATAATCGGCCGAATGCAATCAGATCTGCATGACTTTCAGCAATAGCTTTGTTACCCCTTTCCCTATTGTATCCTCCAGCTACGATAAAAGTCCCCTTGAAGGCCTTTCTCATTGACAGAAGACTATAAGAAGTTTCTTTCTCTTGATTTGTACTTACATATACCCACCTTGGCTCAATCACATGGAGGTATGTAATGCCATATTTATTTACTTCTTCAGTCATATAGACGCCTAGAGCTTCTGGATTTGAGTCAATTGACTCCATGATATCGGTGAAGGGAGAAAGCCTCAAACCAACTTTATCAGCTCCAACTTCTTTGACAACAGCTTCGATGACTTCTAATGCAAAGCGGCATCGGTTCTTCAAGAGCCCTCCATACTCATCTGTTCTATCATTTATTTGGTCTTTCATAAATTGCTCCAATAAATAACCATGTGCACCATGAATCTCAACTCCATCAAAACCTGTGCATGGAAAAATTTAACATCAATAAGATCGCCATATAGCAGAGCACATATAGGATGTTGACATACTAACAGCACCATAAGATGCCTTTGTGACCTTTGTTATGAGATTCTAAAGTTGGATCATGGATCTATATGAGCATTTTGTACTAGTAATTGTATGTTTGAGATTATATTCGAATGGATGATATTGAAGAAATGAGTGATATATGCTTACCAGCTTCAATAGCATTACGTGCAGCAAGTCTATAATCATTGACAATGTGAGGAATTTCATCACTTCTTAACCGTCGAGGAGGTGACCAATCTTTTCCATGGAGGCCAGGTGTGATTCCCTTATCTGTACTAGAAATCGGAGCTTGCCCATTAGGTTGAAAGCCTGCAAAAAAAATTTATTTTATTTTTATTTCGATTGTAATGACTCAAAGGATAATTAGCCAATAACAATAATGCCACCTTCTACTAGATATCATTTGAGTAATAAGTCTTATTAATGACCAAATTAAAAAGCCAGACCTAATAACTAGAACAAAAGTAAAATTAGCAGGCTGACGATTAGCACTTAATTAGGATGGGGGTAAAGTGTGGTAAGGTCTTGAGAGGGTTGTTTATAAGACTTGGGTTTGAAACCCTACACACTTAGAGGCTGTTTGGTATAACTTTTCAAAGTAGAAAATTTTTTTTCTACTTTGAAAAGTTGAAAAGTAACTTTGAAAAGTTATGTCAAATAGCCTCTTAATTGGGGTATTCACATTATAATTAACCACTGGAGTTTTATTTTTTCTATTGAAAATAAGTTAAAATACGGACCAGTATTTGAAACTCGGCCGACATGCCATAGTTGGCAAAAGAATATACCACCCTTTGCATGAACAGCATCAACTATTGGTTTCCATGCTTTCACCTGCTCCTTTGTCCATATTCCTGGCGTATCTGGATACCTTTAAATTAATAAATTTATGAAAAAGTGAAAAGGCAATTATTGCATAATTAATTCAAATTTTATAATTTCGTTTGCGATGGAAAGAACCTCTTGGTTGTGAGGTCCTATTTAGTCCAAATTGGTTAACATGTGCACCCCTTCATCCACCACCTTCAATAATTTGGTCAATGTATAATAGAATATAAGTATACCCTTTAAAGTGCATAATAGAATAAAATTATACTCTTTAAAGTTTACCTTAGATATCTTTTTTTCTAATACAAGAGATACCTAAGGTTAAGGGTTGAAGGAGGGTTTGAACCCAGGTCTCAAGAGTCCATTTCCTCCGCTATAAGTTTTGTACATGCACTGACCATCACCACGTTTCAGAAGAAGCTCGTGTGACGCAAGCAACCAGTTTACACTCGTAGAACACCGTTCCTACAAGAAGCTCAAGTTGATAGAAGATGTGAACTTTATATATTTAATTATATTCCTTAACACTCCCCCTCACATATGGGCCAGACTCAAACCTATTTTAGGGAGGCCCTACACTTGGAATTTTTTTTTTCAACGGGTGGAGTGGAGGTTTGAACCCAAGACCTTGACGTTTGCCTAAGGCTCCGATACCACGTAGAACACTGTTCCTACTAAAAGCTGAAGTGTGTCTCTCCCTTAGATTCTTTGGATGACTTTCATCATCATGATTTACAACTCCCCTAAATTACAGTTTTTTCAGAAAGAAGAGACCCATAAATTTGATTTTAACTATTGGATGACTAGTGATGTTATAAGTGTGACAAAAATAACTATTTGAGTTCATAGATATAAATATCAAGATGCTGTTGGCTTAGTGATGATATCTAGGAAATAAGATCTAATCACATACCCTCGAGAAGTTTCAGAAACATTAGTGGCTTCTGCAATGAGGAGGCCTCCCTCTGTTGCGCGCTGAGAGTAGTACAAGGCAGCATGAGGCTGAGGAATGTTGTCGTAAGATCTGTTTCTTGTCAATGGTGCCAGAACTATTCTGCAATTAAAAAGAAAACCCAAATCATTAAACCAAAGCTGAACTCCTCTTTCATCAAGGCTAGCCATGGAACAACCCAGATACTGTTGGTATTGAAAGAAGGATCAAAAGAAGTAAGTGGATGCAGAAAACCTGTGAGAAAGATGGAATTTCCCCATCTTGTATGGAGTGAGCAGAGGAATGGGGGAAGCCATCTTCACAGCTCTCACTTCCCTTCTTTTTCTCTAACTCAAAAAAAAGTCCACAATCAAGCTCAAATCAGTGAGGAGAGAAAGAGCCAGTTGCAGATGCATAAAGGTCAACTACAATACTAGCTTGTTGGGGATGGCGGAGCCGTGTAAAGTTAAAAGTCTATAAGGAGAGAAGGATATGTCCGTGCTTATCACCAAAGACTTCTGTGTGGATATTTGAAAGTTTGTTTTGGAGATAAGTGAAGAGCGACGTGAGAGTTATGGAGAAGTTTTGCAGTCGCAAAAGGCAGAGAGAAGAAAGACCTCAAAATCTAGGGTAGCAAATCAGATTCAACCATATGCTTAGATCTTAAGCATCGATGGTCAGATCTAGCTCAAATTTGGACAGAGAATCCATGACGCTTTGCTCCTCAATTAGAACAGTGGAGATGGAACATGTGATCGCTGTTCTGTGTGATGTTTTCAACACTCACTCATTTTGTCGATAGTTGCCAAGAATAATATTCTTGAAGACTTGTCTCAACTTGATTGTTTAGGATAGGCTTCAACAAAGTGGGAGACACTTGGATTCTATTGCTTAGCAATTATTTGTTTAGTGTTGTCTCCCAATCGGGCTAATCCTAACAAAATGGTATCAAAGTCCAGGTTTTCAGGTCCAACAATGGAAAAGGAATCCTTTAAGCGATAAATGTGGAGAACAACGGTCAAAACTATATGATTTTGTTCCACAAGCAAAGTGGTGGCAAGCGCGCTAAGTACTTCTATCACATCAGAGGACACCAACATCCAAACCACATAAAATGAGAGCCACTTAAGCTGACTCTAGAAGCCACCAACAGACGTGCTGAGTCCACAAGTATTATGAGCTTCTAGCAAAAAATAAAAATAAAAACTCATGGGAGAAAACAAATGACGGTGGATTTATAAGTTTGGATCATACATATTCAGTGTGCCCTCGTAGGATTTAAGTACGATGTGGATGCAAGCTTACGAGAAACATCGTATTGGGATGGCAACTAAAGGCGGGTTTTGGGAAACCTGAATCCACCCCTATTACCGTCTAGTCAATACCAAATCTTAACCCGCTCTTGTCAGGTTGGTAACATATGGGTCAGGGTGGTCCCGATTGAGTATATATATATAATTAGGATGGGTAATTGTTTGAGACATCCAAGACTGGGCAACAAATTGTATTGAAAAATAAATAAATAACTTTTCTTTTGCACATTCTCCAAGAGGTTGTCTCTCATTATATATACCATCTAGATGAATAATGATTGTTTGCTTGTTTGCAGCGCAGATACAACAACAGAGGCGATGTGGGGCCCAATAATAATTCACTTTGGCTGGTCCCATATGACAACATATCAGCTGGTCCCTTATGCATCTATTGGTCCTGCGGTGGAAGGGTGTGTACATGAAGGTTTCATAAGCCTACATGGACACATACTTCACCTTGGACCAGCCTACATGTTCATGTGCTGCAAATGATGTGTAGTGCATCGAGATATAAGTGTAAAATCATTTTGTGTATATGTGTACTATGTGTCATTCCATGGTGATGTGTAGTGCATCGAGATATAAGGGTAAAATCATTTTGTGTATATGTGTACTATGTGTCATTCCATGGTTATATTATGACAAGGCACTGTTAATTAGAACGTTATTTTTTCTAAAATAAACAATTTATTAATACTGCAAGGGAAAACTGTTGAGTATATTACGATTAAAGTTGCTTCCTTGCTGAGGTTGATTGTGAAGTCTTCTTTCTTGCTGACTAGCCCTTTCATTGTTTTAGATTTTCACCTTTGAGTATATTATACAATAAGCGAATGATTAAAGATCTTTATAACACTGAATTTTTTTTGTAGTTTTGATTAATAAAGTGATCTGACTATCAATACAATAAGGTTATATCTAATAAAATGATTTGTGTTTGGCCAGATAGTTCTCATCCCAGGCCAAATTGATTGATCTGATTAGTCCTTTGATATATTAGTTCATGATTACTAGATAGATCAATTTAGTTTTCATTAACTTTCTGGTCGGGGCACTACAAAAATTGGGACTTTTACCGACGGTAAAAGTCTTATTACCGTCGTTAAATCTTTAGCGGCGATAAATGCTCCCGCCGCTAAACCAATTGGCAACAGTCTCAACAGCGGTACAAAATTTACCACCGGTAATTTCGAGAAATAGCCAACGAGCCTTTGGCGGCAGTAATTACCACTGCCAAAAATTGTTTTACTGGCGCTAACTACCGCCGCTTAATCAGAAAATATTAGCGGCGGTAATTATTTCTGCCGCTAATACGTAGTATCATCGGCAGTAATTACTACTGCTAAAAACCTCATGTGATCCCAATTATTTATTAGCGGCGGTATGTCCTGCCGCTGATACTTGCTACGTATTTTGAGGCGGTAGCTACCACCGCTAAACCACCTTATGTTTCGCCATTTAAGCGGCGGTAATTACTGCTGCTTAAAACTTTTGGGGTATTTAGCGGCAGCTGCTACCGTCGCTAAAGACCTATACCTGCATAAATAAAATCTATAATTAGTGCCATAGAAAATCCTGTAAAATACTTGATTTCGTGGCAAATTTTATAATAAATAGAACAAGAGAATTACAAAAACAAATTGAATTAGAAGAGATTCCAATACAATTAAAATACTGCAAACATGCATGTCATATAAATTAAACTAAATAAAAGTAAATTGATGGTTTCCCTTAACAAGTGAGATTGTAACTCGTATCAATTTAATAGCTCTGCATGAAAATAGCAATGAATCATGCATCAGTAATATAATAATTTTGAATTCTAAAATTATAAGTAGACAAATCAATTTAGCCAAAAAAAAAACATATATATATGACCGAAGCTATCTTGTGTTTCTCACCTCAAATAATAAGAGTGTCTAGCTAAAATCCTGAGGAGGATTGTCATTTGCAGAAGTTTCGCCAGGAGGCTATACATTGTAACAAAGATCATTAAGTGTAGTATTTAAATATAAAGTTGATATGATCTTGTGCTATATGTATTTTTTGAGGCATTTATATAATACCTGTGTTTGAGGGTTATTCATCATTAAGTTTCTAAATTCTGCAAATTCTCTGGCATATTGTGAAACAGTTGCTTCAATTGTTTTTCGTTATCGCCTCTCCTCTTCTACCCGCTCTTCCGTATGTTGCAATTGTTCTCGCATCCTATTAAACTCATCCATATGTATTTATGGTTGGTTTTGCCCATTTAGGAATACCAAGTACATTACTTGTTTGTCATAAGATTCATATATTTCTCCACGAATTTCGGCAGTATCTCTGTGCAGTTCTTCAAATACGTAAAGTTTTCTGACGTAAAGTCAATAAAACTAAGTATTTGAAGAACAAAGAGATAAAACCAAAATTATAATTAGAGATATATATAAATCAAATGTCAACAAGTAACATACTTGATATCCCCAAACTGTCAATCTAACAATCCAAGATGTTACATGTGCAAATCTATGCCTTCATATTTAAATATTAGGAGTTATTGCAAACTTACTACAAAGATGCAATATCTTCAAAGTACACAAAATAGGATGGGCATAATTACACATGTAACCTCTCAAACGGGTATTTGAATTGTTCCTACTTTTTTTATGAGATAGATAAATATAAAAACAATAACCAGGTTAACCAAAAAATAGAATAAAGAACCGCTAATCATAATATCAGTGCTATTAAACAACATTAGAACAGAAATATAAAAACAAGGAATTAAAGAGATAAATAAAGGAAAAAATACAAATTTTGGCAGCATCTCCCCTAAAAATAGAGCATTGTCCAGACCAAATTGGTCTAAAATAATAATGGTTTAACTTGGAAACAAAGATAGAGTCGAAACATTGCATTCATATACAATCAAAAAATAGCATCCACATCCATATCCACCACGATATTCATCATAAGAAAATAATCTAATAATAAGAGGTACAAGATATCAGGTTTTTAAACCACGAAAAGAAAGCATGTATAAGTACCTTCTACAAAACCTTGATGGTGCAGTAATATTGAGACTACATAATTATTCGAATGCCAATAACACCATATATCATGATTTGCAACCTTTACATTTATAATTTCATCTTATGTCTTAAAATCATAAATTATTAGATGGTGGCTCTAATACCACTATGTTTAGGATCGTTAAATTAAACACACGAAGAAATAATCTAAGCAGATAGAAAATTAGCAAATTGAAAATTGAAACTATAAACTAAAAGACAGATAAATTACTCATCTGATCAGATCAAATAGATCAATAAATCAGATCAACTGAAGGGACTTTCCAAATACTAGTTAGTTCCCGTAGGTTGCATTCAATCTCAGTCGGATTCTAATCCGAAAGCTATTCCTCGGCAAAGCCCGGTAGGCGGTATTTATTGAACATAGGTACAGATCTCAAGCTAGGGGCCTGTAGATACCCCAAATTGTATAGTGAGAAATGATGAATAATTGGCCAAAATCATAAAAAACAGTTTTTCTTTTTTAGCCGAAATAAAAATTCAGATAAAAGCTTCTTTCTTTGTATCCGAAAATTATTTTCGGATACAAATTATTTTTATTGTATCCGACAGATAATGTCGAATACAAAGATTACTGTTTGTATCCGACCTGAGTTGTTCGATACTAATGTTTTGTTGCAAATTGAAGAATTCCGAGAGTTTTCACTTGTTTTTACTGTTTTACCTCTGTCTAAGAGGTGGGAATTCCCAAATTTAGCCTTAGGGTTAAGTTGGAGGATTCTAGACATATTTTTGTGTCTACCATTAGGGCTCCCTTTGCCCTATCCTTTGCCTATAAATAGGAGGCCTCTCCTCAAGCAAATGGCCAGAAGATTGGAGATTGAAGAGCTCCAAGTGAAGAAGGGAACCTCTGCCTCATTGCTTCCAGAAACCCAGGTAAGCTTTAAACCCTTTTTCTTTTCTTTTCTTAAATTCTAGTGTTAGTTTCTTCTTCTTCCTTTCTTTAGAGTAAAGGCCTGATTGTGATTGGAACCCCATTCCTATCTCAAAGTACCTCAAGACTCTCTCTAGCCGTAAAACGTGAAGAGGAGCTAGGGGAAACGAGAATGGGCATGGAACCCTAGTTATAGCACCCCCTTCTTCTTTTGAATGGTGAACATTGATGTTCATATGCGTTGATTGATCTTATGAGTTTGATTTCATTTTCTGGAGAGAATACCAAGATCCATGCTCTTTATAGCATTGGATCTCCATTCCTTCCTAAAAATATGATCTTTTTACATATGCACACATCTTACTTGTTTTGATGTAATTTAGGCTTGTATTGTGGATCTATCATGTTCATTATTATAGATCTGAGATAAACGGCCTTAGATCAATATTTTTATGTTCCTTGAATGGATTTCAAGTAATCCCACCTTTGAAAGGATGCTTTCATAGTCTAATCTTTCAAGTTGGGATTTTTGTCTCAATACGGTTACATTCGATTCATTTTCTTCAATCCATAAGATTCATAAATCGGATCCTTACCATACATATTTCTTGAGTATTTTCTAACTGTTTTAGAAGATTTCAAGTATTCTCATCTTTGAGAGGAGACTTTCATGGTCTAATCTCTCAAGTTGGGATTTTTGTCTCAATACGGGTATATTCAGTTCATTTTCTTTAATCAATGAGATTTATGAACCGGATCCTTGCCCTAAATCTTTATTGGGCATTTTCTAATGGTTTTCAAAAGATTACAAGCAAGTCCATCTTTGAATAGAGAAGACCTCATGGTTTAATCTCTCTGTTTTGGGTACTTGTGCTCTACTTTGGGAGTTTTGGTACTTTCTCTCCAATCAATGAGAGTTTTGAGCCAAATTCGTGCCCTACATCCTTCTGGGATTTTTCAAATTCTTTCAAATGATTTTAGTTCAGATCGTATAGATCGCACACACATACCCATTGTTTTGGTTTGATTTTACCCAAAGTTTTCAAATCAGGACAGCACCTGTACCCTGCTTTAGAACACTCATAACTTCATCATCCGGATGAATTTTTGAGTGATTTCAAAGACATGTGATAGGTGAGATTGTCTAGTTTTTGTCTGTAAAATTTCAGCAATTCATATGAAGTGGATTTTTGATACCATTGGATCAAAGTTGACAGGTCAATATAGATCAGATTACTGAAGTTGTCACTTTGATTGAGCACCAATTGCTCATTTTTAATTTGATTTAAGTGGTTTTGATCTCTGTGTTTTCCTTTGTGAGTCTACTTTCAAATCCAACTGGTTTCAAGACTTTTCACTTTCATTTGTGTCTTGTGTGTCTGATTGACTCAGAGCTGCTCATTAGCAGAATTCTAGTTTAATCTGTGATCCTCTAGGCATGTTCAGGAGGCCACACAAGTCATATACGAATGAAGTTTTGTGTGAGGCCTATTTCATTTGAAAGATGGCACCTAATACTTCATTCATGCAAGTTTTCAAAGATTTATATAGACCCAATCTCTACAAATAAGTTTTTAAAGTTGCCCACTTATCACTTTTACCAACTTACAACAGTAGATTTCAAATAAGCACATCTCTTATGATTTTAATCAGATTCAATTGCAAATTTTCTCGAGTCTTCTACTCAATATAATTTTTCAAGTGGCTTTCGTTTGATTCAATTTGAATCTGATTTGAATGATTTATGGTCGAATGAGATTTTCAAGCTCAAATGGCTCCATCTTCTACCGAATTTTCCGGATTTGTCTCAACTTGCTTGTATTCAAGTTTTACTTTGATTTTCACTAAATGATGATGTCCTAGAAGTGATACACCCATAGAGAGGGTCCAAAATTCATTAGACTACTCATGTGGAGGAATCATACATATGTTTGATTCTTTTCAAGCCCTTTTGATTGTGTTAATTAGTAAGCATTTATTTAAACATGAACAATACTTGACAACCATCTTGTGTGGATGAATAGGGTGCCTAACACCTTCCCCTATTCATAATCTAATCCCCTTTCCCATCTCTGGTTTATTTTAGAATAGGCTTATTTTTACTCTAATTTTGCTTTTTCTTTTGATTTGATCTTTTTGGTGTCCATTCACACCTAAACTAAATGGTGGCGACTCCATGTTTTTAATTAAGCCCGTGTGATGATAGGAAGTCATGGAATTGATTTTCCATGTCTCATAGGGGCGTCTGTTGATCTGTCTCAGTACTTCTAGAGTCCCTAAAAGGCGGCAGAGCCAACCATGAATTGTTCTTAAAGAGATAAATATCATAATATCAGTGCTATTAAACAGCATTATAACAGAAATATAAAAACAAGGAACTTAAAGAGATAAATAAAGAAAAAAAAATACAACTTTCGGCAGCATCTCCCCTAAAAATAGAGCATTGTCCAGACCAAATTAGTCTAAAATAATAATGGTTTAACTTGGAAACAAAAAAAGAGTCGAAATATTGCATTCATATACAATCCAAAAATAGCATCCACATCCATATCCACCACAATATTCATCATAATAAAATGATCTATTTTGAATCCCCCATGTATTATCCTTTACCGTAACATCCCATTCACTTGCGTTATTTGTAATTGTACCACAATTTGGTTTTTTCTTCTTACTAGTTAAGAAGTGTTCATGCTTTTGCATGAAGAGAGTTCTTGCTTGCCACACCTTGCATAATTAGGTTTGCTACAAAGTTTTTATAGCCTCCCAACTTGTATGTTAATCAACAAATGATACTTATAACTTCGTGCTTGCACTCCCGGTACCATCAAGCTTGATTCAAATATTCTTTTTTTTTTTGGTAGATTTGATTCGAAATATTTATAGCTTCCTTCCTGCCTTGCACCCACAACTAAAAGGTGTATT
Source organism: Buxus sempervirens (assembly GCA_947561395.2). Taxonomy (NCBI): domain Eukaryota; kingdom Viridiplantae; phylum Streptophyta; class Magnoliopsida; order Buxales; family Buxaceae; genus Buxus; species Buxus sempervirens. The sequence continues at coordinate 49,146,794 of OX387184.1, read as the reverse complement.
ACATTGAAATAGAAAAACTTAAAATTTTTGTAGCTTTAGCTTACAATATCAAGAAATACTTAACAACTCTAAATATAATCAATATCGCAGCCATAATAGCATTGATGACCTCTTGGGTTTCACTTTTTCCATACTATTTGTATCAAATTTATGAATTTGATAAATTCATAAATTTGATTGTTTAGAGTATGCTGATGTTCTTCAATGTTGGTATGTGTAATTGGCCTGAAATTGCAAATAGTCAGAAATCATCTTACAAGCGGAATCTTTATTTTCCTTGAAAGAATTATTAAAAAGTGATCACCATTCAAATTAGTTAAAATCAATATTTGGCATTTATTAATTATGAGCAGCAACCAATAAGGCAACATGGTGAAGCCACCAACATGCAAAAGAAAAAAGGGTCTCTTTACATAGATCTACAAAGGACTTGATTGATAAACAAGTTAATCATCTTGCTGCTGGAATGTTTTTCATTCTCTGTTTTCAGTTTTTTTTCCCTTTTCTAACAATCTACTTCTACCAACAACAGTAGGGATTCATCCACGGATGGAACGCTAGTGTAGATGTGACTCAACAAAAAGGTGCTATATGGTTATCCCAGATTCCTGATAGCTGTTGTGCTCACTTGTCCATAATGGTTAAATGATAATTTGGAGCTGCAAGTCTCTTTTAAGGAACGACAGCACTCGGTTGATGGAGTCTAGGTTCCAAGATATATTACTAATAGTCTAAGAGGAAAAATAAATAAGGATCCTAAAAATAGGAGAATAGATATATTAACTTATTCTTAATCTGAAAATTTTATGTGGCATGAGTTTAGAGTTGAGCGAAGAAGTCAAATCATCGACAAGAAGAAGAAAGTACTTCCAAAAGCTATAAATTCTGAATGTTTGCCTAGATTACCTATGTTATTCTAAAGTAAAACCGAACGATTACATTTTGCTTTGTCAAAAAATATCCTTCGAAAACTTTGACGACAACCTGTCCAAGACTTAAAATTTTAAATATTCACATAAATAACTATCCCCATCTATAAATAGACGCATGGAAACACAGTGTGTGTGCACACAAAAAAAATGTCTATATATAAATAAGATTTATTGGGACGTAACAAACAAATTGTTATACGTATTTGTCAAATATTCAGCCTCTCAATTCACAAATAAGCTTACTACAAAAGATTTTCGTCCAATATCCAAACACCATCTGAGAAGCGGTAAGAACATACCTGAGAACGATCAACGGAGGCTTGGCGACTGGGAAGACGAATGGCAGTGCGGCAATGGTCGACGGCGGCTTCTTGACGGTGAATACAAATGGCAACGAGCAAACGCGGCAAGAGTTTAATAGGCGGCAAAAAAACCTTCGGTGGCAAGAAGAAAAAAGAAACCCCAATTCGCGCAGAAGGCATTCGCCCGAATTGGGGATTTATCAACTTTTAGCGACGGTAACTTATTACCGCCACTTAAAGAACTTTACACCGGCGGTAAATCCCACCACAAAAAAATTATATTTTTCTTAAGAAAAACAAAAACTTCCATTATTTTATCGACGGTGCTTTGTATTTTTACCGGCAGATCTACTGCCGGTAAAAAGACGCGCCAAAAACTCGCTCGAGTTTGTGCCATTCTTTTTAGCGGCGGTAGCATTTTACCGCCGCTAAATGATGCTTTCCACGACGGCACAATTCTCTTGCCAATTAAAGGCTAATGAGGGCTATTAGCGGCGGTAAAATGCTACTGCCACTAAATCTCTGCTTTTTTGTAGTGGGGGCACGAATTAGCTTAATTAAGGTTCCATCTCCTTGTATTACGATTATTATCATGAAACGATTTGGCATTAAGGCCCCGTTTGTTTTGATATAAAATCTAATGCGGAAAATGCTTTTGGGGTAAAATAGGGGTTTTCACGTGTTTATTTCAATGTAAAATACAATACAATGTAAAACGGTTTTCCTAAAACATAGCTATTTTCCGGAAAATGACATACCTCTAAAAATCCCGTATGTCATTTTCTGGAAAATGGATCACGCTCGATATCTAGTAGGGGTGCAACACGGGTCAGTTCAGTTCAGGTTGAGGTCAACCCAAGACCAAACCAAAATATTTGCAATCAACCAAACTAATCCAAATAAAAAAATATGAAACTGAAAGTTGAACAAAAATTAAATAAAAAATCCAAAACCCAAACCGAACTGAACCGAACCTAATTACATGAGATCAATTTAGTTCGGTTTAGGTGAAAAATGAATTCGGTTTTGTAACATCCCAGTTTCAGATATTCTTGTGTTTTGTTGTGTTTATGATTACTTGAAATTATTTTGGAAATTTCAGTTAATTATCAAGGGATTTATTGTATTAATTGTAATTAAATATATTTATTAGTTGGCCTATTTGTAATTTATCTTGCATGTTTTAGACGTGGGATTAATTATATTTTGTTTGTAGTGATTTTCTATTAATTATCATGTATTTATTTGAGGATTTATTAGGGTTAATTTGAATTCAAGGTTTTCTTCCTTAATTTATGCAATTATATGTATGGTTGCTAATTTAAGGACTAACTTGGTATTTTATTAGATGAAAAGCATTAAATTATTTTGTGCGATTAATATGCTAATTATTGGTATAGAATTATAATTATTGGTCTTATATTTAAGTAAGTGCAAAATTAGGGTCTACTTAAGGATTGGTCTAGTATGCTTGTAAGGTATTACCGATTCAGACCTTAGCGGTTCATTTATATCCAAACCGTATTGCAGTCAATCTCTCTCTTCATTCTCTTTTAAAGCTTTTAACTAGGTACTAGTACGGTGAAGACTGTAAAATGGGGAAGGTGATATTAATTCAATCAGTCCTTAGTGCCCAGCCAACATATTTCATGAACTGTTTCCTACTGCCTCAAGATTCCTTGGGAAAAATGGATGCAGTGTTTCGGAAATTCTTTTGGATGAAAAGAAATGGTTCACAGTCCATACATACAATATGTTGGGATCGTATCACCTTGCCATGGAGAAACGGAGGACTAAATATCAAGAGAATGACACACATGAATAAAGCATTACTTCTCAAAGCAGCTTGGCAGCTCACCAATGAGCATAAAGGTTTATGGGCTCAAGTAATGAAGGAAACTTATTTCCCTGATCAAGATTTCTTGGAAGCATCATTTCATCATAACCAATCTTGTGGTTGGCAGCAATTGAGTTCTATGCGTCAATGGATTCACAAAGGCAGTATATGGTCTGTGGCATTGGGGAAAGAGGTTAGTATCTTGAAGGATATATGGGTGCAAGGTGACTCAAAACCATTAACAGTTCAAAAAATTTAGAATCAATTTCACCTAACAAAGGTCAATGAATTGTTACTTCCCCATTCAACCTTTTGGAATTTAAGATTGCTAGAACAGTTTTGGGAACCCCAAACAGTGCAAGAAATTGTGGCAACTCAAGTTAGTCCTTCCTTAGGGAGGGATATCAGGCACTGGTGGGGTACTTCATCAGGGATATTTTTGGTTTCCTCGGCATATCGACTACTGCTTGGACCTGTTTTAGATGATACAAGCTCGGTATGGCTAAAATGTTGGCATTTATATTGCCCAGGTCACATCAAGCTATTCCTATGGAAGTGTCTTCATGGAGCCATTTCTACAGTAGATTTAATCAATAGCAGGATTGGAGGAATTGATCAGACATGATACCTATGCAAGGATAAAGGGGAAAGTATTGAGCATCTGTGGATGCAATGTCCTTTTTCAAGGGCCGTGTGGTTCAAGGAGCTTGGAGGAACTGCTCAAATACTAGGACCTCAGTCATCTTTCTTCAAATGGTTTGAATATCTTTCCTCAATCAATACTTCACTATCCTATTTCAACTTAAAGGATTTCTTAACAGGAGTAGTTAATTTCGGTTGGGCAATTTGGACTAGAAGGAATGCAGCTGTGTTTGAGGACCAATTTCAATCGTTAGATGAGGCGTGTGATACTCTTTCAAGGGCACAAGACAATTCAGCTATAATCAAAATGCACAACATTAATGGCACTAAACAGTACCTTCAAAGGCGGATCAAATGGCAACATCCCAACCATCCTTTTGTGAAGATTAACTTTGATGGTGCCTAGAGGCAATCATCTAACCTGGTTGCGGTTGGAGGTATAAGACGTGACCATTTGGGAAGTTTCCTTGGAGGTTTTGCATCTGTGGTTTCTGCTTCATCGGCTATCCAAGCAGAGGCAATGGGGGCATTGGAAGGACTGAGCACTACAAAATTTATTACTTTTACCAGCGGGCAATGGCCGCTGGTAAAAGGTCATTGACCGCCACTAGATAATACATGTCTGCCGCTAGGCTAGTCTGGAAAAGCACTGTCGCTGAAACTTTTAGCGGCGATTTTGACCGCCGCAAAAGTCTCCTGTTTTAAAAATAAAATTTATTTGCGCGCCACCTGTTCCTCTTTCCTGCGAGTTGTCATCTCCTATCCCTGCCCAAAGATAATCAAATCATCCATCGGAGACAAGTGGGATGAAATAGAGAAATGAAAACTGTCGTTTCGCTAAGAAGAAGATGAGATAGGATATATATACCTGAAGCTCAGTGGTGACAGGGTACTCGTCCATGTCCACATGGTTCTTGTTGATCGAATTCATGATAGCGTATCACAATCTGGTTCCACCCAAGTCGTGACAAAGGAAGCCAGGTTCAACATTGGATTCCAATCCAACATCAACTCATCATGGATGATCTAATATGCTGCATCCTTTGGAATCGATTGTTTCGGCATCTTAAACCTGCAACATCAATCAATGAAATAAAGAGAAAGAAAGAATGAAATGAAATGGATGCTTGCCTGTTTACTCTCATTGGATCCAGAGAAAATCTCCTGTAAATCATGATGGAGCAGGGTCCAGGGAGGGTTAACTGGCAATAGACCTAAATAAATGAGACGAGCTATAAAAACCCTGTTCGTCCATTCCCAGTTTACCAAAAACAATCAATTTTCTTTCGTTGATTACTTAATTCATATAGATGAGAGACACTTTCAATTTATTGAAGAATACAAAAGCCGACATAGATCATAAAACCGTTCAGCAAGGAATGAAAGCACATAACCAGAGAGAGATCACTTAATACAAACCTGAGCCCAAATTACACAATCCAGCAATCTAAAACCAAACAAAAAAAATTGAAGATTATGAGAGAGATCACAAAGATGAATTTGACTCTTACTATATATTTATTCATAAACAAGTCTTAGGTCCAAAGCACGAACCTCACAAGAAGGCGAGAAGAAGAAATTTGACTCAGAAATTCTTTTCTCCGCTGGTGAAGACAAGCAAAAAACAACACAAAATCAACGACTCACCTGGGAAGAGGCGTACAGACACAGCGAGAAGCAAAAGTCGAGTGCAGATGCTCGTCGGCGTCCACGTCTGAGATCGGCGTCTTGATCACCATTTTCGCTTTGCCTAGTTCACAATCACAGAGAGACAGAGATGGAGAGTCAGAATTGAATAATGTCTACTGCAAATCCTCTTAGATCTACTGTAAATCTGAAGAATGCCAACAATTATTCAAACTTTCGTAGAGAACACGAATGAGATTGAGAGAGAATTTACCTAGAAAAGAACAGAGATGGAAGCGGGATCCACAATGGAGAGATGAGAGTCGCAGGAGCCAAAGAGAAAGGGAGATAGATTGACGGAGGGAGATTGAATGTCATTGATCGGCCTGGAAAGAGAAGCATCTCCTCAGTTTTTCTTCTTTCTCTCGCTCTCTCATCAGCCTGTAACAGAGAAAAAAAATGAGAAAGAGAGATTGAGGCGCAAGAGGGGGGGAGAGATTTTTTTTTTAACTCTAAAAAAGGACTTTTAGTGGCAGTTGCTCGGTTGACTGCTGCTAAAAGTTTTGTATCTCCCGTCGCTGAATCGCACTCATTTTGTAGTGGAGGTTAGCTCTAGCTCTTAAGGTGTCTCATGTGCTGCTTGAGGGAGATTCACTAGTTGTTATTAATCTTCTTAATCGTACAGATCAGATATATCCTTGGCGTATTTGTGGCATTATGAAGGAAGTCAAATCTCTTTGCAGCAAGTTCCAAATGGTCTTATTCTCTCACTCTCTTAGGGAAGGAAATCAAGTTGCAGATTTTTTGGCCAATTTTGCAATTGACCAATTCTCTTGTACTTGGCTGTTCTCAGCCCCTCCATGTATCCTTCCTGCTTTGTGGGCTGACGCCCATGGCGTCTGTTTTACCCGCTCTAAATAGTAATGCAATTGTCCGTTGTTTACCAAAAAAAAAAAAAAAAGAAGATTGTGGAGTGACGACCCATTTAAAGAGGGTTCTTGTACTTTTCTAGTGTGGAATTGTTGTTAGTCATGAAGGCTTGCTGGATGCCTATGTTGGTGTTCTTGTGTGTGTGAGTTGAGTGGGTTTAGGTGATTGAATTGTATCAGGAAAGAGCCTGTTCCGTCTTGGTTAAAGTTGATATCTGCAATTTAAGTAAGTCATCTCCTACTTTGATTTAAGTTGCTTAATGTATGAATTATACTCATATATCGCCTGGAATTTGAATGATTTGATGTGGCTTTGCTTTATCTAATCTTGATTGATCGTACGGATGCTTTGTTCTTTTGCTTTCTTTGATTGAAATGATTTTGGGAAGATTTGAGATGTTTTTAAAACTATTCAAATATTATGGTAAATTTTAGTTTAATAGCTTAAAATTTAATTTACCAGGTGTAGATTGCATAAGAATTAATTTTACAGTGACAGGAGTCCTGGATTGATCTAGAAAAGCACACAAAGTAGGCCATTTGGTGTTAGCCACAATTGTAAAATAATTAAATTTCAGTACAAAATTTGTGTGATAACATGAAAGCAGTCTATATTTTAGTAAATATTTAGGTTTGGTATGTAATGGATTACTTATTTTTAAATTAATTTAAAAATAAGTAAGTTTTAGTTTAGATTTAAATTAAATTCAACAAATAAGTTCAAATCCTAATAAATAATTACATTTTAGACGAAATTTGAAAGAAAAATCAAAATTTAATAAAAAAGTGTTTAAAACTGATTTTTAGGATGTATAAATTAATTTAAAAATAGGATAAGATCATTTTAATAAAATTAAAGAGGAAAATTGTAATGTAGGTGCAATTTAGCATATTGCATGAAAACAATTTTGGGAAATTATTCCAAAATAAGTAACTTTTTATATAAATGCGTAAGATGATTTATTAATCCATTTAATTGCATCAGAGAATCATAAATCAGGTTTTATCAATTATATATCTATAGTAAGTTTCAAACAATGATATTTATCCTGGTTATTAAATATTTCATATGAACTCCACTAGCATGGTTCCTAAGTTGCATTTATATCTATAATATCTTATATTTGGAAAAATATGCATATTTGAGTAGGTTAACACACACTTGAGTATTTATAGTTTTGATTTGTGCATATTGCACCCGTATTAAATTGGTTTTACCCTGCAATAAGTTGAATTTATCAATAGTGGGTTAACAATTTACTGGTTAGTAAGGGCCAAATGAATTTCACTATTTGATCTCAAGAGAGATCCTTATTATGTTTTGGATATCCTGTAGTTTGTGTGGACGCATAAAAAGATAATTAAAACTTAAGTGTGTGAGGGCTCATTAGTATGGGAGTAGAGGGAGTCGTACTGATTGGAGCAACAAAGATGATTGAGTTGAGGATTCCTCCCAGCATGTTTTTATTTATTTTGTGATGTGAGCCAGTCGAGATATGTGATTCCTCTTAGCAGAGCCAGTCGAGACATTTGATTCCTCCTGGCAATGTGAGCGATGTGATTGGTATTTCCCGGTAGAAGGGGATTTACCCAAAATGTGTTGTGTGTGGTGATCTTATGATCCAAGGATCGTGCAACCCAGTCTGAATACTATAGTTGTAGTCTTGGCCGATGCCTATAGTTCTGGCTGGGCATTACTTTGATTAGTCTTGTGATATAATATGATATGGTTTATCAGATTAATCGTATTGGTCTGGTTCTAAGTTATAAATTGATTTATATATTCCAGTTTATGATTATTGTAATTCTTCTGAACCTTATTTAGAATTCATATTATTTAGTGGGATACGGGGTTGTCTCACTTGCCCTTGATTACTTATGATGTGTTATGTTTTGAGATATGTCCACATGTGTATTTAATTTATCATATGATGACTTACTAAGATCTCCAATCTCATTTAGTTTATTATATATAAACTGTGCAGATTCCAGAGTATTGGCAGTTGATTTTGGGTAGATCTAGATTTAGAGGTATAGCAGTTATCCTCATTTATTGTATTTATCTGTATTTCATTTCAATGATTTTACATGCTGAGTTATAGTTTCGAGATAAATATTCTATTAAGTCTTCTACTTTATCATTTGATTTATTGCACTCTGATATACTTGATGAGCATGGATTATCTATTGGTATTAGATGATTGATAGTGTTCATAGATGAGTGAATTCGGATTATTGTCTTAAATTTTAATTAAGACCCGGATTTACTTGTCCCCCGATATACCAATTCTATTAATTTTGTGGTTTAGTCCATAAGGTACTAGGATTGAAATGGTGTATGTCACAGGTTCGATTTAATTGAGCATCCAACCCAAAATCTAACCGACTTAGTTTGGTTTAGGGATTTTTGGACCAAAACTAAATTGAACAACTAAAAAACCGAAGTCAGTTCGGGTTCGGTTTTAACCGGATTGAGTTGCTCCCCTAATATCTAGTATAAGAAAATGAAAAATTCTCATTTTCAACTCTATTTTCCAATTTCCATCCAAATAGTTGAAAACTTTGATTTTCTTGAAAATATTTTCCGATGTAAATATTTTCCGAAGGAAAATATTTTTGGGATGGGCATTGAAGCTACGTCTACTCGATCCTAATTGCTTTGTCATCTCCATTTTCAAGTTTCAATTGTGAATCAAGATTTTCTCTAAGAATCAGTTGATGTTGATTATCAGTGATATTCAATCATTCAAGTATTTTGTGAAATTCAAAGGAAGATGATTGTTTAAAATTCTTTTCCACGGTTTCAGAATGCAGAAGGCCTCATTAAGGAAGGTCATTCTTTCTTCATTTTGATGGGACTAAAAATTTTCACATCTAGTATGAAATCCTTCAATTTCCATGTTGAAATATTTGTAGGGCTTCAACTATGGGCATGACTAGGGTTGCTTATCGGGCTAGGCCAGCATGGCATGTGCCCTCCTAGCCAGTTGTGCCGGGCCTAGGGGCAGGCACTTGGCATGACAAGGCACGACCTGTGTTAAGTACGCCGAAGAGGGCCATGCCCAAGTGCTAGCCCAACAACGGGCACATGCTCGTCACACTGGCTCGTGCAGCACGACTAATGACTAGCCGTTTTATTCCCTTCTATTTTTTTTTGCCCTTTTATTCCCCCAACAACTATATAACAGCCATATTAGGGGTATACTTGAAATTGATTGTAAATTACCACCCTTCCAATAGCCAAATAATAGACATATTTAAAGGTAGAGGAGGTAAAAAGCCACTTTTGGTTTTCTATAAATAGGCCTAACCCTTCTCACTCCAAACCACACCAATCTTCTCATCTCTTCTTTATGATTCGCTTGAATCTACCTAGACTTTTGACTAGCAAACCAAAGGGAACATATGATGCGAAGGGAGCAGAGCCTTATACATCTGCTTCCCCATCATCATAATCACCCTACACAAGTGATGGTGATCATACTTGATGCCGCTTGCACACCATGATCGAGTGAACCCCAATCATGGGATGCATCCGCCTGATGACAATTGGCGGATGCACGATCTTGTAGGTACGAGTCCAGCTCCGTACACTCCCGCTAGAGCTCCTGAGCAGCTGCAATCATCTTACTCATTTGCTCCCGTAGAATTTGTACCAGTAACAAAGCATCAATGTTACATTGTATAGTAATTATATAATTAATCAAACAGGTAATTAGAAATTTGTGTTTTTCTCCCACTTGAGCAAGATTTTCGGGTAATTTATCTCCTTCCCATGCCATAGCTTCGAGAAGAACACTATGAATGACAGTTTGGGAGAGGTAGCCTGACAAGTGAAGCAAAAATAGGATTTGGTTGATAAAAACTAAACCTTTAGGGAGATTGGAAACTTGAAAATAGGAACTTACCTTCAAGAGAACCCCAATGAAGACAATGCACTTCGTCCCCAACCTCTGTGCCTGTCAACATGGGTTTGGGAGAGTTCGAATCCCAAACACGCTTGCCTTTCGTTTCCTTCTCTAGAAAACACAATGAGCGCTAGCGAGCGAACTGATCGGGAGTGGGGGCGCTCGATATCATGCATGCACAAAGAAGTGGTGAGGTCAAGGACTCGAGGGTTTCGTCAGGATGAAGAAGAAAGCACGCACGTTCTTCTGTTTGAGTTGCTTATAAGGAAGGGCAAGATTGGAATTGGGAAAAGAGCATTTGTCCTTTCGGACTGAATTGCAATCATATGGGAAAAGTTTCATCTATATGAATATTTGATTTTTCAAGGCATGTTTTTGGAAATAGCTAGGAAAAGGTGGTCCTTTCAATAATTCTCCCAAAAAAATGGGAAGGGTGGGAATTGAAATAGAAGTTTAAAAATTGAAGAAAAGGTAAGATTTTAAGATTTAGTCACTTTTTTTAGTTTGATTTTCTTCATATGTCATTGACCAAGGGTACGTGGATGAGGAGAAGGTGATCAAAACCCTTCCTGGGAAGCATAATCTTATTATCTTAATTTTACAAGTTTGAGCTAAAAGAAAGAAAGAAAGACTAGCAACACACAAGTTTACAACGTAATTTAACAATCAAATTTTGATCTTCCACCATACCTATACCATAAAACCTTTTAAAATCTGCAAATTCTTACTCCTAATAATCGCAGTTTCTCACACGAAGGAAACACAGGAAAGCGAATATGAATTAAGAGGAAGGCAACCAAATTGTCACTTCAAAGTCACTAATTAAGAGAATTTAAGGAGGAAGCTCAAGAAAGGGGTAGTCAGTATAGCCAACAACTGGATCATGTGTGTAGAAAGCTTCCCTGTCATGCTTGTTCAGAGGGGAATTAAGCTCAAACCGTCTAGGTAAATCTGGGTTAGCCAAGAATAGTCGGCCAAATGCAATCAGATCTGCATGACTTTCAGCAATAGCTTTGTTACCCCTATCCCTATTGTATCCTCCAGCCGCGATGAAAGTCCCCTTGAAGGCCTTTCTCATTGGCAGAAGACTAAAAGAAGTTTCTTTCTCTTGTTCTGGACCTACGCATACCCACCTTGGCTCAATCACATGGAGGTATGCAATGCCATATTTATTTACTTCTTCAGCCATATAGATGCCTAGAGCTTCTGGATTTGAGTCAGTTGACTCCATGAAATCGGTGAAGGGAGAAAGCCTCAAACCAACTTTATCAGCTCCAACTTCTTTGACAACAGCATCGACTATTTCTAATGCAAAGCGGCAACGGTTCTTTAAGCTCCCTCCATACTCATCTGTTCGATCATTTATTTGGTTTTTCATAAATTGCTCTAGTAAAAAACCATGTGCACCATGAATCTCAACTCCATCAAAACCTGTCCATGAAAACATTTAATATCAATAAGATTGTCATATAGCAGAGCACCTATAGGATGTTGACATAGAAACAGCAGCATGAGATGCCTTTGTGACCTTGCTTTCACGAAAAATTCTGCGCAACCATGACTCCGGTTAAGCAAGTTTTGGTTGATCATTCAATGAAATATGTCAAATGTTTGATCTTTCCCAAGGATAAAATCCTTTTGTTACGAGATTCTATAGTTGGATCATGGATCTATATGAGCAAGCCAAGAATGAGAAGAAATATAGTACACTGAGTACAATGGATTCATCACAAGAAGTCAATGATGATGATTGGACCATTTACATTAGAGCTAGTGAGTATAGTAGTACTTAACTATTTTCATTGCAGGACGAGAAGGATATTCGCGCCATTATATGAGTAGAGAAGGTGAGAAAATGGAAAAGAAGAGAACTGGTTTAGAATATTAAAAGAGGAGATCTCAAGCAGGGGGGTTAATTAGTCCCAGCCTGGTTAAATAGTCCAGTAAATTCAACAGATGTGATGTAAGAGGAATTGGAGTGATTAGGGTATTAACCAAAAAAAAAAAAAACCACATCTTGCTGAGGTCTCCAATCATCAATGATGAACAAGATCTTTTTTTTTTTTTGGAAAAACGGTAATTTTATTCCAAGATTAAATTGCCTTCACAAATAAATCACACCTTTTGTATTAGTAATTGCATGTTTGAGATTATTTTTGAATGGATGATATTGAAGAAATGAGTAATATATGCTTACCAGCTTCAATAGCATTACGTGCAGCAAGTATATAATCATTGACAATGTGAGGAATTTCATCGATTCTTAACCGCCGAGGAGGTGACCAATCTCCTCCATGGTGGCCAGGGGTGATTCCCTTGTCCGTACTAGAAATCGGAGCTTGTCCATTAGGTTGAAAGCCTGCAAAAATTATATATTTTGATTAAATGGTAAACCCAAAAGTTAATTAGCCAATAACAGGAATTCCAACTTCTAATAGATATCATCTGAGTAATAAGTCTTGTTAATGACCAAATTAAGGAGCCAGATTTAATAAGTAGAACAGAATTACAATTATCAGGCTAAGGATGAGCACTTAATTGGAACGGTGGTAAGGGTGGTAAGGTCTTGAGAGGGTTGTTTCTAAGACGTGGATTTGAAACCTTGCACACTTAATGGGCGTAGTAACATTATATTGGAGTTCTATTTTTTTTCTGTTGAAAATAAGTTAAAGTATGGACCAGTATTTGAAACTCGGCCAACGTGCCATAGTTGGCAAAAGAATATACCACCCTTTGCATGAACAGCATTAACTATTGGTTTCCATGCTTTCACCTGCTCCTCTGTCCATATTCCTGGCGTATCTGGATACCTTCAATTTAATAAATTTATGAAAAAGTGTAAAGGCAATTATTGCATAATTAATTCAAATTCTATTATTTCAATGGATTACTAGACAAAGAATCTATTGATTGTGAGACCTTGTTTAGTCCAAATTGGCTAACATGTGCATCCCTGCATCCACCAGCTTCAATAATTTGGTCAATGTACAATAGAATATAAATATACCATTTAAAGTGTACCTTAGATATCATTTTTTTTCTTTAATAAAGAGATTCCTTAGCTTAAGGGTTTAAGGAGGGTTTGAACGCAAGTCTATAGAGTCCGTTTCAGAAGAAGCTTTTGCTTGCGAGGCAAGCAACTAACAACGGAACTCGGTTTCCATTTCGTATCTCTTAGATTCTTTGGATGATCTCCATCATCATGATTTATAATTCCCCTAAATTACAGTTTTTACAGAATTAAAGAAGAAAGAGACCCATAAATTTGATTTTAACTATTGGATGACTAGTGATGTTATAAGCATGACAAAGATTACAACTCATGTTCTACATAGATTTTTTCCCAACCTTGCTGCTTCTTTCTCTATAAAACCCTACCAGAGGAATACGAAGAATTCGAACTAAAATTGCAATTACAATCACAACTATCCAAGAAACCTATACCCACCTCAATACCATAGAATCAGCAGCTCCCCTTTGAATATAATACCCCCATCTCATATACAAAGAGGTCCAGCATAGCCTCTGCTTACAGTTTAAGGCAGCTCCACTTGAATAATAGAGATTTTAGATTATTTACAGAAATTAAAAAAAGGGTTATGCCCTCCTTTCTAAAAACGCAAATCATGTGCTCGTTCTCTCTTTTTGAGTTCATAAATATAAATATCAAGACGCTGTTGGCTTAGTCATGATATCAAGGAAATAAGATCTAAACACATACCCTCGAGAAGTTTCAGAAACACAAGTGGCTTCTGCAATGAGGAGGCCTCCCTCTGTTGTGCGCTGAGAGTAGTACAAGGCAGCATGAGGTTGAGGAATGTTGTTGTAGGATCTGTTCCTCGACAATGGTGCCATGACTATTCTGAAATTAAAAAGATAACCCAGATCATTAATCCAAATTAAATCTGATATCCTCTTTCATCAAGGCTAGCCATGGAGCAACCCAGATGATGCTGGTATTGAAAGAAGGATCAAAAATAGTATGTGGATGCAGAAAACCTATGAGAAAGATTGAATTTCCCCATCTTGTTTGGAGTGACCAGAGGAATGGTGGAAGCCATCTTCACAGCTCTCACTTTTCCTTCAAAATAAAGTTGATAATCAAGCTCAAATCAGTGAGGAGAGAAAAAAAGCCAGTTTTGCAATCACCAGCCAGTTGCAGATGCATAAAGGTCAACTCTAATTTTTTTTATTTGTTTAGAGTCCAAAAACAAGAGAAATGATCGAAGGCAAAATTTACCAAGGAATTAGCTACACAGTTACTTTCTCTAAAACAGTACTGAGATACAGTAAGAAAAGGAACTTTCTGCCAAAGTTCTCTTAGTTAAAACAAAATGCCACCAATACGCCACGGAAACTCCAAAGAGGAACTAGTAAGAATAACGTACCACACGCCACATGTGACATCCTAATTGTCGGAGTGGGCAGCTGTGATGTGGGCAGGGTGACAAACTTGGGTGAGCAACCATAGTGGCGAGCTATCAGGTGAGGATGTGCATATGGTTGGGATCCCACATCGTTCAGAGATGCTATAAGTAGTCTTGTGATCCTTTACTTAGCAAGAGGCCTTTTAAGGCATAACACGAGACTAAATCCCCTTGGAACCCTTAAGTTAAGCGTGCTCGGGTGAAAGCAGTGCTAGGATGGGTGACCATTGGGAAGTTTTCTCATGTTATCCCTTGAAAACCAATCCACGATGGCCCATTGGGCCCAGAGTAGACAATATCTTGCTGGGTATGTGTAATGCCCCGGACCCGTGTTGTTCAATATAAATATAACACGTCTCACGGAGTGTTATGTATAGGCCCATGACTCATATAATTGCTGGATTTCTTATTAATAAGAGTGCGGAAAATTAACTACTAAGAAGCATGGGAATTTATTTGATCACAATTAATATCAAACCAAAAGAATCTGGTACGAATCAATATTCAACCCAAGATTACAAGTTCAACATCTCAAAACCAACAATGAAAACCTACTAGTCTAGGGAATGTAGTAGTATTCTTCCTTCCTATAGAGATCTTTAGGCTCTACCCCAGCAGTCGATAGCTCACCACGAGTATTTGAAAACAAAACAAAACAAAATAAATTGGATGAGATACGAATATCCCAGCAAGTAGCACATGCATGTTGAAAATAGTTTACATATGTTCTAAAACATGCCACGATAAAGACTAATCACAATTAAACAATAGCGATTCATACAAAAAAAAAATCTGAAATGAGCACAATCTCAATATTAACATAAATCAAGTTTCCAAAACAGCAATATACAACCAGTAATATCATGGTCAATGTCATATACTTTACTTAGATTGATTAATCGACATGCGAAGGCCACATCCATATCTCCATGTACACAGTTCCAGCCGACTCAGGGTTTCGGAACTTTGAAATGACGGCCTACTCAGGGTTTTATCATCCAATGCCGGCCTACTCCGGGTTTTGGCATTGACAACCCAGCCTACTTAGGGTTTCGGGCTACTCTACACTAGTTGTGGCAACACTCAAGGGCATGCCATTACACCAATGAAGCAAAAAGCATTACATTACTAAGCTTAGACATTGATCCAGGACAAGCTAAACCAGCAATGAGAAACCAATCCAACACTTTTAACAATAAGCAAATTAGCATGTAAAAACCAACATGTAATGCAACAATGGTTAAACACTATCACTGTTTATCATGGGTCACTCAGGACCAGACTACTTCCATTGTGGAGTTTTCAAGTATAATTCCCAATCCAAAGGCCAATATTAAAACAACATATTATGCAAAAGACTCAAGAAAAACCCATTTTATACAATCTGTTCAGAATATAAAGTTAACAAAATTCTAGCAAATCAAGTGATACAAAATCTGAAATGTCAAGTGCTAAACATGGCTATATAGAAAACTCAAAACAACAAAAGGAAATATTGATTAATCATAACAGGAACATGCTACAATTTGGCTGATTTCATCAATTAATTCTCAATCCTAACACTTTAATTCTCCCACATTAATTTGGTATGAAATCTTCAGCTAAGGATCACTACAGCACATTGCTAACATTTATTGAGGTTGCACTAGATGGTATTTAAGGATGGAAACCTGAAAATTTTGACTCAATAACAATAGCCGCAATCCACTAATTTCAGAGAGAGGGCGCCTACTACTGAGCGCCTAGGCTGACTTTGGGCGCTCAGCCAAATCGAAGAATTTTTGGTATGGGCGCCTACCACAGGGCACCGGGCGATCCTTGGGCGCCTAGCCATTTTCTAAGCAACTTTAAATGCAACTCTCTGCAATTTGAAATTTAGACCTTCTAAACTCAAACCAATCACTCACAACATTTAAAATTCTCTTTTCTAGATGATATAGAACATGATTAAAGCCTTGAAACAAATTATCTTCCACATCTACAGATTAATTCACGAAAACTCACCAGAAAACTTGCGGACGACTACTCAACTCTTCAAATAGGAATTATAAATTGATCAAACTAACAATTGAATTCCAAAACAGAAAATCTATGGTGCTACTTGTGATAATCAGCGATCACCTGAAACTTGAATCCTTTGATCTCAAAAACTCCGAAATTCGTCTGACCACTAATCAGCAGCAACTTCATCTAGCCGAAATGAATATGATTAGATCTAGATCGAATTCTAATTCCTCTCACTCACTTCTAATCAAATTCAAATTGACATTGCCCTTACTAGTTTGCTGAGATCTGCGATTGATTTTTCTGAATGGACTGATCATAGCAGCATCATCATTTCACTCTGATCTATCTCCAGGTTTCACTCTGATCAATCATCTGTAATCCTCCAATTCAAAACAACCTCCTTGGAATCTGATTCTCTTTAGGAAATCTGGTTCGACCTTTGCTTCCTTAAGCTCTCCTCCGATCAAAACGACTGAAACCTAAAACTCGAAACACTCTCCCTATTTATATGTTGTCGTTGGCGCTCAAACTATTTTGCAACTCCCGATCCGCCGCATGCTCACCCACAGCAGCTCCTTACATGATCAGCCTCTAAATTACGCAATCCAGTGCTTGCCCCTACACCGAATTGCCAACATTAGCACCTCACCCAATTATAAAACACATTATTATTAAATTATTCAGATCAATATTATGATAACCACTTACCTTAATTTATATCCTTCATCACTTAAACTTGTGAAATTTCCAAAATTACCCTTGCTCCTCAATTACCTGGAATATCCACCAATAATAATTAATTAAAATATTAAATAATTCTCTCAACTATACTTATTAAAATCTGGGGTTTTACATTCTCCCCCCTACCAACAAATTTCATCCTTGAAATTTACCTCATGATGTGGTGAATAACTCCAGGTACTTTTTCTTCATGTCTTCTTCACTTTCCCAAGTAGCTTCTTCGGTAGAATGATTTTGCCATAAAACTTTCACTAAGGGAATCGCCTTTGTTTGTAGGATTTGCTTACGTCGGTCTAAGATCCGAACTGACCTCTCCTCATATGACAAATCCTCACGAATCACCAAAGGTTCATGATCAATCACATGGCTAGGATCTAGAATGTATCGACATAGCATGGAAATGTGAAACACTTATGCACTCTAGACAAATGGGCGGGTAAAGCGAGTCAATAAGCCACCTGGTTAATCTCCTTCACAATCTCAAACGGACCAATAAACCTAGGAGACAATTTCCCCTTCTTCCCAAATCTCATAATGCCCTTGGAAGGTGAAATCCTCAAGAATACACAATCTCCAACTTCAAATCTCAATTCATGCTGTCTAGTATCTGCGTAACTCTTCTGACGGCTCTAAGCAGTCAATAACCGCTATCTAATCAGATTCACCTTCTCCATGCTATCCTATATAATCTTAGGTCCGAAATACTGCTTCTCACCAACCTCCATCCAACAAACTGGAGATCTATAAGCTCTGCCATACAAAGCCTTGAAATGTGCCATTTGAATGATAGCTTGGTAACTATTGTTGTAACCAAACTCCACCAAGTGTAAATGCTTACTCCAACTACCTCCCCAATCCATCACATAGAATCTCAACATATCCTCCAAAGTCTGAATAGTCCTCTTTGACTGACCATCTGTCTGTGGGTGAAAACTAGTGCTGAAGCTTAATTTAGTACCCATAGCTTCCTGAAAACTCCTCCAAAACTGAGATGTAAATCGAGAATCCCGATCAGATACAATCGACACGGGAACTCTATGAAACCGCACAATCTCCTTGATATATAGATCGACCAATGAAGCCATTTTTTGAGTAGTATGAATAGGCAAGAAATGGGCTGATTTTGTCAACCTATCAACAATCACCCATATGGCATCCTGCCTCTTGGCTATAGGTGGCAACCCTGATACAAAATCCATCGTGATGTGCTCCCATTTCCACTCTAGAACAGGTAAGGGTCACATTAGACCTAAAGGTCTCTGATGCTCTACTTTTACCTGCTGACATGTAAGACATTTGGGTACAAACTCAACAATCTCCTTCTTCATACCTGACCACCAGTACACCGCCTTCAAGTTCTTGTACATCTTCATACCACCAGGATGAACTGCGTATCTAGATCTGTGACCCTCATCCCCTTGATCTCTGCATCATTCGAAACACAAATCTGACCTCTAAATTTCAGCAATCCATCCTTGATCTCAAAATCTCTAATGGTTTCATCAATTTAAGTTACTAGCTCTCTGGTACAAGTCAAATCTGGATATGTCAACTTTCGATCACAAATACGTTGTATCAACTCAGGCTCCACCCGAACTCGTGCTATAATCAACCCGTCTCCATGAGTGCCAAACTCCCCTGGCCAATCTCTAATCGTCTCAACTAGACTGCACTGACTATCCATGAAAGTGACTAGTGTGGAAATCTTATCCTGAGAAGCACCCCTGCGACTCAAGGCATCCACCACCACATTTGCCTTGCCAAGATGGTAGTGGAGAGTATAATCATAGTCCTTTAGCAAATCCATCCATCTCTTCTGTCTCATATTAAGGTTTCTCTGAGAGAAGATGTACCTCAAGCTCTTATGATCTAAATATATCTCAAACTGCACTCCCATCAGATAGTGTTGCCATAACTTGAGTGCAAACACAATCGCCGCCAACTGCAGATCATGTGTAGGATAATTCCTCTCATGAAAAGGCAATAACCTCAAGGCATAGGCTACCACTCGCCTCTGCTGCATCAAAACACAGCTCAAACCAACTCTGGAAACATCACAATAAATAGAGAAACCCTCGCTCGCTAAAGGTACAATCAACACCGGAGCGGTAGATAATTTACACTTCAACTCCTGGAAACTCGACTCACATCTGTCATCCCATTCAAACTTCACTGCCTTCTTTGTGAGATTAGATAATGGTGCTGCAATCCTAGAGAAGTTCTCTATAAATCTCCTATAGTAGCCAGCCATGCAAAGAAAACTACGTACTTCTGAGACTATAGTAGGTCTAGGCCATTCAGTAACAACCTGAACCTTAGCTGGATCCATTGCAATGCCCTCCCCAGAAATCACATGCCCTACAAAAGAAACTTCTCTCAACCAGAACTGACACTTGCTAAATTTTGCATACAGCTGATGCTCTCTCGGTGTCTGTAACACGGTCCTGAGGTGCTGGACATGATACTCTCTACTCCGAAAATATACCAAAATATTGTCAATGAACACCACCACAAATCTATCCAAATATGGATGGAACTCTCAGTTCATCAGGGTCATGAAGACAGCTGGGGCATTAGTCAACCCAAATGGCATGACAAGGAACTCATAGTGCGGAAAGCGGTCTTCTCTACATCTTCAAGTGCCACTCTCAATTGATGGTATCTAGATCTAAGGTGAATCTTGGAAAACTATGATGCACCCCTCAACTGGTCAAACAAGTCGTTGATCCTAGGTAATGGATACTTGTTCTTAATTGTAACCTGGTTCAACTGCCAGTACTCTATACACATCCGCATTGTTCCGTCTTTCTTCTGGACAAACAGGACTGGTGCACCCATGGTGACACACTGGGTCTAATAAAACCCTTCTCTAACAACTCATCTAACTGCTTCTTCATTTCCAGATACTCAGGTTGCAACATCCTGTAGGGAGGTTTGGAAACATGTGCCGTGCCAAGTAAAAGTCGTATACTGAAATCGACCTTTCTAGGTGGTGATAAACCTGGCAAATCATCCGGAAAAACATCCGCATACTCGCATACCACTGGCACACTAGAAATACTAGATGCCTCTGCCACTGCCTCCTTTGCCTCAATAGAAGCAACCAAACTAATCCGTGTCCTCAACCCCTCACAACGGAAATAGTAGATAGGCTAATCAAGCTGTCTAACCATAACTGTACCCCGATGGCAATCTATACTCACATGGTGTCTGAACAACCAGTCAATCCCTAATATCACATCAAAGTCCCCAAATCTCAACTCTATCAAGTCTCTGGGCAACTTAAGAGAACCCAATTTGATCATACAATCTCTAAACATAGTCTAGACTCTAGTTGTAACGCCCCAGATCCGGGTAAATATCCCAAACCCGAGGTGTTAGTGAAAGAGGGCAAAAGCATCTAAAATCTAGAATAATTTAAAGCTTTTTATTCCTTTTTAATATCAGAGTTATTATGCAGAAATAATTTCAATTACAATAAACTTAACATTTACAAGTAACTTTTAAATTCATGACTGGTTCATATCTACTAACTACCCTTTACATAATATCCCAAAGCTTGTCGTCCTCGCCAAGAGTACCTGAAAAATAGGGAAAACTGGAGTGAGAATAAATCTCAACAAGTAGCAATGTGCATGAGGTAATGGAGCCGAGATACACAATCATCCATTCCTCCGTCAACCATCAATGCGGATCACCCCCGAGATACACGGATAGGCTGGCACGTACAATCCAATCAACTGCAAATAAGTAACCAGGGGAATACCAATCCGATCATAGATATATGGATCCTCGACAAATATAGTTAATACCAGTGCATGTACAAGTCACAAATGAACTACAAGCACGGCCAAAATATAGCTCTCATGTGTGAGTCACAAGTAAATTTGTCTTTAAACATATGAATTACATTCTAAACTACTTCTGAGACAACCCTAATCTAATCTCGTTAACTATAAATTTATCTAAGTTTTTCTTTCTAAATTTAATCTCTCATGATTAATACTTTTCTAGGATCTTAAAGAAGGTACAAAGCAAAATCAAGTTTGTAAATCACCCAACTCTTCAAACGAAATTGAAATCAAATTAAACTACGATTAAACATCTGAAACACACGAAAATCATGCAATCTCCAGTTTTCTAAAGGGGTTTGCTACTTGCTTCACTGTATGAACCCAGATCCGCCGAAATCCCAAACTGTGTACCCATTTTTTGAGCTCGATCGCACCCCTTTAGGCTCCTGCAAATCAAATCTCCACCATTCAGATTGAAATCCATCGTGTGTAGATCAAAACCTCAAAATTTCAAGCCGATTCAACAGCTGGATCTCTAGATCTCCGTTCGAACTTGGCTAGTCAACCATCTACAACACTCCTTTTTCTTCAATAAACCCTCTTTTCTTTTCTCAATTCTTCCTTCTATTTTCTCCAGCACTTATGCACGAATTTCTCCCTTCTCTTTCCCCTTATTTTGAGCTCATTTGTAAACCCTAAACTCCTCTTGAAACTTCTCTTTTATAGGCTCACTAATAAGCAACCCTAATAGGTTATCTCCACTTAAGTTTTTAAAACTCTTTCCTCCTTTACCCCTTCTTCCTAACTATTTCCCTTAAACTTTTCTTTTATTGAAACTTCTAATTGATTTCGTGCTAATTTTCATCCTAGATTTTGAATTTTATCAAAACACTTCATATTCTACTATATTGCTCAAATTAAGGACCCTAATTATACATGATTACCATTAAGACCTTATTCCTTCTTTTAAACCTAAATTCATTAGTTTAAATCCAACTAAACTAAATTTTGATCTAGTTTAGTTTATTAACTTAATAATTAATTATTTTTATTACTTTCATGAATTTGACCAATTGAAAATGACCAAATTACCCTTTTCTTTTATTTCCTTACTAAATCTCTAAATTTCTTCACAATTCCTCAAATTTTATTATTCTCATTGTTTCTCTTCATAATTTGAAGTTTTGAAACTTAAATATTAATTCTTCAAATTCTCCTTTATAATATAAATTAGATTCCTATACTTGGTTTGTCACGACTCGGAACCAGGTTTGGCAAGGCACAACCCATCCCAGACCGTGGCAAGTGGGCTAATTACTTGTTAAAAATACGGTGGATTTAAAACTTTTTCTATACAAGTGGAAGTGCAAATAGTTCATGCTTGTGCATATCAAAAGTATATATATTTGGAATGAAATAAGACATGAGAGTTGGTTACAAAATATTAGGTAACTAGTCACTCCTCTCAAATGTAAAGGTTTTATAATCCAAAACTATACATGTATGACCGAAATAAAAACCTAAGGCCTATAGAAATCCTCCTCTCTATACCCGATGGCCTTTTCCTTGCCTCTATCCCCAGCCTGGTCCTTCATACTGGATGACGATGGATCTGAAAAATAATATAAGAAGCAACTGTGAGACGAATGTCTCAGTAAGCAACACATGCATAAATCGGTGGAAACATAGTTGATGCAAATATCTCTTGATAAAACCATGGCATGCGGGTAGTGCTAATACTACAAAAGCCACGGCATCTTATTGTTATACAATTTGTGCATGCATGTGCCTCGGTGTACAGATAATCCAATTAATAGCAATCATGTATTCAATATTATCACTTGTTATCTAGGATGTTTATATATATTACACACTGCCTCATTTAGATTCACCGATTTCACGTGGTGGCTAGACATCTATGCTGATTCTCCTTGACGTGGGCATCCATACGCCGATTCTCCTTGACGTACAGGCATCCATTGCCGATTCCCCGTAGCAAATGGGCATCAGCCACCGATGTTGCTGGTGCGAGGATGATATCACAATACAGAGAATAGTAGCAGTAACAAGAACACTGGCCATGGTATATATATACAAACATCCCCATTTAAGCCTATGGATCCATACCTTAAGGGTTCATTATGCGAATGTGTTCATTTATCAATTTCACAACAAGTATAACAATAAAGAACACAAATATAACACATCAAATATCCAAGCTTGAGTAGAGGATGCTAGTTCTCTATCTCCAAGTTGGGAGGAACAGTGGTCCACTACCCCAATTGATATGAACTGCTCACAACCCACCAAGTCTTACTGGTCCGTTACTTATGTCAATACCTCATGCTACTTGCATGGAAAATGCTCAAGGGTAGCTCATGGCCTTACCCAAGTCAATCTTGGGCCAAGCCCTCTATTCTATGTATCTCACTGTCACTGGGGTCTCTGCCCTCTCATTCATCATGGTCAATATCAATGGGCCACTGCCCTTTTTCATCTCATATTAAAATGATGGGCCAAAATTAAGGTGCTGCAAATGTAATACGGGCCAACGCCCTTCATATTATGTGTTAAATACTAGGCCAAAGCCCATAATTCCCAGTGTGGTGTACTCACATCAGTAGTCAATGGTAAAGGTTTTTTTTTCATAAATTCTCTACCTTTCATGGCTCATTTGGACAACCTATGTTCCAATTCTTTTGATACTTTTACAACTTGATTTTGGTTCTTGTTTTCTAATTCTAAGGGTTATTTGGAAAGTGTTTGAAGTGATGGAATCAAATTATCCTATTCCTATAGTAATCTGGGACAGAAACTCTTTCCAAGACCTTCTTTGGGAAATCGTACCCAAAATCTTTATTATTTGAAATTTTGAGATACTTCCAGTTGGAACACCTCCTAAACACCTAACTCTCACATATACATAGGTTGGATTTAAATAAAAACAAAGGGTAGTTCAATCTAGGCTAAAAACTCAAATTTGGGAAAAATCTAGTAAAGGCGCTTGATAGGTCGCTCGAGCTTGCCTTGAACGGCCAAGAATTAGCTCTCGGGTTCTTCTGTTCAAGCAGGTCGCTAGAGTAGTCGCTCGAGCGGCCATGCCTCAAGATGCTTCCTAAAACTATCGCCCAATGCCGCACTCAAGCATTTGTTCAGGCGGCTGGTGTTTTTCAACAACTCGAAATCTGAACTTTTGGGATTTGGGGTTTTTTTCAAATCTCACTCATTCCTGATTTTTTGAGCTCTAATTTACTCCTAGCATGTGTAGTTATCTATTACCAACAAAACCCCTCAAAGAAATCCCTCCCATTTGCCCTAAAACTCGTTTTCACGTCTCAACCCTAACATTCATATAAAACATACGAAAATGGCCGAAATTTTGCAATAAGGGTTGGGGTGGTGTTGCTTACCTCTTGCAAACTCTTAAGCAAGCTTCCTAACTTCTAATGCAACTCACAAACAGCTCCTTGGTTTGACTTCCTCCACAAATCTCCACCAAAAACACCCACACGAAAATGCCCTCTTTGGTTCCTTCTTTTCCTTTTCTTGCCAACAACTCTTCCAAAGGGTTGGAAATGGATGGAGGACGAAAATGGGGGAAAGATGATAAGAATGAGATGCAGAAGATGAGAGTGGAAGAGAAAGAGAAGAGAGGAAAGGGTTAGGGAAAGGGGTTGGTCGTGAATGGCATTTTTTCCCCTTTGTTTCTCCACTTAAGTGACTTCCCACAAGACACTAATTTTTATAGTTTTGCCACTCCCCTCCTACATTGCATACAACACCAACACTTAGCAAATTTTTCTCACCATAGGAAATCTTATTTAACTAAATAGAGGTTGCTCACCTCCATAGGCACTGCCTAATCGGGGCTTAACTACTTTGATTGGCTTTAGGCTTGGGCTCCTCCATCTTCACCTATACTTCAAGCTCACTAATTAGGATGTACTAAGGGTATTGGAACGGGGTTTCACATGGTTCCTATTTTTCCTTTCTAATTTACCTTCACTTCTAAATCTCTCTAATTTATTCATTAATTATTTATTTATTGATTTATTTTATTTTAGGAAAATTCAGGGTTTTACACTAGTGGTTTTACCCAAAGGTGTGTGCACAATCAACTCAAAATCAAGTGCAGCAGAAATCAACCCAATACGATGTGCACAAACAAGAGTGATAAAAGAACGTGAAGCACCCAAGTCAAATAAACATATAGCAGATCGACCATGTGTAAGACCCTGAATTTTCACATAATAATAAGGGCAATTTATGAAATAAATCATTAAATAATAATTAGAATTAGAAAATAGAAGGAAATAAATTATTGAGTTGAGTTTGAAATTAAATAGTAATAATTAAAGCATACAAGATGGAAAAAGGGCAATTAAGTAATTATACCCAATTAGTGTCCTTAATTGGGAGAAAAACCCCTTAATAAAGTGTTTAGATAATATCTAGAAATTGAGTATATAATATGCACGAAAATTAATTAGAAGGAGAAGATTATATAAAGAGGAATTTAATTGGTACAGTATTAGTAGAGAATTATAAGATGGAGAAAAAATAGGATTTAATTAAAAAGTGTTTAAATCATTATTGGACTTCTTGATGATTAATGTATTTAAAAGGGGTCATTAAGGTTGATTTAGGACTTTTCCAACTTAGTATAAATAGAAGAGAAAGGGGTGAGAAGAGAGAATTTTCGTGTAGAAAATAATGAGAGAAAAGAAAGGGAAGAAAAGAAGGAGCTGTTGCAGTGTTGTTCGACCAGTCACCATCAAATCACTATTGGGAAAACTCCAACCGTTGGATTGATCTCAAATTTTGAGGTTTGGTTCATGACTGGTAGATCTGCAATGTGAATTGTGGAGATTGGAATTGGAGAACCCTAGGTTGGTGCGAATAGGAGTAGAAATTTGGATCAGATTTGGGATTCTGAGAAGAATATGGATTTAGCATATGAGGCAAGTAGCAACCCTTTGAAAACTGGATGAATTGCATGGTTTTAGTTTTTCTGATTTAACACTGTTTGATTTGATTAGTCGGGAATGAATTTACATGGATTCGTTTGGTTTACTTCGTTGAGTTATGTGTTCTTGAAAGAATTCATAAAAGTGTGAAAGAACATAGGTTTGATTTTGTAGATAATTTTAGAATAGTAATTAATTGACACAAATTAATCTAGAGTGTTATAGGTATGATTTAGAATATTAGGGAATTAATTTAGAACAGTTAAAACCCAAGGAGATAGCCCAAAAATCAGAACTTGGTGAAATTGTTAAAATTAGCTGGAATTGTACGGGCACTTAGGACCACCTAGGTGACCTGTACTAAGTGCCATACACAGAAAATTTCAGAATTTAGGATTTTTAAATATTAATAGATGTTTGATAATTTTTCTAGTAATTTAATTATTCTAACACCTTTATAAGGACTAAAATTTAGATGTAGAAATTTACTAAATTTAATTGGGTATTAAACCACTTAAATTGGAATCATAAGTATAGGTGAGTGCATAAAGGGGCCAAAATCTGGGAAACAGTGATTAGGAATAATTCCAACTCATAATTTTGTAATGAAATTATATTCTAAGCTTTATTTTAGGTCTGTGGAATGAGCGGGAATTGAAAATAACAGAAATTAGAATAGTGGCTTCCTTAGGTTTTAAATATAGGAACTTGGAATTTAACAAGAGGATAGTTAAGGAAATTTTAGGCAAGTCTTAAATTACTTTAACTTGTGTTCAAAATTTGAATATTAATTTTCTGGAATTTCAATAAATCTGTTTTCCACTGAGTATATGTTCATAAATTCTATTTCGGACATATTTTGAGAAATCGCATATGTTTTCTTGCAAAAGGTTCTATTTTGGCCATGGAGATTGAGTTCTGGATTTTCACATGGAAATTTGATATCTTGATTAATGACATGAATTCTGGTTATGATTATGGAATGGAGTATGGTAAGGTGTTTATTCATTTTTCTTTTACAGTTGAGTGATACTGCTTGTAACGCCCCGGATCTGTGTTGTTCATTAAAGATATAACACATCTCACAAAGTGTTAGGTAAGGATCCAAAATAAGTGTGATCGCTGGATAATCACGCAATTAATACCATATCAGAGTGCACAATTAATTCTTAACTAAAAAGTCTAAAAACAATTTTATTTATAATCAAACGATTCAACCTCAAACTACTTTATTTCACTTCCAAATTAAATAAATCGAAGAATCAAAGTTCCAATCTAAAAATATAAGCCTACCAATCTAAAAATATAAACCTACTAATCTAAGAATCGTAGTAATAGTCCTGCTCCCTATAAGTCTCAGTTGGATCTACCCTGGTAGTCACCTCACCACGAGTATCTGAAAATAAAAATAAAAACAAAAAAGTGAGATACGAATATCTCAGCGAGTAGCAAATGCATGTAGAAATAGTTGACATCAGTTATAAATATGCATCGATAAATAACCAACACGATTAAATCAACCAAGACAATTTCCATGTTGAAATCCAAAACCAATAATAGTTTCCA
The DNA here is from genome assembly GCA_947561395.2 of Buxus sempervirens. Lineage (NCBI taxonomy): Eukaryota > Viridiplantae > Streptophyta > Magnoliopsida > Buxales > Buxaceae > Buxus > Buxus sempervirens. The sequence goes on along the minus strand of OX387184.1, from coordinate 49,119,116 downwards.
ATCAATTCAATAACAATACCGATAACACATCGAATGGTCAATGTCATGACTATTGTTTAAATTAGTTAATTAACATGCCAAGGAGACATCCACACCTCCATGTACACAGTTCCGGCCTACTCAGGGTTTCAGAACTCTGAAATAACGGCCTACTCAGTGTTTCATCATCCAATGCCGGCCTACTCCCCGGGTTTCGGCATTGACAATCAAGCCTACTCAGGGTTTCTGGCTACTTTACACCGATCGTGGCAACACACAAGGCCATGCAATTACATCAACAAACAATACCATCACATTACTAAGCTTGACAATGGATCCAAGGGAAGCTAAACCAAAACCAAAATAACAATTACATAAACTCCGCATTTGTAAAACAATAAACCAACACTGATCACCATCATGTATATTCCAATATAACTCATCACAAATCATTCCAACCAAAACAATAACTCATGTAATTTTAGTAGGTATCCCAACCCCAAAACAACAAAACTCATCGGTAGTAAAATCCTTTTACTCACACAAGAAAATTTACAATATGGTTCAGCCCTTTGAAATCAAGCAAATCCAGATTAAATAAATTCATAATCGGAAAACAAATATAAGACATAAAAGAAAACTAACTCATTAACCTATAGTGTCAGGAACAGCAAAACAACTTACCCAGATTCCTTCAATCATCACTTCGAAACTTATAGAAATACCAATAATTTGATTTAATACTCTCCCAAATGTTTTGAACAGATAAAATATTTTTAATATCCTAATCTAGTCTTTGGCTAAGAGGTTGAAGCCTCAAAGTCTCACTCAAAATTTGGCTTGGATTGGTCAAATACTCGTTTCTGGAAAGTTTATTGGGTGCACTGACCTCTGGCGCTAAGTGCGAGGTCATCACCAACTCAGCGTATACTCAAATTACAACTCGTGCTTACTTAAACTACTTGGCACTGAGTCGGCGCAAGGTCGGCAAAACCAAAACAATGTCTCGCGCTGACTCAAATCACTCGGCGCTAGGAAGGCGCCAACTCGGCGGAAACAACTCACGACTTTCGACTCTGTTAATCTCAAAACTCCATGACTGACCAAATTTTAGACCTCTGTAACAATTTTTCTATGCTTCTATCATCCCCAAAACACGTTTAAACATGACTCGAATTTAATCTAAACAACTTTATATCGTGACTCTAAAACTCACCCAAAATCCATGTTTGAACTATATTTTTCCAAAACCATGCTTCACAACTATACTTAGAGATCAAAACCAAAACACTGAAATAAAGCGATGCTACTCACCTCTTGAATGCTTAATCCCTTGCACTGCAACTTCGAAAACTGGAACAGAAATCTTTGTCCACAACCTTCTCTGATCGTGAGATGGTTCTTAATGAATACTCACTGACCACAGCAACCCCACAAGTCTGCTCCTCTCCTAAACACCCTAGAACTCCAGCCGAACTCTTCCTTCGAAAACAAAGTATGCGTAAAGAAACCTACGAACGAAATACTTGAAGTATTTATACTTCACTTGTGATTTGCTGCCTGCTCGCCTATGCATATCCATACATGTGCAGCCCTTAGCCCTTTGATCTAATGAAAATAGACTCAACATAATCAACCACATATATCTATCCTTTTTATTTAACGACTGAATTCTAGAAGTATATTAATTCTAATTAAAATTGACACATTACTCACCTTATTTCCTCTGGCTTCACTCCCAAAGTCTCAAATTCCAATTATACCCTTGCTTGACAAATTTATGCAATTTCATCCATACAAACTTATTAATTTCTATAACTAATAATCATGCAAAAATTTTGGGTTTTACACTACTTCCTGTGGTTGAGTTGATACTAGCTTTTACGACAGAGATGAGTAATCCTCTATTGTAGAGATGAGTAATCCTTTACGTAAAGATGTGTAATCCTTTACGGTAAAGGTGTGTATGCCTGCTACAGTAAAAGAGTGTCCTCCCATGCATAGTTTTTGTCTAGTGGGCTTAGTTGAATATGGATCCATAGAATAAGCTAGATAGCTAAGGGATATTTCTTTTGGGTTGAGCTACTCTCATGTGCGAGCGCGCTTCCTTTGCAAGTTAGTTTGCATTGGAGGGTCCCGTGTGTGTAGGGTCATTTCGATGCGTCGCTGGTGATTCCTGTACATGTGGATCAGCGGCCATCTCCATGTATTGATTGTGGTACTGCATGCTGGTGGTTCAAGCCAACTCTGTTGGGTTCTTGCACAATAAGTCGATAACTACAGCTTTTATCTTAGGAGATATTTCGGGCTTGAGTGTCATAGTAGCTTCGCCCATAAGACACACGGTGGCATAGCATTTGGTCGAGTGTCTCCTCAAAAACTTATCTTTCTTTGTTAGTCCTATGGTGACACGAGTGATTTATCGCTTTTTATCGAATTCATTTTCTTAAATATATATCTTGTATCGCATGAGTTGTTTTATCGTTGAATTGACATTGTTTTCATTTATCTCCAATTATTGCTTATGTGTTGGTTTATTGCTTTCAAGTTTTGGTTGGATTTGAATTATTTGCCTCAACATTGATTAATTGCATCATGACTATTTCTTTAAAAATAGACTGTTTTTATTTGCATGCACCTACTACTTGCTGAGATGTATGTCTCACTCTGTTTTCACCTATTTTTCAGGTTGCTTGGAGAGATCGTCAAGATGGGGTATTGAATTTATGGGTAGAATTATATTGTTATTTTAGTACACATCATGATTATATAGAATTATCCCTATACATTTATTTGAATTAAAATGAATAAAGAATTGCCATATTTCCCACCATAACTCTGATATAGTTAATTAAATTTAAAATTCTTTGTAAATCTTAGTTTCGTTCTGACCCCAACTTTTCAGTAACACCTCAGGTTTGGTTGTTGAACTAGATTCGGGTTGTTACAGTAGCCAACCATATTTGGGTTGGGTGTCGGTTTTGCACTGACCCGGGTTCGGGGCATTACACCATGTATGAAAAGAATACCTCCAACTAACTACGAGGCCTCTGGCTCCTCATCATGAGCCTCCTCAGCATAAGCCCTCTCTGGCTCCTCCTCCTGAGCAACTATAGTATATACCCTAGTCTGCTAAGGGCGTGGAGGTGGGGCCTGCTATCTCTGCCTAACCCTCTGTGGTGCCAGTTTGCCTTGAAAATCTCGTCTGCCTTGGCCCTGAGGCCTCTGTACTACTAGTGTTGCTGGTGCTGGTCTTAGTAATTGGGGTCTAGGAGGTGCATCTGTAACGCCCCAGATCCAGGTTTATCTAAGAACATAAACCCGACCCTAGAACGTTAGGATAATGGCTCAAAATAACTAATCCAGACTTAAACAATTTCATATAATATAATCAGAGTGCGGAAACAACAGATATAATTTTTTTTTCTTTCAAGAAGCGCGAGATACAAAGGAAAACATCCAATACCAATTCCTCAATTAAGTCTAGAAAGGGTTAACTAGAATAAATTGTACATGCCCCTATCATCTAAATAAAAGTAATCTGAAACAATTCCTCCAATACCAAGTCAAATGTATTAATGTAAATCCCTAAGGCCTCGTTTGGCTTTCATTTTAGGAATGAATTCCAAGCCTTGGAATTCATTCCAAGGCTTGGAATGAATTTTGATATCAAAATGAGTGTTTGGTAAAGCATGCAAGAACTCATTCTATAAGAATGAAAATGAGAAAACTGTGGTTTTTCAGAAACGCCCTCGACCCCGTTTTCAGATTTGAGAATGAGTTTTGATTTTCTTGCGGTGGCAAACTTGTAAATAACGTTAACTTTAAGTAATGGCATAAATTGTAAATATGTTGATCGACCCTTCCCTTCTTCTTCAACGCAAGACTCTCAAGTTTAAAAAGATGGTTCTGTATGGCGACATCAAAAACAGTTCTGTATGGCGACATCAGGTAGCGTTGTAGTACAGCTTCATTCCCATATAATGCAATCAATCATAGAAGAAATGAAGAAAGTTCTGTTGAGCAAGCAATCAATCATAGAAGAAATGAAGAAAGTTCTGTTGAGCAACGGGATTTCGGAGATGGAAACTAAATTGGAGAACAATTCATCAAGTTAGAAGCAGGTACCCTTCGATGGATGCGACGACGAGCATTAGTTGGTTGTCATGGACCCTCCCAGCCCAACCCTCACTCGCGACGAAATCATAGATAGTTATATCAAAACCCTAGCTAGTGTTGTTGGAAGGTACGAATCGTGTGACATAATCTAGGGTTAGGGTTTCTTGTAATTATCTTACTCTTAGCTTTTCTTAACGTTGCAGTGAAGACGCTGCTCGGAAATGTATCTATTCGGTGTCGACTAAACACTACTTTGCCTTTGGATGCAATGTTTCAGAGGAGATCTCTCAGAAGATATCGCGTACGTTTCATCTCTCTCTCTCTTTCTCTCTCTCAAATGCTTATTTTGTGTTTTGGTTTAATTTGTTGGTTTTTGTTGCGATAGATCAACCGGGAGTCAGCTGGGTTCTTCTGGATTCTTATATGGATATCAATACCAAGAGCTATGGAGGTGCGCTTTAGTCTAATTACCTTTTAGTTGGTCACTGTTTTGCTTATATATCCAAATGACATGCATTCTGTGGATAATCAGAATTTTGGAAGTTGGAATATGCCACTGCAGATGTAGGAATGGAATAATCAAAGTGGATATATGCCACCTCCAATGCAAAATTGGAACTACCATAATATGGAGATGTATTCTCCATTGCAGAACAAAAGATACCCGAATAGAGAGTCCCCAATTTATTACTGGAATTACCAGTATAGGGAGATAGCACCTTCATTGCCTAACTGGACTTATCAGAGCAGTGGGCCTCCAATATATAACTGGAATTACCAGTGTAGGGAGATGCCACCTCCATTGCCTTACTGGGTCTACATGAGATGGGAACCTCCAATGTTTTACTGGGATTACCAGAGTAGCAGGTTGCCCCCTCCAATGGCCAAAAGTTACTTCGATGGATATGGAACTGCGAGTATTGGGATAGGTGGGGCATTACCACCGAAACGGGATTTGCATAGATTTGTCAAATGGCCAAAAGTTGTTCGTATCCAAAGGCAGAGAAGGATTTTGAAGCAAAGGAAAAGCTCTTGGCCAAGGAAGTAGCACAGAGGATGATGTCTTGAGCTTTAACAAGGAGTGAAAGAGATTCTAGGAACCATTTACATTGCTCCTTAAGTTTTGATAGTTTTTATAGATAAATTTTGCTTTGATATTAGTTGCCTTATGCTGTTTGTTGCTCCAAGAGCTCATTACCATGAATATGGCCATTGTTTTTATAAGTTAAATTGAAGTTGATGTATTCCAATCAGCTTTGCCTGGAAGGTTTTGTTGATACCAGCCAATATAAATGCTGCTAATTGTTTTGTGCAAAAAAAAAAAAAAAAACCAGCAAACCCTTCCTCTTCAATCCTTCGTTTTCAAGTTTCAATGCAGAAGCAAGCCTCCATTGCCTCCATTGCTACATGCTGAAATCAAAGGGATTTGATGACCGTTCTTATCGTGGCTAGAGGTGATCGAGAAATCAACTTCATTTTCTAGGGCTTATTTCCAGTTTTATATTGTTTGCATTATCTTGTCGCTATTAGGGATTATTGGAATTTTGATGCTATTTTCATGTGCCTTGATAGTGATAACTAGGTTGGGTCGCTAGGATACTGGGTTGCCCAAGGTCCTGGAATTTGGAGGTCTACTGCTTCTCACTTGAGAATTTTAATAATATAGTGAGTTCTTCTAAAATTTCTCTTCACCTACTTCTCAGATGACAAGATTTCTGTGTCATTTAAAACATTGGTGATCTTTTCAATTATTGGTACAACCATGGTGACCACTGCCAATTATGGTTTTAACTTAGGCCAGTTTGAGGCATCCTCTCCCATCTAGTTTTTCCACTCCTCCGTCTGGATGTTGGCTTTGTTGCAAAATGGATGTAAAGGAAGTTGCGGTGGAAGTAAAATGAATATCTTTAATAAGCTGGCTGGTAGGACTGAGAAGCATATAATGTTTGTTTTTTGTACTCCATATATTAGTAGCTTATACATTCAAGGGTCTTCTGTTTTGAGAAGACTTCCATGGTGGATTGAGTCACTTACAGTTGTATTGGGCTTACTACAAAATAAGAGAAAAAGAATTTTATGGAACTCATTTTATTACTTGTTAACCAAACAATTTTTTAGGTGAAAATTCATTCTGCTACGTGCTAACCAAACACAATTAGAAAGACTTCAAAATTAATTCGCAAAATGAGTTTTAAGAACTCATTCTCGGAATGAGTTCCTAATTCAGAATGAAAGCCAAACGAGGCCTAAACCTATACAAGAATAAAGAAATCTTCATCCTGGTATTCAGTAAAATCCCCAGAAGTGTCTATCCCTACAACGTCCTCACCAGGAATATCTGAAGGCAAAACCGATAAAACGATAATGTGAAAAACAACATCTCAGTAAGTAGTCATGCAAATAGTTGACAACAATAACACATATGCAATGATTAATCAGACTAAACCTAATAAGCTCAAACACTTTGAAATATAACCACAACCATAATAAAGTATCCAACCAGCTTCCCATCGAGTACACGGATCGAGGAAGTAAACAACAATAACCAAAGTAACCATCTTCCCACCGAGTACATGGATCGAGGAAGCATCCCACCATATACACGGACCGAGGATAACCAAAGTAACCATCTTCCCACTGAGTACACAGATCGAGGAAATATCCCGCCAAGTACACGGACCGAGGATAACCAAAGTAACCATCTTCCCACCGAGTACACGGATCGAGGAAGTATCCCGCCAAGTACACGGACCGAGGATAACCAAAGTAACCATCTTCCCACCGAGTACACGAATCGAGGAAGTATCCCACCAAGTATATGGACTGAGGATATATAAATACCAATAACACAATCCGCCCATGCGGAACCAATAATCCAGGCACCTGCCTTGTCACAACTGTGACCCAAAAACCCACACACGTGGAGTCCAACATAGATCTCAAAATCACAATTTCAATGGGCAAAATAGTCCGGGTGTATGAAAAATCATACGGCATTCAAAACATGTCCAAATAGTCCATATACAAGTGTAGAAACTCTTAAAATCAAGTTTGGTTAAGAATTGAATTGTTTGTGACAAAGGTATTAAATAAAAGTGCCTCTTTAGAAACATTTACCCAAAATCTTTATAAAATTCAATTTTAAACAACCGCCAGTGCAAACACTTCCCAAATACCCCAATCTTGATGGTAAATAGGTTAAATTTGGATGAAAACACATCCGTAGTGAAAAACTAGGCTGAAAGGCCAACTTTTCAAAATCTAACAGACAGGTCGCTTGAGCGGCAAAAGGGGCGCTTGAACGGCCTTAAACCTTGGTTGTTTCAGGGTTGGTCGCTCAAGCGACTGTTCAGGTGACAGTTTAACCGAGAAAAATAGCTCTCGGGTTCCAAAGACAAACAAAGGGCGCTTGAACGACTGCTCGGGCGACTCGATACGTCAAAAATTCGCCACTTTACGAAATTCAATAGAAATTCCAAAACTCAATATCCAGTGCATAAAATCCATTCTAAATCATTCTAAAACACTTTATAAACATGCTAAAACAATTTCTAACAAATAAAACATCATAAATAACAAAAACATCTCATCAAATCTCCGAATAAACATGAATATCAATTAAAAACGAATTTCTTTTGTGCAAGAGTTAAAGGGACTACTTACTTGGTTTTGGAAACTAAAACCTCTCCTAAAAGCAACGCAAGATCACTCCTAAGAATACCAAACGATCTCAACAAGCCTCGATCACTTTCTGGGTTAAGAAAACCATAACTTTAGGAATCTACAACTCATCTAACTTTTCAAAACAGAGCTTCTATCTTGGTTTGATCTTACCTGGGCTTTTGTGCATGAAAATGATCCTTCATCCTTCTCTAAGACGGCTCCAACAAGTCTTGAATACTAGGGTTCGGTTTGATCTCCAGGAAAAGAGAGAGAAGTGTAGAGGTAATAGAAGTCATGCGGCTACTTCTATTTTGTGTTCTTCTTAACGTGGATTACTCCATGCATAACTAGGTTTAGTTAATTATTTAAGGTATTTTACCATAATACCCCCTTCACTAAGCCAAACCAATTAAACCATGAAGTCTCAAACCAAATAAACCTTTGGGTCAACCCACTCTCTTTGGGTTCGACCATCTCCCTTATTTTTTTATTTTTAATTAGTTCTACACTATAATAATCCAAATAATAATATCTAAAAGTTCTCCCTAATTTAACTTAAAAATCTCACCTTAGATTAACTTTCCAAGTCCTCCTCCAGTTCACCTTAGTTTTCTCTGGGTTGGACCAAGTCCTCAACCACTGCATATTATTAATAACTATTATTAATAACTCGGTTAGCTTATTTACTACGTATACTTATTTTATTACTAAAATCCGGGATTTTACAGCATCGGTAGTGTGTGCGCCTGATTTCGGTTGCACGACGAAGTGCATGAAAAAATGATGCGTGCCTTGGGATTGTTTGGAGTCGCCACTGCCTGATGGGGTGCAGGCAGACACCTGGGTGCCTAAATTTTTCTATTAAACTGGTCTGCGGCTTTTGAGATTCTAAGCAAGTTCTCGGTTGCGGTCTGGGGAAGTCCGTAGACACCCCAGTCCACCCCGTCAAATGACGGGTCCCATAGGTTTCCCTAGTTTGAGTCAACTTTGGTCTCTCACTCACTTGATTCCTATTCCAGCATGTAATTTGATTAAGTCTGGAGAGATCGCCAAAATGGTGTGGGTTCCTTTACTTGATTTTATCTTCTTAGTTTAAAGTGAAGTGAGTCTGATTTGGTGGGCCCCGTTGGAGGGCCCACGGATCCCTTGGTGGGCCAAGTGTGGCCCACATATTCCTTGGTGGGCCTCAGTCTAGCCTGAGAGGCCTTTTGGGCTTGGTTCAAATGAATTGATTTTATTTTGAAGTTCAAGTTGGATTATTAAGTGATTTCCCTGAAAAGTGGGCCGAATTGCTTTGCGGGCCCCCGAATGGGCCACACAATGGGTAGTCGAATGCTTTATCTTTATCTTTGATTTATTATGCCAAAATGGGACAGGCTTAGGGCTTGGGGCCCTTTACCTGAGCTTGGGCTTGAAAGCCCAAGACTTCTTGGGTTAGGGTTTTGAAACCCTAACATTGCTTGGTTTTGTGGGCTTAGTGGGCCCGATAGGCCCTGCCCTTGGTCTCGGCAAAACCACAATTTTAACTACACATGCATGCCCCACATAGGGCTTGGGTGGGCCTCAAGTAGTCTGGCCCACTCAATCAATTTGGTTAACCTTATTTTAAGCAAAAAAGTAAGTTTCTTAGGCTGGGTGGGCCCCGTTGGAAGGCCCACAGGAAATCAAGTTAGACCGGGTGGTCTGAATCCCATGTTGGGTTTCCGGGTGACCCGGAAACCCTATTGGTTCATTTGGTTCAGTTTGGGAATCCCATCCACATCCAGCAACAATCACCGAAATCACAAGTCACAAAAATATACAAAAATCACAAATCACAAAATATATGGGTCCAAGGGGAGGGACCTGGGGCCCCTGTGGGCGGAGCGAAGCGAAGCGGACCCCACGGGGCGAGGTCCTTCTTCATGCCAAGGAACGAGTTGGATGTATAGTGAACAAAGGGGTTGGGTACGGTATAAGGGTAGTTTCGGGTTTTAAAAAATACAAGTAAATCAGCCTTAAAAAGGGGGTGCGCTGACCTCAGGCGCTCAGCTCAAGGTCAGCGCGACCAAAAACAACAAAAAAACATCCGCGCGTGCGCTCCACACGAGCTCAATGCACCTACTTTACGAAACGCGACTCTTTTTTTTTCTGAAACTCAGAGACTGGCTTGATTTCCAGTCTCTGTAACACCTTCTTGGTGTTCTTGGCCTCCCCAAAATACACTTAAACACAACTCGAAACTAATTTAAGCTACTTCAAATCAGGACTCTAAACTTCATGGAAAACATCCAAATCCGAAAACCAAAACGAAAATGACCAACGAAGGGAACAGGGGGCTTATGTCGGGGTACAACAGATGAAGAGATCATGGGGGAACATGCTCCCCCCTTAGAATCAAACAAGCAGTATCAGTAAACAAAATGCTACAACAGAAGACACCGCAAACATGCCTGAGATAGTCATATTCCTATTTATATTGAACAAAAGGTGCAGGGTACATTACCTTGGTGTTTTCACACCTCTCCATAGTGGGTGAAGCCTCCTTGGAGCACGCGAGCAGCTGCCGGAGCCTCCTTCTTCTTGCACCAATAGTAAGTCTCCTTTGGGTTTGTCGAGGAAGAAGAGGAAATGAAAGGCCGAGGGTGGAAGGGGCTTACTCTGATGTTAGGTGGTTCGAGGAAGCAAGGAGAGGTGAGGGAGGGCTTCGAACCGAGCAAGATATCGGGAAGACAAACCCTCTGTGGGAAGAGCCAACACCGAAGAGAGAGAGCTCTCCGAACGAAGGCTGAGAGCAAAAATCAGAAAAAGCCGAACCATTTGCCAGAGGGTTGCCGCGGCTTTTATAGGAAAAGAAATGGGTGTCCGCCGGGTTTGGCACCAAGCTCGTGCCGAGTAGCTGTCGCTCAGCGCAAGCGACACAATCATTGAAAAACAATAAATGCGGCCGCGGATTTGTTTAAAAAATCTGAAAATTAAGATATAGTCCCTGGGATATTTTGATTTAATATTATTTTATTTAGATATTTTCAGACATTGTCAGATTGGTCCTTTGGATATTTTGAATGTTTGGATATTCACGGATTTGATCCCTGAGATATTTTCCTGCGCAACTTGCCACGTGTGCAACTCTCTGCCACGTGTGTAGTTTTCCAATTTTGCTGCTCGGAAACTTTGATAGCTCATATTTTCTTCATCCGGGATCCGATCTGGGCAAGCTCAATTGCATTAGAATTGTATCGGAGCCCTCTATCCAATGGCATCGAGGTAAGCACCCGGATCAGGGTTTAGCAGAAAGTCAACTTTCGGCTCCCCAAAGTTTGACTGGCCCGTAGAACTTTCATCCGGACTCCGATTCCAGCAAACTCAGTTGCGTTGGAACCATGTCGAGATTCTCTATCCAATGAGATAAAACAAGGTGGCCAATTATCACTTGATCAAAAAGTCAAAAATTGACCCCTCAGGGTTTGAATTTTTGTCTAGGGTTTGCATTTTCAGCACTTCCAGGGGTGAAAAAATAAGGTGCTTACAGGTGGGTCGAGTCTCAATAGGTGCTGTACTGGCCATCCTCAGCAGCTGGTATGTGGCCGGATGTGGACACTCCACCACTCTGTGATCATGCTGGCCACATCTAAAATAGGCACTAGCTGGCGCTACACACGGGCCTGGCAAATGAAATCGGCTGCATCTGGAACATCCCCCAAAGATCCTCCTCTCTCCCTGACCTCCAGATGATCCCGTCCTCCAAGTATCAATCCTCTGTCTCTTGTCCCCATCCAGGACCCTCCTCTGATCCACAAGTCTAGACTGCATCCCCCCACTACTCTACTCGGGTCTCAAGTCTCTGATCTCCCTCTTTGCTCTAAGGGCTCTCCCTACAATATCAGAGTAGTCAGTGCACATCAGCACTGCCACCATGTGCCTAATCTTTGGTCTCAGCCCTTTCTCAAAGTGCTACGTCCTCCTCTGCTCATCGTGGACTACATGGGCAGCAAACCAAGATAAGGCTGCATATCGGGCCTTGTACTACACCATCGTCTGCGTCCCCTAGTAATCTCCATAAATTCCCTCTCCTTCTGTAATCTCACCTTAGAGGAGAAGTACTACTCATAGAACGACTACCAAAACTGAGCCCATGACATCTGTACCCCCTCTGTAGCCCGCCTTCTCAAAGACTACCACCAGTGTTGGGCCTCGCCCTCCAATGTAAAAGTGGTCAATCTCACCTTCTAGTCCTCCAAACAAGCCATAGTGTCAAACATCTGCTCTACTCTCGCCACCCAGCTCTTTGCCTCCATAGGGTCAGGACTCCATAGAATGGTGGGGAAGTCAACTTCCTAAACTGGTCAATGTCCCTTAAGGACAGCTCCTCTCCATTCCTCCACTGCTCTACTGCAACTCCATGACCATTTCGGTGGTCATTACCATTCCCAGTTTGACTCATCCTCTCCTCCCTCTCCATGGCAAGGAGATGACTCAAGGTACCAACAGCCGTCCATATATCTCCCATGTGCTGTGGAACCTCTTGTGGCTGGGCATGTAGCTGCTCCTGAGGTATCTCCTCCTCTGGAGGATCTACAGTCCTCGCTCGTCTGCCTCTGCCTGCCATGTATAGCTGCAAAACATAACACCATATTAGATAGGAACTCTCTCCCTATTTAATGCTTGGATTTGAATATGTGAAAGATATGTATGCCAATGATGCTGATTGTGCTAACATGTTTATAGCGTGTGATAAGGCAGCATTTGGTAAATTTTGCAAGCATGATGGTTACACGTTTAAGAGAAGCAAGTTGTGCGCGCCTACTTGCTCAATGCATGAGTTATTGGTGCATGAGGCACATGGTGGAGGACTAATGGGGCATTTTGTTGTTAGGAAAACCTTAGAGACATTGTTTAAAAACTAGCAAGTGATTTGGAATACTCGCCCAAGTTACTCGGATAGGTCCTGTTGCCAGTTTACTCACCCTCAAAACCATGTAATTTTTTTACTAGGTAGTTTTATATAGTAAATCCCAAAATTTAAACAAGTTTTTCTCTAACTAACCAGGTTTTAGATAAAACCCATTAATATATAATATATTTCTTACATATCTTTTAAGATATTACTTTATTTATATAATAACAAGGCTGGTAACTCGGCCTAGTTATCGGTAATTACTCGGATAGATAAGCTTCCGAGTAACCAGCCCTGTCCGGGTTTTCAAACATTGCTTAGAGATCCTGCATGGGCATTTTTTTTGGCCTAAGAAGAGAAGAGACGTCATTCATGTGTGCAGTAGGTTCATTACATGTAAAAGGGCCAAGTCTAAGGTTTTGCCACATGGGTTGTATACACCCTTAACCCATTCCTAGTGAACCGTGGGTAGACCTATCTATGGACTTTATTATTGTGATGCCTAGGACAAAAAGGGGTAGAGACTCTATTTTTGTAATAGTGGACAGATTCAGTAAAATGGCTCACTTCATTCCATGCCATAAAACAGATGATGCCACGAATATATCTGACTTATTTTCAAGGAAATAGTGCGGCGACATGGTGTACCTAGGAGTATTGTGTCAGATAGGGACGTTAAATTCCTTAGCTATTTTTGGAAAGTTTTGTGGGGTGAGTTAGGCACTAAACTTTTATTTTCCACTACTTGTCACCCACTGACTGATGGACAAGCCGAGGTAGTTAATAGGATTTTAACTAAGCTTTTGCACACTGTTATCCATAAGAATTTGAACAGTTGGGAGGATTGCTTGCCATTCATAGAGTTTGCTTACAATAGAACCATGCATACTACTACTTCTTATTCTCCCTTTGAAATTGTTTATGGCTTTAACCCGCTTACTCCTTTGGATTTGATACCTTTACCTATTGATGAAAGGAGTCGCTTGGATGGGAAAAAGAAAGCAGAATTAGTGAAGTCAATCCGTGAGAGGGTACGGCTTCAGATTGCGAAAAAGAATGAACATTATACTTCCCAAGCCAATAAGGGGCAGAGGCGTGTGACCTTTGAACAAGGAGATTGGGCTTGGGTTCACATACAGAAAGAAAGATTTACAACCCATAGAAGATCCAAATTGCATCCTAGAGGAGATGGACCATTCCAAATCCTTGAGAAAATTAATGATATGCATACAAAGTGAACCTTCCAGGTGAGTATAATGTGTCGGCTTCTTTCAATGTTACTAACCTCTCTCCCTTTGATGCAGGTGATGATTCGAGGTCGAATCCTTCTGAGGAGAGAGGGAATGATGAGTACCATGGTGACCTGGTCATCAAATATCACTTGCATGTTCCGGATGGGCCAATAACAAGGTCAAGAGCAATGAAAATCAAGGAAGCAATGTAAGGACTTATGCAATCTACTTTGTTTTCATTTTTCTTTCCACTTAGTTCACATGAGTCAAGATAAGGAAGGGGTGACCTAGGGTGCTGGGATTTCTTTATTTGTTTTATTTCCATGCATTTAGGATCTTTATCCTAGGCAATTGGATTAGGTTTCATATTTGGAATGGTTTTTCTTTTATTTGCTTTATTCTCTTACCTAGTTGAGATAGGAAAGAATATCAGCCCCGTATAAGGGGACCCTGATAGAGATATGACAGATTTTTGGCTTGAATAAAATTTCTGAATGAGAAAATTGAAATTCTCTTATAGTTCTTGACTGAACTTTGAACTTATCAAAGGAACAATCCTTTGTGGCGTTCTTACTTGCAATCTGGGTTCTTGAAACAAGTCTTCAACAGGTCTAGAATTATTCTCTAGACTTGATCTTTGGCTTTCTTGGGGTGTGTATCAATCTGAATGTGGGTTGAAGGGAATCTCCATAGTTTCACATCACCACCTAAAGATCCATTATGATAAGAAGTCTTACAATATGGTTCAGACGAACTCAGCAAACCTTGCTAGACTTTGAAACTCACTAACTTGTCAAGCTCTTGAAGAACTCTTCAAATCTGCAACCTATAGCACTCCGAAACTTCGAAGATCTCCTCACATGGTCATGCCAAACAATCATGTCTGGTACTGTGGGAACTCCCACGTGCAATCCTTCCCAACCCAAAACTCCAAGACTTTGAACAAGAAAGAATAGAAGAAAGAGATGGCTCAAAGAGAGAAAATATGAATGGAGATTTTCTCTGGAAGAATAGGACATCTAGGGTTTCTAAAATATCTTCAATATGTTTTAGAAATGTCCCCTAATCCTATTTATAGGTTTCTAAGTACTTATAGATAAGATAGAATTCAAATAGGAAATAAAAACCTGGGTTTTTTTAGTTTTCGGAAGTTTTTATGCTTGAGCCTCCGTTGGGTGCCGGACTGGCCTGAAGGCTTATTTCCTAGATTTCACTTTGGGCTAATGTCAGGCTAGAGCCCAGGTTAGGCAAGGAGCTTGTTGAACTTCATGGCTCAAGCGACAAACCAAACCTTCTCTAATGCTACTCTCGGGTTTCTCTGTCTAAATTTTATTTTGTCCTCGCGTTAGAGCTGGGCTCAGGCTTGACTCTAGAACATAGCATTTTCTTCAAGCTAGAGCCAGGCTCGAGTTGCCCTCTAGCCCAAAATACAAAATTGCTTATTTTAACTCCTTTTTCAACCCAGTTTGAATCGTAACTCCTAGAACCTATCCTAAACACTCTAAACCAATTTTTGGCACAGAATTAAGCCAACTTAAAACTCTAATCCTAACAATCTTCAATTACTTTCTCTCCCTTCCTGTCAGTCTTTAATTGATGATCGATTTACCCTTTTTTTAGTTTGATTTTCTTCATATATCATTGACCAAGGGTACATGGACGAGGAGAAGGTGACCAAAACCATGCCAGGGGAGCGTAATTTCATTATCTTAATTTTACAAGTTTCAGCTAAAAGAAAGAAAAAAAAGACTAGCAACGCACAAGTTTACAATATTTTAGCAATCAAATTTTGATCTTCCACCATACCTACACTATAAAACCTTTTGAAATCTGCAAATTCTTACTTCTAATGGCAGTTTCTCACACTAAGGAAACACAGGAAAGCAAATATGAATTAAGAGTAAGGCAATCAAATTTTCCCTTCAAAGTCACTAAAGAGATTTAACTAGGAAGCTCAAGAAATGGGTAGTCAGTATACCCAACAACTGGATCATATGTGTAGAAAGCTTCCCTGTTATACTTGTTGAGAGGGGCATTAAGCTCAAACCGTCTAGGTAAATCTGGGTTAGACAAGAATAGTCGGCCAAACGCAATCAGATCTGCATGACTTCCAGAAATAGCTTTGTTGCCCTTATCCCTATTGTATCCTCCAGCCGCAATAAAAGTCCCCTTGAAGGCTTTTCTCATTGATAGAAGATTAAAAGAAGTTTCTTTCTCTTGCTCTGTATCTATATAAACCCACCTTGGCTCAATCACATGGAGGTATGTAATGCCATATTTATTTACTTCTTTAGCCATATAGACGCCTAGAGCTTCTGGATTTGAGTCAGTTGACTCCGTGATATCGGTGAAGGGAGAAAGCCTCAAACCAACTTTATCAGCTCCAACTTCTTTGACAACTGCTTCAACTATTTCTAATGCAAAGCGGCAACGGTTCTTCAAGCTCCCTCCATACTCATCTGTTCTATCATTTATTTGGTCTTTCATAAATTGCTCCAGTAAATAACCATGTGCACCATGAATCTCAACTCCATCAAAACCTATGCATGGAAAAATTCAATATCAACATGATTGTCATATAGCAAAGCAAATATATGATGCTGACATACTAACAATAGCATGAGATACCTTTGTAACTTTGCTTTCAAATTCAAACGCTATGCAACCACAACTCCAAGTAAACAAGTTATGGTTGCCCTTTTCAATGAGATATATCAATTATTTGGTCTTTCGTAAGGGTAAAATCCTTTTGTTATGAGATTACACAGTTGGATCGCGGATCTATGTATAAAGCCAAGAATGAGGAGGAATATAATACCTTGAGTACAATGGATTCATCACAATAAGTCAATGATGATGATTGGACCACTTACATTAGAGTTGGAAAGTTTACTAGCTAATTAACTCTTTTCATTGCAAGACAAGAAGGATATTTCACACCATTATATGAGTAGACAAGTTGAGAAAATGAAAAAGAAGAGAACTGCTTTGGAATATTGAAAGAGGAGATCTCAAGCAAGGGGATTAATTAGTCTCAGACTGGTTTAATAGTCAAATGAATTCAACATGATGTGATGTAAAAGGAGGAATAGGAGTTCAATAAGGGAGCTGAAGCTATTTATACTCCTGAATAAAAACCTAGCAGTGATTAGGGTAAAAAAAAAAAGCAGCTTGTTGTGGTCTTTAATCATTAATGATGAACAAGATTTAATTTCCTTTGCAAATAAATCACGCATTTGGTATTAGCAATTGCATGTTGAGATTACTTTTTCGAATGGATGACATTGAGGAAATGAGTGATATATGCTTACCAGCTTCAATAGCATTACGTGCAGCTAGTCTATAATCATTGACGATATGAGGAATTTCATCGATTCTTAACCGTCGAGGAGGTGACCAATCTCCTCCACGGAGGCCAGGTGTGATTCCCTTATCCGTACTAGAAATTGGAGCTTGCCCATTAGGTTGAAAGCCTGCAAAACAAATATATATATATATATATACATATATTTGATTAGATTGTAATGACTCAAAAGATAACTAGTCAATATATAACAGGAATGCCACCTTCTACTAGATATCATCCGAGTAATAAGTCTTATTAATGACCAAATTAGAGAGCCAGACTTAATAACTAGAACAAAAGTACAATTAGCAGGCTAAGGATTAGCACTTAATTAGGATGGCACAAATTGTGGTAAGGTCTTGAGAGGGTTGTTTGGTATATTCACAGTAGACACTTAATTGGGTTTGAAACCCTACACACTTGGAGGCTGTTTGGTGTAACTTTTCAAAGTAGAAAAAAAAAATTTCTACTTTGTTTTTATTTTGAAAAGTTGAAAAGTAACTTTGAAAAGCTATATCAAATAGCCTCTTAATGGGCGTATACACATTATAATTAACCACTGTATTTCTATTTTTTTCTATTAAAAATAAGTTAAAATACTGACCAGTATTTGAAACTCGCCCAACGTGCCATAGTTGGCAAAAGAATATACCACCCTTTGCATGAACAGCATCAACTATCGGTTTCCATGCTTTCACCTGCTCCTCTGTCCATATTCCTGGTGTATCTGGATACCTTTAAATTAATAAATTTATGAAAAAGTGAAAAGGCAATTATTGCATAATTAATCGAAATTTTATAATTTCTATTGCATCACAAAGAATCTCTTGATTGTGAGATCTTATTTTGTCTAAATTAGCTAACATGTGCAATCCTTCATCCACCATCTTCAATAATTTGGTCAATGTAACCCTTTAAAGTGTACCTTATATATCCTTTTTTATCTTTCAATAAAGTGATACCTTAGGTTAATAAGGGTTTAAGGAGGGTTTGAACCTTTTCTTCTGCTAAAAGTTTTGTACTACAATTGGTGCTACGTGCACTGACCATCGCAATGTTGCAGAAGAAGCTGACATGCGAGGCAAGCAAATAACTAACAACAAAACTGGGTTTACACTTTGTCTCTCTCTTACACTCTGTTTGTTTCAATGAAAAATAATTTTTGGTAGAAAATATTTTCTAGAAAAAAATTTTCTTGGAAAAAAATTTCTTTTTTTCTATTTTTCAGGCATCTGGATGTGTCAAGAAAGAAAAAAAAATGAGAAAAGTGAATATTGAAATGAAAGTTCAAAAGTTGGGGAAAAAGTGAAATTTTATGATTTATTTTTAATCCTTTAACTATTAAGTATATCATAAAGAGCATGTAACTTATCAAATTTACAAAAATCGACCCAGCTCTTTCTTCCCTTCCTCTGCTGCCGTTTTTGCCTCTTCCCCTTTCTTCTCTTCTTTCCCTTCCTTGCCTTTCTCTTCTTCCTTCTTATACAGTTCCTATTTCACGATCACCGCATGCTTTCCTATTCTCTTGTACACGTATTCAACCAGGTTCGGTGAATCGAAAACGCCTCTCACTGTCACTTGTGAGCTCTTCAGATCTGTATCCGCAGCTTGAACACCTGCTCAACGACAACTAAACGTCATCCATTTACAGAGTGCAGTGACGGTACTGGCCATCCTCACCATCTCCTTCGCCTCCTCACTACCCGAATGTCTTCTCGATCCCACGGTTCCAAGGCGACAAATCCTTTGAAGGTTTCAATATCAGCTAGAAACTCGATGTTGCGAAGCCCCTTATAATGCCAAGCTTCAAGAGGCTTCATTATCAGTTGGAAACGGGAGTTGTAATTCAACTCGACCGGGCGAAGCTCTTGTCCGCAAAATAAATTCCGCGGAAGTTATTTTCCTCTGTTTTTGAGATTTTATGAAAATATTTTACTGTTTTCATATTTTCCTGTAATACAAACACCCGGACAATTTAAACTTTCTGGAAAAAAAAATTTTCCCCCCAATTTCCTGTGAAATAAACACAGCCTTAGATTCTTTGGATGATCTCCATCATCATGATTTAGAACTCCCCCAAATTACAGTTTTCACAGAATTAAAGAAGAAAGAGACCCATAAATTTGATTTTAACTATTGGATGACTAGTCATGTTATAAGCTTGACAATAATAACAACTCGTGTTCTACATAGATTTTATCCCAACCTTGCCACTTCTTTCTCAAAAAGCACATCATGTTCTTGTTCTCTCTTTTTTGAGTTCATAGATATAAATATCAAGACGCTGTTGGCTTAGTGATGAACTGATGATATCAAGGAAATAAGATCTAAACACGTACCCTCGAGAAGTTTCAGAAACACAAGCGGCTTCTGCAATGAGGAGGCCTCCCTCTGTTGTGCGCTGAGAGTAGTATAAGGCAGCATGAGGTTGAGGAATGTTGTTGTAAGATCTTTTTCTTGTCAATGGTGCCAGAACTATTCTGCAATTAAAAAGATAACCCAAATCATTAAACCAAATCTGAACTCTTAATCTTTCATTAAGGCTAGCCATGGAGCAACCCAGATACTGTTGGTATTAAAAGAAGGATCGAATTAAATTAGTAGGTGGATGAAGAAAACCTGTGAGAAAGATCGAATTTCCCCATCTTGTATGGAGTAAGCAGAGGAATGATGGAAGCCATCTTCTCAGCTCTCACTTTCCCTTCTTTTCTATAACTCAAAATAGAGTCTATAATCAAGCTCAAATTAGTGAGGAGGGAAAAAGCCAGTTTTGCAATCTAGAGCCAGTTGCAGAGGCATGAAGGTCAACTCTAATGATTGTTGAGTTGGGACCCATCACCCAAAGTGATTGCTTGAAAAAGTTCGTTCTGCCTACTTCTGTGATAGGTGAAGAGAGCCGTGAGAGTTACGGTGGAGAAATTTTGCAGTCGCAAAAGACAGAAGAAAGACCCCAAAATCTTGGGTTGCAACCACATGCTCAGATCTTGAGCATCCACGGTCAGATCTAGCTCAAATTTTGACAGGAAGTCCCATGACATTAGGATTAAGGTTAATCTATTTGAGTCCATGATTACTGGACAGATCATTTTAGTTTTCGCCATAGGTCTAAACTTTCTGGTCGGTCGGCGCACAAATGGGATTTAGTTTCCATCTTCTTATCATGAACAGATTTGGCATTACTATATTCTTTATTTACCCTAATGGCAAGATATTTTTGAAGCTACTTCAGTCTTTAACATGATCCTAATTGCTCTGTTATCTCCATTTTCAAGTTTCAATTGAGAATCAAGATTTTCTCTGAAAATCAGTTTACGTTTATCACTGATACCCAATCATTCACTTATTTTGTGAAATTCAAAGGAATATGATTGTTTAAAATTCTTTTCCATGGTGGTTTCAGAATGCTTGTAAAAGGCCTCGGTTTGGAAGGTCATTCTTTCTTCATTTTAAGGAGGCTGAAAATTTTTCATATCTAGTAATGAAATCCTTGAATTTCCATGTTAAAATATTTTTGCATGCAATGTTTTAGCTCAAGTTGTATAATGTTCAGAAGCTCTTCCATATTTATACGTCTTTGATTCAGTAAATATTTTGCTTTAAGGGTGAGCAGTGGAGCTTGATAGGTTATAAATAACATAACCCAGTCCAGTTTCACTGGGTGGTAATAGGTTGTATTATGCTTACAGCACACAAGCTTATAACTTTTATTTCAACAATCAAATTAAATCTTGCACCATATTTAATCCATGAAACCATTTGCAATCTGTAAATTCGTCCTCGTAATGGCACTTTCACACACTCCGGAAACACAGTAACGAAAATATAAACTAAGATGATAGCAACCAAATTGTCCCAATAAACTCAGGAAGAGAATTATGCTGGAACTTCAAGAAATGGGTAGTCAGTATACCCAACAACAGGATCAGATGTGTAGAAAGTTTTCCTGTCATACTTGTTGAGAGGGGCATTAAGCTCAAATCGACTACGTAGATCTGGATTAGCCAAGAACAGGCGGCCAAATGAAATCAGATCTGCACATCTTTCAGCAATAGCTTTGTTACCCCTTTCCTTATTGTATCCTCCAGCCGCGATGAAAGTCCCCTTAAAGGCCTTCCTCATTGGTAGAAGACTATAAGAAGTTTCTTTTTCATGATCATGCCCAGGAGCTGCTAACCTTGGCTCAATCATATGGAGGTAATTTATGCCATATTTATTTACTTCTTCAGCCATATAGACACCTAGAGCTTCTGGATTTGAATCAATTGACTCCATGTATTCCGAAAAGGGAGAAAGCCTCAAACCAACTTTATGCGCTCCAACTTCTTCAACAACAGCTTCCACTATTTCTAAAGCGAAGCAGCAACGGTTCTTCAAGCTCCCTCCATACTCATCCGTTCTATCATTTACTTGGTCTTTCATGAACTGCTCTATTATATAACCATTTGCACCATGAATCTCAACTCCATCAAAACCTGCAGATGGAATTATATCAATTTCAAACAAGATTGTCATATAATAAAAGCTATAGTTGTAGTAAAAAAAAACTAAAATTTGATGAGCTTATATAAGAGATGCCACCAAATTATTTGGACAAAAATAGGTTATTTTGTCATCTAAACTATTTACAAATACATTTGATAATTTGTAAGAATTAATTTTCATGGAGTATTTATCTTAACATTAGGTGTTGCAGCATGAATTCAACTCCATCAAGTCCTATATGTGGGAAGACATTACTGAAAGTTGTTAAAAGTTCTTTCTCAAATTCTTTATAAGCCCAATATTGTATTCCATTCATGATTTCCTTTTTCCTATTTGCATTAGATTGATTTTATTCTTCTTAGTGGAAATATAATAATACGGATTCCAAATTATATGGATTCCAAAGAATGGGGAGAAATATAATAAATAGATTAAGTGTGGGCAAAATGGATCCATTACAACAAGTTAGAGATGATGATTCAACCATCTACATCAGAGTTGGAGAGTTTACTGGCTAATCAAGACTCTTGACTAAAAAGCTATAAAGGGTCTCATTGAAAGACAAGAAGGAGATTCTACAACAAGATGTGATGTTAAAGAGGAATTTGAGTTTAATTAGAGAGCTGAAGTTTCATATGCTCATGAATGAATCCAAAACATTGCAGTGATTAGGGTTAACAGATATCAGCCCTGATGTAGTCTCCAATCATGAATCATGAACAAGATTTAATTGATGATTAAGGATGCCCTAAAAATACTACGAATTTCAAATGGCTAATGATATTGAGAAAATATCGAGTGATTTTAATTAATGCTTACCAGCTTGAATAGCATTACGTGCAGCAAGTCTAAAATCATTCACAATATGAGGAATTTCATCAATTCTTAACCGTCGAGGAGGTGACCGATCTTCTCCACCCAGGCCAGGCGTGATTCCCTTATTCGTACAAGAAATCGGAGCTTGCCCATTAGGTTGAAATCCTGCAAAAAAAAGATTCAAGGCTTTGAAATTAGGGTTGTTAAATTTATTTATTTTTAGTGAAAATTAATTGAAATACGGACCAGTATTTGAAACTCGGCCTACATGATAGATTTGGCAAAAGAATAAACCACCCTTTGCATGAACAGCATCTACTATTGGTTTCCATGCTTTCACCTGCTCCTCTGTCCATATTCCTGGGGTATCTGGGTACCTTGAATAAATAGATTTATGAAAAAAGAAAAAGGCAATTATTACATAAATTAATCCAAATTTTGAAATTTTAGATTGTAACATAAAGAAGCCACTAATGGTGAGATAAAATCTGATTATCTCTAAATTAGCTAACATGTGCAGTCGAGATAATATTCATTTTTTTTCTCAGGAAACTACAAAATAATTGTATTAAAGCGGGACGAAATCATCTGTGACATTGCCAGTGTTTTTTTTATGTTCTTCAATGTCAAAACACACTTTCACATTGATAAACACAGGCTGTGAGATGCAAGTAGCAGCATGCCAGCATCTCACAACCGCTGTAGTTTTTGCCGCAGGCTCCTGTAAATGTGTTTCATCTGAAGCGCTTTAGTCAGTGCTACCATGCTACCACCACCTAGGATGGGGTTATTGGGTGTGGGCCTCCTATTGACAAAGGCATCCATAACTTGAAATCTATTGGCATGAGCATCCATGACTTGAAATCTGCTGGAGCCCTTGGCTAGAACACCTGCTAGTCCAATGGTGAAATGCGTGTCCACATTGGTGCATGAAACCTATGTGTACACAACCTCAATCGTTGGACCAGCAGATATTCCAACGTGAGGGACCAGCTGATATGGTCTCGGCATCATCCATCCATTTCACTCTTGTACCATGGAGTGGCACCAAAGGAAACAGTCTCACATCCTGCGGCAAACAATTTCACTCCTATTAAAGTAGGGACACGCGCGGTTGTGCGCACATCCCCTTGCCGCGGGCACAACACTGAAATGCGGGTATGTGGTTTTTGGAGTCACCATTGTTCATTGTTAAAGGATGTGAACAGTCACCCGAAAAAAATTTTTGATTTAAATTTAAGCGCATGGTCTATCCAAAGATTTTGGATAAGTGGTTCAGTTGTAACCCAAGGAAGTCCGTAGACACTTCGAGTTACCCAGCTAGGTAGACTCAATTAACTTGTGTGCGGGTTTCCCTAAAATTGGGCCTGTTTAGGCCCATAGCAATAAAAAAACACTCTAATAACATGAAATCAAAACAATGGGTCTTTTGGATTTTCTTTATATGGACTCATTAGAAAGCCCATGAGGGTTTGTTATCACTTAGGCCCATCTAAAGGCCCAATTTCTTTTCAAGGGCAAAAAATTAAATTTGTGATGCAAATTTCACAAAAGTCATTGGTTTATCTTGTAGAGGGCTCAAAATGGTAAATACCACAAAAGATTGCACTCAAAAAGCTACTAGGGGAAGGAAATAGTGCAGAATATAGAGACAAGGGACAATTTGAAATGGAAGTTCAAAATATAAGAGAAAAGAAAAAATGTGAAAATTTCTTTTGTACCCTTGATTCTTATGAACATCAAAAACCCCACATGTGTTTATCAAATTTACAAAAGGCATGCCCTCACCTATAATCGGAGTGGGCATCGTCTACAGCGGGGGCTGTAGACAGCCCCTCACATGTATGGTGTGGGGCCCCCCAAATGAATGGTGGGGCTCACACCGAATGTGAGGGGCTGTTTACAGCCCCCACTGTAGAGGATGTATGCTCCTATAATCGACCATGTTTGGATTTTTAAAAACTAAAGTTGATATTTTAGCAACTACAAATCCAAAAAGAAACTTGGGAACGAATCTAAATGACACAAAGTGAACTTGAGAGTCCCTGTTTTTTTCCTTTTTGTTGAACAACAAAGTTCATCCATGGTTCGAACCATGGTTGAACAGCAAGGTTCAGCCACAGCCGAACCTTCGCGATAGTGCTTTTCACTTTAGTCCAAACATTGCAGTCCGAATGATAAGATTTCAGAGAAGCATTACAGCGGTAATGCAACGGGGTGAGCTAGCTCTTCCCTGTATATAGTGGCGGATTATTTTTTAATTAAAAATATATATATATTTTATATGTTTTAATTAAAATTTATGTTTTAACCCCCCCAACTCATTGAAATTTCTATATTTCATCAGAACCCCCTCTAAAATTTCTGGTTTGTCCCCCCAACTCATTGAAATTTATATATTTCATGAGAAGTGTTAATTGAAAATTTTTTTGCCCCCTCAGATTTGGAGTCCTGGTTCCGCCACTCCCTGTATATCAACTGAAACCACAAATAGTATGCCATTGGAGGGTTTGGTAAGTGGATCATTAAGCACTTGAAATCTGCTGGAAGATCTATTGGTCTAAGGGTGAAGTATGTGTCCATATAGGTACATGAAGCTTATATGTACACATCCTCCACCGTTGGACCGGCAGATGTTGTAGCATGAGTGACCAGCTGATATGGTCTCATCACTAAGAATCTAAAGTGAGGTTAGCTAGAGCATTAGGTACATGATTGGCCTCACGATACATATGTCATATCACTATGACAGAACAAAGTGGCCAAATAATGTTTAATGAAATAGGTCAGACGTTGAATTCGCCACTACATATTAATCACCAAAGAGACTGGGTACCTTCTATTTTACATATTTTTATAGACAATAATATAGAAAATAAAATTCAAAAATCTGTGGAGAAATTCTCTCCTTTTGAGTTCATAGACATAAATATCAAGCTTATGTTGGCTTAGGGAATTGATATATAGTTAGGAAGCTAGTAACCTTCAAAATACATACCCTCGAGAAGTTTCAGAAACATTAGTGGCTTCTGTAATGAGGAAGCCTCCCTCTGTTGTGCGCTGAGAGTAGTACAAGACAGCATGAGGTTGAGGAATGTTGTTGTAAGATCTGTTTCTTGTCAATGGTGCCAGAACTATTCTGCAATTAAAAAGATAACCCAAATCATTAAACCAAATCTGAACTCTTCTTTAAGGCTAGCCATGGAGCAACCCAGATACTGTTGGTATTGAAAGAAGGATCAAATTAAATTAGTGGGTGGATGAAGAAAACCTGTGAGAAAGATCGAATTTCCCCATCTTGTATGGATTGAGCAGAGGAATTCTGGAAGCCATCTCCGTTCTTCTCTGCTCTGCTCTCATTTCCCCTTCTTTATCTATCTTCCCATTCAATCTCAGGACCAAAATTTTATAATCATTTGTGGACTAATTCCGCACTTTGAGGCAATTAAAGAAACAGAGTTGAGTTGGAGACTAGTGCAATTGATTATTTTATGGGGAAAATTATGAATAAAATTCTTCTTTCCAGAAAGTGAGCTCATGTTCCATGTAATGTATGCTTGTATCCCATATACAATGAGCTCATGTCCAAAGTAAGTTGATTGTATTCCACATAGCTGCAGCAAAGTGACATTGTAGTTTAATTTTTTTTTAAAAGTGATCTTTTTCTAGAAATAAGTTTTTGATAGGTCGCTTTCATTTTTTGGTAAACTTGATAGATCGCTTTCATAATCTTAGCCAAAAATGACCCTTATTCATAATTTACCCTTATTTATTGATACCATGGAATAATGATAGCGGACGCGTAAGCTGGATCTTTGAGTGATCCTAGACCATGATTAAAGAGACAGAAACAGTACCTACATACTCTTTTTTTTTTTTTTTTCTCTAAAGAACAAAATCACTTTCTGCTTTTTTTTTATAAAACTTGTTATTAAACATTATATTCACTTTTACGTGAACAAATTAATTACTTTAGAAAAAAAAAAAAACCTATTCAATATTAATAAATATATCAAAATCCTTGTATGATGACCTCAACAATGATGCCAGTAACTTGCTACACATAAATCAACATGTGAGTATCAGATTTTGAGGGATATACAAAAAAATGCCTTCTTGAAATGCTAAGGTATTTTTAAAATTTTGGAAATTAAACCAAAAACTCATTTATATCAAAAGGATTTAAACCTTGTATGGACAAGCTAGTAAAAGGTGCTCGTTCATAATATACACGTGATTGCTATGTCAACAATCATCTACAACAAATGAACGAGCACCTTTATGGGCTCATCCGCAAATGACACTACAAAAAGGCAGGGTTTTAGCGGCGGGCCAAGACCGCCGCTAAAACCCAGAAGCCCGCTGCTAAAACAAATCACGAACGACGGCTGTCCGCTGGTAATTGTTCAGTCGCTAATTCCTTTAGCAGCGGGCCACGCATTCTTCTAGAAGCGGTCAGGCCCGCCGGTACAGGTTACCTTTTAAAAAAAAATTAATAATAATAATAAAACTACAGATTCTCGTCCCCTCCCCTGCCCATTGCCCTACTGCCCCTGCCCGTTGCCCTCCCCTGCCCATTGCCCTGCTGCCCCTGCCCGTTGCCCTGTTGCCCCCTGCCCACCTGCTCTGCCCAGCCCAAACAACTCAAGCAAAGAAAATTCTGAGCATATATAATGACATTAAAATACAACCATGCGGACTAATAATGGCAACAGCTAGTGCTTGTTCAAAGAAAATACTGGGCTTACTATGAATATTCCCATGAATAATTAATAGAAAAATTCATAATATGCAAAGAACACGATATATTCTTCACCATCAGCCATTGCCAAGCCCCTATTAAATTGACCCAAACATCAGCCCCTGCACTTTTTGCTGCCATTACCCTATTACCTGCAGAATATAATTACATCAAATGAATTAGTGTAACTAACAATTTTTTAGCTGTTGACATAGACAAGTGGCCTATCCTAAACCAAAAGATCAACAAGACTATCGAAGAGTTCTCTAAACTAAATTCGAGCATGACTACCATACATTGAAAGAATACCAACCATTAGTGGTTATGGATAATAAATCATAAAGTCCATAAGAGTTCTCTAAATTTATATTTGGGGAACATCATAAGTTCTCACCTTGATATTAATCAAAACCAAATGCCTTATTCCCAACGCGTTGAGGTCAGTAACATGAATTCTGTTCATCCCAATTCAGCAGTGAGAAAAATTATTAGAGTGGAAGGAGACAAGGATCAAATAATAATGCCTTACTAATATCACCAATGCTTCAATCCAAGCTGGTGCTGAAAGGTGAGCATCTGCACAAAACAATAGTGGAAATTTTTGAATTTGTAATCTTTTTTTTATTCTAGAAAAGCACTAAACAAGCTTTAATATTAAAGCTAGTTGCAGCCTGCATACCTAAAGCCTGCAGAGAGGTAAATGCTGTTGAGCACTACAAGCATGTGAAAAAGAACACAACCATACTAACTGACACTTCGATGATAACAGGTAACAGCTTGTTAATCTGAAATAAAGATCAATTTCAAACCTTTTGCAATTAATAATTTAGATTCTACTCTCCTGAATTTTCCTTCCACGACCAATTGAACCAGCCAAAATGCAATGATTGCCTTAAGACCCTTCAACAACGTCAGCCCCGAAAGAGGTCTCAATTTAATCCCCGTCAGCCTTCCATGGAGGGGCATCATTCATTCATATATACAAGAAAGCCCCATTGAAAACAATTCTATTATGCAAGTCCATGCTATAATGAAGACACAACATAAATCCAATCCAGGTCTAAAGGCCTTCCAAGCATAGAATGTATGGTTCATTTAGAGCACAAAATCAGTAATAGCAGTATAGCAGTACTAACAGAGTCAAGTGGCAGTCGGTCTCAAGGATACTACATCATTTCCACTTTTTAAACTTGCCTCCAAACCTCAATAGACAACTATTCTCAAATTGTCAACCCAAACAAACAAAGCCACCTCCACTTAATGATACTAATAACTAAAATAATGATAGACAAGCAAATAATGCCTCTCTGTAACTTAAACACCAGGGAAAAAAAACTATGATAAAGCTTACCAGCACAACTGATCCCCACGGGCTATAGGGAGCAGCAGATGGTGATAAAAATCATGAAGCAGACTAGAAATGTTTGTTTAATTGAAATGACTTTCTCGGTTGTTTTCCTGTCAAACGTCGAGTAAGAGTAGAATGAAGAACAAAGAAGCTTTGACATCCATCACAAGTGTAACCCACAAATAACACTAAAGCAGGTTTATGCATATTCCTTTCCACTGTAACTCCTGCATATTAGGTAAAAAGAAGTGATGATCAGGGATTCAAACATAGGGCTTTCGGAGAACTTAGAACAGAAAAAATATTTTAAAAAAATTTGAGAACAAGTGAAGCATTTGATGAAGAGAGCCCCATAGAAAGATTAAAAAGGAAAAAAACAAAACACAGAGAGAGAGAGAGAAAAGAGAAGAATATTTGGAGAAAGATGAAGAAAACATCAAAAGCACAAAGTAGATTTACTTCAGTCATGGTAATCGTTACATGCAAACAACACTTCGGCTAATGCAACCAGTTGTAATCGTTAAACTCCACTTTTTCTTAAATCTAGAATAACTTCAAAAGGGCAAAAAGGGTCACCGATTTCCAGAATCCAAGGCCGTAATCAGCTAGGAAGAAATCAGAGACGCTATTAAACCTCCACAAATCTGCAGAGAAACCTCAAAGAAATACACATTCACCGATCCCAAATGAAATTTGAGAACACGTCGACGAATAAAAAGGGAAGAGAAAGAGAAAAACGGGAGGAAACACGGAGTAGAAACATAGGGCTTTTATTACTGTAAGAGAATGAAATCGAAATCTTATAAGACATGGATAGACCTGTAATAGTCCTAGATCTCAAACATCGAGGCAGAGGAATTTCGCACAGCAAGCATGGCGTGCTGTGCGAAATCTGTAAAAGGATAAAACAGTAAAGAGAGAGAAGGGAGAGAGAGAAGAGAGGGGGTTTCTAGGAAAGAGGCGGAAGCTAGGTAGAGAGAAGCGGAGAAGCGATGGAGAAAGGCCTTTGAGAGAGAGAGAGAGAGAGAGAGAGAGAGAGAGAGAGAGAGAAAGAGGTGACTGACGTACCTTGCGAACGAAGAAGCACAGATTGGCGGCAAACAAAGGCTAGGGTTTTTCAAAAGGTTTCTCTGAAGAGAAGAATTAGAATCAAATTAAATCTAAAAGCAAGAATCAAAGAGAAACTCCAGAGAGAGCACCATTGGGATCCGAAGAAATACCTCCATCAAGTTGCAAAGCTTGATTTGTTTCCTCCTCAAACGCTCTCTGAGCAACTGTCTTCAGATCTGCAATGGCTCTCAACAATGTCTCACTTTCCTAAGAAGAAAAATGAAGAAGGGAAGAAGATGGATGAGGATTCATAGAAAGGTGGAATTGAGAGAAACGAGATGCTAAACCTAATGGATATCTGAAATTTTACCTCATCTTCATCACCTGTTGGCTTCAAGTAGCAATTTTAGAGCAATGTCAGTAACGAAAGCATCAATGTCACTTTGGCACAACGAAGATCAATCTGCAATTTCAAGACGAATTTGTGCGAGAGAGAAGGAATTGCAGAGGTGTAGAGATCGAAGAGACAAGAGAGCTATGGAGAAAGGACCGGTGAGGTCTAGGTAGATAAAAAGGATATGCGACTTTTAGTGGCGGTCTATAAAAAACCGCTGCAAAAAGTTATTTATCTCCCGCCGCTAAATCACCATTTTTTTGTAGTGTGATTTAAATCCATAACAAAACATTTCAGTAACATTGTAATGGGTGATGGCTCCTTAGCTTAAGTTCACATATATATATATATATACTAAGGGCTGCACGCGTTACGCGCGTAGAAAACATGGGTCCACTAAGTGTGAGACATGGGAAAAATCACCGGAATGATCATCCCTCCGTCAACACACGGGCTCAACGCAAAAGTTGGGAGAGTCGCCACCATTCATGATTTTGAGGTGAGAATGGACACCAAAAGATTCAAAAATAAGCAAAAAAGAGACAAAAGAAACATTCTAGGATAAAAATAATCCTACTTGAAAATCAAATCCAGAGATGGGTAAGGGGATTAGATTATGAACGGGGGAAGGTGTTAGGCACCCCCATTCATCCACACGAAGTGGTTGCCAAGTGTATGTTCATGCTAAAAAGAAAATAAGAAGCTTGCTAAAAATCATAAAAAAGCCTTGAAAAAGGAACAAGTGTATGATATATTCACATGAAGATCTAAATAGATTTTAGATCCTCTCTTATGTCAATATCATTTCTGGAATATCTCAAAAGATAGAAATCCAAATCTCAAGTTGCTTAAAACCAAGTTAAATCAAATCCGGAAAATTCGGTAAAAAGTATGCCATTTGCCTTGAAATCATTCAAATCCAACTCTAAATTGAACCAAACCAAATCCATTTGAAAGATTAGGGTAAATAAGAGTCTAATACAAAATTTCACTTCATTCCGATGAAAAATCTAGGAGTTATGCTCCTTTGAAGTTGCTGCTGGGGATTTTTAAAAGTGGTAAGTGGGCAACTTTGGAAAATTGTCTAGAAAAATCCACTAAATAAAAGTCCACGAAATTTGGTGTGATTGAATTCTGTATGGCCATCTTTCCAGAGAAACTAGCCTCAGACAAAAATCCCTTCGGATGTGCCTTGGGTGGTTTCCCGAACAGGCCCCGAAGATCACAGATTTACCCAGAAAAGTACAAATAAACAGTTCTGAGTAAATCGGCTACCAATAATTCAAATGGAATCCAAAATTATGAAACCAACTGGATTTGAAAATAGACTCATAAAAGAGTACTCAGAAACAAAAATCACTCGAATCGGAGTTAAAACGAACACATGGCAGTCCGTCGAAGTGACAAGTTCTGCATTTGAACCTGAACTGTCCACTTAACTTCGACAGAGAGGTGTCAAAAATCCGTTGGATAGGAATTTATGAAATTTGGTGGACATAAACTAGACAGCATCACCTTTCCCATGATTCTAGAATCGCTCCAAAATTCATCCGGACAATGAAGTTATGAGCGTCCGAAGTAAGGGTACAGGTGCTGTCCAGTTAGGCCATTTTTGAAGAAAATCAAATCCGAAAATTTATAAAGTGTGTGAGATTCGTGTGAGATGAATCCAAAACTTTTGAAAAACATTAAGAAACACTCCAGAATTTGATTGAGGCCATTTATTGGAGATTTATCACAATGAATGTAATAAATCCCCAAATGTGAGCCTATTCACCAAAAAAGTGTAATATGTGTGCAAGAGTGAAAAACCAAGTAAGATTAATACAACCACATATCATGCATCTAGATTCAACAAGATAGGTTCTAGCATAGCCTAGGGTTCCGTTCCATTATCGTTTCCCTCTGTTCTCTCTCCCTGTTAAACACGGTTCTTCGAGATAATCAAGGGTACTTTGATTATAGAACGGTTTTCAATCATTCAAAAGCCTTATGCTACATGGGTTCTAGCACTAGGGTCAATCCCCAGTCTCGTTTCTCCTAGATCCGCCTTCACGTTTTACGGCTAGGGGAGTCTTGAGATACTTTGAGTCGGGGAAGGATTTCCACACACAAAGAAGGCTTTACACTACAGAAAGGTAGAAGAAGAGTTCTAAATCTAGGAATGTAAAGACAGAAAATAAAAGAAAAGTTTGAGGCTTACCTGGATTCTGGAAGCACTCCCGTAGCGATTTCCTTCTTCTCTTGGAGTTCTTCTTTGCGAGAATTCAAAACAAGAGTTGGTTTCCATTTGCTTGAAGAGGAGCCTCCTATTTATAGGCAAAGGCTAGGGTTAGGGTTGGTGAGAATGGTAGACACAACATAATGTCTATAGCCCACCAACCTTAACCCTAAGGCTATTTCCGAGATTTCCCCTCATTTAATGAGGGATATGATGGTAAAAGTGAAAAGCTCTCGGAAAACCCTAATTTTGAGCAAAACTAGCGTATCCGGCATGTCAGGCCGGATACACAAGTACCTTAATGTATCCGGTTTATGATGCCGGATACACTGAGGTCTACTTGTATCCGGCATTGTCCACCGGATACAAAGAAGGACACTTGTATCCGGCCTGAGTTGCCGGATACAAGGAAAAAAGCCTTTTTTTTCGAATTTTAACACAGGCAATACTTATTTACATGTAATATCGTTTAAGTAAATGTCCTCGTATTTTTTAATCTCCATTTACTTAAGATATTACATGTAAATAAGCAAACACCCCCCATTTGAATCTATTAAAAATAGTTCCAGACCCAAATTCCAAGTGAATAAAAAGTCAACTTTCCAGTTCTAGGCAAATTTCCGATTTTTCAGGCCTGGAAAAAAAGTTCAATATGTTAAAACCCTGGTATTCGTCAAGATTTAAAATCTCAAAAAATTCATTTATGCAATAACATTGCTAAAAACCTGATTACCGGGAAAAATTATCTTGAAATCTTACTTTAAAAAATATTTCATTTTCTGGGGTCAAAAGTCAACAAAATTTAACCGGAAAAAGTTTGACTTTGCACAAAAGATAGAATTTGGGCCTTTTCCTTTTCCGTTTTGGATTCAAATGGGTTAAGTATCTCAAATCCAATGCAAAGAACTGAAAATTCCAATAAAATATTTCTCTCCTTCAAGATTTATCAAAAATCGTGCAATTTTGGGGTGTCTACACTAAGATAAACAGTTCAAGGTAGTTACAACATATTTAAAATAGTGGAGGATTGTTTTGTTTGAGGAGGGCAATGTTTGGAAAAAGAAAAGGGGGGCCAAAATCTGGAGGGAATATTCCCCCCTCTTCTCTTTATTAATAGTATAGATATATATATATATATACTAGCCTAGTGCACGTGTAATATAGCATGTACGAAAAAATAAGTAGACTGAGAGAGGAATGGTTTTGCAACCGATTATTAAGTTTATAAAAAATTGAGACAGTTTTGACTATTATAACCTTTTATTAATGAATCTTCACAATGATGTATAAGAGCTGTTTTGGAAACTTGCACATTTTGGTGGTGCAATTCCCAAAGAGGCACCTCCCTCTATATATATATATATATATATATATATATATATATATATATATAATCTTAGATATTAACCTCTTATATAAGTACTAAGGCTACGCACTAAACTCCATAAATAGTGATCAAGGCAATTTTTTGAATATCTACAATGAATTATTTAAATGAAGGTCAAGGCCCACACTCAAACAAATAAAATGTCTCCACTTACTGCAATTATTGGCGAGTTATGTCGCTAATATAAAGCAATAAAAAATAATAAAATAAGTAATATCTGAAAGGAAAGAAGAATGGGAAATTATGAAAAATGGTCGCTTTTTAAAAATATTTATAAAAACAGTCCACTAAGATGCTGAATTGCAGAAAGGGCCACTTTTTTGTTGATAATTACAAAAAAATCCATCAAAATTAAAATACAGGATCACTTTTAAAAAATAATTAAATTTAAGGATCACTTTACTCTGTAACGCGTCTTATACATGGGACACAAGCTTCTTACTAGGACTGCAACTTGGGTCGATTGAAACCGAAACCGAACCGATCCAACCTGACTTTGGGTCGGTTTGGTTTGGGTTATATAGTCTTTGGGTAGGTTTTGGTTCTAAAAATAAAGAACAAAATTTGTTTGGTTCGGTTTTGGGTTGAAGGCTCGGGTTAACCAAACTAAACCGAAAACCAAACCGAATTTCCTAAGTGTAAAACCGAACCGAAGCAAACTGAACCAAATTGAAATATAATAATATATATAAAATATACAGTAGATAAAGTTATAATAATAAAATATAACTTATAAATTATAAGTTATAAAATAATGAATAAGATTATTATTTTATAAATCTTTGTGGTTAATTACTAAATTGATTCATGAGCTCAAAAGTACGATCCAAAACAATTAACATATAACTTGGGATTCTAAAATCTTTGCTCCATCTTATGTATGCATGTGAACTACTTAAGAGATTGGACCGCATGTAATTGATGATCCTTTAAATTTGTTGTGTGTATTCTTTAAATCTTTTTTTTTTTTTTGTGGGCAAAAGTGGGAATCTCTCTCTTGATAACAAATTTTAAGTATAGGAAAATGACAGAAACCGAACCGAATTTTGCAATTCAGTTTGGGTTGGGTTACGGCTTTTCTTTAAATAATCAGTTCGGTTTTCAGTTTGGGTATTTCGGTTCTGAGGTCGGTTCGGTTTGATTTTGGGCCGGCCATCAATAACCTTGGTTTGGTCTTAGGTTGAGGCCAACCTGAACCAAACCGCATCGAGTTGCAGCCCTACTTCTTACATGAAACACAAGCGCATCTTACATGGGAGACAAACGCTGCCTACGTGAGATACGAGTGCATCATAAGCGAACACCTATAATTAAATGACACTAATTTTTTTTAATTCTTTTTGAAAAGTGACCTTTTTGGTCAATTATTTTTTAAAAGTGATCTATTTCTGTAATTTGGCATCTCAGTGGACTGTAATAATAATTATGTTTGAAAAGTTATCCTTTTTCATAATTTTCCCAAGAAAAAGTACACTTGAGTGTCTGAAAACTAATTCCCCTCCAAAAATTTTTGAAATTATGTTAAGCTCTGTTGTTGGGGTTTTAAAGTTAACAATGTTAAAAAAATAATAATAATTTGACTCCCGCTTAAATGTTTGAATGTCTAGAACCTTTGCACAAACTTTTCAAAAATAATATGAAGGCACATTTGAATACTTAGAACCTAGACTATGTAGACATTAATCTCTTTATATAAGGACTAAGTTCAAGCACTAAAATCTTTACATAGTGGTCAAGGTAAATTTTTAAATGTATATACCTAGACAATTACTTAATTAAAAAAATATCAGAGCACTCACTCAAATAAATAAGTTCCTTCATTGGTTGGTGAGCTGGGTCGCTCATGTAAAGAAATAAAAAATAAGGAATAGTATTTAAATAGAAGAAGAAAAAATTGTACTTTACTCCCTTCTAGTTTCTTAACACCTTTAAAATAATCCCCTCATAATTCTGAAATGACATTAACCTCCCTTGTTAGGGATTCAAAGCTAATTGTGGTAACAAAAATATTAATTTGACTTCTCTATCTCTCAAATTGAGATCATCTACTATTGAGCTTCTGTAATAGGGCTCGATAGTATCCAACAATTGCCTACTTAGGGGGCGTAATTCGGTCGGTTTGGTTTGGTTTTTATGCCAAAACTAAGCCAAACTAAATTATGTTGAATCAAACCCAAAAACAAACCAAACCGAATTTCAACTAAAAATTATAAACCTAAAAACAAACCGAAATAAATTGATTAAACCATAAAGCAAACTGAAAACCGAAATTATAATATTTTTACAAGTTTATTGTCAATAGAATACAAATTTTAACAATATCGTTTACTAGAAAATAGAAGTGGCATTTCTATAGCTTACATTAACATAGAAATTCATTCACATACATAATAAAAACATATCTCATTTTCATAACTAACATCAATATGAAATAACCTCTTACCCAAGAGAGATTCCAACAAAAAGAAACAATAGGTTTTGACAAAAAGTGTAGTAAGAGGTTTGTATGGTTCGGTTTCTCAGCCACCTAAACCATAAATCAAACCAAAATAATTCAGTTTGTACTTTTTCATACCGAAACTGAACCGAACTAAGAATAAAACCAAACCAAACCGAATTTTGGTTTACACCGAACTGTTTGACACCCCTACTTGTTACATCACCAAGCAACTGTCTTTTTATTTTCTCTCTCCTTCATATATAAAAAGTAAACAAATTTTTTTTTTTTTTTTGCAGCTACTTACTAATGTAGCAAATAGTTATTGGATATTATTTAGCCCTTTATATGAGCTTACAGCTGTTGGATATTACTGAGCCCATTATACGAGCTTAACAGTAGATATCTCAATCTCTATCTCTTTTGTGAGAGCTTGGTGCTTTTCTTTTTCTTTTTTTTTAAGAAAACCCTTACACCAAAAGGTCAGGCACTCCACTAGTAGGAGAGGTCGGGGTGTAGACACCGAAACGTAGATTAATAATCGTAGTACAATGATATATTTAAATAAGGGGGACCAGAACCTTACCCCTCACGAGCCAAAACAAAACAATACAAATACTTATATTCTATTATAGTCTTTAAAGGTTACACTTTAAAGGGCTGCGCATGTTAGCCAATTTAGACTTTATATTCTATAATAAATTGACCAAATTATTGAAGGTGGTGAATGAAGGGGTGCACATGTTGGCCAATTTAGACTAAATAAGATCTCACAATCAAGAGACTCTTTGTGTTGCAATCGAAATTATAAAATTTGAACTAATTATGCAATAATTTCCTTTTCACTTTTGCAAGAACTTATTAATTTAAAGGTATCCAGATACGCCTGGAATATCAATTGAGATCCTGTGGAGCATCTATCTACACTTTTAATTATTTAGAGCTAGCTTTCATGAGATCATGAAATGTTTATTAAAAAACAAGCTAAATGGTACAACTGTAAATTTTTAATTACACTTGACACAATCCTCTATATGAAAAGCTGAGGGTGTAGATAGAGGGGTCCACAAGATGTGAACCGCATGAATATGGACAGAGGAGCGGGTGAAAGAATGGAAACCAATAGTTGATGCTTATCATGCAAATGGTGGTATATTCTTTTGTAAACTATAGCACGTCGGCCAAGCTTCAAATACTAGTATGTGATTTTAATTTTCAGTAGAAAAAAATAGAACTCCAGTGCTTAATCATGACTAGCCAGGTTCACATGCAGTATAGCACGTCCGAAGAATGAAGTAGACAAGGAGGGAATGGTTTGGCAACTGATTATTAAGTTTCTATAAATTTGAAGCTGATTTGATTATTGTATGCTTTTATTAATGAATCTTCATATTGATGCATAAGGGCTGCTTTGAAAAGTTGATATTTTGGTTGGCACGATTTCCAAGGAGGCGCCTTGGGTTATATATACTATAAATAGATGTGAATATGCCCATTAAGTGTGCAGAAATTCAAACCCAAGCATTAGAAACAACCCTCACAGGAACTTACCATATTTTACGACCATCCAAATTAAGTGCTCATCCTTAGCCTGTTATGTAAAACCCCGACCCAGATTATATCTTAATTATTAAGTTTAATTATCTAAAATGTGCTTATTAGATTAATTAAGCACTTGTGTTTTGAAGGTAAGGCGGATGTTCATCATGCTTGAGGATTTGGGGAAAACAAATTGAACTCTATTGAAGGTTATTAAGGTAAGCTTAGTTAATATTAATTCTCAATTTCAATTGGCTAAGATATCCTCCAATTAGTTCAAGTGTACCTAAAGTACCTTCAAAGTATACCCAAGGTACCTCCCAAGTGTATCCAAATTATCCCCTAATAATACTTAAAGTAACTCTTAAGAATACCCAAGGTACCTCTCAAGTATACCTTAAGTATCTCCCAAGAATACCTAAATAACCTCTCAAGTATACCCAAGACACCCCACTTCTATACCTAAGGTACACCCAAGTATTACTCAAGGTACCCCCATTGTATGCCCAAAGTACACTCAAGTATTACCCAAGGTACCACCCAAGTACATTTAAAGTACTCCCATGTATTACCCAATGTACACCCATGTATTACCTAAAGTACCCCACACTACAAAAATGAAGAGAATTAGCGGCACCTTTTAGCGGCGGTAACCTAATTCCCGCCTCTAAAGGCACTATTACCGGCGGTAAAAGCACTTTCCGCCCCTAAAAATTCTTTTACCATTTTTTTCGCACGGAAATTTTATGGCGCGCATTTTTTTAGCACGAAATAGCCTTTAGCGGCGGTACTTACCGCCGCTATAGTACATTTTACCGGCGGAAACATATCTACCGCCGGTAACAAGTTGGCGGGAAGGTCGCGCCAAAAAAAGCCTTATTACCGGCGGTAGCAGTCCGCCGGTAATAACCCTTTTAGCGGCGGTAGGCCTATTACCGCCCCTAAAAGCCATATATTAGCGGCGGTAAACACTTTGCCGCCCCGAAAAGACCCTTTTAGCGGCGGTAGGCCGGTAGGCCTATTACCGCCCCTAAAAGCCATATAATTAGCGGCGGTAAACACTTTGCCGCCCCGAAAAGACCCTTTTAGCGGCGGTAGGCCTATTACCGCCCCTAAAAGCCGGTTTTCAGAGGCGGTAATATCTTTACCGCCCCTAACAATGTAGTTTTAGCGGCGGTAATCTCTTTACCGCCCCTAAAAGTCGATTTTAGGGCTTTAAATCGAAAAAATTGTCCGCAGTGAAATAATGTGCAAGTTTTACCGGCGGTTCCAAGAACCACCGGTAAAACCCTGTTTTCACGTCCTTTACCGGCGGTTAAACCGCCGGTAAAGGGTTTTTTTCATTTTTTTGTAAAACCTCGACTGCTACTGTGTTGGACCTTTAGAGGCGGTATCTAGCGCCGCTAAAACTACATTTTTAGGGGCGGTAAGTCAAGCACCGCCCCTAAAAGCCGGTTTTCAGAGGCGGTAAACGTATTACCGCCGCTAAAAGACATTTATTAAAAAATCATAAATTATTTTTAGCGGCGGTAACTTGCTTACCGCCGCTAAAAGACCATTTCTAATTATACAAGCGGGATTTTTCCCCGCGTTTCAATTTTGAATGTACATTTAGGGGCGGTAATTACCGCCGCTAAAAGTTTAAGCGCGATTTTCAAATTCAATTCAGCTCGTGGGCGCGGAAAATGTAAGGTTTAGCGGCGGTAATCTATGTGCCGCCGCTAAAACTCGAATCTATAAAAACCCGCCGAATCTCTTCTTTTCTTCAAGGTATGTTTTCTCTCTTTATCTCTCTCTCTTTCTCTCTCTTTATCTCTCTCTCTCTCTTTATCTCTCTCTCTCTATCTCTCTCTCTCTCTCTACTTCTCTCTCTCTCTTTCTCTCCCTCTCTACTTCTCTCTCTCTCTCTCCATCTCTCTCTCTCTTTCTCTCTCTCTCTCTCTCTATCTCTCTCTCTCTTTCTCTCCTTCTCCATCTCTCTCTCTCTCTCTCTTTGTCTCCCTCTCTACTTCTCTCTCTCTCTTTCTCTCCCTCTCTACTTCTCTCTCTCTCTCTCCATCTCTCTCTCTCTCTCTCTCTCTCTCCATCTCTCTCTCTCTATCTCTCTTTCTCTCCCTCTCCATCTCTATCTCTCTCTCCCCTCTCGGTTATGCTACTGAAGGACAGCAGCAAATTTTTTTTATTTTTTAATATGATTTTTAGCGGCGGTATTTCCCGCCGCTAAAAATCTGATCTAATTTTTTTTATTTTTTAAAATGAGTTTTAGCGGCGGAAAATACCGCCGCTAAAAGCCGGAAATACCGCCGGTAATGAGTGATAACAATAGCGGCGGTAATTGACCGCCGGTAATGAGTGGGCAATAGCGGCGGGAACGTACCGCCGGTAATGAGTGATACCAATAGAGGCGGTAATCTACCGCCGGTAATGAATGGGCAATAGCGGCGGGAACGTTACCGCCGCTAATGAGTGAGCAATAGCGGCGGTAAGTTTTTTACCGCCGCTAAAAGCTTTAGTGACGGCATCTTTTACTGCAAGACCAGTTACCGCCGGAAATGTTTTTAGCGGCGGTAATTGTTGTTTTAGCGGCGGTATCTTACCGCCGCTAAAAGTGTCCTTTTTTGTAGTGCCACTTGAATACCTAAGATACCCTACTTGTGTTGTCTAAGCATAGACATCCCAAAATTCCACGATTTTTTATAAATCTTGAAGGAGGGGAATATCTTATTGAAATTTTCAATTCTTAACATTGGATATGAGATCCTTAACCCATTTGAATCCAAAACCACAAAGGAAAAGGCCCAAATTCAATTTTTTACGCAAAGTCAAACTTTTCCAATTGAATTTTGTTGACTTTTGACCCAAAAAAATGAAATATTTTTTTTAGGCAAGATTTCAAAATAATTTTTCCCAGTAATCAGGTTTTGACAATGTTATTGCATAAATGAATTTTTTGAGCATTTAAATCTTAACAAATACCTTAGTATTAACATGTTGAATTTTTTTACCGGACCTGAAAAATCAGAATTTAGCCTTGAACTAGAAAGTTGACTTTTTATTCACTTGGAATTTGGGTCTAGAGCTATTTTTAATGGATTAAAATGGGGGGTGTTTGCTTATTTACATGTAATATCTTAAGTAAATGGAGATTAAAAAATACGAGGACATTTACTTAAATGATATTACATGTAAATAAGTATTGCCTGTAAATAAGTATTTCCTGTGAAAGTAAGGGTCAAGGCCAGTCAAAAGTGTGCTACCCGCATATAAAGTACGGATTTTCTCAATTTTGTTCTGTCTGCATATATAGTGCGGTTTTCAAGGTTTTGGTCTTGCCCGCATATATAGTGCGGACTAGACAAAACCGCACAGTGTATGCGGACGTGTTCATTTTGCGCAATTTCGCAAAGGCTCGGGATCTGAGCCTTATTTACCCTTTTTACCTCTCTCTGAGAGACTTAATCTTCCCTATTTACCCTCCGAAACTTATAGATTTACTCCAACTCATGCCTTAAAATTGAGTTGGAAGAATCTAGAAAGAAAATTTTGCCTACCCTTGTGACCTTCTATACCCTTGACTTTGCCTATAAATAGAGGGTCTCTGCTCTAGAAAATGATTGGAAATTGAAGCTTGAAGAGCTCCTGGAGAAGAAGGGAACCCCTGTCTCTCAACTCTCTCAAGCAACCAAGGTAAGTCTCTATTCTGCTCTTTTCTTTTTTAATCTTAGTCTCTTCTTCTAGCTTTCTGTAGAATAGAAACCTGGATGTGGTTGTAGCCCCAGACCTCTCTCTAATTATCTTAGGCACCCTCTCTAGCCGTAAAACGTGAAGAAAGGGCTAGGAGAAACGAGAATAGGAATGCATCCTTAGGTTAGAACCCTTTCTGTGATGATACTTTTGTATGCCTTTTGATATTCTGTATGTGGTTGTATTTTTGCGATCTTGTTTCAAATCTAGAGAAATCATACGGATCTATGCTATCCATAGCATTAGATCCCCATTTTTCTCCTAAAGTTCTGATTTTTCACATAACTACACATACATCACTGGGTTTCTAGTTAATATAGGCATAGATATTAGATTATCATGTTCAATATGGTAGACATAAGATCAGAAGCCTTAGAATAATCTCTCAGGGTTTTATGAATTGGCTTTAAATGGTTTTAATCTTCTAGGGAGGACCTTATGGTCTAATCTCTTCTATTTGGATGTTTTCCATCAACTTAGGTAGATTTGGCTTTCCCTCTCCAATTAATGAGAGATTTAAGCTAGTTCTGTACCCTAAATGATTCTGAGATTGTTTTTCAATGTGTTTCATGTGATTTCAATTCATATCACATGGCCACTTATTGTTTTTATGGATTTATAACGGTAGATTTCAGCAAATGTATCTTCTTTGATTTTTATCGGATCCAAGTGAAATTTCTACTGCGTCTTAACTTTACATAAGCCTTCAAATAGCTTTGGTTTTAGTTGATTTGAGTTTGGAGTGGAAGACCTATGATTGGTTGAGTTTTCAAAGCTTTAATGATTTAACCTTAAGTTGATTTTCTAAGTTTGGCTTTAAGCTTATTTTTCTTTGAGTTATTTTGATTTTTATTCGATCATGAAGCTCTAGAAGTGGTATATCCATTTAGAGAGTCCAGAATCAATTGGACCACTCATATGAAAAAACCATACATATGTTTGTCTTTTTTTTATAAGTACTTTTGATGGATTTTTGCTTGCAAGCAATTCTTTAAAGTATGAATGGCATTTGGCAACCACCTTGTGTGGATGAGTAGGGGTGCCTAACACATTCCCCTATTCATAAATTAATCCCCTTACCTAATCTCTGGACAAGACCATGAATTAGAGCTACTTAGCTCTATTTTGTTCTTTTTATGATCACTTTGGTGTCCATTCACACCTTAAATTGAATGGTGACGACTCCTTCAACTTATTAACCCCGTGTTATGATTAGGAAATCACATAGGTGATTTTCCATGTCTCACACTAAGGTACCCCACTTGTATACCTAAATTACCCCCCAATTATACCTAAGGTACCATACCTAAAGTACCCCCCAATTATACCTAAGGTACCCCACTTGTATCCCTAAGGTACCCCCATGTGTTGCCTAAGGTACCCCATTTGAATCCCTAAAGTACCCCCTTGTTTTACCTAAAGTACCTCTTTGATTTACCTAAGGTACCTGCTTGTTTTACCTAAGATACACCCCCTTATATAGCTAAGGTACCCCCTTTGTATAACTAAAGTACCCACTTATATAAGTAAGGTACCCCCTTGTATAACTAAGGTACCCCCTCCTATAACTAAAGTACCTCTTCTTGTATAACTAAGGTACCCCCAAGCATCCCTAAAGTATACCCCTTGAAATAGCTAAGGTAAATCCCTGGAAACACCAAGGTACCCCCCAAATAACACTAAGGTACCCCCTTTGTATAACTAAAGTACCCCCTTATATAAGTAAGGTACGCCCTGGTATGCCTTAGGTACATCCTAGGGTTTTAGTTGAATAAAAGCTTTGTTAATGGGCAAATTTAAAAGACCAAAAGTTGGGCATATAAAAGGATGCCCTAACTAAAATATCTAGTGTTTTGAAAACCCCTTTCCTTGTCTTGGACGTATAGAACAAGGAGAAGAGTGGGAGCTTGTTTGAAAGCTTCAAGAAGAAGGAGAGGAAGGAAAAGAAGAGGAGAGTTTGAAGAGAAGTTGTGCTTTTCCATTAAACAAGTAAGTAGCAAACCCTTCAAAACAAAATGTATTACAAAATTCGTATTCTCTCTCTAGGGTTTGATTTATTTTGAAGAAATGATATTGCATGTTGTTATTTGCTTCTAAAACTCGTAGGTTTTGGTTGTATAACACTCTTGTTTAGTTTTTTATTGATTTGCTATGGGTTTGCAACCTAGATTGATCACATTTCAGACTTGGGTTTGAGTTTTGTGTTTTGAATGAGGTTTCATGTGTTAGATTTGTGTTCTTGTGGATTTGGGATGGATTTGGGATGAATCATGGTTTTGGAAAGTGTTTTTTTTTTTGGATGATTTATGATCATCCCATTTGGTGTTGGAAAGGCTAGGAATGATTTGTATGAGTTTTGTGTTGAAAATAGCCAAAAATACTTCAAAACCTGATCTGGCGATTAATCTTGAGCCAAAACCCCCAAAAATCAGTCTTTGTTATCCTAATCGCGAATCAGGATTAACCTAGGCGATTAATCGAGAGCATGGACGCACAAACGTCTAGGAGGAATGGGTTTAACGCGCACACGTCGACCCTGTTTTATACCTAGGCGCGCTAACGTTAAGTTGAACTCCTGAATGTCAAGGCTAATTGCCCCTAGGTGATTAATCCAGAAGCTAATCATGGACCCTGTTTTTGACAGTTCTTCACCCTTTCCTTCCCCAACCCTTTCCCAAACAACCTAAGCGTCATGTATATTTATTGCACCATTTATTTAAGTCTTTACATGTAAATAAGGTTTTACCCCCCCCCCTCCCCATTTGGAACCATTACAAATACTCCGAAGGCCCAATTCCCAACCTAAAAAGTCAATTTTCCAGTTCATGCCTAAATTTCCAGTTTTCTCAATTTTCATCAAAGACCACTTTTTGAGTTTAATACCCAAATGAGTGATTCAGAAGCCCATAAAATTCCAGAAAAACTGTTTACCCTTCATTAGACTACAATCAGAAATTAAGCCCGAAACTCCTCATGGATTTGTCTAGAAAAATTATATACCCAAAAGTCAACGCTTTTAACCAGACTTAGAATATTTTTAAAGTCAAAAACTTTTTGTCTCGGAATCCATTAATTTTTGGTATGGTGACTTATTTGGGAATCCTAAGAATATCCCACTCATCCAAAATATGTTTGAGGATTTCATGGTGTTCGTTTTACTTGATTTGGATTTATGAAAACGAGATTGAAAAACTCTTATATGATTTGACAAGGCTCATGGCCTATGGTTTATTGGCGGTGAATGGGGAATTCCACTTGGCCTCGGTTGATTTGGCAGTGGATGGGGAATTCCACTAAGCCTGGGTTGATTTGGTAGTGGATGGGGAATTCTACTTGGCATGTGCTATGATCAAGTGGTGTTGAGGGGTACTCCGCTGGGCCTTGATTCATCAAGCAACGTAGAGGGGCACTCCACTTAGCCTTGGTTTAAGCACTTGTTTCACTCACGGATTTGAATGGTTTGTTTTGATTTATGAGTTGTCTAATTGGACATTGTTCTTAGTGTGGATCCACAGTGAGTCTAGTCAGTGTGTTGGTATTGGCTTGTTAGCATTAATTTCCTTGTCCATATAGCTTTCCACTGTGGGGTATTAATGAGACCCT
Source organism: Buxus sempervirens (assembly GCA_947561395.2). Classification (NCBI taxonomy): domain Eukaryota; kingdom Viridiplantae; phylum Streptophyta; class Magnoliopsida; order Buxales; family Buxaceae; genus Buxus; species Buxus sempervirens. Next base: position 49,074,139 of record OX387184.1, on the reverse strand, counting down.
CTTAAGGTATAGAGGTGCTGCAGCAACTGCCCACCATGGGGTATCGGTGGGATGTTCTTGTGATTCATCTGGTTTGGTTTGGCAGTGGATGGGGTATTCCACTTGGCCATGATTATTGGTTTGGTTGTCACTTGCCAGACCATACGTGGGTGCTCCGCTTGCTGAGATGTCCCTAGCTAGGCTTTTCTCTATACGTCGAGTAGGTGGCAAATGGACAGTAGTCATTAATCTAATTTAGAGACACGCTAACCCACGAGTCCTACCAAGGCATGCTTGTAGTATTTGATTGTATTTATCGATTTGATTTCATGTGTTACCCGATTGAGATATTTGACTTGGAATTACACTTTATATCCGATTGAGATATTTTTGTTTACATTTGGTACTTTATATTGTAAATGTTATCATGATGTTATAAAACTTCATAAACTGTTTCTATACATGCATGTTTGCTGCTTACTGTGAGACATGGGAAAAAATCACCGGAATGATCATCCCTCCGTCAACACACGGGCTCAACGCAAAAGTGGGAGAGTCACCACCATTCATAATTTTGGGGTGAGAATGGACACCAAAGAGTTCAAAAGTAGCAAAAATAGCCAAAAGACAAATTCTAGGATAAAAATAATCCTACTTGAAAATCAAATCCAGAGATGGGTAAGGGGATTAGATTATGAACGGGGGAAGGTGTTAGGCACCTCCATTCATCCACACGAAGTGGTTGCCAAGTGTATGTTCATGCTAAAAAGAAAATAAGAAGCTTGCTAAAAATCATGAAAAAGCCTTGAAAAAGGAACAAGTGTATGATATATTCACATGAAGATCTAAATGGATTCTAGATCCTCTCTCATGTCAATATCATTTCTGGAATATCTCAAAAGATGGAAATCAAAGCTCAAGTTGCTCAAAACCAAGTTAAATCAAATCCGGAAAATTCGGTAAAAAGTATGCCATTTGCCTTGAAATCATTCAAATCCAATTCTGAATTGAACCAAACCAAATCCATTTGAAAGATTAGGGTAAATAAGAGTCTCATTCAAAATTTCACTTCATTCCGACGAAAAATCTAGGAGTTATGCTCCTTTGAAGTTGCTGCTGGGGATTTTTAAAAGTGGTAAGTGGGCAACTTTGGAAAATTGTCTAGAGAAATCCACTACATAGAAGTCTACGAAATTTGGCGTGATTGAATTTTGTATGGCCATCTTTCCAGAGAAACTAGCCTCATACAAAAATCCCTTCGGATGTGCCTTGGGTGGTCTCCCGAACAGGCCCCGAAGATCACAGATTTACCCAGAAAAGTGCCAATGAACAGTTCTGAGTAAATCGGCTACCAATAATTCAAATGGAATCAAAAAATTATGAAACTAACTGGATTTGAAAATATACTCATAAAAGAGTACTCAGAAACAAAATTCACTCGAATCGGACTTAAAACGAACACATGGCGGTCCGTCGAAGTGACAAGTTCTGTACTTGAACCTGAACTGTCCACTCAACTTCGACAGAGAGGTGTCAAAAATCCGCTAAGTGAAAATTCATGAAATTTGGTGGAAATAAACTAGACAGCCTCACCTTTCCCATGGTTCCAGAATCACCCCAAAATTCATCCGGATGATGAAGTTATGGGCATCCGAAGTAAGGGTACAGGTGCTGTCAAGTTAAGCCACTTTTGAAGAAAATCAAATCCGAAAATTGACAAAGTGTGTGAGATTCGTGTGAGATGAATCCAAAACCTTTGAAAAACATTTAAAAACACTCCAGAATTGATTGAGGCCATTTATTTGAGATTTATCACAATAAATGTAATAAACCCCAAATATGAGCCTATCCCGCCAAAATAGTGATATGTATGTGCAAGAGTGAAAAACCAAGAAAGATCAATACAACATGCATATAGATTCAACAAAATAGGTTCTAGCATAGCCTAGGGTTCCGTTCCATTATCGTTTCCCTCTGTTCTCTCTCCCCGTTAAACACGGATCTTCGAAATAATCAAGGGTACTTTGAATATGGAACGGTTTTCAATCAATCAAAAAGGCCTTATGCTACCTGGGTTCTAGCACTAGGGTCAATCCCCAGTCTCGTTTCTCCTAGATCCGCCTTCACGTTTTACGGCTAGGGGAGTCTTGAGATACTTTGAGCCGGGGAAGGATTTCCACACATACAAACAAGGCTTTACACTACAGAAAGGTAGAAGAAGAGATCTAGATCTAGGAATGTAAAGACCGAAAATAAAAAGAAAAGTTGAGGCTTACCTGAGTTCTGGAGGCGATTCCACAGTGGTTTTCTTCTTCTCTTGGAGTTCTTCTTTGCGAGAATTCAAAACAAGAGTTGTGTGCCATTTGCTCAAGGAGGAGGCTCCTATTTATAGGCAAAGGCTAAGGTCATTGGTAGACACAACTTAATGTCTAGAACCCCCCCAACCTAAACCCTAAGGTTATTTCCGCGATTTCCCCTCATTTAATGAGGGACATGATGGTAAAAGTGAAAAGCTCTCGGAAAACCCTAATTTTGAGCAAACTTAAGGTATCCGGTATGTCAGACCGGATAAAAAAGGGCCTTAAGGTATCCGGTACATGGTACCGGATACACTAAGGCTCACATGTATCCGGTATGAGTATCCGGATACAGGAAGGAGTACTTGTATCCGGATTGAGTATCCGGATACAGGTAAAAGTTTATTTTCTTCAAATTCTGTGCTGGCTTTCTAGGAGATAATGATTTTTTATGATTGTTTGTGCAATTTGAGGTGTCTACAACTGCCCCTCTTTGCGGGAGCTGCGAAGCAGTGAGCTGCAAAGAGTAGACAAGCCCAAATTGCATTCCCTTGAGCATGATTTGCTCGGTTTAATTCAATTTCTGTAGAAAACCATTTTTGAGTGGAGATTTGCCAAAAAGCCCTCACTTTAAGGGGGGCATCTCTCCAAGAGTTCTTAAATTCCACTGAGCTCTCGTGACTATGAAGTGGATTTTAAGCCCAAAAATAGGATTTTTTTTGAAAATCTGATTTTTTATCAAACCAAGTTGAAATTTGAGTGGATATCATCCTTTTGACCAGGCACATTTCCCAAAGTTGTCCTAAATTCCACAGAGCTCTCATGGCTGTGATGTGGATTTCAAGACAAAAATAGGATTTTTGTGAGAAAATAGCAGTTGTAGCATACTTTTGCTCTTTTTCTTTTCTTTTTTCTATTCTTTTTTTTTCTATTTTCTTCTTCTTCTTTTTTTCTTTTCTCTTTTTTCTATTTTTTTCTTTTTCTTCTTTCCTTTTTTCCATTTTTTCCTGTTTTTTTCTCTATTTTTTCTGTTTTTTCCTGTTTTTTTCCTTTTTTTTATTTTTTTTTCTTTGGTATCCGGTATGTATATCCGGATAATAAAGGGCCTGCGGGTATCCGGCCTGAGTATCCGGATCCACCAGGTTTACTTAAGTCGCGCGCGACCGCGACTTTTCATTTCTTTTCTCCTTGCTCCGATTACTCAGACCGGCCCAGGCTTTGCTTCTTCGACGACCGACGATCCTCCTTCTTCTCCGGCGATCTCCGACGACTCCGGTGCTCCTTTTGCTGCCGGCGACAACCTGTAACTCCGGCGACTTCTGCTCATTGCCGCGACCGAGCCCTAGCTCGGCTCTCTTCAAAAATTTTTGATTTCCGGTGACTTTATCAACTCAGTGTGGGGTGTTGATCTCCGGTGATTGCTTGTGCCTGATTCTTCATCAACCAGATTCCCTTCTTTGCTGCTCAACTAGTAAGTGCGATCCGACCCAGTCAAGCATGCTTTTTTTTTCTTTGCCTAATTCCATTGAATTCCAGCATGTTTTTGCTCTGATCATGTTGGATTATTGTTGATTGGATTTTTGTCATTGATAATTCACCACTGCATTGTGCCCAGCATGACTTTGTATTTCCCATATAACTATTGATAGAATTTTCAGACTTCATGCTATGTGATTTTTTTTTTTCCAAATTTGTCTTGCCTTTCAATTGCCACTTTTTGGAGCTGCCCATGTGACTGTGGCTCGTGCAATCCTTGACTTGATAGTGTCCAAAACTTAGGACTGCCTGCTGGTGGTGTTCATTGAACTGTTAATTGTATGCTGAATGGGCTTGGACTTCGTAAACTTGCTCCGACTTCCTTAAAATTGACCAACTGGTGGTCTTTTCCCATGATTTTCTTTCCTTTTCAAATGGCATGCTGCTGGTGCCATGTTGTACTTTTTCTGATTGAATTCTGATTCTCATACCTTGCTGCTACTTCTTTTGTCTTGATATGCTGGGATTTATTCTTCTCAATCCGCCCGGTGTTAATGTTGTGCTCTAACTGCCAGGACCATTCTGTGGTTGGTTCTTGTACTCCTTAGTTTATTCAGATCCTTGATTTAGCTCAGACCATTTGCTTTTGCACAACTGTAGCAATCCTGTAGTAAATTATCGGATATTAGTCCTTGTGAAAAATATAGAAATATTTTCTAAAAGACTTTGAACCGAACCACAATTCCTGAAAATAAGATTCCTGATGAACTAGAGTTGGAACCTAAAGCAAGGTGAAATTTCTGATAAATTTGAACTAAATCCAGATTAAAAGCAAAGTAGGATTTTAGATAAATTTGTACTGAAATTCATAGGATACTTCCCTGTTGTAGATGGCTAGGAGTCGTTCTCGGGTTAGAGAGGAGGCTGACCCAGCTGATCAGCCCTCCAGTTCGCGGGCTCGGACAGAGGCGAGCTCCAGCGCCACCTTGTCTGAGCCATTAGATGTCCCCAGGGAGAGTTCTGCCGAGGTAGGCTTTCAAAATTTTTCCTTTCTTTCTTTCTTCTATTCTCCTTTCCCACACAACCTTCACACCTTTCTCTTGAATTTTAGCCCGTGGTTGCACCGGCTCGGGGTCGAGGCAGAGGCAGAGGCAGAGTTCAGGATCAGGCCCCTGAGGGCGAGAGAGGCCGTGGCAGAGGCCGAGGCAGAGCCAGAGATACGGCTCAGGAGGGGGTTGCTGTGGCTCTGGCAGGGGTCTCTGAGGAGTTGAGGGCCTCTGTTCAGGATACAGAGCTTCTCCATGGCTTGGATAGCCACCCTTCCATGTGCATCAGGGCAGATGTGCCGCTTCCCTATCATTCCTCCCACTTACGAGGTAGCTGGGGCAGATTTAGTGAGTTAGCTCAGTCGCTTTCTCCGGCACTCAGGCGGGAGTTTGGGAGGTGCCACCTGGATCATTTTCTTAGCATCCCATCCTTCAGAGCTGATCGTCCGCTTATCTTCGCCATGATGGAGAGGTATTTCCCAGAGACTCAGTCGTTCCATCTGCCGGACGTGGAGCTGGGGATCCGCCCCTCGGATTTTGTGATGATCACTGGTATTCCATTGACTAGGCGGACCATCATCTTGGAGCGACCTTCCGCGGAGGACATCGGCCTCCTTCTGGGATATCAGGCCCTGCCCCTACTGCTTGGGATGGGAAGAGTGGTCGGCTCTCCATTAGCTGGCTGCGGGAGACTCTGGTTCGACATTTTGAGAGGAGGCATGAGACCATCTCCGTGGAGGATGCAGCCTTTGTGCCTATCTTCCGGCACGTTTTTCTGTTGATGCTTGGGAGCTGCTTTTTCCCGGAGGATACGACCAGCGTCAGCCCACTTTTCCTAGACGCTTTGAGAGATCTTCGTCAGACCCGCCAGCTAGCATGGGGCCGACTCATCTATGGGACCATCTTGGCCGGGTTGTGCCGAGCAGTTCGAGGTCTGGCATCCCCCAGAGGCAATGGAGTTAGCAGCCGGTTTTTCTGACAGATTCTACAGGTATTGGATTCATCTGTCTGGTTTAATTCCTTAGGCTTCATTTTCTTGATCTCTAACTGATTTTTATTTTGTCAGGTGTTTATGTACACCTATATGACTTTCTTCCGCCCATCCCCGGTACCTGAGGTCGCAGATTTCCCTGTGGCTTTGCGATGGTCGGCCCAGGTCCGGGATGCTGATAGGAGCCAGCCCCGCACCGCTCGGGTGCACTTGGACCGTGCCCGCCGACCTGATGTAAAACCCTTTATCCTTTTTCTTTTCTTTCCTTTCCTGTATCTTGACTGTACCTGACAGTTTCCTTTTTTTGCAGCTCCTCCTGTCCCGATTTGATGACTTGGATGTTGGAGTGGCTCGTGAGATGGCGGTACAGGACGCCTTCGATAGAGATCGACGACGTCAGCCCTACCAGTGCTTCCTCGGGAGGCTTGGTAGGGTGATGTACTTAGGAGAGCGCCTGTACTTCCAGCACACTAGCGCACTTCGCATCCCCGTCCCTCCTCCTCCTGTGGGTCCCGACACACTCCTCCCGGGTTTTGATGTTGATCAGTTCGATCACTTCTTGGATGCGGAGGGGCTCACAGTAGCCGGAGATTATGACGAGTGGTTCCAGAGGGTATCTATTGGATGCTTGATGGATCGACCCACTCGTGCTGGGGTGACAGAGATTGGCGGGATCCGCATCCGGATCCATGAGGACACAGTAAGTCTTGTACTTTTCATATCTTCATCTTTTCTTCCTTTACGTATTTCTGACCCTGCTTCTGTCCTTGCTGGCAGGTACACGAGCTGAATACTATTCGAGACCGGTTCGAGAGCCAGCGGGCTGCGATCGATGATATGATCGCGGAGCACGATGCGGTCGTGGCCCAGCGGGATGCCCGGATCAGGGAGCTGGAGGCCTTGGTTGCTGAGCTCCAGGCTAGACAGGTATCTGGCCTTTTCATATTTTCATTTCTTTCATTTTCCTGTTCCTGCTATTCTGATATGCTTGTTTGACTTGTGCAGGGCCCGGTCCATGATCAGGGTGCCTTTTTCGAGCATGATTTCCTCATTCCTGACCCATCTCCTGCTCGGGCCTCTGATCCTGTGGACGTCCCAGCTGCTGATCCCGGTGATGCTCCACCTACTGATACCCCAGTTGCTCCTGCGGATGCCCCGGCTGTTCCAGTGATGGTTCATGAGCCAGAGGAGGTCCCTGCTGCTGACCCAGTGGATCCGGATCCTCCAGTGCCTGCTGTAGATATCCCTGGTATGCTTCCTTTAATTTTTCCTCTTTGGTTTATTCTGATGCTTTCATTTCTGATTTTTTTCCCTGTTGATCCAGATGTTTCTGCTCCTGGCCATTCTTCTGCTGCCGGGTCTTCTGGAGCTGCGGGAGCAGAGCCTGCTATGGCTGAGGGTCCAGTTGGGCCGGTTGCTGTTGAGCCAGAGGGTTCTTCCCCAGATTCCACTCCTGCTCTACCCCCAGACATCGAGGAGTATTGCCTGGAGTATCAGCTCCAGCAGGTGGTGGGTCGGCATCCTCACCATGCAGCCGAGCGTATTCTTACCTATTCTAGGGGTAGAGCGCTTCGAGGGAGAGGCCGTAGAGGTGGACGTGGCCGAGGACGCGTGGATGATCCTGCACATTAGCAGTAGATTAGGATTTCTTCTTTTCATGTATTGATCTCATCATTCCTTGTACAAAAAACTTGCATATATATGAAAGAAAACTTTTTATTCATTCTATCTGGTCTTGCACATCTTTTGTTTCTAAATTTATGCAATTATGACTTGTAAGCAGGTAAAACAGGTAAAATTCGGATTTTCCATCCTTAGCTCTTTTTTTTTTGCTGTTTTTCTTTGTATTCGGTCTAACATACCGGATACATTGATTGGTCTTTGTATCCGGTATGTTATACCGGATACTCATGGCATCCTTTGTATCCGGTATACGTATCCGGATATTAATAAAGCCTTTGTATCCGGTCTGAGTTACCGGATACGTTAAAAGATGCTATAAATGCAACCAGCCTCGGGATTTGAGCATTTTTTTACGAGTTTTTGAGTTTAGAAACCCCCTTTTTCGCCTTTTTCCTCCTCCTCTTGAGTTCTAGCTTGCTCCCGTCAACTCCAATGGAATCCGGATCATCTTCTGCCCCATTATTGTCTGTCCACACTGCCTCCCCTGCAAAACAACCTTTTAGATCGAAACCCCCAAATCTCACTAGGTACAACCCTGTGGATTCCTTTTACACAAGGTGGGTTAACTCTATGACCCTAGATGAGGAGAGGAGATGGGGTTCTACTAATCTAGGCCACATCTTGCTCATTCCCAAGGTTCCCTTTAGGTGGGAGATTATAGAGGCCATGATTGGTCATTGGGTTCCTGATCTCAACTTGTTCCGTTTTGGGACCCATGAGATGACCCCAACCGTTGAGGAGGTGGAAACCATCTTGGGCTTGAGGTTTGATGAGAAGGTGGTGAATCCACCTCTAAGGCCAAGTTACAAGAAGGAAGCTTCTACTTTTTTGGGCATGGGGAAGAAGGACTTGGGGGATTCTGACACCCTTTTGACCCTATCTAAGGCTTTTTTGACTGAGAAGCTTTTGAGGGGGAAAGATAAGGAGGCCCGTTTCAATGCGTTGACCCTGATAGTGGTCAACCAGTTGCTTTTCCCACGGGATGACGATGAGGTGGACTTGGCCTTGATCTCAGTGATATGCCAGGTTCGGGAGAGGGAGAGGTTGGCCCCTATGATTTTAGCTGGGATATATCAGGCCTTAACCGACTGCTACAATAGGAAGTCGAAACGCTTCCTAGCATGTGCCCAGATCCTGTAGGTAAAAAAAAATTTTATTTTTTTTTTCTTGCTTTTTGGCTTTCTTTTTGCCTTTTTTGCTTTTTTTTCTTGCTTTTTGGCTTTCTTTTTGCCTTTTTTGCTTTTTTTTTTTTATATATAATGTGCTGACATATCTCTCTTCCTTTGCAGCTTTGGTTACTTGATCATTTGAGCCAGATTGAAGAGATCAATCGACACTTCTTCCCGAGTCTAAAAGTCCCTCTCTTGATGAGCAACAGGGGGTGCCCCGATATTCCAGGGGGCAAACAGGGCTGGTTCACTTTCTTGGGCTCGCTTCAGGATGACCAGGTGAGATGACCTGGTACTTATCAGCCTAATGCGGAGACAGTGATTAGCTTTCGAGACCGCAACTTTCTGATTCTGGCTGGCCTGAGGCATGCAGTGCTTTATCTTCCTCTGCGGGTCCTTCGTCAGTTCCGTGCGACCCAGGGGATTATCATCCCATGTGGATATGAGGATCGTCTTGGGCCCCTTTCTATGAAGCTGAATGCCTGGTTGATGAAGGAGTGGTCCTATGTCCGCTTCATGCATGGTCCAGTCTTTTCAGAAGCCCATGTGAAGGATTATCTCTTCTGGATCAAGGAACAGATACAGACTCAGGCCCCGGTACCCGAAGATCCTCCTGTAGTCTTGGCTCCTACTTATGAGGACATTCTAGAGTCTGAGCGGGCTTCTCATAAGCGGCTTCAACAGATATGGGTACGGGAGGCCCAGGAGCTTAGGATACAGGGCGCTTATCTGGAGAGGCAGCTTGAGGAGCAGATCTCACGCCGTATTGCCGTGGAAGAGAAGCTGGAGGAGCAGAGGCAGGCTCGTTGCTTTGAGGTCCGTATGATCCGGCAGAAGTACCAGGATACTTTGGCCAGCCTCAGGAGTATGAGGATCAAGCAGGCCTTTTCAGATGAGGTCATTTCCTTCCTGAGTGATCCCGCTGCAGAGGGGGCTTCAGGAGTCATTGCAGCTCAGGCAGCTCGGATTCGGGAGCTTGAGGAGCGGCTAGGAGACTAGCTTTATTTCCTACGCATTTTTCATACCTTTGTACAAAAATTGAACTCCAATAGTGGAAATACAAAGGATTTAATTCAAAATAAAGTTTTTATATTATTGGCCTCAGAATGCTCAGATGCTTGTAAAAACAAAGGTTTTATGAAAAGTATTTGATTTATCATCACTGGCCAAAGTATAATTTTTCTTTTTTATATTTTTTTTGTATTTTTTTGAAATTTGGTCCATGCACTTAATCACCTATAATTAAAGGAATTAAAACCAGGTTAAATAATGAAAAGGTTAGTCCACAAAATACTGAGGGATCAGAACCGTCCATCTTAGGACCTTTAGAGTCATCCCCAACTGCCAAAACTGCCCCATTCTGCTCATGCCAACTTTGCTTAAGGCTCAGATCCCCATGATCAACTCAACCTCTGATTTTCTTTCATTTTTCTTATTCTTTTTCTTTTTTGCCTTTTTGCCAATATTGCCCCTAGCGCCAGTTACGATTTTCACTAGGGCCGGCTTCTGAATTCCGTCATCACCCATCTTACTCTGATATTTGAATGAACAATCTAAGATCACCGAGGGCTTAAAAATAGGACGAAATAAAGGCTAGGCTCAGTTTATGAAAGAAAGGGTATTAAAGGCCCAAAAATTTCAAAGGTGGAAATAGGTTAACCGGACTTACAGTCATGATGAATTTAACCCTTTTCCCCCAAATTGTATTTTTTTGCATTTTTTTTGACACTTGGCTTTCATTTGCCATTTCCATTGCTTTTCCTCTCTTTTCCTTTTTCTTTCCTTACTTTGCCCCAATTTGTTTTGCCCCAATTTAAGACTGTAAATCCGGTTTGGGTTTATCAAAGAAACGAACCGGCTCAACTTGGCTAGACTAGGGATTAAAATTTTTGAAGGAAATAAAGAAAAATGGCCTCGGATCATTTCCTAGAAATATTCACTCAAGGAAAATACCTTTTTACCGCATCAGAGTTAATGGGCTCAGGAAAATCTGACCCATCCATTTCTGCTAAGATGAGTGTACCCCCTGACAGGACTTTCTTGACGACATATGGGCCTTCCCAATTGGGCTTGAACTTACCACGAGGATCTTCCAAAAATGGTAAGATTTTCTTTAGCACTAAGTTTCCTTCTTGGAAAATTCTGGGCCTCACTTTCTTATTGTAAGCCCGGGCCATTCTCTTCTGGTACAACTGTCCATGGCAAAGCGCTTTCAACCGCTTTTCTTCTATCAGGTTAAGTTGATCATGTCTCGACTGGACCCATTCGGCTTCTTCTAGTTCTGCTTCCATGAGCACTCGAAGTGAGGGGATCTCTACTTCCACGGGCAAGACTGCTTCCATCCCATAGACTAGGGAGTATGGGGTTGCCCCAGTTGAAGTCCGGATCGAGGTTCTGTAGGCATGTAGAGCAAGTGGTAGCATTTCATGCCAATCCTTGTAACTCACTACCATCTTCTGAATGATTTTCTTTATATTTTTATTTGCTGCTTCTACTGCCCCATTCATCTTTGGCCTATACGGAGCTGACTTGTGGTGGGTGATCTGAAACTGTTCACACATTTTCTTCATGTCCTTGTTCTTAATATTTGAAGCATTGTCTGATACTATAGCACTTGGCAGTCCATAGCGACAAATAATGTTGTGCTTCAAAAATTTGATCACATGGTTGCTTGTGATATTTGCATATGATGCTGCTTCCACCCATTTAGTGAAGTAATCAATCGCCACCAGGATGAATCTGTGCCCGTTCGATGCCTTAGGGGAGATCATGCCAATAACATCTATGCCCCACATAGAGAAGGGCCATGGGGATGTCATGTTGTGTAACTCACCCGGGGGTGCATGCTTATTATCTGCATAGATTTGGCATTGATGGCACCTCCTGACATGTATACAGCAATCGTGCTCCATGGTCGTCCAGTAGTATCCCAACCTCAAGATCTTCTTTGCCAACATGTGCCCACTCATATGGGGCCCACAAACTCCTCCATGTACAGTCTCAATCAGTCTTTCCGATTCCGTCTTGGCTACACATCTGAGCAGAATGTCGTTATGTGACCTCTTGTACACATGTCCACCACTTAGCAGAAATTGACCTGCCAATCTCTGTATTGTCCTCTTCTCAGTAGCAGTGGCATTTTCTGGCAGACTCCTATTGTTCAAGAAATTTTTGATATCTTGAAACCACGGTGCTTCTTCTTCTGGTGCTCCCTCTAGAACGAGACAGTAAGCCGGTTCATCTCTAACCTCAATTTCCAGCGGTCTGATGTCTACTCCTTCTGGTATGCTGACCATTGAAGCCAAGGTTGCTAGAGCATCCGCAAACTGATTCTTGGCCCTCGTCATATAGTTGAAGGAAATTCGAGTGAAATTTGTGCTTATTTCTTCCAAATACTGGTGATAGGGGATCAATTTGTGATCCTTGGTTTTCCACTCACCAGTTGTTTGGAAGATGATAAGACTCGAATCCCCGTATACGTCAAGTTCCTCTACTCCATGATCCATGGCTGCTTGCAATCCAATTATGCATGCTTCATATTCTGCTATGTTATTGGTGCACTGGAATCTCAGCTTTACTGCAATTGGGATATGTGAACCATCTGGTTTAACCAAGACTGCCCCTATTCCGTTCCCATTCATGTTGGCGGCCCCATCGAAGAACATCTGCCAAGAACTCTCACTGTCCTCCTCTTCAGTATACAGAATTGCCTCATCTGGGAAGTTGGTCTTCAAGGGTTGATATTCTGGCAAAGGATGCGCAGCCAGGTGATCAGCTATGGCTTGACCCTTGATCGCTTTCTGGGTGATGTATGTGAGGTCAAATTCAGACAGTAGCAGTTGCCACTTAGCCGTTCTGCCAGTCAGTGCCGGTTTCTCAAATAAATACTTCAGCGGGTCCATCCGGGATATCAATAGTGTGGAGTGACTAAGGAAATAATGCCTTAGCCTCTGAGTGGCCCACACTAGAGCACAGCAAGTCTTCTCCAATGGTGAGTATTTGGCTTCATATTCTGTGAATTTCTTACTCAGATAGTAAATTGCCCTTTCTTTTCTACCGGTCTCATCATGCTGCCCCAAGACACATCCCATTGACGTTTCCAACACTGACAAGTACAGGATCAGTGGTCTTCCTGGAGTTGGTGGTACTAGCACAGGTGGATTCAGCAAATACCTCTTTATTGTGTCAAATGCCTGCTGGCAGTCCTCATTCCAGACCGTCGGGTTATCTTTCCTCAAAAGTTTGAAAATTGGTTCACAGATAGCAGTGAGTTGTGCTATGAACCGGCTTATGTACTGAATTCTTCCAAGAAAGCCCCTGACCTCCTTCTCGGTTCTGGGTGCTGGCATTTCAATTATGGCCTTGGCTTTAGCCGGGTCAATTTCAATTCCTCTTCGGCTCACTATAAACCCCAGTAACTTCCCTGATGTAGCCCCAAAGACGCACTTAGCCGGGTTGAGCCGTAGACTGTACTTCCTGAGCCGATCAAACACTTTCTTCAGATTGATCAAGTGGTCCTCCTCTTTGCATGATTTGGCAATCATATCGTCCACATAGACCTCCATCTCCTTGTGGATCATGTCATGAAATAGTGCAGTCATGGCCCGCTGGTATGTTGCCCCAGCGTTTTTAAGCCCAAATGGCATGACTGTGTAGTGGAATGTGCCCCAAGGTGTGATAAATGCCGTTTTTTCTTGATCCTCCTTAGCCATTTTGATCTGATTATATCCCGAGAACCCATCCATGAAAGAGAACGGGCTATGTACCGCAGTATTATCGACCAGAATGTCGATGTGTGGAAGCGGAAAATCGTCCTTTGGGCTTGCCCTGTTTAAGTCTCTATAATCCACGCACATTCGGACCTTCCCGTCCTTCTTTGGTACTGACACTATGTTTGCGAGCCACTCTGGGTACGTAGAGACTGCCAAAAATCCAGCTTGGAACTATTTGACCACTTCATCCTTGACCTTCAAGGTCCATTCCGGCTTCAATCTTCTCAGCTTCTGCTTAATCGGCTTAACCCCTGGCAAAATTGGCAACTTGTGCACCACCATGTCAGTGTCCAACCCCGGCATGTCCCAGTATGACCAAGCGAACACATCTTTGTAGTCTGCCAAGAATTGTGACATTTCATTTTTCTGCACATCAGACAAGCATGACCCGATTTTTACAATTTTTGGGTCATCTTTGGTCCCAAGGTTTATGGATATGGTCTCCTCAATATTAGGTTGGACCCCTTTTTCATGACGTTCCCATTGGTATTCAATTTCTTTTGGAACGTCTTCTTCTTCGACCCCCATGAGATCAAAGTCGAGCTCGAAGTCGAAGTCATATTCAACCTGGTCCAATTCGGTCTGATTATATGGTTCATAAGTGGTTTGGACCTTTTTGAAAAATTTAAATTTTCTAGAAAAAATAGAAAAATCTTTTTGGGTTTTTTGTGGGCCTTCTAAACATAATTCCTTTGAAGACGAAGGCCCATTAGAACCTTCAGGGAAATGGCATTCCACTATTGGAGTTTTTTTTTGGAAGCCGCGTCAGTTTGCCGAACAAACGCTGCTTCAAAGGTAAGGGGAGTTTCCTCCCAATTGTTCATTACAAAATTTTGGGGAGCAGGGGAAATAGGGAAAGCCCGCTCCTCAGGCCCAACATCCGATGCCATCATCACCGGGTGGGTACTGCCCTTTTCTACTACGGGGCCCAATCCAGAAAGGACCTCTTCCGGAATCTTTACTGCAGCCCAGTCAATAAACGGCAGTTCCATGTCTGCCCCTATCTTTTCGCCTTCAGTCATGGCGAAGAAGGCCCCAACATCTTCAGCATAGTCCAACTGTTGCTTGGGCTGTGGCCCAGGCCCATCTGCTGCTCCCAGTATTGGAGATGGGTTAAAGGGTTGTAGGGCCGAAACAACAGGCTTCTGAAATGGGTTGAGGTTGTGGTATGGAGGCTTGGACTGGTCCATGGGAGGAGAAATTTGGATTATATAGGAGGGTTTTGGAAAGTTCACCCTCAGATGCGGGAGTTTTCCTTTGCTTCTGCTCTCCCCTTCTTCGTGCTTCATTCTCCTCCAACCTCTGGGCTTGAAGCCCAACCCTACCCTTGGGACTAGTTTCTTAGCCGTGATTGGCTCCACCATCCCCTGTAGATTGATCCCCAAGCCTTTCCCTGGGTGAAAGTGGTATTTCTCCATCACTTTCTTAACCATTTTTTCTGCATTGGTCCCCTTTTCCTTCTTTTTATCATACCCCCCAGGTATGTAATTGACCGCCTCAAATTGAAATGAGTGGAATGCAATCTTGTCGACAGTTAGGTCCACATTGATCAAGGGTACATCAGGAGACACGATGGGCGGCACCAAGTTTTCGGCTAGGACTGTTATCACCCTTTGCCCTCTTATGTACTTCACCCTTTGGTGGAGCGTGGATGGTATTGCCCTAGCCGAGTGTATCCACGGCCTTCCTAGGAGCAGATTGAATGCTGCGGGTATATCCATCACTTCAAATGTGATGTTAAAGATATTCGGCCCAATTGTGACCGGCAGTTCAATCTCCCCTAGGGAGTGGGTCTTGGAGCTATCAAAAGCCCTAACTATCCGCCCATTTTGTTTGATCCTTGACTGGTCCAGACCCAGCTTGGTAAAAGTGATTAATGGGCAAACGTTTAATGCCGACCCGTTGTCAATTAAAACCCGTGCAATCATGCAGCCCTTACAAAGCACAGTGATGTGCAAAGGGTCCACATGATAACACCCACCTGGGCTGATCTCACCCTTTGAGAAACTTATCACATTATGTGACAAGATTTGACCAACCATTTTGCCAAGCTGGTCTGGATCAATGGTCTGGGATACGTGTGCACTCTGTAGCACCCTTAACAATGCATCCCTGTGCTTTTCAGAATTTAGAAAAAGGCCCAGTATTGAAATCTGGGCCGGGACCTTGTTTAGCTGATCCACAAGATTGAATTCACTTTTCTTTATTATTTTTATGAGGTCTGCTGCCTCATTTTCTGCACCCTGGGGGTGTCTTCTCCCACTTTATTTTTTCCTTTTTGTTTTCTTTTTTCTTCATTTTCTTTTTTTTCTTTCTCTACTTCTGTCTCTTTTTCTTTCTCTTCACCCCCTGCACATCTCCCTGACCTCGTCATGAGGTTCACCTCCTCCTGGTTCGGGTTTCTAACCGCTGGAACCGTAGCCGTGATTCCCTCGCTGTAATTCCATGGTACAGCGGCCTCTGAATAGGCTAATTTAGAGATGTTAACCACTAGTGGCTGGAGTTTGGACCGGGATGTATGGGCCGGTTTAGGGATAGTCTGGGCTGGCTGTACATTTACAACCAGGGGTTGAAGTTTGGATTTTGTGGGGACAGAAGAAGTGATGGAAGCAGTGGTGGGGTCAAGATTGATGACCAGTGGAGCCTTAGACGGCTTGGATGGGGAATAAGTGGGTGGATTGCAATTGAAGACCAATGGAGGCCTTGCAGTATTTATCTGGGCCATCAGAGAAGAGACCCGGTTTAAGGAGGAGCTTATGTCCTCAGCAGCAAGATTATTTTTTTGGGAGACCATGTTGATCTCCTTTTCGTCCTCCTCTTGGAAGAAATGGACCTGGACTGTAGTCCCCACAGGTGCTATAAGCTGAGAGGGGTCAAAGGCCCTTCTCGTGGTGGATATGGCAGTGATGGAATTGGATGGGCCTGCCCCATTATGGTAAGGCAGAGGGTTCTGCCCAATATCATTCCCGGACGGGGCCGGTGCAGCAGTGTTGAACACCAAGGCCTTCTGGTCCAACAAATCCTGGACTGCATGCTTCAATACCCAGCAGTTATAGGTGGAGTGCCCTGGTGCACCCATGTGGAAGTCACAAGTGGCTGCCGGATCATAATTCCTCCCCTTCAGGGCATTTGGGTTAGGCTCCTTCAGAGTCAAGTATTCCCCTTTCAGCAGGGTTGGCAGTAGTTGGGACAGAGATATCGGGAGAGGAGTGAAGACTCGGTTCTTCCTTGCTGCGAAACAGGCATCCCGCTCCTCCTTAGTAAAGGTCCTCCTTGTGTTAGCTGGCACAGAGGGAGAGAAGTTGACATTCAGCGGGGTTTGGTACGACTGCTGGGCCTGCTGGGCCTGTTGGGGTGCCGAGATGTTCACATGAAGTAGCTTCTTGGTTGGAGGAGCCTGGACCAGGTTCACCTCTCCTTCTTTTCGGGCCCCTGTCTTCTTGAACCCAGTTCCCTTCTTTTGGGCCATGGAGGCCGAGGAATCAGACTGCCCAGTCAGAGTAGAGTAGTCTATCAGCCTTCCTGACCTGACCCCTTCCTCGATCCGGTCTGCCACCTGCACTAGGGCTGCAAAGTTGGTGGTGATCTGACCCACCAGATGGTTGTAAAAGGGCTGCCCCAGTGTGCCCATAAATGTGGAGATCATCTCCGGCTCTTGCATAGGTGGCCTGACCTGGGAGGCGACCTCTCTCCATCTCTTGGCGTACTGCCGTACCGGTTCATCTTTCCCCTTGGTCATCCTCATCATGTCGTACCGGTCTGGCACAATCTCCGAGTTGAACTTGTACTGGTCCAAGAAAGCATCAGCCAAGTCCTTCCACCTCCTGATCCTTCCATGGTCCACTGTAGCGAACCACCGAAGGGCTGACCCGGTTAGACTCCTCTAGAAGAGCTGGATCAGTATGCCATCATCCCGGCCAAATTGGCATAGGGCCCCGCAGTATAATTTCAGATGGCTCAATGGGCAGCCCGTGCCATCAAACTTGTCAAAGTCTGGGCACCTGAACTTAGCCGGTAGACATACATCCGGGTACATGCATAGGTCCTCAAAGGTAGTGCCTCCATGGCTGCTTCCCCCCTTCACCTCTTTCAGCTCTGCCTGGATTCTTTCTATCCTCAGCAGCATTTTCTTTTCCATCTCATCCCTAGCCTTTTCTTTTTCCAGCTCTTTCTCAGACTCTACTGTATTTTCCCTGATCAGAATGGGCTCAGGGACTGGTTCAGAAATGGGCTCAGGCATGGGCTGAGCCGGAGGCGGTATGTAGGCCTGAGGTGGTGGTGCCTGATGGGAGGTAGAGGCTTGGTTTTGGGCTTGGGCCTGTTGGGCCTGCGCCGCCAATAAGTCCCCCAGCATTTTGGCCAGACCGGCCACTTGCTCCTGCAATTGAGTAAAGACCTGAGCAGGGACAGTAACTTGGGCTTGGTTCTCTTCAGTATTCATGGCTCTTGCTTTGGATCTGGTCACGGGAGCAATGACTGCAAATAAGTGCACCTGGGTTGAAAGTAAATGTACCTGAGGAAAAAAATGAACAGAACATGTTAGCTTCCATTTAACTTGAGTCACACCCCTATATATGTAAACTAGTAGGTTAGGTGAACACCAATCCAGATTTTTTTTTGTTTTTTGTTTTT